>VDFB02252616.1:137270123-137418943 GCA_007258455.2 Sequoia sempervirens
CCTATAAACTTAACCTTATACCTTCAACCCTATACCTTAAACCATAAACCCTACACCCTCAACCCTCATCCCTATACCTTATACCCTAAACCCTAAAAATTATCCCTAGACCCTTAACCCTATAATTAAACGCTAAACCCTACATTAAACCTTGTACCCTAAACCCTAAACTCAATACCCTCAACCCTATACCTAATATCCTAAACCCTAATCCCTATACCCTATACACTTAATCCTACACCCCCAACCTTGAACACTATACCTCAACCTTCAACCCTATACCTTAAATCCTAAAGCCTACACTTTCAACCCTCATCCCTATACCCTATGCCCTCAACCTTATAACCTAATCCCTGAACATCATCCCTCAACCCTATACTTAAACCCTAAACCCTACATTCAACCTTGTACACTAAACCCTAAACCCTAAACCTCAACCCTAAACCCAATACCCTCAAACCTATACCCAATATTCTAAACCCTAATCCCTACACCCTATACACTTAGCCCTATACCCTCAACCTTGAACACTATCCCTCAACCCTCAACCCTATACCTTAAACCCTAAACCCTACACCCTCAAACCTCATCTTTGTACCCTAAACCCTCAACCTTATACCCTAAACCCTAAACATTATCCCTCAACCCTATACTTAAATGACAAACCCTACACTCTCAAGCCTTAACCCTATACCTTATACCCTTAATCATACTACACCCTAAACCCTAATCCCTATACCCTATACACTTAACCTCATACCCTCAACCCTCAAACTTATACATAAATCCTAAACCCTAAACCTAATATCCTCAACTATATACCCAATATCCTAAACCATAATCCATATACCCTATACACTTAACCTTATACCCTCGACCCTAAACACTATCCCTCAACCCTCAACCCTATACCTTAAACCCTAAACCCTAAACCCTAAACCCTCATCCCTATACCCTATAACCTCAACTTTATACCTAATATCCTAAACCCTAATCCCTATTCCATATACACTTAACCCTATAACCTTAACCCTGTACCTTATAGGGAGAGAGAAAGAGTGGGAGGGAAGGATTGGGGGGAGAGAGAGAGAGAGAGAGAGAGAGAGAGGTTTGGAGGGAAAGGGGAGATAAAGATAAGTAGAGAGGGAGGAGAGGTAGAGAGACATGAGAGATAAATAATAGACAAGGACAGATGGAGGGAGAGAGAGGGAGGTGAGAGAGAGGTGAGATAGAGAGCAATAAAGAGAGTGTGGTAGGGAGTGATAGAGGGATATGCAAGTAGAGAGGGATAAGTGAGATAGAGAGAAATAGAGAGAGATAGAGATAGAGGGGAGGAGAGATAGAGAGAAATAGAGAGTGGTAGGGAGTGATGGAGGGAGAGGTAGGTAGAGAGAGAGGGATGGAGGGAGGGAGATAGAGATAAGTAGAGAGGGAAGGAGGGAGGGAGAAGTGAGAGAGAATTAGAGGGAGAGAGAGAGAGATTTCATGATATCAAGGGAGAGAGAGTCAGATAAAGGGACGAAGATAGTGAGAGAGAGGTCTAGAGTGTAAGGGATAAAAATGAGTGAGATAGAGAGAGAAATAATACAACTTGCTGATTACTAAAATTTGACCTCCTGATTACTGAAATTTGCGAGATCTTCCAAAAACTAGAATTTGCATTATAACTCCTAGAGATTTGAAACCACTCTCAAACATCTTGAAACTATATACATGACATATAACTCAAAGTACAAGAAAGTAAATGTCCATATGTAAATGTCAACTTAAACGTAAATGTTTATTTCATGTATATAGTTTCCTTCAAAGATAACGAGAAGAAAGAAAAAAAAAGACAAATAAATTTGATGTAGATCAAAACGCGACGCGTTATAACGCGCTCACATTTTGTCAGTGCATTCACAAAACACAAAAGTCATGTCAAAACTAAGATATAACGTGAGCACATTATATCTTTCTTTGGGAATCCCCAAGCCTTGGGCTTGGTATTTGCCTTGGAATACCAACCCAAAGGCTTGGAGGGCATTCCCAACAACCAAAGACGTGTTTTTACAAATTATATAATATTTCACATAATCGGGTTCGTGCTCACCATCAAGATTGCACATAGTTCAATGTTGAACAAATTAAACACCTGGGTAATGTTAGGTTCTCTCTTAGCTATCCAACGATGTAATTTTTTTCACTTTTTGACAATGTTAAGCTTTTCATCTATAATTTTTTTTGTTTGTGTGTCTCTTTTTTGGAAAAAAATAGTGTTTGGTGTTTTTTCTATTATAATTAACCATTCATCGAAATTTCAAATAAATTACATTTTTATAAACTAGACTCCATTCTACAATTTTTTTTTTTTTAAATTCAATTAGTTTCCAAAATTTGTAGGGGTAGTAGCCAAAATTTTGTTTTTCGGGAAGTGTCCACTTAGAAAATTAGTAAAAATCAAATATTCATTAAAAAATTATCAGAAAAATCATGCATTAACTACATACTATTAGCTAATTTCTCACTGGATCAATTTCAAAAATACTAAAAAAAGTTCTTCGTGCTAGGGATGTACAAGAGTTGCTATGTTATATTTTTTTAACAAAAACAACACCATATATGTCCCTCTTTTGAACCCCTTAATCTCAACCATTTTCAAAATAAATTAATAGTTTAGAAAGTAGACTTGGAGCACTTCGATCCTTGTTTTTGTTCCATCTTAAAGTTTTGAGTGTAACTATCCTCAATTTCACGCCCAAGGTCAATATTTTTTGATTTCAGAAAAAAAGTGGCCACTTAAGCCCCCTTTTTGGAACCATCTTTTTGCACTTACCCATTCTACAACAAAGACTAATTTATTGAAAGTTGAGATACTTGCATATAGAACCACGAGAATATGAATTAGAAGAGCAAACACTAAAAAAAGGGTGATGACTCTTAAAAATCAAAACCATACCACCCAAGCCAACACTTATGTGAAGCAAGTCTTTGGAGAGTCTTGAAGGAATGAGGTTCACAACTAGCACAACAATTGAAGAATATGCAAAATCAATATCAACACTTGTAGGGAAAGAGAAATAACATCATTGACTCATAGATGAAATAATTAAGGCAAGTGATGAGATTAATATTAACACCGATGACAAATGTTTTGGTGGAAGTGTGATAGCTAGCAAATTCTATAAAGGTTCTAGGTTCTCTCAATGATGGGGAATTTTTTCTAATCAAGATAAATGAAAATATCCATCTCTCACCATAATCTTTTCTATAGTTAACCAACACTTACAACCATCTTAGGAGTACCTTTTACCATGAGCAAATGTTTTGGTGTAATTTTGATAACATTTTTCACAAACAATGCAACTTTTTGGGGAAGTTTAAGAAGAGGGTGAACAAAATAAGAAAACCCTAAATGAAAGAAAACCCTAATATTATATAAATTATAAATTACTATTAATATGATAATTTACTAAGACATGCCCATATATCTTGTATGGAGCTTAACCTTTGCCTTGATGGATTGAATTCATGTTAATAATACAAACAACCTCTATTATTGCATGCTCAATACTCTACTCATGTTGATAATGAATTTAAATAGAACAATAGCAAATACAACATAGCAACTAACACATATTCTCTATTGTATACTATACTAACTTATAATGAAATAAGTTTAATAATAAGAAAATAACAATTCTTCAACTTAATGCAATAGTAAATTCACCTCCAAAATGATTGTCCCAACTTAGTCCGTAAGACTCTCCTTTTGAGCTATTCCATCAACACAAACCCTTAGTAAAAAAATTTATATTGTTAGAAAAGACAATCTTAATTGACCCACAATAACAATTATAAACCCTGAGAATCAAATAAACAAATGAACAAGACGTAAACCCTAAGAACTAGCCCACAAATAATTGTAGGCAAGCAAATATTTAGCTTTATTAAGTTCATTTAACAAAATAAATATATTATAGAATCAAAGAAACATATGAACAACACATAAACCATAATAACAACCCCATGAATAATTGTAGGCAAGCCCTAAACCTATTAAGGTTTAAAGAAGCATGTTAAACATTATCAAGGACAATGACAATCACATATTGTAACGAACAACAAACCATCTTGACAATATTATTAACAAATAATAAAACTATTGAAAACCCATTTGCATAACAAATTCATATAACTATAATATTATATTTATACCTTAACCGATAAGTCACAATGATGCTCTAACAAAAGATTATGATTCCCATGAATATTTGTGTTTATGAACACAAAATACAATAGTATTCATAAACATCGTTGAACAACACCTTTGAATCTTTTTTGTATAGAGATAAAGAAACACAAAGCCTCACTAGAGAATGTCAAACAAAACTAAAAACCTAAAAATCATTATTCAAAGAAGCCCTCGCAAGACAACAAAACCTTCAAGTTAGCGAATACATAGTAGAGATGAACAAAAAATTAGAAAACCATAAATGAAAGAAGCACCCACAACAAAAATTTTATGGTTTATTGTCTTAGTGAGGAAAAAAACCCTCGCTTGGGCCAAACATTGCTCCTTGATGGATTGGAAGAGCAACTATGAATGATACAACATTGTTGACCATTCCATTATGTGTAACATGTAAAAAATGTTAAATAAGGAAGCATTCAATGTAGCCAAATGAAAAACAGAGAAATGGTGATGTATATTAGGAAGCATTGACGATCATTCCATTGGTCCATGCTTACCTTAGTAGACATCATTGTGAAGAGGAGCAATGAGCATGAATCTAGCATTGGTGACTATTCCTTTCACATAAGACTTGTGGAATACAAAGTAGAGCCAAACATGTTTTGATGCCTATTGAAACAAACACTCAAGTGAAGAGGAGCAATGGGAATTAATCTAACATTGGTGACTATTCCTTTCACATAAGACTTGTGGAATACAAAGCAAAGAGGAACATGTTTCGATGCCTATTGAAACAAACACTCAAGAAGAAATGTCTTGTGGGGTGTTAGTGAGCAAGAAAGGTGAGGTTTTGAAGCATTGAATGGTCAAATGCTTCAAAAGTTGGTGCTTTGAAACAAGTGAACGAGAAAGAAAGTATAATTAATGTGGTTGTTCAGGAGGGAAAGAATGGACAACACATGTTAAATGCAAAGAAGTGGATGATTATGATAGTGCTTTGCCTGCTCACCACGTGACATGGTGAACATGTACAACTCTTTTTCCATGCAATGATCAAAGGTGGTCTCGATCCGCAATTAATTATCCATCCAAATGAGCACGTAATTTACTTGTTGCACTTATCATCGACGTACATGTAAAAAATTGCATCCACATAAACAAAATTATTATTTTTGGATTCATAACAATTTTTTTGAATAACGATAAATTTTTAAATAATTTTTGAGCCATGTGGCACTCCATGTGAACACCCAAAGTTGACCCCCTTCACTATGGGGCATTCTCCCCTACCCCAAAAGAAGCTTTAATAATGATAAAGTTTTCTCCATAAAGGACATCAAGGTTGGTATTAAAGCATTGATGGTGGGAAAGGCTTAGGACATTGATGGGTTGTAAGTTGAATATCTGAAATGGGGTTTAGAGCTCTTGGCACCTCATATCAAAAGGATTTCAATAGGGTCATTCAACATGGTTTCCCAACAAATTGGATGACAAGCATTGTTATCCTTCTCCACAAGAGTGGTGATGTCAACAACTCATCAAACTACCACACCATAATAATTAATCCTCTTTTTGGGAAGCTCTTTGGGAGCACAGTGGAACGAAGAATCGGTTGTTGGGCCGAGAAGGAGGGTAAAAGGGCGAAAGGGAAAGATGGTTTTAGACCAAAGCATTCTACAATTGACCATTGCATCACTCTCAGGTGCACATGGTTGAATTTTTTTAGGTTAAACAAGGTAATGAGGTTTTTTGTTGTTTTGTTGACTTCAAAAAGGCTTTTGACATTGTACCTAGAAACAAACTTTTGTACAAAATGGAACAACTTGGAATTCTGGAAAAGTATAGGTCTATTGACCACAAACTTTATGATCAAGTTTGAGCCAAAATCATAACAAAGGCGGGTCTTTTTGATTGCTTTGGGAGCGACATTGGTGTCAAGCAGGGCTACCGTTTGTCTCCCACTTTGTTTGAGTTACACATAGACAAGTTAGCAGAATGGCTAGACATGCGTGGTGGTGATGGTGTTCTCTTGGCCACTTATGCGATCAAGTTGTTGTATGTGGATGATCTTACCTTAATGGAAAATTCAGAAAACAGTCTATAGGAACATCTAAAAGCTCTAGAGTTATTTTGTCCAGATGTAGGGATGCAAGTGAACATCAACAAAACCAAGGTCATGATATTTACGTTGAAGAGAGCTAAGAAGCAAATAAATTTTGGGTTTGAGGGAAACTATTTGCAAGTGGTAAATGAATAAAAAAATTTGGGTCTCAATTTTTGCAACTCTTAGTTGGGAGACTTGTAGGACATCAAGAATACAAGGGGGTTGGAAAACTCTTTACTTGCATCAAAATATATGTAGATTAGTTGAGTTATGGGATTGGAAAACAAAGAAGAAGTTATTTGGATTGCTTGTTACACTTGTAGTCTTATATGGTTGCGAAGTTTGGGGTTGCAACACGTTAGCTCTAAAATGGAGACAAATAGAAAGATTACAAAAACACCTAATCACAAGCAATTTCAAAATAAAAAGTACAATCCCATATGAGATTGTTTTAGTCAAAGTTGGTGTCTTTTTAATGGAAATGGCTGCAAAAATTCATCTATTAGGTTATTTGAAGAGAATTGAGAATATGGGGGAACATTGATGGCCCAAAATTGTGCTGGAAGAAAAATTAACCAAAAGAAAGAGCATGTGGATGAAACAAAATGTCAAGTGGATGGGAAAATGAGGCATCAACATGCAAGAGTGTCCAAACACAAATGTAAAAATTAAAAGGTATGTAAAATAAAAGGTCAAGAATACCATGTGGTTGAAACAACTTAGTCAAAAAAGAGAGCACTATGTTTTGCATTTTAACCCCACTTGTGACCACAAACAAAAATATACGTGGGAACAGATATAAAGCAGAAGGCTAAAATGCTAATAGCCTACTTAAGAACTAGCTCACACCGTTTGAAAAATGAAACGAGAAGATGGAAAATACCCAAAGAGGTGTGGACAGATAAGATTTGCTATTTCTGCTCATCGGGTTTAGTGGAGACAGAGTGACACTACATTATGTAGTGTAAGATTTATGAGGACATCCGATACAGTTACTTGAATTTGTTAAAAGTCAAATCATTCACAGTATTGTTTGAAAAGGAGGAGATTGTCAAAACAACAAGTTACCTAATCAAAATCAACAAAGAAGAGTTAAAAAACAAGAAGAAGTAATTGATGGGATCCTCACTTTCATTTTGAAAGGTCCCATAAATTAAATGCTCTCGTAGAGTAATTCAAAACATACATTCATTCATTCATTGTACATCCAAGTATCCTCCACACAGACTACATATATAGGCGGGCCAAACCATGCTTTTCTCTGAGAAATGTAAATTTCAAATTCGCGGGTACTAGCTGTTAAAGAGTTGGAAGAATCTCAATGGCTATGCGGCAGGTTTGTTCTTCATCAGCGTATCTTCTCTTTGTATTGCGTTCAGGCAAAGGTGGAGGAAGTGGCTATCAAAATGCATTCAAGGAGCGGCTTCATCCCATTCCATTCTCTACCGCCATCACTCACAATGAAGACGCAGAAGAAAAGGGTTCGAGAGGATGGTTGACACTTCCACCCTTTGCCTCAACAGTGGATAGTACAGCGCTTGGGAAGCACTTGATCAACTCTTCTTCAAACAGCCCTACGCCATCACCCACCACAGCTCTCAAATGGGTAGCGCAATGTTGCCCTCACATACCTCGTACACTTATTCAGAAGCTCTTTCGTCTGCGACAGGTAAAGAGAGCTATGAGACCTCGAATTCCTTATATTTTCAAATAATTCCTTTGAGCCCCGCCAGTCGTAAATACTTTTTCTGAATTTGAATTGCATCGAGGAGTTACTAGGCCTCGATTTCCATTTTCTGGAAAGTTGGTTAGCCCACATTCCTAAACTCAACACCTTTCCAAGCAGATGGGAGGGCTCTATGCATAGCGGGATTTGAAACTTGATCTTCTGAATTGGTTATGCCCATCTCAAACACTAGACCATGGCCACCATTTGTTTTGAACGTGGGAGGCTTCATTTCGGTTTCCTTCCCCGCCACACCGCCCCGCTCCTCTGTCTCTAAATTTGAAATATTCTTAAATTCAACACCATTCTCACACATTGCTCTGCTCACGGGGTGTTGGAACCTTGCTCTCTTGCATGGCAACACCTCACGTCAACAACTCATCTGCATTCCAGAAGAGTCTGTTAATGCAACTTTGTTGGACTAGTCTAGTCTTAATTATATAATAACTCAACAAGCCCTTTATGCAACTTTGTTGAACTACTCTGGTGTCAGTTATATAAACCCTCAATAAACCCTTCCTGATATTGTACCAAATTTGTTCCAAGTAAACCTTACACTTAGTAACTTTATCAATATAATAAAGGGAGAGGTTTCTTCCAATGTATTGAATTTCAAACAGACCTAGAATATAAATTTCATACATGCTACTAAACACGTAGCCTTAATGTGTTCACCAAGACATTTTTAAATTTGTTCTAAAAAGGATATTTAAAGACAAACTCTCAACTATTGAACAAGATCATTGCTTAAAATCACCCTAAAGAAACATCTTCAGTGCTCATGACATTTTAGAATCTGTTGTAAGAATGTTTTTAAAAAACAATATCTCTCCATTTCACTGCCATTGATGAATGCCAAGTAAAACATAAAAATATAAGCATTGGCCTCTTTTCACCCTCATAAAGTCATCATAGACACCATAACATATTTTCCTTGAAAAGAAAATTGTAGGGGCAACCATAGAGTACTTCCAAGATGCAATTATGAGGTAGTAATGAGAGAGGAGGTATTATTAATACGTGTTATTTACACTTGTCAAGGAGACATCAACCTAAAAATTTAAAATTAAGGCAAGGATGTTATTTTGGCCGGGCAGGGGATAAGATTTTATGATGTTCTAGAAAAAAATATTGTTTTATTCCAACACAAAAGTAAGGGGTTTCTGTTTGATTTGTAGTCCACAAATTAGAAAACATGTTCTTTTAGGGTCAATTTCTTCCTTCTTTGCAAGTCTAGAGATGAATTGTAGAACAAGAGATTGTTGTGTGCGACATTTGGAGTCATGGTGGTTGTGAGTCTTGTTATGTATGTGCCACTTTCTCCTTTGCTTTTCATTACCTTTGTGCTAGAGTAACCAAGCCTTGTGTTGCATAGGAGACTATTTCTTTTGTTGTGAAGGTTTCTACTTTTGGCCAGGTTGTTTTTTCATGTTGTTAGCATGTTTGGTTTGGGCCAAAAAAGACTAAATTTTTCTATTTAATTTGGCCTTCTCTTCTGTATTAGAGGCTTGATGATAGGAGTGTTCCAAGGTTTCAAAGCGTAGGAATTTCATCTTTGCACAAATGTAATGCTAAATTTTGTTGATGTATTATAGAACTTTGTTTCACTTGGTATCATAAATTCTCAAGTTTGTCAACAAGTCATGGATCTTGTTTGTATATTCTTGAATCGTTGATTCTTCCACTAATGAAACTACTAGAATGTCATGTATTTGTTCTTCTAGTATATTAAGGGGTAGTATCCACAAGTAGCTTCAACTAACCTATCCTTAGTGTTGATAAGGTCATAATTTTGTGCTAAGGATTTCCACCTTTGTAAGATTGACTTGGACATGTTTAGTGTGGTGAGTACAATCTTCTTTGCATGGGTCAAGCAATAATAGAGAAATATGTCTTTAGTTGTCAAACCCAATTATCTATTGCCTTGGAAAATTGCTAAGTCAAGTTCTACCTGCACCCTCAAAGGACTTTGATGCTAAAATAGTGCATTGGCATGCATTTTAGATGATGAGGTTGTTAAGTGACCTAGGATGCTATGCCCCTAACCCATTGGATGTATGGGGATATGTATTGACCAACTCTGACTTGCATAATC
This sequence comes from Sequoia sempervirens, assembly GCA_007258455.2. NCBI lineage: Eukaryota > Viridiplantae > Streptophyta > Pinopsida > Cupressales > Cupressaceae > Sequoia > Sequoia sempervirens. The sequence goes on from VDFB02252616.1 coordinate 137,280,223, forward strand.
CTTTACTAGTCATTTATTAGTTTCTTATTATATTTATTGTAAGCTAGGTCAGCCTTATTGAGATAAGGGGATTAATATTGCCCAAAGATGCCTATAAATAAGAGCTTGTGGGTAATTGTTGAGCATGGAATTGAAAGGTTTTGTTCTTATTGTAAGACTTTTGGAGGTTGCCTCCTTGAAGTGGCTTATTTTCATCAAATATTTGCATCTTTTTTCTTTTTTTCTCTTATATTCTTTTCACGTGCTAAGTAATTTCATTAAAAGTGGTATTAGAGCATGTTCTTCCCACCTTGAAGGGGAGAAAAGGGTGAATTTATTTGGTTTAGGAGGTGCTGTTGTCAAGGGCATATCTTTCTCATACACATAATATTTTTCTTCTGAAATATGAAGGGGTGATTAGGGACATATCAAAGAAGCTATATTCCGGATATGAGGAAATTTGAAGTGGATTTTAAGGAGCAATTGCAAAATTAGGGTTTTTCACCACATTCACTTCTAAGCTCTAAAATCAATGATTTTTTGGTTTTTTTTAATGAAAGTTAGTATTGGACTCAAATAAGTTATAATAAATTTATAGAAAAATTAGATTTGTTTTGAATAATTTATTGTGGAATTAGTTGGTGACATCATGGTGGGGGATTCAACAAGAATCAAGTGAAGGAATCCAATCACACCACATAAGCCTTTGGATAAAGAGGATCCAACAATAGAAGAGATGTTGTCCCTAGATTTTGAGGCTAATTTGAAATCAATGACCACCAAGTTCAAGCGATTTTTTTTGTTTCGAAAATAGCTTCTAAGTTAGATCTAAGGGAAAATTTATTTGTTTAAAGTTTCCACCATCACCACTAAGAGTTCACGTAGTGGAAGATCACAATGGAAAAAGCAATTACTTTCATTTGTCAAGGTGAATCTTGCCTTGGCACCAAACCAAATGAGGCAACAAGATGATTAGCATTAGAGTGAAAGGAATTTTGAAGTAGGAGATTCACATCATAAGTTGGGAAGTAAATGTGTTTTTCCAAGAGAAATGATTATTCTTGTTTTCATTAATTCAAATCTAACTCAAGATCAACAACCAACGAATTCTATTGCAAGCGCTAGGAACTTCTTTCCAAATATGGATATGCACAAGTTTGATAGCAAGTATCCACAAATGGTAAGCTCTCATCAAATGCAAATTGTGCTCAAGAAAGGTTTAACAAGTTTTGAGGCAAAATTATTTTCTCTAGAGATTCCACCATCACCACCAAGAGTTTTTGTTGTTGAAGATCAAACTCAACATAAAAACAAGTACTTTCTTCTCTCAAGGTGAATATTGCCATCACACCAAACCAATTGAAGCAATGGGATTGGATGACCAATGCTAGAGCGAGAGGAAGTTCAAAGTGGGAGAGTGGTTTTTTCTGAGGTTGCAACAATATAAGCAAATGTCCCTAAAGCAATGAAAGAAGAATAACAAGCTCCCAACCAAATACTATGGTCCTTATTATATTTTACAAAAGATTGGTAATATGGCATACAAGCTAGAGTTGCCTCCAAAAACAAAAAGAGATCTAGCTTTTTATGTCTCTTTTTTAAAGAAAGTTACTAGAGAATGGATTTCAACAACAAACAATATTGCCTAAGCTCAATTAAGAGGGAAGAATCATCTTAGATCCTAAAGCAATTCTCCATAAATGCATAAAGACATTGATGGCTAGGATTCTCATGGAGAGCCTCATCAAGTGAAAAGATTTTTCTCTCAAAAATGCTACATAGAAAGATGAATATTTCATGCACAAGCATCCACGATTAATTAGCGTCGAGGACAACACTTGTTTAAGGGAAGGGGCATGCTATGCCCTTAACCCATTGGATGTATGGGGATATTTGATGACCAACTATGATTCATTTAATCCCTATATGTCATTTATTAGTACTTAATTATATTTATTGTAATCTAGGTTACCCTCATTGTGATTAGGGGACTGAAATGAAATGAAATGAAAGTTTTTAATTACATCTGCGAGACCAACCAGTTTATGGGACCCAAGAAATGGAACTAAAACCGCCTTTGCAAAAAAACAACAACTGATGACTCCACCGGTCACTTCTTGTTGTTTTCTAACTCTTTGATGATTTTGTTTCTTTTATTGTGTATTTTGATTAGGTAACTTGCTATTTGTGCTATCCTCTCCTCTTCAAACAAGGCCGCTAGTGATTTGACTTTTAGCAAATCTGTGTAATTGTACCAGAAGTCCTCATAAGCCTTACATTGCATAATGTAGTGCCACTCTGTCTCCACTAACCCCAAAGAGTAGAAACAACAAATCCTATCTGCCCACTCCTTGGGTATTTTCCATCTTCCCATTTCACATCTCAAATGGTGTGAGCTAGTTCTTAACTAAGCTATTAGCATTTTAGCCTTCCACTTTATATCTGCTCCCACATAGTATTTTTGCTCATGATCATAAGTGGGGTTGAAATGCTAAACATAATGCTCTCTTTTTCGGTCAAGTTGGTTTCAACCACATGAGATTCTTGACTTTCCCTTTGACATACCTTTTAATTTCTACATTTGTGTTTTGGACATTCCTGCATGTTGATGCCCCATTTTTCCATTCACTTGACATTTTGCCTCATCCACGCGCTCTTCCTTCTAGTTAAGTTTTCCTCCACCACAATTTTGGGCCACTCGGTATCTCCTCATGTGCTCAATTCTCTTCAAATAGTCTAATAAATAAATTAATATTACCCATTGATGCCTATAAATAAGAGGTAATGAGTAGTTGTTGAGCATGGTATTGGAAGTCTCATTCTTATTGTAAGACTTTTGAAGGTTGCTCCCTTGAAGTGGGTTATTCTAATAAAGTATTTGTATCTCATTTCCCTTATATTCTTCTCTCGTGCTAAGTAATTTCATTACACAAGACTACATTGACTTTATGATCTAAGTGTAGTTGTGCAAGCCTCTACAAACATTGTGTGCACCACAATAGTCAACACTTCAACACTTTCCTCCACAACACTTGTGCTCAACATGCAACTCTTGGTGTCATTGTGTTTCACCACACATGGTGCTCTGCTCATTGTGTGTTCTTCTAGATGACTATGCATAACTTCGTTTAGGACACTTAACAACTTCCTATGCCAGGCAACTCTAGCCATGTAATAGAACACTAATCAATAGGGTGATTGGAAGTTGACGTTCACCATGAACTGTTATAACTTCTCTCTTGTTTGTAATTTTAATGTATTCTTTATAATGTCACACTCCTCCACATTGAGGGACGATGGTGAATATTATATAGTCATAGGCCATCCTGTCATGCCCCCAATCTTGCACAAGAACTAAAATAGACGCTGCCAAGGAAGACTTCAAAGGGGATCAATGAAGGGAGAAATGCAACGATTAACTATTAATTTCAAAAGGACCAATGAAGGAATAAAGGCAGCGATTCCCTATTCACAAGGTAGCACTACATAATGAAGGATTTAATTAAATTAAAAACAGCAATCAAAAGTCAAACACAAATGGCAGCAATTAAGGAAGGGATGCATCCTTTGTAATGGCATAATAAAATGATTTTTGAATGGCAGTGATAAAGGAAGCGATTTTAAGGGTGTGACTATTCACCCCACCATAAAAGGGTATACAAGGAGGACACATTTGGTGGAAGGCATCAATCAAGCAGATTGGATAAAGGAGAAATAAGAATTGGAAATTATAAGAGATCTATTGGAATAAATATCATTTTTAGCAAGGATATTATAGGAAGATGCAGCAGTACCAATTCCCTCATCAAGTATACCAACCCCAAGATGGATTGACTAGAGGTCCTGCCATATTTGTGGGCCAAAGGGCCGAATGACTTGGAGGCTCATTTTTTGCCCTTGGGCTTGGTTGAGGAGGATAATCTCCCAATGTCCTATCAAGCTTTTCCATTGGATTCCTAATGTGGTTGGCTATTGGAAATAAGCTATGAAATAGATATGAATGAATTTAGGATATTTTGATTTCAATAGAGATTATTTGTATATGATCATAGATCCTTGATATTAATTAAGATTTTGTAGAAACCCTTGTTTCCCCCTGATTCTGATTCTGATTGTTTTTTGTTTGTTTTTGCAGTTTTTTGGTTTTTTTGTGATTTTGAGCATAAATGAAATAATGCGATTTTGCAAGAAATAGATAATAAATTCAAATAAATTCTTTCTACTTTGAAAACTTCAGAAACTATGGAGAATATGGACGCCAGTCTATTTATTAATCTCCTGAAACGATTACAATTAAGATCCACTAACATGCAATCTAAAAAGCAATGATTTTTATTGAAGAACCTGATTGGCTGCAATATGGTACGGCTGCAATAAATACTTCTTTCTCCCTCTTTCTGATGATCCCTAATGATGCCAGGAAGATATGCGCCCCAGCTGGTGATGGCAGACTGAGACTAAGGTAGGCGATTTGCTTGCAAATGAAAGTACGCCCCTTTTTGATGGATGTATGGCCTGGTAACAGCAGCAAATAAAGTGTACGACTCTCTGAAGAATTCCTTGATATCAATGAAATAGGCGCCTTAATGAATATATGCCTTCTGGATGAAACCCCGAACAAAACCTCTGATAAAGAATGATCTGTGAAGTTCTATGATCTCTTCTGGATGAAGAAATCCCTCTGCCTAGCAATAAATCGGATGATATTTTACACCCTTTGAATCGCTCTCACTGGAGATGGCTCGTTCCCCAATGCTCTGAGACTAAAACCCTTGGCTTCCGTGCTTTGGTTGAAGACTTCAACAATTTTCAATAATCAATAATCATCATGGCTCGAATCCCAAGCAAAAACCCTTTATTCTTTGAAAAGTGCGATTTCCTTAATAATAGGGAATCATTAAAAGTTCGAACTTTTTATTTCATTTCTTTCAATAGTCTCCAGCCAAATTTTTAATTATAATTTTAATCGTCAAATGGCCCCTTCCATGATGGGCGACCCCTTTAGCCAAATCACTTAAGTTATAATAAAATAATATTATAACTTTATATTATATGCTCTAGTTAATTAATATTTAATTAATTCAATTAAATATTAATATCTCTCTCAATATTCACCCGATGCATGAGCCGTCTGAAGCTGACGAATAAAGAAGTGATCTTGCACGTAATCCATCCATACTGCTAAAAATAGCAGGGGTTCCACGCTGAGTGCTAGAAACTGCTAAAAATAGCAACTTAGGCTAGAAGTGTCCGAACGAGCCCGAACGAAAGCCAACTGATCCCAAACTGACAAATCTGAAGTTGAGCCAAGCTCCAATATGACCCCCTATCCAACCTATCAGCCTACGAGGGTCGCATAATTGGCTAATCCTGTGCTCTGAGAGATGTCAACTAGAAGGGGACATGACAGTCCGCCCCTCCTGAAATTGCTTGTCCTCAAGCAATCTCAACTCCGGATGTTGCAGAATATCCTCGCTCTCCCATGTAGCATCCTCAACAGGCAAATCTCTCCACTTCACTAGGTATTCCCTGATAGTCCTCCTACGCAACTGTCTCTCCCTGTACTCCAGGATGGACTCAGGTACTAAAATCAACTTTCCCTCATCATCTAAGGGAGGTAGAACTGCAGACGGTACCACACGGTGTCCCAACGCCTTCTTGAGGTGTGATACATGAAAAACATTGTGTACCCTGCTCTCTGCCGGAAGCTCAAGCTCATAAGCCACCTCGCCCATTTCGCCTCAGGATCCTGAAAGGCCGTAATACGTGGCTTAAGCTTCTCTGACCCACTCTTCCTAAGAGTGGACTGACGGTAGGGCTGCAGCATAAGGTAAACCATGCCACCCACCTCAAAATGCCTCTCGTCCTCTTCTGATCTGCATACTGCTTTTGCTGATTCTGTGCCTTGGCAATATTCTCCTTGAGAGCCTTCATAGTATCCTGACTCCTGCAACAAGAGCTCTCGGCACTCTATTGTCGCTCAGTAGCAAATCTAGAAAACTCGGCGCCTCATACCCATACAACGCCATAAAAGGGGACATTTGAATAGTCATGTGGAATGTCGTGTTGTAGCAATACTCGCACAAATGAATCCACTTGACCCATGCCTTCTGCTGCCCTGCAATATAATTTCTGAGGTACCCTTCCACCACTTATTCACAATCTCCGTCTGCCCATCTGTCTGAGGGTGGTAACTGGTGCTCGGTGTAAGCTCGGTTCCACAGAGTCTGAATACCTCATGCCAGAAGTGACTCAAGAACCGACTATCCCTCGCTCACGATGCTCCGAGGCAATCCATGCAGTCTGAATACCTCACGAAAGAAGACCTCTGCTACTGTGTAGCTGTGTAGGTAGTGGTAATCGAAAAGAAGTGGGCATACTTCGTTAGCCGATCCACAACTACATATATGCAATCTCGCCCTTGGGCTTTAGGCAAGCCCGTAATGAAGTCCATCGACAGGCATTCCCACTTCCTGTCAGGAATCGGAAGTGGCTGCAATAAACCTGCCGGGTACGTGTTCTCTTGCTTGTTCTGCTGACAAATAGGGCACTCACGCACGTATTGAAGAACATCTGCCTTGAGTCCTTTCCATGTGAATCTCTCCCGAATTTGTTTGTAGGTCTTAAAATACCCGAGATGTCCTGCAGTGGCACGTCATGAAAGGCTCGCATGATTATGTTCTTCACCTCTGAACCTGGGATCAAATATATCCTGTTCTTGTAAATGATCAAGTCATTCACAAGTGTATACCTGGTATCAACCGTCGATCCCTCAACAATGCTGGAAGCCCAAGTGTCCTTGGCATACTCTGCCACAATCATATGCCTCCAATCCTCCGTAATATGAACCATAGAGCTCAAAAATGGCCTACGTGAAAGAGCATCAACTACTATGTTCTGTGTACCTTTGATATATGAAATATCAAAGTCATATGCCTGCAATTTACTGACCCACTTCTGCTATCGATCATTGAGATCTCGCTGCCCCAAGAAGTGTCTCAAACTGTTATGGTCAGTCTTGATGCAAAATTTGCTGCCAACAAGATACTGCCTGAATTTTGCTAAGGCATGCATGATAGCGTGCATCTCGTTATCATATATGCTATAAAGTCTCTCTGGCCCTCTGAGCTTACGACTCTCATACACAATCGGGTGCTTGTCCTGCATAAGCACCGCACCAATGCCTTCACCTGATGCATCGCACTAAAGCTCGAAGGGCTTCGAAAAGTCAGGTAGTGCCAATACAGGGCATGTAGTCATCAACTCCTTAAATCTCATAAAACACTCCTGTGCCTCAGGAGTCCAAATAAATGCACCCTTCTTCAGTAAATCTGTCATAGGAGCTGCATGTCGTGAATAACCATTCACGAATCTGCTATAGAACCCACACAAACCTAGAAACCCTCTCAACTGTGTCAGGTTTGTCGGTGTAGGCCAGTCAATAATGGCGCGGATCTTTTCAGGATCCATCCGTACTCCATCTGCACTGATAATGTGACCTAAATATAACAATTCGGTCATCCCTAAGTCACATTTGGATTCCTTGGCGTACAAGGACTCCCTCTCAAGAATACTCAACACGGTCTCAAGGTGAGCCAGATGCTCCTGCCAAGTCCTGTTGTATATGAGGATATCATCAAAGAAGACCAATACGAATCTCCTCAGCAGTGAATGAAAAACTCTGTTCATCGTGGACTGAAATGTAGCTGGTGCATTAATGAGCCCAAATGGCATCACTACGAACTCGAAGTGCCCACAATGACAACGGAAGACAGTCTTCTCTATGTCCTGCTCCCGAACCCTGATCTGATGATACCCTGACCATAAATCAATTTTGGTAAAGTAACATGCTCCATGGAGCTCATCAATAAGCTCGTCAATACGCAGAATCGGATACTTGTTCTTGATCGTCCTCTTATTCAGGACTCTATAGTCAATACACATGCGCAATGTGCCATCCTTCTTCTTTACCAACACAACTGAAGAAGCGAATTGTGACTTGCTAGGCCGAATGTGACCCATAGCAAGTAACTCCTTTATTGTCCTTTCTATCTCATCCTTCAACCTCTTAGGATGCCTGTAAGGAGTTATCATAACGGGCTTAGCGCCCTCCTCGAGCTCTATAATGTGCTCTATGCCCCTGTCTGGAGGTCTCCCTGGTGGAATATCACTGAATACCTTATCGTGCTTTACTCTCAACTGCTGAATGTCCGGATGATACTCAGTCTTTTGCTGTCCCTCCTGTATAGGTGCCAATGTGCACTCGGCAGCCCACTCTACCATGTCGTGACGCATGAGCCTCTCCATCCGACGAAAAGAAATTGTTTTGATGTTGCTGTCCCGAATTGCTTTTAGTATGTGAGTCTTCCCGTCAACATCAAAACAAATCTCCATGTCCTTGAGACGAAGAGTGACTTCCTCCAATGAATGAAGCCACTTCATTCCCAAGACCAAGTCAATATCTCCCATATTAACAACATAGTAATCAGCCTTGAACTCATAATTGTTCAAGCGTAAAGGGAGATCCTTTATCATGCGTTCACACCTCAAAGTGTATCCATCGGCCACCTTAACCCTAATGCCTTCGAACTCCTCAGTGATGAGTCCGCGTTTCTCAACAAATCTAGCATCTATGAAATTGTGTGTAGCTCCTGTATCAAGGAGGGTAATGACCCTCTGTCCTGCTAACACACCACGAATCCTGAATGAGCCCTCTTGCTGAATGCTAGATAAACGTGCCTCTTGTATCTGAAGTTCTGACTCTGTCTCTGCCTTAGGCTCAGAAGCCTCTGACTCTGAATCCCCAGAACTATCCTGCTGTTCGGAATTCTCTGACTCCGAATCCTCGTAATACGCCCACATCACTCGATTTGCCTTGCCCTTAGGTCTTAGAGGACAATCGTGATTGGCGTCATAGGGACCCTTGCAGTAGAAGCAAAGCTTCTTCCTGCGTAGATCATTAAGGGCCTCATGATCCAAAGGTGGAGCTGCTGATTTACCCTTCGAATCGTTTTTAGAATCTGATTTTTCTTTGTTAAAATCAGATTTCTCTCTGTTTCTGTTAAAACCCTTATTGTCCCTGAACGATGAAGAACCTTTGGAGTTGAATCTACTAGAAGGTGTTGCCAACTCCATACTCCGTGCTTTCTTCATCGCTTTCTGTAATGAAGGAGGATCAAAGGCTTTGATCCAGCCTCTCAATGGCTCTGTCAACCCCTCCATGAAGAGCACTACCAATCACCTCTCTGAAATGTTTGGAACCATGACTGATAACTTCTGAAAGTCACCAATATAGGACTCCAAACTGCCACTCTGTCTCAACTGAGCCAAGTCTCTGAAGTAGGATTCTGGATCCTTCCTGTCAAAACGCTCCACCAACCTGTCAACAAACTCCTGATAGGAAGTGATCCTGTCATGCTGTAACGTCACCATCCCGTGGTGCCACCAGTCGTAAGCTACTCCCTCCAAATGTAATGTCGCATATCTGATAGCATCTCTCTTCGCCATCGGACGCAATGTAAGAAATGTGTCTAGCTTACTAATCCATGCCTGGGCTGTCACCTTGCCACTACCATCGAACATCGCTAATGTGAGCCTGTTCGTAGCATGTTTCAGATCATTGTTCTGATGTTTAGGTCTCCAATCCTGTCGACCTTTGTTATGTTCTCTCCTCTGAGTGACAAATCGGTCAAAATAAATCCTCTCTCTGACCTTAGGTGGTACCAACTCCCACTCCTTGTTCGCTGCCATAAGTGTATCAGCGAACAACTCCTCATGCTCCTCACCTGCAATAGCCTCATCAGGCTCCTGTCTCATGAAAGTAGGCCTAGTAGGCCTGTCTGCTGTCCGTGAAGCTGTCCTAGGAGCTCTCCATGAACCTGCATCACTCCTGTCATCGTCACAATGTGGTGACGGTCTCCTCGGAGTACCCAATCTCTGAAGTGCTACTGCCAACTGCTGTAATACGTCATTAGACTACCGTTGACCTGCACGTAAATCTCTGAGTGCATGCAAAACCTCAGCATTGTCCTGATCTTTGTTGTTATGAGGTATCTCTGTTCTAGGATTATTTGTTCTGTCAGCCATGTTTTCCGGTTGTCGGATCGAACCCTGTTGCCTGTCAATCAAGGCTCGCCTGCGTGTGTAATACCTGTGAGACCCAATCTGTTCTGGCTGCATAAGACTGCTAAACCCTTAGGATGGCAGGATTTAGCTCTGATACCACTGTAGAAACCCTTGTTTCCCCCTGATTCTGATTCTGATTATTTTTTGTTTGTTTTTGCAGTTTTTTGGTTTTTTTGTGATTTTGAGCATAAATGAAATAATGCGATTTTGCAAGAAATAGATAATAAATTCAAATAAATTCTTTCTACTCTGAAAACTTCAGAAACTATGGAGAATATGGACACCAGTCTATTTATTAATCTCCTGAAACGATTACAATTAAGATCCACTAACATGCAATCTAAAAAGCAATGATTTTTATTGAAGAACTTGATTGGCTGCAATATGGTACGGCTGCAATAAATACTTCTTTCTCCCTCTTTTTGATGATCCCTAATGATGCCAGGAAGATATGCGCCCTAGCTGGTGATGGCAGACTGAGACTAAGGTAGGTGATTTGCTTGCAAATGAAAGTACGCCCCTTTTTGATGGATGTACAGCCTGGTAACAGCGGCAAATAAAGTGTACGGCTCTTTGAAGAATTCCTTGATATCAATGAAATAGGCGCCTTAATGAATATATGCCTTCTGGATGAAACCCCGAACAAAACCTCTGATAAAGAATGATCTGTGAAGTTCTATGATCTCTTCTGGATGAAGAAATCCCTCTGCCTGGCAATAAATCGGATGATATTTCACACCCTCTGAATCGCTCTCACTGGAGATGGCTCGTTCCCCAATGCTCTGAGACTAAAACCCTTGGCTTCCGTGCTCTGGTTGAAGACTTCAACAATTTTCAATAATCAATAATCATCATGGCTCGAATCCCAAGCAAAAACCCTTTATTCTTTGAAAAATGCGATTTCCTTAATAATAGGGAATCATTAAAAGTTCGAACTTTTTATTTCATTTCTTTCAATAGTCTCCAGCCAAATTTTTAATTATAAATTTAATCGTCAAATGGCCCCTTCCATGATGGGCGACCCCTTTAGCCAAATCACTTAAGTTATAATAAAATAAGATTATAACTTTATATTATATGCTCTAGTTAATTAATATTTAATTAATTCAATTAAATATTAATATCTCTCTCAATATTCACCCGATGCACGAGCCGTCTGAAGCTGACGAATAAAGAAGTGATCCTGCACGTAATCCATCCATACTGCTAAAAATAGCAGGGGTCCCACGCTGAGTGCCAGAAACTGCTAAAAATAGCAACTCAGGCTAGAAGTGTCCGAACGCCCGAACGAAAGCCAACTAATCCCAAACTGACAAATCTGAAGCTGAGCCAAGCTCCAATATGACCCCCTATCCAACCTATCAACCTACGAGGGTCGCATAATTGGCTAATCCTGTGCTCTGAGAGATGTCAACTAGAAGGGGACATGACATATTTTCTCTAAATTGTATTGCAATTATGTAATTTTATAGAATTCGATTGGTAATTGAATTGCATTTGTTGGAATTGTTATTTTTGGGCAAAATCAGGTATGCCCCCAAAAAGGGGACATTACAATTGGTATCAGAGCGTTGATCTTGCCATCCCAAGGATCAAGAAGGGTAGTTTATGCAATTAAGCCAAAGGACTCAAAGGGCATTGGAAAGAGAAAGAAGGAAACTTGCAGCAAGAAACAACCCTACTCAAAGCAACAAATGAGTGAACAACTAGGAAATGAATTGAGGGTCTTCATGGAACAAACGAGAGGACAACCTAGGCCTTCATGGAACAAAACGAAAGGGCAACTCAAGAACTCCTCCAAACCCTACAAATCATGAATAAGACAATCAACGCTCTTAGACCCAACCAAACCAATGGGAGGGATGTCAACTCTAATCATTCAAAAAATAACGATAGATCACCACTAGGGTCAACACCTAGGTTAACAAGACCCTCATTCTTATCTAGGGAAGAACCAACAAAAGAAGAAGGAGAAATTAATCCACCAGCTAATGACTTTAATGAATATGCTGAGGCCTACTCAAGGTTGGACCCTAAAATTAGGAGAAATATCTCATTTAGGGAATATTGTGATGCTAGGACACAAAGTACCCCTAGAAAAGAAAAAGTACAACCTAACAAAGATTTATGTCAAAGGGTGAGTAAAATGACTCTCCCTAACTTTGATGGATCAGGAAAAGTCATAACACATTCATGGGTCCAAAAGTTGGACACCTATTTTTCCTTAGTCCCATGACCTAAGAAGATGCTATCAAATATGCCATTTTACATTTGGAAGGAGTTGCACATGATTGGTGGCATCATGGTATTATTACTCAAGGGCACCAAAACATAACAACTTATGATGCATTCACACAAAGGCTCATAAAATGATTTGATCAAAAGCATCTCGAAAGGCACTTTAAAGAACTAACACAATTAAAACAACAAGGATCTGTAGTGGATTATGTTGTAGAATTCCAAAAAATTTCAGTCATGGTACTAAGGATTATTGTAAGAGACTTGGTGTTTCTCAACCCCAATTTATGCTGAATAATGAAGTTTTGCTGAGTTTTGATGGTTTTGTGGTTTTCAACGAGTTTTGCATATAAATGTTTTGCTGGTTTTTAAATTAAAGTGGTGCCAGATAATGAAAAAATCAACAAAACAACATTTACAGAAGCAAACACTTCCAAACTGATGTCGAATGACTTAGTTCTTATTGAAGGATGATTACAAGGCTGTAGATTTAACATGCATACAAAAAGGCAACATATGCATTTATTAAAAACCTGATTTTTCTGTTTGCAGCCACTTGAAGAAGCCTTGAATGGTACGGCCAGTTTGCAATAATGATTTCTCCTTCTATATTTTGCTAGAATCAATCTACTCCACCCTAGGTGCCACCATTGAAATAAGTTAGAGGCTGGAAAGAGAGGCGTTTGGCTTCCTTTTGAAAAGACGTCCCTTTGCTGCAATGTACAGCCTGCAAGTACAAGAAGTGTACGGCCCAAAAGATGGTAAATCAGCAATATCAACTGCCACACAAGATGACATTCGCCCTTTACAAACAAGCTGATTAAACCCTTGTTGAATCTCCTCGATGATGCACAAATTTGACCTCTGTATTGAAGCCAACCATTGGCAAACTTTAGCCGATCTTTCACAACTTCATAATGTTGGTCTATGAAGAGTTTACGTTCTCCACAGCCTGATTGCAGAAACCCTTGTTTCTCCAGCTCCAAATGTTCTCAGAGAGAAAAGACAAAATTCGAATAATCATATCATAATGAATTCTATTCTGTCTTTGAGAATTAAATACCTCATCAAAGAAGTCGACCCTCTCAAAAAAGCAAGTTAAATGAGCATTAAATGATTAAATAATTTCGCCCCTCTTGACTTAGGCATTTCAATTAATAAATGGCGTCCCTTTTCAATATGAGTAATAAATACTCATAATAATAATATTACTCCTTTATTATTAAAGTATTAAATACTTTATAATTTGCCATTAATAATTAATACTTTAATATTTCATTTAATTGACTTTATATTATAAAGTCAATTTAATAATCATTTAATAATTATCAAATGCTCCAATATTCTCTGTTTGCTCATCAAATTGTCAAATTGGGTCGAAACTGAGATGACCAACTGAACCAGGTGCCCTGCCAAAAATAGTAACCCCTGTTGGCCTGACTTACTATAAATAGTAAGTGCTTGAATATCACTCCGTGAGCATCTGCAAAGGCCCAAAGGGTAACTGCCAAAAGGGACCCTTTATCCATAACTGTTAGCCTACGAGGTTCAAAATAATAGGCTCACTCCTCAACAAACAATGTAATGTCCCCGTTTTAGCTGACAGTGTTTGTCGAGGAGTGAGCCTATTATTTCGATCCTCGTAGGCTGACAGGAGTGTGCAGAGGATCATCTGAGGCAGTTGCTCAGTGTTTGGTCTCCAGTGTTGCAGTTGTGTCTCTTCTTCAGTGCTTTTTCGAACTTTCTATTTTTAGAAAGTTAGGTCGCTATTTTGGCAGGGCAGTTTGGTATGCTCGGAATCGAATCAGTTCTTTTGGATGATCGAAGGAGAAATAAGGCGTATTTAATGATTATTAAATATTAAATATTTTGACTTTATATTAAAGTCACTTTATTAATATATTTAAATATTAATAATTAATGGTATATTATAAAGTATTTTTAATACTTTATAATAAAGTGAAAAGTTGATTATAATGAATAATTATTTATTCATTAATTTGGACGCCATTTAATTAATGATTTTTCCTAAGTGGAGAAAAGGTGAAATTAAAACATTTTATTTAAATGATCATTAAAAGAGCTTGGGTCGAATTTTTCTCAGAGGCTTATATATTGACTGCCAAAGACAAATCGAACCATTATGATTATGTTATTCTAATTTGTCTTTTTGCTCTGAGCATTGGAGTTTGCAAACCTTAGGGTTTCTGGCAGACAAACGTTTCTGGAGAACGAAAACTCTTCAGAGATTTGGCAGACTGAGGCTGTGCAATACCAGCTGAAGCTTGCACTTGGTGATTTCACACAGAGGTCACAGATTGTGCTTATTCATCTATTCAGACAGAGATTTACAGAGTTATTCATCAGTCAATAAAGGCGACTTCATCAGAGATCATTCTTCAGAGTGTTGGCACATTTTCCAAGGAGCCGTACTTGGTCATTTATTGTTGCAGCAGGCCGTACTTTTTTCTATACTTTCCAGGCCGTACTATTCTTTCCAGAGGGATACGCCTTGCTTCTTCAGTCTCTGACAGTTAGCTTGGGTGCGCCTAGGGTTCTAGAGACTCAGCAGTGATTTCCGGAGACCAGAGATCCATCATTCCATTTAGCCGTACCATCTCATCATTCTGGCATCTTGCTGCAACAACAATCAGGTTTTTAACAAAATAAATTCTTATTTCATTCAGATGTCATATTTTTGCATTGTAAAAGCTCTGGAAAATAAATGTATTGGTGCGCCTCAATGATATGAGTAATTTTTATACATTTCCATTGTCATATGAATTTTTATGAATTTTCCAAGCATTTCTTAGAAAATCGCAGCTTTCATGTATTTGTCAAAACCCTCTAAAAATTGCAAAAACACAAAAACTTGCAAAGACATCAGTTTCAGTTGGGTTTCAGGGTTGAGAACCACCAGGGTTCTTACAAACAATGTCAGCTAAAAAGGGGACATTACAATTATTGAAGGTAGACTTACATACCTATTTATTGAAGAGTTAAAAGAATCAATCTATGGCTTGGTAAGCGCTCTTGACCCTACATCACTTCAACATGCAATCCAAAAAGCATTAAGGTTAGAAGTCACACCATCAAAGGACAAAATCTATACAAGGAATCCAACCTCAAACATGCATACCCAACATGCATAAGAAAGATAGGCATCCAAATTCATTTCCTCCTCGATCCTTCAATCCAAAGTATGATAGAGAAGAACTTCGAAAGAAAGGATGGTGTTTTCAATGTAAGGAGAAATGGGTGTATGGACATACTTGTGGAAAAAGAGGACGAGCACACAACTTGGAAGTAGATCAAACAAAGAAATAAGCGAAGAAGAATTTGAATCCCAAATTAAGAAAAGGAAACAAGATGATGAAGAAAATGCAAGTAGTGCATTAGTCGTATTAAAATATTATTTCTTTATTATTAATGCTCAATGATATATTTTATTGTAAAGTATATTGATAAGATTGTCTCTGATCTTATCTGAAGTTTCTTTTTAGAAACTTTCTAATTTTGTACATTTTGTAAACTATTTAGACACTTCGTCTCTTTTGTTAATAATTATCAATTTTTTTACCAATTACTTCTCATAACATGGTATCAGAGCTCAGGGAAATAATTTGTTTCGAAAAATTTATAATTTCTCTTCGAAATTATTTTTGTTTCAAATTTTTCGAAATTATTTTGGGGAACATTCTCGCCTGTGTGCTTCTGTTGGGTTGTGTTCGAGGGTGTTTGTGAAAAACATAGAAGATTTTCATTGCCCATGTTTTTCTGTCGGCCTGCATTTGCTGTTCGCGTGAGGCATTTTTAAGCCGATGCGACTTGTATTGGTCGGTTTTTGGCCTGCATCTTGTCTTTGACCTCCTGATCGCGTGAGGCATTTTTAATTTGACGCAACTTGTATTGGTCGGTTTTTGGCCCACGCCTTGTCTTTGACCTCCTGATTGTGTGACGTCTTTATGTTTGTATGAAATCTTTGTAGACACACGACCCGTCCTCTCTGCTTGTGCTCTACACTAATTTTTGGGTGCTAACGTGAGTCTATTTTGCCTGTGTTTTCATTTGTGATTTGTGTCTGGTTCTACAAATGTGACGTCCTCTTTTCTTTTGTGTGAGGGCATCGTCTATCCTCCGCCATTGTTTACATCTAATGGCTCCGAGCTTGTGTTTTTTTTTTAGGTGTTATCGTGGCCTTTGCGGATTTGCCCTCAATTTTGGTGCCATTCCTTTTACAACGCCTAGGGTTTCTGAAAATCGGCTAGGGTTTTTAACCCTTTGTTTCAAGCTGCATTTTTCTTATGACTACAGATTCCTTGTGGGTTTTGCTCATATTTTTTTGGATCTTTGTCAAAATTTTCTGGGTCTTCCGAAAATTTTACCTCAGGATTTTTGCCAGCAGTACATCTTTTTTGAAGTCTGTATCTGAATCTGCCTCTGTTTCTGCATTTGAATTTGTGCCTCGAGTTTCGTGCGTGCAACCTCTTCTAATTACCTCATTTTTCGTGCTTCGAAAGGCGTACAAGATGGCGAGTTTGACCAACATTATGTTGGAAGGTAGTCAACGTTTCAACGGCAAAAATTATAATACCTGGAAGCAGCAAATGATGACTATCTTTGAATATCGCTGCCTTGATCAAATTGTTCTAGGCAAGGTTACTCGTCCCACAACAGCAGATAAAACCCGGGAAAAGTTTGACGAGCAAAATCGTGAAGTGGTGATGCTCATTAAACTTTCGGTTATTGATGATCAACTTCTACAAGTTCCATCCGACAAATCAGCTGTCGAGATTTGGGAGCATCTGAAATACTTGCATGAGACCTTCGACAAGAGCTGTGCGTTCTTTCTAAAAAACCAGCTGTTCTCCATCGTGATGGATGAGAGAATGTCCTTACAGGAGCATCTAACAAAGATTCAGGACATCCGTGATTAGTTGGAGGCGATTGGTTGGAAGATGGAGGAAGAGGACATGGTAGTAATCACCTTGAAAAGTCTACCAAAGTCATATGATTTGTTGAAACCCTCAACATTACATCTACTTTTGCAGCAGGACCGCTGGAAACAACAGTTTGGTAGTAGTGCTCATCGTTCTCTACAGAACAAGCTTTTGCAGCTAAAACTCAGCCTAAGAACAAAGGGAAAGGTCAGTGTTCGCAACAGAAAGGCTCAAGTCAACCTCCGGGTAGCCCTAAGAAAAAAAACATTTAGTGTAATTATTGCCACAGATATGGTCACATGAAGAAAGATTGTCATTAGCGTTTGGCTTTTGAACAAAAGAAGTAGGGAGGGTCTCAGTAGAAAGCGAATGTTGCCGAGCACATTGAGTAGAAGGAATTTGCCTTTTACGCTTTTATGGCTAAAAGGCCTGCAGATCATGTGAAGTCCTCTACCTGGTACATTGATTTAGGTGCTTTGCGACACTTAACACATCAGTGTGTCTGGTTCACAGACTTCTCTCTCTGCACTGACTCAGTTATTTTTGGAGGAGGTGAAGAATACACAGTTGTCAGTACAGGCACTATTCAGATTCAGTCTGGTGGGAGGAATCTCATTTTCCTCAATGTATACTACGTTCCTGACATGGAACTAAACCTTCTCTCAGTCAGTCAGATCATGCGACATTCTCCTTAGTTGGATGTGGTATTTAGTGCACACAAATGTTCGATTGTTGATCGGGAGACTCGCACCATTGTGGCTGTTGGTATTGAGGATCATGGTCTATATAGGCTTGTGGATACAGGTGATTCTCCAGAGTTAGCCATGGGAGCCAAAAATTCTGCTATTATTAGTCTTTGGCATTGGCGGTATGGGCACTTAAATGTGCACTATCTCTCTCAACTAGCTCAGGAGGGAGTTGTAGCTGGTTTACTTGACATCCAGACTCAACATCATGGCGTTTGTGGAGCTTGTCAAGCTGGGAAGTAGCACAAGACACCGTTCACGGATGGTGACTCATGGCAAGCCTCTAAGGTATTGCAATTGGTTCACGTTGATGTATGTGGGCCAATGAATACACCTTCTATTACTGGTTGCAGGTATTTCTTGCTTTTTGTTGATGATGTTGGTCATAAAATGTGGGTGTACTTTCTTAGACAAAAATCAGATGTGTTTATTGTATTTCAGAAGTTTAAGGCCTTAGTAGAAAAAGAGTCTGGTTGTTGCATAATCACTTTTAGGTCAAATAATGGGGGGGAATTTTGCTCTAGTGCTTTCTCTAATTTCTGTGATACACTTGGAATTAAACACTAGTTAACCACACCCTACACTCCTCAGCAAAACGGTGTTGTAGAGTGGCACAATTATACAATTGTTGAGATGGCCCGCTCCATGTTACAACATAGGAGTGTTCCTAATAAATTTTGGGCAGAAGCAATTTACGTTGTTGTCTATCTTCTTAATCGGTCTCCTACCCACACTGTTAAGGTGAAGACTCCTGAGGAAGCTTGGATTGGTCGAAAACCCAGGATCAGTCATTTGAAAATCTTTGGCTCTTTAGCATATATATGGATTCTAGATGCCAAGCGCTCAAAGTTGGATTCCAAGAGTCAAAAACTTATGTTCACAGGGTATAGTGACAACCATAAGGCTTACCGGTTGATTGATGTAGACACTGATTGTCTCATCTTCAGTCGGGATGTTGTCTTTGATAAAGAAAGAGGACCTTTTCACCTTTCCTCGTTTGTTCAACATTTTGAGGATCAACCTTTGAAAGCTTCTGATTTGGGTGTCTATCTTCCGTTAGGTTCACCTGATGGGAGGGATGATCAAGACTCTATCTTTGATGATGCTCAACCTGATTTTCCTCCGGATGATATTAATCTTCCACTTGATGAACTTGTTCCAGATCCACAACTAGTTCTAGCTCCTGTTACATCTGATGTTGGCTCTTCTACTCTCCGGCCTAAATTGTGGGCTAAGACTATTGGAGATCTTTATGATGATGAGCTCATTGAGGGTAGATCATCTAGAAACAAGAGCAAATGGCAGCATATAGTTAATTTTTCACTCATGGCCAACATTCACAGTGTCTATGAGCCTCAAACATATTCAGAGGCTAAAGGAATTCCTGAGTGGGAAAAGGCTATGGAGGCTGAATACCAGAGTCTTCAGAAGAATCACACTTGGGTCCTTTCTGATCTACCTCCAGGGAAGAAGCCCATTAGCTACAAATGGGTGTATAAGGTTAAATACAAAGCTAACGGAACCCTTGACAAGTACAAAGCTCGTCTCATTGCTAGGGGGTTCTCACAGAAGGAAGGCATTGACTACGAGGAGACTTTTGCTCTACAACCAAGATGAGTACCATTTGGCTCGTCCTTGCCTTAGTAGCCTAGTTTGGTTGGAAAGTCCATCAGATGGACGTTAAGAGTGCTTCTCTCAACGGTGAGTTGAAGGAAGAAGTCTACATGAGGCAGCCTCCAGGTTCAAGGTTGCCGGGCAAGAACACAAGGTGTGTAGATTGGTAAAAGCACTCTATGGCCTGAAACAGGCTCCTTGGGCTTGGTACATAAAGGTTGACAAGTACCTCACAGATCATGGCTTTCAGAGGAGTCCATCTGACTCTAATCTGTATTTCAAACATACTGGTAGTGATATTCTTATTCTTGTTGTCTATGTGGATGACTTGATCATTATTGGCAGCTTGACACTTTTGATTGCTAAGATCAAACAGGATTTGTGTAGCACATTTGACATGACAGATTTGGGACTTTTGCATTACTGTTTAGGTTTTGGCAAATCGAGAGTAGTATCTTCATCTCCCAGTCGAAATATGCTTGAAGTCTACTAGATAAGTTCCAAACGCAGGATTGCAAATCTGCCTCCACACCCATGGAAAAAGGGCTTAAGTTGTCAACTAAGTCCGACTCACCTGTAGTAGATAAATCATTGTTTAGGCAACTAGTGGGCAGCCTCATCTATCTCACTGCCACTAGACTTGACCTTAGTTTTGCAGTGAGCTACATTTCACGCTTCATGACAGCCCCCAAGGCTGATCATTGGGTAGCAACGAAGCGTGTGTTGCATTATGTGAAGGGCACTTTTGATTATGGACTTCTTTACACTAGGACTCAAGATCCTAGACTCATTGGTCACACAAACTCAGATTGGGCAGGTTCAGTTGATGATAGAAAATCCACATTAGGATATGTTTTCAGTTTGGGATCTGGTGTAGTCACATGGACTAGAAAGAAGCAACAGGTAGTGGCTCTCTCCTCGACAGAAGCAGAGTATCAGGGAGCAGTTAAGGCACCTTGTGAGGTAGTTTGGCTTTGTCGGATGCTTGCGGATATGCAAATATCTCAAGTAGGTCCGACTCCCTTGTTCTGTGATAACCAGGGAATTCTCAAACTTGCCAAGAATCTAGTCTTCCATGAAAGAACGAAGCATGTTGAAACTCATTGTCACTTCATTCGACTGCTTGTTGAAGACGGATTAGTTCAGTTGCTATTTGTTCCAACAGAGGATCAGACAACAGATATTCTCACCAAGTCGCTCAGTCCAGATAAGTTTGTAAAATTTAGGGGGCATCTTGGTGTAGTTGATAGATTGAGCATTAAGGGAGGGTATTAAAATATTATTTATTTATTATTAATGCTCAATAATGTATTTTATTGTAAAGTATATTGATAAGATCGTCTCTGATCTTATCTGAAGTTTCTTTTTAGAAACTTTCTAATTTTGTACATTTTGTAAACTATTTAGAGACTTCGTCTCTTTTGTTAATAATTATCAATTTTTTTACCAATTACTTCTCGTAATTGTTAAGTTTAGTGATCAGATTAATGTACAGAATTTAATTCAAAAATCAGACACAAAGACACAACAAATACCCTAGGAAAACCCTCCTCTTGAGGGAGAAAAACCCAACAACAATATATCACTTATATATTGATATGTAAACACAAGGGTCTCTTTTACAAAGGTCGATATGATGGCCAGCAATAAGCACCACAAACTGATGCAAATACAGAAACAATATGCTGCAAATCTCAATGATAATACACAGCCTTCTATCAAGAATTGATCTGCACTTGAATACAAACTCGCACTTGAGAGTATCAAACTTTTGTGAATAACTGAACTGAATGAGATGATTACAAATAGAGGAATCAATGAATATATATACAAATGAATAGGAGAGACGCATTCCTTCTGATTGATCATGTCGGCCCCTATCCAAAAGTCGTGACTTTAAGATACATGATGTCGGCTTCAAGAAATCGCGTCTCTTCATGGATGTCGGCCTCAATAAACAAATCACAATCCTTCATAACAAATGATGTTGGCCTTAATTAAATTGCATCTTCTTAAGAAATCGTGCCTATTCATTAAATCGCAATATATATATATATATATAAATTAGATAGTCAAAGGCTATTATCTAATTTATTCAATATGTAAGGGAGATCAGTTGGAAGTAGAGACCGATGCTGTACATGAACATCAACACTCCCTCTCAGCTAGGGAGAATACTTCCAGTTGCACAAGACATATCACAACGCGATGTCTACCACAATGGCTACAACCAAATGTGGAAAGGAAGAATATCACCTCATCGTGATATCAGATATCACCTCAACATGATATCAACCATAATGGCTACAACCATATATGGTATGTACAAGTGTTTATCACTTGCGTGATGTTGTCACCTCAACATGACATTTCACCATGGGTCTCCTAGAGGGTGAAACACAAGTACAAAAATCATCACAGATTCTCTCACGTGATGTTGTCATGGAGTCACACACATGACATCCACCATGACTCTTTCAGAGGGTGGAAACAAGGGATTTCACCTCGAACTTCTCTTATCGAGAAGAACTCATTAATCAAGGGATTTCACCTTGAACTTCTCTTACAGAGAAGAACTCATTACAGGCTATCACTGATACTGAGTTTCTTTCTCAGTTAAGGTTGGATTCTCCACCATACCAAGCTTATCCCGAAAGTACGCAAACTTTATTTTGGAGAGAGGCTTGGTGAGAATGTCTGCCGTCTGCTCATCAGTGCTGATATACCTCAACTATATTGCCTTCCTCAATACCATATCTCTAATATAGTGGTATTTTATCTCAACACGCTTGGTTCTGTCATGAAACATAGGATTGACAGAAAGCTTCATACAACTTTGGTTATCACAATGAATGATAGTAGGCTCCATTGATTGTCCAAACAATCTTGCAAGGAGCTTATGAAGCCACACTGTTTCCCGAGCTGCCATACAAGCTGCAATATATACTGCCTCTGCTGTACTCAGTGCTACAGATGACTGCTTCCTGCTGTACCAGGATATCATAGCTGATCCGAAATTGAAGCAACATCCAGAGGTGCTCTTTCGATCTGTGACACATCCTGCCTAATCAGAATCAGTATAACCATGCAACTCCAAGTCAGCATATGAAGAATATCTCAACCCATATCCAACTGTGCCACGCAAGTATCTCAGGATATGTTTAGCTGCAACAAGATGTATCTGTCTCGGTTCACACATGAATTGACTAAGTGCACTCACAACATAACAAATATCTGGTCTAGTGTTAACTAGATACATCAAGGACCCAATCAGCTGTCTGTACATTGTAGGATCCACCAAGTCTGAACTAGCTGCAACCTCCTTCAATTTATGTAGGTTGGTCTCCATAGGTGTAGACATGGATTTGCAATCCATCATACCAAACCTCTTAAGTACATCAATGGTGTACTTCCCTTGGACTTAGAATCATCTCATCTGATTTCTGCCAGACTTCTAAGCCAAGGAAGTAGTGCATAAGTCCAAGGTCTTTCATCTCAAACTCAGAGGCCAACACTTTCTTACATTTGATGATCAAGTGCTCTTCTCCAGTAAGTATCAAATCATTAACATATAAAACCAAAATCAATGCTTCACCATCAATTACCTTAAAGTATAGATTAGAGTCAGCATCACTCTTCAAGAAGCCCAAACTTGATAGGTAACGATCAATTCTTTCGTACCATGCATGAGGAGCCTGCTTGAGACCATACAAGGCCTTCCTCAACCTGCAAACATGAGACTCCTTCCCATGTACCTCAAACTCATCAGGTTGCTCGATATAAACTTCTTCTTTGATCACACCATTTAGAAAAGCTGTCTTCACATCCATTTGATGAATCTTCCATCCTCCAGATGCAGCAATGGCAATGATGGTTCTGACAGAAGTATAGCGAGCAACAGGAGCAAATGTTTCTTCATAATCAACTCCCTCTTTCTGTGAAAACCCTCCAGCCACGAATCTTGCCTTGTACTTCTTAATGCTCCCATTTGTTGCATGCTTGATCTTGAAGAGCCATTTTGAAAATACCACAGATTTACCTTCGGGTCTAGGAATAATGTCCCAAACATCATTCTTGAGAATTGATTGGTACTCCTCTGACATAGCATCTCTCCAAACCTATTGACTGGAAGCTTTCTCCACACTAGAAGGCTCAGACTCAATAATCTAACTCATCAAGGCAACATAACTGGAGAACTTATGTGGCCTTTTACTTTCTCTGAATGTACCTCTAGGAGCTGCGAACCTTTCAGCCTCTTGCATGGTTTGCCTTGCCCAAAGAGGTCTCTTTCTTCTAATCACTATATCGGTAGGCCCATCAGTAGTTTCCAAGGGCTCAACTGGATCAACATCTTCCTTAGGTTCTAAAGTCTCCCTCTGAATCTCAGGAGTATGGTCAACTTCCATATCTTGAGGAGACTCATCATTGTCAATCTCCACATGAGTTCCCTTGGATCTTCTAAATGCAACATCTCCCTCCAATGTGACATTTCTACTGATCTCAATTAATTTCTGACTTGGGATGTATATCCTGTAGGCTTTTGATGTCTCACTATAGCCCACAAATATTCCCTTCTTGCCAGAAGGCGCCAACTTAGTTCTCTTTTCTTTTGGAACATGAACATAGACAGGACATCCAAAGATCCTCAAATGAATAACCTCAGGCTTCTTCCTTGTAAAGGCTTCTTCCGGAGTCATATTCTCCAAGATCTTGTGAGGACTTCTATTCTGAACATATACTGCAGTCCTAGAAGCTTCTGCCCATAAGAAGGTTTGCAGATCCTGGTCATGAATCATGGCTTTTCCTGCTTCCACGATCGTCTTGTTCTTTCTCTCTGCAACACCATTCTGTTGAGGATTATAGGGAACACAAAACTCCCTCTTAATCCCAACATCAAAACAGAAATTTCGAAAGCTACCGAGGTGTATTCTCCTCCATTATTAGATCTAAGGATCTTGATTCTTTTACCGGAAAGATTCTTTACAAGAGCTTTGAACTCCTTGAACCTTTCTAACACTTCCTTAGACTCTTTAGTTTTCAAAAAATAAATGCAAGTCTTTCTAGAGTGATCATCAATAAAAAAAACATAATACAAGAAACCACTCGAAGAAGGAACAGACATAGGTCCACACAAATAAGAATGAATAAGGTCTAAAACACACTTATATCTACTTTCTCTACTATGGAAAGGAGCTTTTGAATTCTTACCCATAGCACATCCTTTGCAAGTTCCTTCATGCTCCTGATTGAACTTAGGAAGCGCCGTGACCATCTTCTCCATGATAGGTAAGGCTCGGAAGTGAAGGTGAGCCAATCTTCGATGCCACATATCACATAGGCTTGAAGAATCATGAACTAATGCCTGTAGTGGACGCGTAAATAGCCTATAGAGGCTTTCATGTCTAACACCAATTACTGGAGCATCCTTGAAACTGGAATTCTCCATCCACACAAGAACTTTGCCTTTGGAGAAGGCAACTTGATATCCTTTAGGAAGCGCTGTGACCATCTTCTCCATGATAGGTAAGGCTCGGAAGTGAAGGTGAGCCAATCTTTGATGCCATGTAGAAACCCTAGTTTCCCCTGTTTCTCTGTTCCTGACTGTTTTGTTTGTTTTTTTGACGTTTTTTGAATTTTTTTGTGATTTTTTGGGTTTTGCATGAATTAAAGAACAATGCGATTTTGCTTGAAAAGATGATAATAAATTCAAATAAAATATTTCAACTTTGTAACTTATGAAATCTATTGAGAACAATGTTGCCAGATAATCTATTAATCTTCTGAGAGTATTACAATAACGATTTGATAACATGCAACTATGAATCAGCAATTATTTAATATTAAGAACTTGGTATTTTTGCAGCAGACTGGAAGTACAAATCTGGTACGGCTGCATTAATTACACCCTTCTCCCTTGGTTTTATGATTGCAAACAGATCCAGACTCCTAGGCGCCAAGTTTGATGAAGGCTGCTTGTCAGAATGAAGGGTGATTTGACCAAGATGAAGAACACGCCTCTCTAATGATGGTACAGCCTGCTGAAAGGGTATGGCCCTGTCAGAAACAGCAAGTACAAATGTACGACTTCTAGAAAACTGTGTCAAAACCCTTGAATATGATGCGCCTTGATGAACTACTGCTTTCTGAGTGAAAACCCTGTCAAAAACTCTGATGCTGAATGTTCTGTGAAGTTCAATGATTTCCTCTGGATGAAGAAACCTCTGTGCTGGCAATAAATCAGGTGTTATTTCACACCCTCTGAACTGCTTCCAATGGAGATGGCTCGTTCCCCAAGGAATTCGAGTTTGAAACCCTAAAGCTTCTTGCTTAGACCAAACTTGATCAATTTCCAAAATCAATAATCACATAATAGGCTCGATTCCCAATGCAAAGCCTATATCTCTTGAAAAGTGTGATTTCCACCAAAATAGGGAATCATTAAAATATTTCGAACTTTTCCTTTTAATTATTCGATAGTCTCAGCTCAAATATTTTATATTAAATTTAATCGCCAAATTGGCCCCTCTGATGATGGCGACCCCCTCAATCAAAATCACTTAAGTTATAATTAAATATTATAACTTTATATTATAATCTCCAAATAATTAATATTTAATTAACACAATTAAATATTAATATCTCTCTCATTATTCATCCGATGCCTGATCCGTCTGAAGCTGACGAACACTGAAGTGATTCTGAACACTGCCAAATCCATACTGCTAAAAATAGCAACTTCTGCAAAAAGTGTCCGATCGAGCCCAAACGAAAGCCAATTGATCAAACTCTGCCAACTGAAGCTGAGCCAAACTCCAACGTGACCCTCTATCCAGTCTATCAGCCTACGAGGGTCGTATGATAGGCTAATCCTGTGCTCCGAGAGATGTCACTGAGAAGGGGACATGACATGCCACATATCACATAGGCTTGAAGAATCATGAACTAATGCCTGTAGTGGACGCGCACATAGCCTATAGAGGCTTTCATGTCTAACACCAATTACTGGAGCATCCTTGAAATTGGAATTCTCCATCCACACAAGAACTTTGCCTTTGGAGAAGGCAACTTGATATCCTTTATCTTCTAGAGCTGAAATGGAGATGAGATTGTGCTTGATTCTTGGAACATAAAGAACATCGCTCAATTGAAGTGTAATGCCGAAATCCAAATGAAGAGTAGAGGTCCCAATCCCTTTCATGGAGTAGCTAGCATCATCTCCGATAATGACTTTTTCGGAAGAATCTTTTTCCACCAAGCTTGATAAGTGCTCCTTAAATCCAGTGATGTGTCGAGAAGCACCACTGTCGATCAGCCAAGTGTTGGTGTCTGCAGGTACATTGCTTGACAATGCCGAATAGAACAAGTATTCACATGAATCCTTCTGCGAAGAAGCATCATCAACATCTGCAACGGTGGCTTGTTGCTTAGGTCTAGATGGACAATGCTTAGCAAAGTGGCCAAACTTATCACACCTAAAGCATTGAATCTTGGACATGTCTCTCTTCTTCTTGGAGGTGGGTGTATCATCATTTCCCTTATCTTGATTCCTCTTGAAGAACCCTTTCTTTCCATCTTTTCCTTTCTTTTTCGAAGCATGGGAGGCGAGAACATGAAGATCTTCATTCTTTGAACTTTGACCAATGCCTCTAGCCACCAACCTTGATTCTTCTTGAATGCAGGCTGCCCTTAGACGATCGAACTTAGGCAATTTTGATCTTGCATTGATTCCTTGAATGAAGGATTCCCAAGACAAAGGAAGACCATTGAGAGCAAGCATAGTCAAGTCTTTGTCATCAACCATATGGCCGATTGTTGAGAGCTGATCTCTCAAATATGAAATCCTCATGAAGTAAGCAATCACTGATTCTCCTTTCGCTATATTCACATGGTGTAGTTGTTGCTTCAGTGCAAGTGGCCGGCTGGTATTGTTGATTTCGTATATTTCTTCCAATGTTTTAAACATGTTTCTTGCCGTCTTCAACTTAGATACAATAGGAACGATACGATCCTTAATGAAATCAACCAATATTTTCATTGCCTTGATATCTTTCTTCACCCACTGCAACTTCTCTTCTTCCTCCTCAGGTTTAGGAACACTGGATTCCACAAATTCACTCTAGTCATTTTCACGCAAGGTAAGCATGATCCTGAATCTCCAAGTTGTGAAGTTGGATGCTCCCTCAAGTCTATCCTCAATCTTCAAACCGCTCACCATCTTGAAAAAGGTAGAGATAGACAAAGAAATACAAAGAAGAGAATATAGTGTCGCTATAAGAACAAATCTGATCACAATCTCCTCAGACCTGCTCTGATACCATGTTAAGTTTAGTGATCAGATTAATGTACAGAATTTAATTCAAAAATCAGACACAAAGGCACAACAAATACCCTGGGAAAACCCTCCTCTTGAGGGAGAAAAGCCCAGCAACAATATATCACTTATATATTGATATGTAAACACAAGGGTCTCCTTTACAAAGGCCAATATGAAGGCTAGCAACAAGCACCACAAACTGATGCAAATACAGAAACAATATGCTGCAAATCTCAGTGATAATACACAGCCTTCTATCAAGAATTGATCTGCACTTGAATACAAACTCGCACTTGAGAGTATCGAACTTCTGTGAATAACCGAACTGAATGAGATGATTACAAATGGAGGAATCAATGAATATATACACAAATGAATAGGAGAGACGCATCCCTTCTAATTGATCATGTTGGCCCCTATCCAAAAGTCGTGACTTTAAGATACATGATGTTGGCTTCAAGAAATCACATCTCTTCATGTATGTCGGCCTCAATAAACAAATCACAATCCTTCATAACAAATGATGTTGGCCTTAATTAAATTGCATCTTCTTAAGAAATCATGCCTCTTCATTAAATCAGAATATATATATATATATATATATATATATATATAAATTAGATAGTCAAAGGCTATTATCTAATTTATTCAATTTGTAAGGGAGATCGGCTGGAATTAGAGACCAACGCTGTACATGAACATCGACAGTAACAAGCTGCACTTTCGGGAGTACCTAAATATCACCCCTTTAGAATCCTTAGTGTCCCAAAAAGGCAATAGGTGTCTATCTTATTGGATAGTGGTGCCACCCACAATTACATCGACAAAGGTTTAGTAACAAGAATGAATTTGGAAACTGAAACTTTTGAGGGATTCAAGGTGGTCATGGTAGATGGGTTCACTACCCCATGCACACAAATGATCCAACAACTAAGTATTACCTTAGGAAGACATCAAATCAAGGAGGATTTCTATGTGGTGAACATGGGTGATACCAATGTGGCATTAGGCATCTAATGGTTGCACTCCTTAGGGAGATATTACCAAGACTTTCAAAAGATGGAACTTTGTTTTCCAACACAATGGCCAAGAGGTAATTTTACAAGGTTTATCTGATGGCACCCCCAGGGTAGTATCATCTAAAAGAATGGAGAGAGCCTTTAGCCACGAACAAGTAGAATTGGTTGCACAATGTAAGATACTACATAACATCATCCAAAAGAAACAAGACTATACATGTGGACATCCAACCTATCCTAAACAAACATGAGAAGGTTTTTAGCAACATTCCACCAAGACTCCCTCCAAAAAGGGGTTTTGAACATACTATTGAACTTGAAGAAGGGGCCAAACCCTTGATTACCACACCCTATCAACACCCAAGAAAATATAAAGAAGAAATAGAGAAAACCATAAAGGAATTATTGGAAATGGGGCCTATTCAACCTAGTTCTAGTCCCTTTGCCTCTTCTGTAGTATTAGTAAAAAAGAAAGACGATACCATGAGAATGTGTATAGATTATAGAGCCCTTAATAAGAAAACAATTAAGAATCATTAGCCCTTTTCTAGGGTGGATGAGTTAATTGATGAACTTCATGGGGCAATGTACTTTTCAAAAATAGACCTACATTTTGGATATCATCATATTAGGATGAGGAAAGAGGATGTCCCCAAAACAGCCTTTAGATGGCATTTTGGGCACTTTGAATTCCTAGTCTTACCCTTTGGATTAACCAATACCCCTGCCACATTTCAATCTTGTATGAACCATATATTTTGCAACCAATTAAGGAGATTCCTTCTTGTGTTCTTCACTGACATATTGATTTATAGCAAAACCTGGGAAGACCACTTAAGACACATTGGTGAAGTGTTGAGGATACTCGAACGACAATCATTATTTGTGAAGATGTTCAAATGTGAATTTGGAATGGATGGGATTTTGTACTTAGGGTACAAAATCAACACCTAGGGAGTTAGCGTAGATGAAAATAAGACCAAAGCAATAAAAGATTGGCCAAACCCAAGAACCCTAACTCATTGAAGGGGATTTCTAGGGCTTTGCAGCTATTATAGAAGATTTGTTAAAGGTTTTTCAAAACTAGTCGCCCCACTAACCAACCTAACTAAAAAGGTGGCTTTCTCTTGGAATATAGAGGCTCAACAAGCCTTTGAAAACTAAAAGAAATAATGAGCTCCTGCCTAGTGTTAGCCATTCCAAACTTCTCATTACCATTTGAACTTGAGTGTGATGCTTTAGGGGAAGGGATTGGAGCAGTATTGATACAAAACAAACACCCTATAGCTTTTAAAAGCCACAAACTTAAAGAAACCGAAATGAACTATTCCATTTATGATAAGGAAATGTTAGCAATTATGCATGCCTTGGCCAAATTTAGGCAATACTTGGTTTGTGGGAAGTTTGTTGTAGAAATTGATCATAATAGCCTAAAGTTCTTGAATCAAAAAGATTTGAATGACAGACAACATAAATGGGTTAGTAAATTACAAGCCTATGACTTTGACATTGAATATATGAAAGGGAAAAATAATATTGTGGCCGATGCCCTATCTAGAAGACCCCATCTATGCTCCATGATGAATATCTCCATAGAATGGAAGAACTCAATACTGGCAAAATATGCCAAGGATGCATTGGCAAGTGACATATTAGAGGGGAAAATACCAAATGAAAAGTACAAAGTGGTAGAGGACCTCATCCTCTATAAAGATAGAATGTATATCATTTCTGAATCAAAAATAACAGAAAAGATCATGAGAGCATACCATGATACTCCTCTAGCAAGACATCAGGGATACTATAAAACTTACAAACAAATAAGGGAGAGATTCTCTTGGAAAGGTCTCAAAGGAGATGTCTTGAAACACATTAAGGAATGTATGGTGTGTCAAAAGAACAAAATAGAACAATCGTTCCCCACCGGGTTACTTCAGCCTTTACCCATACCTAATAAAAAATGGGAAAGTATCTTGATGGATTTCATTACAGGACTCCCTAACGTACAAGGAAAAAATTGTATATATGTCATGGTGGATCGATTGAGTAAGTATGCCCAATTTCTTGCAATATCTACTGAACATAAAGCAACCCAAGTGGCAGATATCTTCTTTAGAGAAATTTTTAAACTATATGGTCTACCCAAGAACATTGTCAGTGATAGAGATAGCAGGTTTCTTAGTTTGTTTTGGCAAGAACTCTTCAAGCTAGTTGGAACAAAGCTCTCCCCAAGTACAAGTTATCACCCACAAATCGATGGGTAGACAAAAATTGTAAATAAATGGTTTGAGGGATATTTGAGAAACTATGTCACAAGACAACAAAATGCATGGATCGAATAACTACATCTTGGAGAGTATTGTTATAGTACCACTCATCACATGACAATAGGGATGAGCCCTTTCAAAGCTTTATATGGATATAAAGTGACATCATTTGGAGATTTAATTCTTAGCGAAATTCGAGTTCCAAGTGCTAGAGATTTGATGCAACAAAGCATAGACATTTTAAATACACTAAAAAATAACGTGCACCATGCACAAAATCAACAAAAACATATGCCGTTCGGAGAAGAATTGAAAGAACATTTGAAGTAGGAAACTTAGTCTCCCTAAGATTGCAACCCTACAAATGATCCTCTATTAAAGGAAGCGGTGTTGAGAAAGTCAAACTCTGGTTCTATGGCCCATATCAGATCTTATGAAGGATTGGTAAAGTTGCATATGGATTGGAATTACCAACGAATAGTCAAATTCGTAATGTCTTCCATGTATCTTGTCTCAAAAATGTGTTAGGACAACATGTCCTACCATGTCCAAAGTTACCCCCCCTTGATGACAAAGGAAAATTAATGTTGGAACCTGAGGCTATCCTTGATATGCGAGAGAAAAAACTAAGGAATAAGGTTATTCTAGAATATTTGGTTAAGTGGAAAAATTTGCTCATGGAAGACACCACTTGGGGGATCAAATTTTTTGATCATCCCAATTTGAAATTGCTTGTTGACAAACAATATTGGAAAGGCGGATTCTCATGTCCCCGATCCTGCACAAGAACTAAAATAGACGCTGCCATCAGATAAACCTTGTAAAATTACAAGGGGATCGATGAAGGGAGAAATGCAAAGATTCCCTATTAATTTCAAAAGGACCAATGAAGGAATAAAGGCAGCAATTCCCTATTAACAAGGTAGTGCTACATAATGAAGGATTTAATTAAATTAAAAACAGCAATCAAAAGTCAAACACAAATGGCAGCAATTAAGGAAGGGATGCATCCTTTGTAAAGGATGCAATGATTACTAAGGGTGTGTTGTAATATACACCCCTGATTTTTTTTTTGAAAATACTGTTTCCTGATTTGGAATGTTTTGCTGGTGTTTTTGTTTGTCTTGTTTCATGTGTTTTGCATCATTCACAGGAGTGCATAGGAAATAGAACATAAATAGGGAATACAATAAAGAACTTCCTTTTCAAATAGATTCATAACAAGACATTGAAGCAATGAAGACTCTTGCATTTTCAGACTTAAAAAAATGTATATCAGACTTGATACAAATGTGTTGCAGACTTGATTTGAACCAACATGGTCATTTTATTCATCATACATTGCAAAATTTTATCATGGAGTGAGCATATACATATATGGAACCTTCCTAGACTCCGTCACTGCAAAGAAATAGCGACAACCACCCCAAAATGGCACGATTCAGACCTTTGTAGCAGCAGACCTGAACTTTAGCATACCCAGAAATGGCATGACTCCCAAAAAAGAGTGATGAGGCTCTAAAAATCATTGCTTCACCACTAAATGCAAATAGATACTTGAAATAGGGCGCTCAAACCAAAGAAATCCAATGAGAAAATACCCAAAATGGTAGACCAAACTTGCACGGAGCTACAAATTGATTTCACTTTCAAACCTTGTCAAAATGGTGATTTCTAGAATTCTGAAAATGCAATCAAACCTCTAAAAATGGCTTCAAATCTCCTCCAAATACCACCAATAACAAAGCGAAGAATCAAACACACCAAAATCTTCGAACCCACATCAAAACACTAAGAAAATCTTCATTATTCATCCCCAAAAGTGAAGAAAATCAAAAACTCTGTAAGCACAATGGTGATCCCTGAAGTAGAACCACTCCAACCAGCTAGGGTGGATCTCTCACCACCAAAACCAATGCTAAAAATAAGGGTTTTCGTCTTCAATCAGTTGCAATTGAAATCGGGAATCATTTCAGTAGAGTCTCCTTAAGTTGCCAAACTATCCATACCTCCAAATGAATAAATGGAGAAAGGGGAAGAAATTAAGGCAACATCATTTTGAATTCACTTTCCCTCCAAAACCCCACACCCCCCTTCATGAGCCTTTTTATTTTATTTATTAAAATCCCTATGTCTCCCAAGCTAAGCGTCCACCTCTTGAGGCATAAATTAAGCCTCAACTTTATAAAATAAAACTATTATAAGATGTCCACTAAATGTACAATGGCCCCTCTTTGAAAACAACGTTGTGCAACTAGGCCAAGGGGTCCTTTTTATAACCCAAGCTTATATTCACTTTTTTTTTTATTCAAAAAACATTAATACTTTAGAGACGTATTAATCAATAATAATTTTGACCATGGAGAAAACTCACCCCCTGCCAAGAATGGAAACTCTGCACTGCACTGCTGCCAAGACTAGTTATCGAAAATAGACTTATTATAAATAGCAACTGCTAAAAATAATAAGTACTCCCAAATATCAAACTGACACAAAACATTAAAGCTCACTAAACAATCGCCATGCATTGCCCAAATAGGAAACCCTACACTACATTGTTGCCAGGACCAGCTACTAAAAATAGTACATAACTAAAAATAGTAAGTGGGTCAAATCTCCAACTGGCCAAAATAGAGGACACCGGAAAAAAGGGACATTACATGTGTCTGTTCACCCCACCATGAAGGGTATATAAGGAGGAGGACACATTTGGTGGAGGGCATCAATCAAGCAAATTGGATGAAAGAGAAATAAGAATTGGAAATTAAAAGAGATCTGTTGGAATAAATATCATTTTTAGTAAGGATATTATTGGGAAGTTTAAATATAATTAGAAATAACGATATAAATATGTGTGTGTGTGTGTTTGTGTGCATTTTAATGGCATAATAAAATGATATTTGAATTACAATTAATATAATAAGATTCCATCAGCAATCATATTTGGCATCAATGTGAAATGTTTGATAGGAAGATGCAGCAGTACCGGCAAGTATACCAACCCCAAGATGGATGGACTAGAGGTCCTGCCATACTTGTGGGCCAAGGGGCCGAATGACTTGGAGGCTCATGCTGTGCCCTTGGGCTTGGTTGAGGAGGACAGTCTCTCTTAACTCACTCATATCTATTTGAAGCTTTTCCATCGGATTCCTAATGTGGTTGGCTATTGGAAATAAGGTATGAAATAGATATGAGTGAGTTTAGGATATTTTGATTTCAATAGAGATTATTTGTATATGATCATAGGTTGTTGATATTAATGCTTGGATATTAATTAATTAAGATTTTCCTATGTACCAAAGTTGGAAAACTCGACTCAGCGAAAAACTCACCAAGCCTAAAATTAACAAGTCAACGAAAACTCGACAACTTTTTCATTTTTTTTTGTGTTTTTTTTATATATCTGGTGAGTCTTTTGTAAAGACTTGTGAGTTTTTGGCAAAAAACTCGCCAAAAACTTGGCAGGAAGACTTGGCGAGTTAACATAAAAAAAAACTCGGCTAGAGGAAAAACTCGTGAGTTTTTTATGACTCGGTGAGTCTTCCATCTTTGTAGAATTCTATTGGTAATTGAATTGCATTTGTTGGAATTGTTATTTTTGGGAAAAATCAAGTATAATCCCAAAAAGGGGACATTACACATCCAAACTAAAGTGTCTTCCCATTTTGGTCATAGGGATTTGCATTTGTAACATCATTTCTAACTTTTCATTTTTGAATTTGAATAGAAGTAGCATATTTGTTATGCTAAAGTCTTTTGTTTGTATTCAATTTTGTGTTAGTGATTAATTCTTTGTTTCTTGCATATTATCTATAAAACCCATCTTTTTCAAGAGAGGTTTGTCCCTTGGACTGCCTAGGATTCAGATCATTGGTATTGGAGCATTGTTTTATATGCTAGTACAAATGTGTGCACAACAACAAAAAGGAAGTTGCTTACTCAATTCATCTTTGAGTTTGAGTTAATAGGCGTACATTGCAACAAGAGCAAAATGGCAGATGTAAAGATGAAATATTCCGAGCCAAATTTTTTTTGCTTTTTCAATTGCAAGTTACCAACAAAACGCACCCATTAAGGTTAGCTCTTAAACCAAAACGATGCTAAAGCAACTCTAACTAGAATGTACACCAGGATCTCGATGTGGGCAAGGTGTGAGCATTGGTCAGAGGATCTGAATTGAAATGCTTATACAAAAACTCTAACCAAGAATGTGCCCGTGAAGGACGATCATATGGTTAGAGGATCTTCTACTACTACAAGTGTTGAAAGCAAACTCGACACCAAGTATGTGCTACCCAATCCAGTATGGAAATGAGGCGACCATATGGCGGAGATAAAAATGAATTACAATGCAATTAAGGGAAATAAGCAAGAATGCTGGAGTACTCGACGTCAAGAATGTGCTTTCCAACCCGATACGGAATGGGAGCTACCATATGACGGAGATATAAAGAAATACAATTGCGTAGACAAAATGTAAAGTAAGACTGCAAGAAATGCTGACAATACTACTGTTCAGCTTACAATGAATATTCAAATGCCTGCAAGATCAAGTATTAGAGTGCTTCAAATTGCTGCAACAATAAGGAATCTCTTACAAAGCCTTCAATGATTTTCTAACACCAACCCAAGGAGGAAATTGCAGATTTCTCAAATCTGGTTATGTCAGACCTGCACCTTAAAATAAATAACCAGCAACCTAATACCACACTAAAATGCTGATATCTCTCTCACAAATCACCCAATTGACGTGAAACGAAGTGCAACATACCCTATTGATGAAGGCGACCAAGGACAACTGAAAACAGATCAAAAGACCATATATTATTTATGCACGAATTCCAAGGCAAGGACAGATGGTATGGCCCTCAAGGAAGGGCGATTTGCCTTTAAAAATCACAGCCTTCACTAAAAAATCTGCAAACTGGAGAAAAGGGTTGCCCTTCCCAAACAAAGAGATATAGACAGTACTCAGAATGACTCTTTTTGTATTTTTTGACTTATGATTAAAAGCAACAATCTGCTATGAGGAAAATGCAATTCCAGAATCTCACAATAATGCATAAATCTGATCTACAAACCACACACTGACTACAATGCACAAATCCCAATACAAAACTCTCAAACTACACTATCTCACCACTAGTCGCTATCTTTCAAGCGAGAAGTAATGCCAAGCTAGGAAGCATACATTCCTCGAAGCAGTCCCAAAGCCAATCTGGCAGCATAACATTCCTGTAGACAAAAGATGATCCAAATGAGAACCAATGGCTTCCTTTTATAATTCTCCGTTGACCCTTCACGAAACCCTAATCTTCATTTTCGAACCAAACCCTAATCCTCCAATAGATGGCGTCCCACTTTTCCAAGCAAAACTTTGACTTTTAATTAACACTTTATTTCCTCCTTGAAGTTGGCGTCCATTTATGCTTTGATTAAACTTTTCTTTATAAGAAATATAATTAATTTCTTTCAATGAGGCGCCCACCCATAAAGAACATCTTTTAAAACAACTTAAAGTGAAGTAGCTAGGCCAAGCGGAGTCAATGTTAAAATATAATATTAAAACATGACTTAATTAAAATAATTCCAACTTATCTCTCCAATTGTACCCTGAAGCCAAAAATGAATAAGTCAACTAATCAGTTTGAAGTAAGAAGCCAACCGTGTTGAAACCAACAGAACCACTGCCAGAAATAGAATTTACTAAAAATAGTAAATTCCTAAAAATGCTCAGAATGCCAAGAACAACATATCACTGCGAAGCTCTCTGAAAACCCATAAAGAATCCGCCATTGAAACAACCAACCTCAAGCAAAAGCATCCTTCAAAACATGAAACCCTAATTTCACCTTCCGAATAGCCTACGGGTCTCCGGAATAGGCCAACGGTCACTGGAAAGATCATGCTCGAGAAGGGGACATTACAAAAGAAATTTTCAAACGTGTCATTAGATGTTTAGAACATGATCAATGACGCTTTGGAAGCACAATGCAAGGAACTATTGAGGTAGTTCCTAGATTTTATGGTTCAATTTGGATTGACACCATGACGCATTGAACCACTTGTCCTTGAGCAACTCCAAAATCCTTTCAAAATACAAGTCAACTTGGGTACATCGATGTTCGAAGGCAAGATTGAAGTCACAATGGTGGACATTTGATTGTGACAACTAGAAGTGTATTTCTTTGTAAATCACTTCATAGATGAAGAAAATGTTTCTTTTATGGGGATGAAATGTCCGTTTTAGTGTATTACTGATGACATAAGCTCAATGTGCAGTACGAGAGGGATGATTATTCAATTTGGACATGGAACTCATTTTTAGTGGTTTACAAGATGAATGCTACCCGTCAAACATTTTGAGGATGAATATATGAAGTTTTGGCAATTGTGGTAGTGTAAGAGCAAACAATTGAGGACTACACTACTTTTCACTTTTGCACAGAGACACTCTTGAGCAACATATGGTGCTCAAGTACATAAGTGGGTTACCACCTAACATTTCGGCAAAGATTGAGTTTCTAACCTTGAAAACATGGGGGAAAGCTTTTCTTAATGCATACAAGATCAAAGTCAATGTGAAGCTCAAGTAAAAGTTTTCATTGTGCAAGCAACCACTTCCAAGCCTTTGGCATAGACACAAAAATCCCTATGCAGAAACAACATTAGAACTCCAAATCATTTGCACAAAACTCAAAAACCAAAATGTATATTCATCCTTGAAACTCATCCCCCCGTCCCTTGCTGTCCCGGTCCTGGAAACTTGGGGTAACATAGGATTTATGTTTGTGATTCCTACCAAATTAAGACTTTGAAAATAATATTAATGTCTTTTAAAAAATTTCTCCATTGGTGTATGTAGAACAATAGCTCTATTTAAATTTAACATCCCCAAACCATCTCCCTGAGGAGCAATAATAGAGGAAACGGAACATCAAATATTGGGCAAAGAGAATGAGAAATCGTTGTTCTTGTTTTGTTTATTATTATGTGACTGCTGATTTCCAAACTTAGTATCCAGCTTTGGTCTTAAGTGGCTCACTGTTTCCTTAAGGTGTCTCACCCTTACATGGTTATTATATTTGTACCAAGATCAAATGGTAGGGTTTATCTGTTTTAGGTTAACCTGCTCTAGCTTTGTTTACATTGTTTTAGGGTTTAGTTACTTTTCAAAACTTTGAGTTCTTTTTATCCTTGAGTGATAACTTCTTGTACTCTTGAGGATCTAGTTTGGTTGTTTGTAGATGCTAATATAATTTATTTCTTTTTTCTCTATACATTACAATATTTTGATCATATAAGCATTTGGAAAACAAACAAACAAGCATTGATGAATATGCTTTTACAACATAATAAATCTGTATCCAAAATGAACAGTATTTTATTAATCATTAGATTAATCTTTTAATTTCCTCTTATCTCATTTCTTTATTAATTTGACATGATGAATGGATTAATATCT
The DNA here is from genome assembly GCA_007258455.2 of Sequoia sempervirens. NCBI lineage: Eukaryota > Viridiplantae > Streptophyta > Pinopsida > Cupressales > Cupressaceae > Sequoia > Sequoia sempervirens. The sequence goes on from VDFB02252616.1 coordinate 137,318,930, forward strand.
GCTATTTTTTAACAGCCTTGAGAGGTTCAAGTGTTTGATGAGCTTCACTTATTCATGTCTCTAGATAGTTTTCTCTGGTGAATTTGTATGTTAAAAGAGAAACACAAATTACCCTTTATTCCTGCCTGATTTTTATTCATTCATTTATTTCACTAGTAAATTATAATTCATCTCTCAATGGTAAGTTGGAGTTCTATAATACTGTTAATGTGCAGGTCAGAACGGATTCCATGGATTCACAAAGTCAGACAGCGCAGGAAAAACAGAAGCTGCAACTGAAACGGGTGTGGTTTTTTAATTTCAAATGTCAGTGTATTTGTTTAAAATTATACTGAATGCTTTTTTTTTTGATTTGATCTCTTTCTTCCAATGATGAAATTGTATTTTTCTATTAACATAATGTTTAATGGCAGGTGTTAGGAAAAGAAATACTGAAGCCAGGGACAAAATTATACCTGCCTATTACTGTCTCTGAGACTAAAATCCTTAAAAAAGACAATCCCGTCCAAAGAAAAACCTTCAGCCCAAGTACAGATGAAATAAAGTACATACAGAGTCTTGAAATATACAAGGAATACCCTCAAACATTGTTCCAATTTCAAGCTGTCTTATTTGCAAACTTGGTTATTGTAGGCAACATGGCCTAATGTAAACTAACTGCACTAATCTGTAATTTCAGGATCCAGCAATAATTGTCTTAAATAAGCCCCCAGGATTACCTGTTCAGGTTTGCCATTTTCAACCATGATTTTTGCTTCTGTGTGAATAACTGGTTCCATGTCCTGAAATGGTGGCTAAACTATCTTTGCATGTTTGCTACAGGGTGGCACTGGCATTCACAAAAGTTTGGATGCGTTGGCAGCAGCAGCATTGAAATATGACTACGTGGAACCTCCTCGACTGGTAAGCCTGATGCACAAAGACATTTCAACATTCATATGCTCCTTTCCCATCAGCTGAGCTATAAGAACTATTCAATAATACAAAAGAGGGTTCTGAGATCAGCTTAACTGTCTTTTTCCTCAGCTTGCTCTGTTAAATTTTCTGCTTTATTTTTCAGATCACATTCCCTTTGTGATGGTTTCTGATGAGATTAAAGTTGAAAATGATAGTAAGGATTTGCCAATAAATGTGGGCTGATGTATTGATGGGGTAAAGCAAGTTTGTTTTGTGAGGAGATTTATTTCTCATAGGGATTTCTCACCTTGTAAATATCACTCTCATTCTCAGTATCTGTCATGTCCCCGAAATCACAACCTTAACGTTGAAATATAATTGAATAAATAAACTGAATAACAATATAAATATCGAAAATATAAATATTAACAAATAAAATAAATATCATAAATAAATAAATATAAATAATTGCCATTTTTATTATTATCAATACAATATTATTATAAATTTAAATTAAAGATATAACTATCCTTCATAATATTAAATTAAAAGCATAACATCAAAATATTATTTTGATAATACATATTTATCAGCATAAGCTTTGAGTAAGCCGTTTTTTGGTTATAATCATATTACTAAATGAATATAATAAAATAGTAAATAAAATAATAAAATGAATATAATCTAAAATATTCATAATTACCAAGTAACAATATTACAATTATAATTGTTGAGCATATATAAATAAAAATGAACATAATTTGAAATATTGCAAACTAAGACTTCATACGGTGAACCCAATCCTCAAAGTAAACAATCAAAATAACAAGACTAATCTGACATAAGCAAAAGTCAACAATTATTATGGTATCGGTCACAAAGGTAGTGATGCCTCCTAAATCAGCAAACTTTAGATACTTTAGAACAACGAATTGCAAGTGATGCGTCTATTCCAAAAAGGTATTGTTTAGGGCAGCAGTCACGTCCCAGCAAAAGACTACATGTATATTTAAGGGAAGGAAAAAGGAGTATCAAAAATATATTCTGATCGATGGATGAAGGGATATAAGAATATATTCTGAGCAAAGGAATAAAGTGAAGAACATATATGTATACTCTGAATAACCAGCGAATGATTTATAAAAGATTATCGTATGGTTTCTGCAGACTGTGGTACGTTCCATTATGGAATATAATTATGTATTTTGCTGTTAATATTTATTATCCTCGTAGTTATTATAAGTAAGTTTAATATGATTGTTGATTTATATATAAAATAAAATATATTTAGATAAAATAAAATAAAATAAATATATATGAGTTTAATATGATTGTTATTATGTATATTGTTATCTATATATATAAAATAAATATATATAGATAATTAATGATAATTATAGTTTATATATATATATATAGACATATATATATGTATATAGATATACGTTTATATGCAATAATGATGCTTGCAGCAATTATTGAGATTTATAAGTAATAATGTCTCTATTCATTCGCTATGATATTAAATGGTATAATAGAATTCATCTATGGGATCTGAGAAGATGTTTAACATCTACCCTAATGTACTTATGAAATATATTATAGAAGAATCGTTCATAGTGAGTAACAAGAAGGAAATGAATCGTCCTTTGACAAGAATGAAATATTTATACCATCTTGGATCCTATTGGATTTTATCACGGAAACTTATTGAATGCTAACGTTTCTAATGACTCTTTGAGGAACACTTTGAATGCAAGATTCAGGTGTAAATCTTCTACTAGAAAGGGGTCATTACAGTATCTTCATGAATTCTTGGGCCAATAAATGTGGACTGATGTGTTGTTGGTGGAAAGCAAATTGGTTTTGTGAGGAGACTTATTTCTCATAGGGATTTCTCACCTTGTAAATATCACTCTCATTCTAAATATCTTCATGAATTCTTGGGCCAATATATGTGGACTGATGTGTTGATGGGGGAAAGCAAGTTGGTTTTGTGAGGATACTTACTTCTCATAGGGATTTCTCACTTTGTTAATATCATTCTCATTCTAAATATCTTCGTGTATTCTTGGGCCAATTGAATGGAGCCCTTCCTGACTGAATTGAAATTAAGATGACTATCATGTAACCTGCACTCTGTTATGGGGCTCTTTAGATGTGTGTGGCCTTATCCAGTCAGCAGTCATCCTTATCCTTCTATACCTATATAACTACACTAATAAAGAATGTAAAGGCATCAGTTTTGACCACTCTCTTTTGTCTTTCCCTGTAACTTACATATTTCTTAGTTTTCTGCTCAGTGTTCGAGAATTCCTCTGCTGTTGGTTGAGCTGGCCTCCACCGATGAAGAATGTAATAGCATCATTTTTGGTCACCATCTTTTGTCTTTCCGTGCAATCTGCATGTTTTGATCTTAATTTTCTGCCGAGTGTAATGTGAAGCCATATCAGTTGAAATCTGAGCCTAACAGTCAGGTCTCTTGCACACATTGGGCTTCTGGAATCTGAATGCATTTTTAAGGTTTTGAATGATTACAAGATTTATAGTCACTAAGAAATGCAGATCCCTCACAGGCTAAGTATGGATTCTGTGGAGTGTTTTGCGTCAGAGATTAATGGCACCATAGCTAAATAGATGATATTTTACAATCAGGTCATATAGATGCATTAAATCTTGTCGGGACAAGTTCTTTCTATTGACACTTATTTCCTTTTCGGGACAAATGGTTAGATTGTAATTTTTTTAGTTAATGCATTAATGTTCCAAGTTGTGGATCTAAGCAGGGGTTTAAGATGTATTAACATTGGCTATTGGTTGCAATCTTAGGTACATAGACTTGACAAGGAGTGTAGTGGAATTTTGGTGATGGGGCGGATGCGTGAAAGTGCAACACTTCTTCATACTTTGTTTCGTGAAAAGACTGCCACAACATCCTTGTCTGATGTATGTTCATGCATTTAAAATTGTGTCTTTTTTATTGTTTTTGACTAAGTTCAATTTTAGGAAATTTGTTTTTGGGGTTTCATGTGTATTTCTTGCATTTCAATTTCAATGAAGCAGATCTTTCCGGTCCTCTAGTTCAATTGATTGATTGATTCTGCTATATAGAATCTTGATTACTCTGGGAGAAACATAAAGCGAAGATACTGTGCATTGGTTATTGGCATCCCAAAGCAAAAGCAAGGTCGAATAGTAGCTCCCCTTAAAAAGGTATACTTCTTTCTGTGTGCAATGCATTTATTGTAGACATTAATGCAGCCTATTTCTATTCTACAAGTATCTTAGTTTTACTGCTAACATGTGTTCTCCATTTGAGTACTGGGATGAGGCTTACAACTTGGAGCTAGGAGGTCAATTTTTTGTTGGATGTATTTCTATACAGATATAGTTTGCCTCGTAATTTCGGATGCAGCTATCTCATAAACTTGTATATGTATATGCACACTTTGCATCCTCATTTATATTGCTATTATAGATAAGTTGTTTATCCTTTTTAACCTTAAATGTCATATTTTCGAGAAAGGTTTGTTAAGTCTCTTTTGAAAATTTCAATAATATAACTCACATACAAAAAGATAGTTATTTGTTTAGTTTACCATTTGCAATGCTAAAAAACGTAATAAATCAAATAGAATGGTGACAATATCTAATAGTCTACATACTCTGGAAGCATCATAGGTAGGTGTTTAGTGTTTTGAAAACAAGAGTGATCTTCAAATTGGTCGTGATTGATAATTTTGCTTGCTTCCCCTCACACTGTAAATTTCTAGTGGGTCATGGCAAATGTGTAGCCATGTGAGGAACCCGTGTACAAAATGTGTCCCTCAAGGAATTAGGAAGGATAAAACCTTATATGAGGGAAACTCCCCCCATAAAGAAGCGCACTTCCCCTTCCACACCCTCCCCCAATAAAGAGCAAAGAGGACTAGAGAGCCTCCCTTGAAGAAATAGTCTCTTGCATCGTAGATGCTTGAATATGAATGCTGAGACGATTAATGAATGCCAAACAATGTTTCTTCCCTTGGGAAGACACAAACATAGGTGTATGCATGATATCTTCCCATTCTGTTATCCTAAATTTTTAACTCGTTTAAAAATTTGGGTAACCAATCAAAATTTTCTTAAAACTTGAGATTTTTCTTCTCTAAGGCACGCATTACGAGGTGCAAAGGGTGGAAAATCTCTGTTTCAAGTTGATTAACCTTTGGGCTACTCTTTTTCCCCTTTACGTTTCCGTTTTCGTCGATTTCTGACTTGTTTTTAATGTCTTTTTGGCCAATTTCGGGTTTTCTGAGCAACTCAGCAAATAGGGAAATTTAAACTCCAAAGCAAAATTGCTAAAGTGTCTGAAAAACCCGAAATTGCTTAAGTTATCTAAAAAACCCGATTTTTATTAAGGTCTTTGTATTTTGACAAAAAGCAAAATTGCCAAAGTTCATAAAAAACCCGAAATTGCTTTTATGACTTGAAAAGTCCGAATTTTTCATAAAGAGTTTAATTTTGCTAAAATGAAAATTGTCTTTTTATCAGAAAAGTGCGAATTGGTTAAAAGCAAAATTGTTAAACTGTCTAAAAAACCCGATTTTGCAAAAAAGAGCATGAAAGACCTCATAAAAAACCCGATTCATCTTTTTGCTGTTATTTTTCATTGACAAATCTTCTGAAAAGCCCGATTTTTCTTGGATTCAAGCTAGTTGAATTGTTCTTGGCATTTATTTCCTCATTTCATGGAGTTTTGGTCGACCTTGATGCTTCAAAATCGGATTTTAACCAGTAAATAGCCATTTTCTGTCTTCTTCAACGCGTCTAGGGTTTTTATCTCTGCATTTTTGCGTATTCAACTTGTTCCAGGTATGATTCGCACTTATTTCTCTTCCTTTTCAATGTTTTACTGTCATATGACTGCGTTTTTGTCTTTTACATACCACGTTTTTACTTTTTATCACTGTTTTGAAACGCGTTTTTTATTTTTACGCGTTTTTCCTTCCGTTTTTTACTTTTATCAATGGCGTTTATGTGTATTTAGTAGCATCTTTTATAGTTTCACAAAAACGCGTTTCAGTTCTCATTGTTTATCTTTTTAAAACGCGTTTTTCTTTGTCTCAAAGCCCGTCTTCATACTAAAACGTGTTTTCTTGATACATTCTTGCCTCTTTCATTTACTCGCCTTTCTCTTTCATTTACTTTCACTGCCATTTATTCCTCCATTCCATTCGCCCAGCATGTTTTCTCCATATTCCCTTCATTTGCCTTCATTTAGAAATGCGTTTTTCATATATACATTCATACGCCTTCTCCATTTCATTAAAATTTTGCCTTCCATTTCACATATCTCCACACTACCATGCTTGATGCATATTTCTATTTAAATCTGCCTTATGATGAAAACACGTTTTTCATTCTACCATTTCCAGCAATAAACAATTCATTCCATTTTCATTTATCCATCTTTCATGTCGCCTATGCTCATTTCTTTCATTTCATTCATTCGCCATTTCACATATCCATCACTATCTTTCACAAATAAAAAATTTCACTTTGTCTCTTATTTCGGGTTTTTAGCCTGAAGATACAATTTCGGGATTTATATTTGAAATAACAATTTTTAAAATTGCCAAGTTCGAAAATTGTTAAATTTCGTAAAAATCCCGATTGCCTTTGAGGAAATTGTCAAAACTCTGAAAAATCCCGAAATTGCAAAAAGCAAAAATTGCTAAAGTGTCAAAAAGTTCCGAAATTGTTCAAGTCACTCAAAAACCCGAATTGCCTTAAAAAGCACAAAAGTTGACCTTTTTGGACGAAATTCCAAATCCAAGTTTTGAGATCCCTTTATCTTGCTGTTTTAAAGAGACAAAATGCCGTTTTCCATTCCACCATTTCATCCATTTCGAATTCATCTTCATTCGCCTTCCATTTTTCTTTAAAGTCCATTTCATTGTTCTAGGGTTTGAGTTCCGCCATGTCCACTCACGTTGATGCTGATGATGTGCTGACCTTATGGGATTTTCACCGCAGTCTTGCAGATTCTTGTTCAATGACGGATGAACCAACTTCTCCAGCAGGCAAAAAGATGAAGTATAAGTTCGACAAATATCAAAATGAGATCTCTCCATCTCACGTTGTTTCAAACATCGATGAGATCAAAGATACAGAAATAGGGCATGTTGATATGTCTAATTTTCTTGAAAGGGTTGAGAAATCTACGTCTTCTGATATGCAAAAGTTGCTGAGAAGTCATATCCATCTCGTGGCTTCTTTTCCTATTGCTGCCCTTGAACCAGAATTCGTCCTTGCATGTGCAGCACGCTTTGATAGACAATCCAGGACAATTAAGGATGATGACGGCAACGTGGTTATCAGACTTGATGCTGAGACAATCAATAGAGTTTTCAGAGTACCTGATGCAACCACTTATTCAGAGATTTCATTAAAGAGTGCTCACAAACATTTTGAGCAGAAAAAGAATGATTGTATTAAACACATCAACTCTAAATGGCTTCTAAAATCACGACCTTGTGCGACCCGTATGCCCAAGTTGTATCGGTCTGATTTTATAGAAGAAGTTAATGACATGATCACTCTTTTGAGCAGAATTGCAGGGTTGAAAGTTTCTAACATGTTTGAAAGCTGGATGTATAAGTTCATGGTTGTCATTAGAAAAGCACAACATCCAATTTTCTGGGGAGAAATAATCAGTGACTGTTTGTGCGAACAGCTTGCACAGGTTCCTACCACTCTGACCTTCTATATGAATTCATATTTGGTCTACATAGCAGCTTCCTTGAGACATTTTCCAGGCTTATCTCCTGAAGGCGACAGATCATTGGTGCCCGTATGGAAATATTATGATCAGCTGACTTTTATTCCAAGTCGAGCGCATTATAGAAGGGTACAAGATGCCTTCTTTGGTTATTTTATGTGTTTGTTTGACAAAGAATTGGTAAATAACAGGGTGTCAGATGCAGCTTGGAATAAGGTAAATCAATATGGCTGCTTATTCCTTCAATTTCCAACATTCACCTATATGAGAGTTGGCTGCTTTGAAGATCAGCCATATATGCTACCGAGATATCCTACTGATAAGATCATTTTGATGGAGCTAGGAAGGCAGTTGATGTCAGTTCATTCACGTCAAGCTTCACAACACAAATCTGGAATTGGTATTTCTTCACATAATCCATTGGTAATTGGCAGGAGGATGAAGGATAAAATAAAAAGAGTCTTCACCCATGTTCACCGCATCGAAGACATTTGGGCAGACCTTCGGACAGAAAGGGATGTATACAAAATGGATTATTGCAGGCTAACTTTGGAGCAAATCATTGACCTGAATCTGACTTTAATTCCAGAGGGAGTAATTGATGATAAGCAGATTTTGGATCCTGAGTACGAAGAACAGGGAGTTGCTAATGCTCCCATTCCTACAATTCAATGGTCTCAAAAGGAATCCGTCTCTATCTTTGATAGATTCCAATCAGTCTTGGCGAACACCAATTTTTGGCTCAAAAGCATAGGTGTCAAGACCATCAAAATCAGAGTTAGAGCTGAAGATGACCCAGCTGGCCCTAGAGGATTGAAATCAGAAATTAGGGAACAATCTAAGGAAGGAGCTTCCTCTTCAAGTACCAAAATCAAACTGAAAGTAAGCAGAGCTCCTGAACAACCATTGGATAGTGAAACATTAAAGGGTAAGGAAGTCAATGAAATGCAGATTCAGGTATTAGATCAGCAAGAAGAAGACGAGGTTCATGAGACCTCCACTATCCTAAGTGAGATAATTCCTCACATTGAGGCTCCAATACCAGAATCAGCTATATCCCCTTTGTCTCCTATCGACAGTGATGTTGATTCCTTCTCTACCGTTTTTGTTCCTTCTATTCCACCACAAGAGACTTGTAATCAGCCTTCATCTGTAACAAATGCTCTCACGATGAACTTGCCTAGTAATTTCAAGAGTATTTTTGATATCAATCCAATCTTTTCAGCTATGTCAGAAACAACTCTTCCAGAAATTGATACGTCCGTCACGAACTTTGATTGTTTCATGGCCAATCCTAGTTGCAATTTGTCTTCTGAGCAAAACCTTGTTGCTATACAAACTGAGGCACCTTCAAGAATTTCTATTGTATCTCAAACTGAGGCTACTTCTACTGAAACCGCAGTTGCCATTTCAGATGTGACAACCTTGGATCTTCCTCCATGGCTAAATTCAATTGCTCCTAAGAGAAAGAAACAGGCTGTGTCTCCTGATATTTTTGATTTCCGAAAATTGAAGAAACAAAAACCAGTGATTGCAAAGAAAGCCAAAACAGTCTCACAGGTTTTTGTTGACAGCAACAGGATGAAATATGCTGAGATTGCAGAGCCCTTGGTTGATAAACCGCATGAAGAGATGCAGGTATCTGACTACAGGTTCACGAGGGTGGAATTGGGTAAGCAGACTCACGCTAATATGATGCAGGATGCTCAGAGTTCAGTGACAATTTTGACACAAAGCTATAACGAACTCTTAGCTAAAAAGGAAAAGCTCAAAGAAGACAATGCTCAGCTGGTTGCAGTCATTCAGAGGATTACAGGATCATCAGAAGCAGTTGATTCTCTATCTACAGCTCCTCCAAATGAATCAGTTAGACAGTTAGAAAGAATTGCACAAAAGGCTAAGGCAATTGATTCATGGATAACTCAGCTAATTGAGCAAAGTGTTCCAATGATTGAGAAGATGTTGCAAGTTTTCAAGAATGTCAGGATAGCAAGGATAAAACTGAATCAGACTTTAGAAGCCTTCAAGCAAAGTTTGGAAACGCTTGAAAAAGATTTAAAAATCTGGCATGAGATAGATCAAGTTGATTTACTAATCTTATGCAGCAATTTGGTTTTGCCAAACAGGGAAAAGTACATAGAATTTGAGGAACTTATGACAAATAGGTCATTGGTCATTCAAGATCTTATCAAAGATATCCAGGCCACTTTAGAAATGAATGACAAAGTTCAGCAGGATATTCTTTCAAATTTTGAAAAGATCTCATGTACAGTTTTGAATCAAGAAGATGAGTTACTTGAAGCTGATTCAGTTACTTCAGATATGGCAGCCAATCTTCGTCAACAAATGGAATCAGAGCAATTTTCTATGGATTCGATTCAAAAGCTTATCAATCATCAAACAATCCTTGAGAAAATGCAAACTTCTTATGAAGAGCATAGATTGGCAACTATTAGATACTTTGATGTAATTCTGAAGACAGTTGCAGTGGCCAAGAACACTTTGGGTCCAGATCCGAATGAGTTGAAGACCATCATCAGCAAATTCTTATCTTTCAAAGATAGGAATGAAATAAATTAAGTTTTAGATTGTTTTATGTAATTTTACTTTCGACAATATATATGTAAAAACAAATTTTGCAATTGCAAGTGTCTTTTCCTTGCAATTTTCGAAAATGTAATTACATGTAAAATCTTACAAGACAAATCACAATTTGGATTGTAATTTTGAATAAGTCAATCGCAATTAGTTATCGGTTGAGAGATTTTCTCAAGTTTGTTGAGATCCTCCCACCTTTTTCTCCAGACCTTCCTCCTATAAATACTTGAGGGGTCTATTGTAATTTTTATCTTTTTAGCAAGCAAGAAAACTCTGCAGAATTTTATACTCATAAAGTCTTTGAGCTTTATAGTGAAATATTGTAAACTTTCAAGTGATATCAAAAAGCTGGAATTTCAGACTTTGAGCTGAATTCTTGTTTTGTATCTCAAATGTTCTTATGTCATTTTAGATCAATATCATTTTGTGATTACTTGAAGATTGTTGAAAGTTGCTGAAGAGAGATTCAATTTAAAAATCTGCAGTCTTTGTGCTGTAAATCTGAGAATTGAATTCTTAGTTAGTGTTAGAAATAGAGAAGAATTATAAGTCTTTACGCTCATAGTATTTCTCATTTAGAATAGTTGAAAGCATACATTATAATTTCAGTCTTTGAGCTGTTTTATCTTGTATATTTCCATAAAGTAATCGTTCTGAAAAAAGGTTGATAGGATTTCATTCTTTAAGACTTTGTGCTTATCGAATTGTTTTCCCGTCCCGAAGGAAATAACGGAAGTCTTTGCGCTTTCAGGAAACTTTATTTCCTTTCTCTTAATTTCACTGTATAGCTGTTGTAACAAGTTTTAGTAACATTTACTGTGTCTTTTCTGTGAAGAGAGAAGAACGTAATCTTTCCTGAAACAAGAGGAACGATTGCTGTCCTACCCTTAATTTTATTTAGTTAAAGGGGGAGCCTTCCCTTAATTAGGAGAGTTTAACTCACGTGCTGTGGTTGAAATCTCAATTTTGTACGCTTTCACGAGAATACAAAATTTCCAACCAACACATTCCAAAAAGGAATATGAGAGAAGAAAGATAAGTATGTATGATGTCTTTGGAAGTTGCTTAGGTGTTGCCATGTCGGAGACAAGAGGTGCCATGCTCAAATGAATCCCAAGCCTCATTGAAGAAAGTGATAATTTAGATCCTTGTGGAAAAGGATATAGAACATGATCTAAAGGAGAAGTGACCAAAGTTGTGATGGAATTGTCATAAAAGAGGATATGGATGTCCTCTAAATTTGCAAGAGGGGACTCACAAAACAAACTTGTAAAATCTATCAAGTACTCATCCCAAGAAGCTATATTTGGAAGACAATGAATATGATCCCACTGCAAAGAATCATTGGAACTCACATGTGTAGCAACTCTAGACAAAACAAAAGCAACAGGAGATGGAGGAGATGTAATATAAACATGTTTCTAGAACTTTAGCTATTGAAAGGACTTGAATGTTCAATTGACCATACCATATCTCTTGAAAAATGTCCACACTAGATGCTCGAGTGTGAACATTAGTCAAAGGAACATTAGGTACGTGTTGTGACCTTTTCACACATCGCCCCATTCAAGATGGGGACCCCCTAAATTTTTGCTCCGTTCCGGTCTTTTGGCTTGGGTTTTCTTCTCTCTCTCTCGCTCTGTCTCTTTTCTAATGTCCGCCTTTCGAGGGGTTGTTCCCGTCTGCAAGCTTCAGTATGAATCTGACCAAGTTTAAAATTAGGGTTTGTGTCTTCCTGGTCAGTCCAAGGTCAAGTAAAGTGAGTAAATTGAAAATTGAGCTTAACGTTGTTGTCAGGCTCCAGCAGGCCTCAACAGAAAATTTCATCGATTCGAGGTACTTAGTATTTTAGTAAGTGTGAAATTGTGGCAATTTGTCACTATTTTGAGATTCATCATCACACATTCGAGTATATCGATCGCTTGCATGCCAAATTTGGTAAAACGAACAACTTACTATTTTAGCGCGGCTTCCCAGACGAATGGGTCGATGCGAGTTTTTCTTTGCATGTCCGATATTCCTTGGTTTTTCAAGACCTTCGATGATGTAACATGCAAGACGACTACTTTAATTCTTCCGGCGCTATTTTAGGGTTTGCATGTCGGGTTTCTTTTGCATGCGGGTGAATCCGATGGTTTTTTGAAACTTCGATGGTGTGACATGCAAACGAGATTCCACAAGAAGGAACTTGCTATTTTTGTGTGGTGGAATCGCCTCGGAAGCTTAGATTCACAAGCCATCGTCAAACGAAGGATCATTTGATACGCATGCAAAGCAAATTAGGTTTTCCGAGCCTAAAAATAGGCGTAAAACTCAATCTTCTTTGTAAACCACCGTCAAATTCTTCAACTATCTGCTGGTAAAATTTCAAGTCAAACGAGCACTTACTATTTATAGTAAGTCAAATTGGAAACGTGCTAAAATAGTAAATCGTTGCATGCGTCAGTGGCAGTAAGGTCACGTGGTGAGGAGCGCCTCATCCAAATTTCAACTCGATCGGAGCATGGGAGCTATCAGAAACATGAGCTTACTATTTATAGTAAGCCACCTTCAGAAACATGCTAAAAATAGCAGGGTGACTAAAAGAGGCAGTGCCGACAGGTTGATAAGGTTATGAGGCTGCTACGTTCAAAATTTCAAGTTGATCCGAGCTTCAGAAGCGCAAATTCAGAGGACTTACTATAAATAGCAGGGCACGTAAGCTGGCGAAGATGATGAAAATTTGTCTAAGTCTGGAGTTTCGTCCAGCAGGCCTGGCAAAATGCGCCCAGATTGATGAAGAGACATAAAAAATTTCTAAGTGTGAGTTCATCCTTCACACAGGGCAAAATGCGCCCAAGGCACCAGGGTCAAAGAAAAGTCAAACATTTTAATCCGCCTTCACCCTCAAAATGCGCCCAAGATACAAGTTCATCCTTCACAGGGGGTGAAATGCGCCAAAGGCAAAAGGGTCAAAGAAAAGTCAAACATTTTAATCCGCCTTCACCCTCAAAATGCGCCCAAGATGCAAGTTTATCCTGTACACAAGGCAAAATGCGCCCAAAAGCAAATTGGTCAACAGGGTCAAAGTTTCTTATCCTCCTCAAGGGGCAAAATGCGCCCAAATGCATGCATGTGAGGACAAAGTTTGGAAGGTGAAGAGTCACTCCTAAGGCGTTGTCTTGAGTTTATCCACTAGACACATCAAAATGCGCCCAAGGTGAAGGAGAGTCAACAAAGTCAAAGATTTCGTCCTCCTCCATAGGCAAAATGCGCCCAAACTTGTGCATGTCAAGACGAAAATAGAGAAGATGAAGGGTCACAAGGGACGTGGTAGCAAGTTTATCCTCCTCCTACATAGAAATGCGCCCATGTTTGGATGTGAAAAGTGATTAAGGGTGGTAATTGAGGTGAAAAATATTGCCAAAGCGTGGTGAAAGATGGTAAGTGTTAGGCGCTCAAGGTGGTAAGTCCTAGATGTCTTCCAAGACGTGTGAGGTGGTGAAGGCAAAGTGGCTAAGGCGTGATTTTAAAATCCTCCCAAGTATGTTAGGCACTTAAGATGATTTTAAAATATTTTGAAGGCGTTGAAAATATTTGAAGGTGGTGGAAATAAAATGAAGTGTGCTAGGCGCCTCAAGTAGAAAAGTGAAATATTTCCTAAGTGTTGGAGAACTCCTCTAAGGCGTTAAAATTTTAAATAAAAAATTGCCTTTCACGTGTGAAGTCAAATCCAAAATGGCAAGTGAAGATGAAATGTACAAGGGGCCTCCGAGAATAAATTTCTTCTAAATGAAGTTGATAAAAAATTCTTCTCCACTGGCAAACAGATAAAACTTTCTAAGGGAAACTTTTCAAGAATGCAAGATGATTTAAAAATATTTTCTAAGGCAAATTATTTTCTTCTTAGAAAATACGCCTAGAGCTCAGAGTGGTGAAATTTTTCGAAGAGCGAGCAATTTTCTCAAATGGTGAAAATAATATTTTTCTAAGGTTCAAAATTGAAAAATTAAATGAACCCGTTCGTTGGGTACCCATGGATTCGAGGCGTTCTGAAGGAAATATGCTTCTGGGTACTGAACATTTGTGATGATGAATGGATTTCCAAGTCTTCTGAACTTCATCGACACTTTTTCAGTGAAGAATTTAATCAGTGCTCAAATTTTGAATTTTCCTAAGGGAGAATTTTAAATTTTCTAAGGCAAAAATGAATAAAATGTGTTTTCAAAGTGAATTTTCTTCAAACGATGAATCTGAAGTCAGTTGCCTAGATAATTTTGATTAAATTCTTCGAAGATGAATTTTCCAGAGCATAAGAGAGTTAAAATTCGATTTCTAGTAACAGAGCTCCGGCTGGTGAGTAAAAAATGATGAATGTAAATTAAATCTTTCGAAAACAAATTCAAAGGCGCCAGTCAAAGTCAAGTTTCTAGAAGAATAATATTCCCGACGACTGAAGCCAAGTGTCAGAAGCACCAGAGAGGGAAAATTCGAATTCTTGAAGTGGAGTAGTGGAGTTTAATGGCACTGGCTAAAATTAACTTCTTCTAGAATTCGAGTTTTAGCTATAAAATGGAGAAGTTTTTCACTTGTTTTCACAGCTGAGGAAGTCGAACTTGCCCTGAGAGTGAAGCATTGCAGTGAGTTGCTGAAGCTTGAAGGAGTTCGAAATTGTTGCTGAGAGAGGTACGCCTTGAGTTTGCTGAGAGCTGAAGGAGATGCCTTGAGTTGCTGAAATAGAAGTGAGCACTTGCTGGTTGGAGAGTTTGAAGTTGCTGAAAGCTTGTGTTGAAAGGTACGACCTTGCTGGTGAAGCTTAATTCATTGCTGTTGATGAAGTTGAAGTTGCCAGTTGAAGAGGACGCCTAGAAGTGGAATAGCTGAGAACTTAAAAGGCACGAACTTGCTAGTTTGCTGATACGAAATTATTGCTGATTGCTGATTGCTGATACGAAATTATAAAAATTGCTGATTGCTGATAGTGAAGTAAAGTCATCAAAGTCCACTTAGAAATCTGTTCTAAGTATTGGAATTCGAACTTATTCAAGACAAGAAGCTGAGGTTTGCAAACACGAGAGTTATTGCAGCTTCTAGAATTCGACTGCAGCCCCTATACAATGCCTTATTTTATTAAATTTAATTGCTGATGAATGTTTGTTATGTTGCAGATGGCTGAAGCGAGGACAATCGGAAAGGACAATGGTGCCTCAAGACAGGCAGTGATCAAGAAGCTGAGCAAAACATTCATTCCAGAGTCAAAGCTCATTTCAAAGCTGGGCAAGTTGACGGATACTAACCTGGGCTCTATCAACCTGGAGACCTTCAAGAACAGGATGTTTGGAATTGGAAGTCATCGGGCTTCAGTCACTTCGCACAACATTGTTCGAAGTGGGCTATATGCAGCTGCTGGTTTTCCGCCAGCTATACAATGCTCAGAGCTGATAATGGAGTGTGCTAACTGCTACGAGAAGGAACACCGGTCGATCACGTCACCTGATGGCCAAGTGCTTGCCAATCTTACTCCGGCGGCCATTGGTGAAGCTTTCGGGATCCCGGTGCACAGAAATATGATCTACAAGTCCAGGGAGCGAGCGGAGCGGATGTATGCTTCTGCTTTTGAACGATGCATGGAGACAATCAACACCCACTGGATGAGCACTCCCAAGCCTTCTCGTGCGAAGTTGCCGAAACAGATCATAGCGGAGGACCTGAAACAAGAATACTGTGATCTTATCATGATGCTGAGCAGGGTTGGTGGTTGCCCACAGTCCTACATTTTTGAGCCTTGGATGTTTTATTACATCAACCTGGTGCTGGAAGGCAAGGATTATGTCAATTGGGCTGAGATGATCAGCGATAGTATACATGAGCAGCTCCTGAGCTTAAGGAGGACTAAAACGTTTTACATGAGCTCCTACCTTATTTATATGTTGGCACGAATGACGAGATACAGGGGGATTTCTTATAAAGAACCTGTTGGATGCGGCCCTCATCAGTTCAAAATCCATGAGGCATGTACACAGTTGCATCTGTCAAACACAACCCATTACAAACGTGTCAACGATTCATTCACCATGTACATCACGAGGCTGCTACAGGAGCGGTTACATCACAGAATCTCTAGAGATGTTCAAGAGTTGATTGAGAGGTATGGGTGCTGGTTTATTCAATTTCCGAGATTTTCATACATTAGGCTGCAAGGTTTTTCCTCGTACCCTTATAGGCTGCCTAAGTGCCCAACAGATAAGATATTGATGCTAGAGATATCTAGACAGTTGCTAGCCTTTGACAAAATCCAAAAGAAGAAAAAGAAAGGAGGGATAGAGTTTCCAATTGTGATGGGCAACTCGGAGGAGGTGTGTCCTTCGATACAGGCAGCTAGAGAAGCTGAAAGTGAGCTTCAGTTTTATCACTTATCATATCATACAAGCCGACAGCACTACGACCCACACCATAACATCAATTGGGTTCTGTCGGAGGAGTTCAAACATAAGGCCACAATTGAAGATTATTGGGCTGATGCAGTTGATGAAATTGAAGTAAGGAAGAGAATGTTCTCTCGGTTGCCGATTACTCTGATCAGGGAGTGTGAGGTAGTACCAGTTCCGGACCAGGTCAATGAGGATATGGATGTAGTCCATCCGGATTATGCAGCTGTTCGAGATACTCCGCTTCCACCTATAGATTGGTCAGAGCCCGAGGTTTTTGATTTGGACACTCTCTATCCCAGTCATGACATTCACCAGGGCTTGGGTTGATAGACAGGTAAACAGGCTAAAGAGTAGGTCAATTGCCTTGACCTACAACATGATGGGAGATCACAGGACGCCCACCACAGGAAGGAAGAAACAGATCACAAGAGGTCCAGAGTCCAAGAAGAAGGAAATAGTTCAGCCAGAACCTCCACGGATTACAGTGGCAACACCCTTGGAGACACGCTCTCCAAGTTTACAGGAGGTGTCTTTGTTTGCTGATCAGAGAATTGCAGTGAATCAGGTACCGGTAGTACAGGATGATATCCAGCCTCCACGGAGGGAGTCGGTTGGCCAGAGTGCCAATGTACCTGTTAGGATTGATCAGCAGGATGATGAGGGGACTATTACTGACCCTCAGTTTCAGCAAGAGTTAGAGGAGGCCATGAATGATAATGATGATGATGATATAGTGTCAGGCGATACTCAGCGACTTGAGGACGATGAGCCTCGCCAGAATGAAGAAGAAGTTGAACAGGTTAGAGAAGTCGAGGCACAGGAGCAGCAGCCCTTCGATATACAGTATGAGGTGCCCGATTGGCTCAAAGATAGAATGAGAAGAAGCCCTAGTGAGGAGCTTGATCCAGCGGTTGAAATGGAAGAGTTCTTGAACCGGATCAGTGCACCTCCACCGAAGAAGAAGGCAAGAAAATTTTCGAAGATCTCCACTGAGGATGGCTCTCGTACTCTTCACGTTGCTGTCCCACGAGTCGAGTGTGACCGAATGAAGCAGTTCCTGAGAATTATGTGGTCACCACTCTGGATTTGGGACGCCCTACTGGTGCTCAGATTGTTGAGGAGTGTGATAACTCCTTCCTCGCCCTCAAGGATAGGTTGTTCAAGAAGGAAGGGAAATATAAAAGGTTGAAAAGAGAACACAAAGCTTTAATTGGATATGTTCAGCAGTTGTCTCGTTCTCGAGGGCAGGATGTACCAGTGATAGAGCCTCCGGCAGATATTCCTAGAGAGTCGATCAGCGGCTTAGTAGAGTTGGGGAGGATGGCACAGGAAGCAGATAAATGGGTCATAGGAGTTCGTGCTGAGACAGAGAAATTTATGGAGGACCTTGCCTTTGCCTTTCAGCAGGCTTCCAGTATTGTGACACGGATGGATGCGGTGGATCATGCTTGGGGCGATGCCTCTATCTATCAAAGCAAGGTGATCCAGCGTCTTGAGGTATTGAGGCATGTGCCATTGCAGTTGCTGATTGATGGAGGTGTCATTCAGGCGAATGACCGATATGATTTCTCTAGGTGGTATTCTTCGGCTATCACAGGGCGTGGCTTCTTCGAGGCGGCACAGGCGGATTCAGCCAGAGTACATAAGGCTATGGCCAACATTGTGGATGGAGTTCAGAATACCTTCAAGGCCATATTTGCTAGGCGGCTGAATCGAGATGAAGTTAATTTTGATAATTTGAGGGGTTTGCTGGTGCCTTTCTTCGCAAATGTTAAAACCTTTGTACAGGATGATTTCGAGAATACTGCTACATTCTCCACTTTGATCCAGAACACGCAGGACTCCCTAGCTGCTTGGAGAAAGTCTTGTACAAGGCACGAGCATTCAGTCACGGTGTTAGAGTTTCAGTTAGATTGTGTTCCATCGATTTCAGTTGAGGAGGTTGAGGCCGTACTTAGCAGATTTGTTGAGTTGGCAGTCAGAGAGAAGGCAAACGGGAACGCACTACTGGACGAGGATCTTCTAGAGGACTGAATATGGAGCATTTATTACCTTTTACTATTTTTGGGAGTGAGTGGGAATCTTTGATTCATTTAATGTACCACTCCCTATTTTGGCAGTTTTTAGGGTTAGGGCTGAGGTGGCACGATTCTGGCCACTCTATTGATTGTAACCCTAGCCGTCTTTTGGGACTTGGCTAGCTATAAAAGGGGGAGTCCCCCTCATTTGTAAGTCATTAGAATTAGACATTGGAATAGTAGACAGTAGTATTGGAGAGATTGCATAGTAGAGTATAGTAGATCATTTTGTTAGTGTGGAAGAGAAAGAAAGTTTTCCCTTTGAAAACTTTTGAGGAGATTGTTGTGTAACACTTTTTATGATAATTGATCTTTTCATTGATGATGGAATTCGTCTTGTCATAAATAGCTAGCAAGGTCTCTTCTTCCTTTCGAATCCAAGTAGCGTAATTTTCATGCAAGTAGTTTACTTTGATGTGTGGTGTTTTATTGAGATAGCTTCACTTTATTCCATACCACTAGCGGCTTGTTGATGATAAGTCTGCCTTGCGTGGTCAACTGGACATTATCTTGAGTTTAACTTCGGTTGTGGTTTACATGCTTATATGCGTCGTTTTGATGGTGTATGTATGTTAAATTATAACTTGAACACCTTTTGCTACCCCCTTGAAGATTGCACCGATTTTACCGAGGCTGTCCGACGTGAGGCTAGGTGAAGTCTGGTTGAAGTCTATTGAAACGAAGCCCCACATATCCTGCATTTAGAGTAGAATAAGTTTCTTAGGCCTTACACCCTTTTTACTTTCCGTACATTTCTAATTAGTTTTAGGAAAATGAGCTATATTGCCAAATCATAAATGTAAGAATCCCCTTCAAATCATATATCAGCTGCTAACTGTGAGAAGCCTGAACAATTGCGTAAGTCCCCTCGTAAGAACACAGCAAATACACATCAACCGAACTGGGTCTATTCGCATTAAAGGAACCTTGGAGTTGAACGTGCGAACTTTCTCGCAATCTTAGCGCATGGAATACTTTGATCAAGAGAGAATGGAATAGCCTTCAGACTATTTTGTTCTGCTGTTTGGTGCGGTCACAAAAACCACGTCAACAGTACGAAATGTGAGGTGTACAATCTAGACATATCATTTGCTTCTCCAATTGTAAAAGTATCTTTGCTCTACAAATCTCGAATGACCATAGAATGTGGTGTAAACTTAACACTCTTCCCTATCCCACCCTGCGTCATCTAATAGACACAAAGAAGATTAGTTGACAATCAATGCATGCAAATGACATCATTGAAGGATCCCTTGCCCATGTCAATGAACTTTCTTCCATAAACAAGCATATATGTGCTGTTACCCACATGATATGTCGTGTACAACAAGTCTTGAATGAAGAAACATACTTTGCGATGAAGCCATATGATGTGAAGCTCTAGAATCAAGGAGCCATATTTGGGTTAGAATCTACAATGGTGACAATTGTTTGGCCCTTATGTCTCTTTGATTGTGAATGAGAAGAAAATGAACCTCTTGACATAGTTGAAGGTAATTTGATTTGGTTCTTCAGTAGAAGATGCTTCAACTCATGATTCATCAATTTGTTTTGCTTGAAATTGATGTACATCATGCTTTGGTTTCTTGCAATATGCACATTTGGGCCTCACCTTGATGATTCTATCATGTCCCTTTTTTTGATAAGTTCCTATGAGGTTTCATAAGACCATTTCGCATTTCCCATGGGCTTAGGGAAATAATGCTAGGGAAATGATTTTATAACCGTTATGTGAGTTATGCTTTTTATGTCATTATAAAGTGACCACTTAAAGTGTTTATTTGAAGTGGGGCCTTTGTAATAAAGTGACCACTTAAAGTGTTTATTTAAAGTGGGGTCTTTGTAATAAAGTATTTTCATAAAGCGGGTGCCTAGAGTGGTGGTCTTTAAAACAAAAGTTTATTTAATCCTCCAAAGTGGCATTGGAAGAGGCATTTTGAGAATTTGAAAAGAAGACTTTTTGGAGGGAAAAGTTGGGTGCTCAAGGGGTTACAAAAGAAGGGCTTTTGGCCAAAGGATTTATGTTTGTTCATAATTTCATTCCATCAAATAGTTTGGAGATTCTTTTTAGCTATCACGAGAGATTGGAGGATGGAAACTGTTACACCCCAAATTGTGAGGTTACTATTTACTATTACTAGATAGGGTAAATGTGAATGTGATATGAATTGTGGAGATGAATTAATGATGCTTGTACCTTGTTTTCAATATGAATGTTATCTCACTTGATGTTGTTTCATTTGATGTTATCTCAATTGATGTTATTCATGGTGAAATACTACATAAAGGAGAATAGATGGTTATTGAATTGTGAATATTCTAACTTTTGAAATGTTTATGTATACTGCTTATGTTATGAACATATGACTTCCGAAAGCGTGTGTCAGTGGATGCAGGTATATGAACCATTTCTCCAAGGGGAGGGGGAAATATCACTCGGGAGAGGAGCTTGGTTGGGTAACCGGTAAAGTGAACTATCTGAGCATACACACACTTCACCTTAGATTGAGTGAACTGAGTTAGCTGTGTGGGATTATAGTTAAGTCATCCATAGCTTATGTATATTTGCATTAGGAGTCTTGTCTGCTTCTATGTGCTTTTAGGAGTGATGTTATCTTGTGATATTACGATCATTATGATGGTAATGTAAATGGATGTAAGTAAATAGGAGGTGGACATATATACATGTATATAGTATATGGACGTATCCATATGCATATAGATATTGATATAGGCGTATGTTGGCAGACGAATATGCTCATACGGATGCATCGATATGGTATACCTACATATACGTGCACATAGAGGAATATATACAGATATATATATGTATATATGCACACATCTTGCAATATGTGGATATTAATAATATTATTATTATTATTTCCTTCCGTACTTATATGTATATATATTGGATAAATACATATATATATATATTAAATATTATATATATATTATAATTATATTAATACATATATATATGTGTGTGTGTATATATATATATATACACACATGTTTAGTATATAAAAAATATAAACATATATATATAAATATATATATATATATATAAATATATATAATTAAATATATATAATTTAATCTATTATCAATCTCTCAATTTTGAAAATCAAATTATTTTCTAAATTGATTCTCAACTTAGGAAATCGACTTGCTATTCATTGAAATATTTACCATTTAACTATGGGAATCAGGTTATTTCATATTCAATTTATTATTGATCATCAAACTATGGAAACCGAATATTTTTTGAATCAATATATTTCATATCCTTTAAAACTTTGGAATAGCGAATGATGAAATAAATCTGGTGTATTAAGCTATGGCAAACGTTTGAAATGGAATCATATACGACATTGGAGAAATTGCGTCCCTGTAGGTGAAATGCAAAGGAGAAATCTCAAATGGCATTTAAATCTCATGAATGGGTCAAAATCTGGAAACAAGAATTATTCAAACGCAGTTATGAATATTATCGACTCAGCTTGTGAAGAAGGCTATGTGTTCTGAAAACACAACTTGTAGGTGTCAATTGACACAAATTCACCATGTGCAACGAAATTGGTCTTCATTTTGTTGTCAGATACTGAAGGTCGACTTACCTGGTTGAAACTGAGTATGGGAGTGAAAATGTGCCACATATTGAGTTGAATATTTCACATTTTTGTGGTGTCAAACCACATGTCCTTTTCGAAGGAATCCATTGGGGCTGGGGCTTTATAAATAGCCGCCCATTCTTTATTGTTTACTTACTTTTTGGCTGAGCATTCCTTCGTACATTCTCTGTGATTCAATCATTTTGGACGTATTCCCTCATTTTCTGATTACACTAATTTTCTGAGAAGCTATCTGAGTTCACATTTCCATCTTTAATCATTTCTATTTCTGAGTTACATATATCTTACTAGCTGTTCAAAGTAACAATATATCATTATTTTTGTGAAATATTCCCCTTACTTTTTTCCCGAAAATTAGACACACAAACCAGCATCAAACCACTGATTAGCGTTAGCTCCAAATGCAAATCAGCATGGAAAGTAACTCTAACCAAGAATGTTCACCAAGATCCCAATGTGGGTGAGGTGATAGCATATGGTCAGAGAATCATTAGGTTTAAACTGAACTGAAATTACAATTCATTTGCTGATGCAGGCATCCACAAGCAATGGGAATACTCCACTTATTCAGTGGGTGAGATTATTACATTATTAAGGCGGCAAGCCAACCATTAAATCCTCTCTTCCACTTATTTCGTGGGGGGGAAATAGTCCACACAACCACTTATTCTGTGGGGGGAATTTACAAACAAGAAAGATGTTTATTCTAAAACTCAACCACTCAATTGTGGGAGTGTAATCAAGTATAAATTGTAGCAATAAAATGAAATGGCCGTTAGTACCACTAACTAGCTTACAATGAATATAAATAGCTGCAAATAAGAGAGATAAGCTTCCAAAATGTTCTTTATCCACATTGGTGGGAAACCATCCAGGGGTTACAATGATGTGAATTAATTACAAGAAAATGCAACAAATTAAAGAACTGAAACAATACTACTGTTTTCAGTTTTACAATGAAAAATAACTGCAACTTTCAAGTGTTTTTACCATCATTACAATATACAATTAAAGGATGGTTTCTTCAATGAAAAACCTCTCAAATAATGATGCTAGAAGCCAAAATCAGAAAACTATAACAATCTGATAGATAAATCTGCAATCTGGAAATGTCTACCAGCAATTAGAAAAACCAAACAAATACTCACAACTTTATCAATATACCTTCGAATTGATTGAAAGAAAATGCAATGGTTATCTAGAAGGTTGGCGCCCCAATTGCAATGAATAACCAGCATCAAAACTCTACTACTAATTTGGCACGAATTCCAATGTCCTCTTGAAAGGTACGGCCTGCCTGCAAGGACGATTTTGCTTGGAAAAATTATACACACCAAAATAAAATCTGATATTCTCCAAGATTGGTTGCCATGTGCTTAGAAAGAAAGAGAGTCAATACCCATAACCAAAATAAATTCATATCAAAAGCTGCAAATGAAAATCTACTTCAGCTGTGTAACAACCAACAAGTACAAAACTGATAAAAATCACCAATTCCTTCACTTTGATGCTCAATATGCACTTCTGAATGAAGCACACTCCCAATAGACCATCTAGAGAACCATAGTTTCAGGCCCGAAGAATGGAGTAAATTTGCTAAGCTTTCCCTTAGCCGGATTCTAGATTTCAAACTAGCAGCATAACTTTGCTTTTCAAAACATAACATGATCAGCTCTTCACAAAACAGCAATATATAAGTTTCAATTGGCAAATGAAACACTTCAAATTCCAAGAAGTCGAATCACTTCAACTTCCAAAAGGGACGCCACCTTTAAGCCTTTACTTTTTTTGAAATAATAAAACATTACTCATCCTCCTTTAGGCGTCCAACTTTATATTGCAATAATAAAGCATTTATTAAATAATTAAATGCTCACATGACCCCTTAATTGTCCCTTCTTTAAAACAACATGAAGTTATCACTCCTAGGCGTGGGGTACAACTGAAAAACATGAAATTGACTAAGTATAAAACTCAGTCCAAGGAGATAACCAAAACCAACGCCAATATTGAAATTGATGGATTGCCAAAAATAGCACGATGACCTGAGCTGAATTGCTGATGATGCCATGAAAGTGGAAACCCTAAATTTGCACATCTGAGTAGCCTACGGATTTCCGGAAATAGGCTAAATCTAAATGAAGAGCGTATGGCTAAAATGGGGACATTACATTCTGAGTGACAAATTAAGAAGGCATATTAAACTAGAATATACGTTAGCTGATAATTACCCCTGTGTAATTACTAGTTCTGTATACTTGAATCTGTGTGCGGAAAAGAGAATTCTTGAGAAGGAGTTGACATACACCTGAGATACTGGAATTGCTGTGTCATCAAACATTCTGTGGGAAAACAAACTACAGGCATGGGATATTCTTCTACTATCTATTTCTAGTTATTCATTTAATATTTCCTAGATTGTCTGTGCATTGGAAGAGAGTTATTTCTTGAATTGAATTTGGTATTTGTGCAAAGGAAGAGAGTTATTTCTTGAATTGAATTTGCTATCTGTGCATAGAAAGAGGATTGTTTCTTGAACTGTATTTCTGTTGTGGTAAGGAAGTAAATTGTTCAAAGAGAAATGAAGCAATCCTAGGTGTGTTTTACATGTTTGTAATGATCTCCATAATAGGAGAATGCTGTTTGCATGGATACTATTTTCTAAGCTTGATTGCTTTCGGAAAAGGGAATTGAAGCCTTAGAGCCGCTTTTATAATGTGTTTTTAAGTACTCCATGATAGGAGAAGGTACTTGACTGAGGAATTCAACTATATTACATAAGGTACAACATAAGTATTTATATATACTAGCTATGTTTGAACATGGGATGTTTTATGTTTGTATTTGTTGTCTGCACATAGGAAATGAAATGTTGCATTCTAGTTGTATTCTGCATTAATTGTATGATCTCCATATAAGGAGAATACCAGTTAAATTAGTTACTATATACTAGGTTTGAGATGAAGGCATGAGTCAAGTAAAGATCCACAACTAAGTTATTAGGTTAACTCAAAAGAGCTTGTGATACTCCTAAGATAAAGATTTCCAGTATAGGAGGGAACTTGTGAAATACTTGTTATGTTGATTCATTTCTAGTAGTTAGTATGGTGATAGGTTATCTGGGATGACAGAGTATCCATTGAAGGATAAACCTATGTGTAGTGTAAGATAGCCCTAAGTCAAATCGACCCTGAATAGTGTATGTGATAGATGACCCTCAGTATTAATATTGTATGAAACTCTTTGATCAAAGTAGTGTAATGTACAAAACATCCACTTAGACTGTGCGATGATTACACTGTCAATTCACTGTGATCCCGTATTACATACTAGCTCTAGGGATGCCGTATTGCACAAGAACTAGTTATGTAGGACACATCACTATGCTCAGTTGGTTAACAGTATCGGTTACTCTACAAATCTCTTCATCGAAGGGAGGGCCATCTATTGAATGATAGATGTGTGGCGGACCACATTATAAGTCCGTGGTTGGCAGAAAAGCGCCCGAGTGATGTTTCTCCTCCACTGAAGGCTATTGAAGTACCAAGATTTGAAAGGCGGAATTCCTGGACCTTCTTACTACTATTTGTTCTAAAGCTCATTGGAGCTATGTTTGTAAAGGTATGTATTCTTGTTTCATGTACTTGTGAAGTTTTTATAATGAAATGGAATCTTTATTGTAATTGGATATGGCATCTTGTTCATGTATTATCAATAAGAAAATAAATTTTTTATTGCAATGACTTGTTAGCACATTTATTTACTCGTATGCAGTAAATTTAGAAAATTTTACTTTACTAAAGGGTTGGCACGTTACATGTGGTATTAGAGCTACTAGGTTATGCATTGAAACCTATGAGCTCATTATGCAACAATGCGTAAACCTTATCGGAAGATAACGGTTGAAAATTTCTTGTGCCACAACGGCAAGAGAAAAGAACTTAGTGAAGTAAAAAGGAAGATGTGATTCCTAGTAACTTGTTTAAAGTTGGGACTAGTTAAGAGTTGTCTCTGGAGTCAGGAACTCCTAAATCAACAACTGAGGACATAAGAGATCCAAGGACAGAAGAGATCCAAGTTGTGGATGTCCTATGTTAAAGGAAATTTATTCTGCTAAACTTATAACCATTATTGCAAGACTGTGGTTGACTCAAAGTGATTTTAGGGTTCCCTACACCTTTTGATGTTTATAAATAAGAGCTTTTGCTCATTTGTAATTAACTTTTGCATGAGATAGTAATATATGCTGTGCCTACCTTACCTGTAATATTGCTATTCTGTATCTGTTCACGAGCTTTTACTATGATGATGAATTGCTATGCCACCTTGCCTTCATGTTATTGTTATGGTATTTGTTTATCTTAGTTAAATATAGTGGCTAGTTTGATTGTTTATTGTATGCGTGTTTCGCCAATGCAATTTGCTGTCCTAGTTGGCTATTTTATGTTTTGTTTCTAATAAGCCTATTTAGATGAGCAAATTGCCGAGCCACCTTGCCCTCATGTTGTGAATTTGTACCTAAAGCTTATCGTTTGATGTGTGTGTCAATAAACCTATTCAGCCAAGCAAATTGCTGCACCACCTTGCCCTCATGTTGTGAAGTTGTACTTAGTTTATCATATATTTGTTTGTTTCTAATAAACTTCTTCCCAGCCAAGCAAATAGTTGTGCCACCTTGCCTTCACGTTGTGAATTTGTACTTGAAGTTTATTGTATAAGAACATTCCTACTCTGTTTTCTTGAGGAGATTGGATAGATTAAAGCTTTAGTTTAGTTGTAGTTAGAGATCTGTGAAACCAGAAAATCCTTAGTTGCAACGTTCGTGGTTTTTCTTAACCTTGTGCCTCTTCCAGCTGAGACAAAGATAGGAGTTAGGTTACTTTACTTTTTTCACGCATTTCAGCATATGAGGGAGCTTCCCCTCCTAATTTGAAGAGCACTCATTACGCAATGGGCATAGCTGTTCGTACCAACTCGCACTCCAAAGGTGCTAATTGTTACGCCAACAGTTTTCTAGCACCCACTGTGGGGCACGAGGCAAGAAAACTTCAAGAAAAGCTAAACGCTTTTAGTTCATGGGAATGACACTCTGGCATCGTATTGCATGATCCATATAGAGGCAATGGATGATAACAACAATAATGCTGATAGGCGACGTCCACCCCCATTACCTTGGGGTAATAACATTGGACCTTTGGCTTTGGAGGTAAATCATGAGTTACCTAAAGGGTCTAGGAAGCGCTTTCCTTGGTTTCACGGCGATGGAACTCAACACTCAAAAGAACATTTTTCTATGTTCACAACGACTTGCACCATCTTGCACGTAGCACATGAAGACATTGCGGTGCGTCTCTTTGTCGAGACTCTTGTGGGAAATGCTGCCAACTGGTTCAATCACCTGGTGCCAGGCAGTATCACAAATTGGGCAACTATGAGCAAGAAATTTTTGGCGAGATTCAAGCCTGCTGAAGATAGTCACCTGTTGTTCGCCCAACTCACAAATTCAAAGATGGAGTGCAACAAACACATGAGGGATTTTGTGGTGAGATTTAATCATCTTGTTACAAGAATTTCTTCTACACTCAATCCATCATCGGAGATTTTGATAAGCTGTTTCATAAATGCTCTTCCATCAGAGATAGCCTTCTTCCTCAAGACGGCCAAAGCAACAGAGTTGAAGAGTGCACAAGAACACGCCATCAAGTTGGAGGATAATATGATCACTTTCGGCTTGATGAAAACAAATTTCATCAGATCTCAAGTTCAACAACCGTACCAGCCAAAGAGACAATCTTTAGCCATGGTTGCCAACATCTCCATCAAGATCAATGACTGAAGTTGCACACAGTGCAGTATTTTGTCCTTTCCACGACACTAATGAACATACCGGATCCACATGTCCAGAGAACCTGAGAATGATCCAAATCATGGGATACATTGAAGTTGCTCCCAGTTCTAGTTTTGTACCAAAATAAGAAACAAAATGTGGCTGTCTCTAGGCAAGGAATGCATACAATAAGAGATAAGGTACAAGGACAAGCCAAGAAGACCAAACCTCTAAGGCGTGGACCATTGGCAAGGATGCTTCTAGTTTATAGCTACCTTCATTCATGAGATTCCATTCAATGGTCAATTGTTATACTTTCAGTTGTGTGAGCCATCCACATTGGATAATGAAGAAGAATATCCAATGCTACCTTCATTAGAAGACTTGGTGTATGATAAACAAGTGATTCTTCCTCAGGATGTGGTGCTACAATGCAAACAAAGAAATACTAGAAGGGGGAGTCCACAAGTCTTGGCAAGTGGGGCACAACTGACAAATAATCAAACAAGCCTGATGGAACTCAAAGGTGAAGGTGGGGGGATTATTTCCTCACTTAATGTTCTAATAAGATTTTGTGGGGCCAAAAGCTTCTCTAGGAATGGAGGTATGATCCTTTAAGGATCAAAAGACATCTAGAATGAGAATTGATAGTTTTTTTCAAAATTTGATATGTGAAAGTACTCACTGTCTTATGATAGTTGGAACTGTTGGTAGTAATTGGGTAGTGGTTTTGAAATCATAGTGGCAAATTTGCAACCACTAGAGTGAATTAGTCACCTCTATGTTGAACCAAACTTGAAGCAATGGTTCTAAACCATTGGGGTGGTTTTAGAATCTACACCACAAATCTGACTAAAGATAGGGTAGTTCCTATACATGCAATAGAACAATAGGGAAAGTTAATAGTCGTGACTTTTGGTGCCCCAACTTTACATGGGGAGCTTCTAGTGCATGGGATGATTGCTTCCAAAAGAATAAAAAAGTGTTAGAAATCTTGTTGATGAGTTCTAAGAGGATGGATGTAACAAACCGGACCAATTTTTTTTTTTTGATTTTTCACAATTGATTACAAGGCAACACGCACCCGTTAAGGTTAGCACAAACCAAAATGATGCGGAAGTAACTCTAACTAGAATGTACACCAGGATTCCGGTGTGGGCAAGGTGTGAGCATTGGTCAGAAGATCTATGCAATGCAAACTGAAAGGAACTCTAACCAAGAATGGCACCGAGTAAGGGCGAGCATATGGTCAGAGGATCAATGCATGATGACAGAATGTAACCCTAACCAAGAATGGCGCCGATGGATGGCAAGCATATGGTCAGAGGGTCCCTAGACTACTCATCTGAAAGGAAATAGGCGGCAAGCCAGCCTCTTCCACTTATTCAGTGGGGATTACAATCCAATGAAATGAGAGAAAGAGTGGAAATTCTGTTAGTACTACTAACAGCTTACAATATATCAGAAAGATCATAAGAAACAAGAGTTTTCACAAATCTTTATTGCTGCAACTGAGTAGAATGTTTTCCAAGGACCAAATACAACTTTCAATGTCCAATCCCTACCAAAGGGACAATTTCTTCAATTCTGATTTATCAGACCTGCAACAAGAAATGGTGTAATCTGCAAACAACTCTCATTCAAATGCTCATATCACACTCAATCCTTACTCAAATGACCTGGAATCAAAGCAGATTGCTCTAGACACAAAGGCGCCCAAAACAAGTTCTCTAAACCTCACCAAACAACCTTAAAACTTTTTGCACACATGCCAAGGCTGAAACAGAATGGTACGGCCCTCTAAAAAGGGCGAACTTGCTAGATAAAATCCAAAACAGCAGATAAAAATCTATAACTTTGCAAGGTGGGTCGCCCCAATGAGGAAAGAAGATATATTGAATACCCAAAACAATATCTTTTTGTATTTTTGATTTATGAATGAAAACTGCCTACAGCTATGCAACATCAACAACTCTGAAACATGACAAAATGCTTGAATAACATCAACTAAATGCAAGAAACTCAACTACAATGCCAAAACAATCCAACTACAAGCTAACCTCTCAACTAGTTGCTATCTTTCAAGCAAGAAGATGAGCCAATGCTAGGAGGTGTGCTTTCCTCGAAGCGAGTGCCTGAAGACAATCCAATAGCATAACGGTGTAGTAGACAAAAGATCCCCAATGAAGAGCTGAGGCCTGATTAAATAGACATGAGAGAAACATCTAGAAGCTTCAAGAAGGCGCCCTAACCCTAATTTCAAATTCACCTTTTCCCTCCAAAAGATGGCGTCCTTTTTCACCATTAAAATATTTCACTTTTTTTAAAATAAAATCAAATCTCTCAAATAGGCGTCCCATTCCTTAGTCTCAATATTTGACATTTAAAAGATATAACTTATTTCTCCATGGCGCCTGGACCCTCAAAGTTCCCCTTTTTTAAAACAACTTAAAGTGTACTGCTAGGCAAGGGGTATAATATTAAAATATAATTTTATAATGAAAATACTTATCTCTCCAAGGAAAAAGCGCCCAAGGCCAAGAATTGAAGTGCCAGCTGAAACAACCGAAGAAGATGACCAACTGAATTGAACCCAACTTGCCCACTGCCAAAAATATAATTTACTAAAAATAGTAAATTCGCGAAGTTGCCCGGAATGCCAAACTGAACATACCACTGCAAAGCTCTCTGAAAACCCAGAAAGAATCCGCAATCAGAATTCCAAACTTCAAGCAGAAACCTCCTCAAAACTAGGAAACCCTAATTTCACCATTCGCGTAGCCTACGAGTCTCCAGAATAGGCCAACAGTCAACAGAAGAGATCACATCAGAAAAGGGGACATTACAATGGAAAAGTATGTACTGTAGTAGTAGATCTCTATAACAAATTGCAATGTATCGAATCTTGGACTCGAGATTGATATTTTCTTTAAAAACTTGTAATACTATCCAAAGAAATCATTGATTGAAATTTGATAGCAATTTTCCCTATTTTTTGAATATTTCGGTCGACATTTCTTGATATTTTTTGATTTTTCAAAATTTTCAAGATTTTATGATTTTATCCAAAATTTTTGTTGCTCAAAAAACCATTGCTGCATGCTCCTCCATTTGGAATTTAATATTGTAGGTTTGTTATCCATGAAACAAGTGGTTATAGTAGAGGCTCAAGTGGTATAGTGAATGGGAGAAGACGATGCTGTTGCAAATGTTTTGAGGTGAGCTCACTTTTTGGAAGTAGTGGCGAGGGTGAGAGTGGGGATGCTCCTAGTGGAAGAGTGCTGCAATGCTTTGGCCTTGCCTTGCTTTTGGTCTTGTTTTTCTGTAAAACACAAGTTATCTCAACTCAAAACAATTTGCCCCATTTTAGTCTTGAATTCGCTCGCTCAAGCTTGTCAAATTCTAGCTGAATAAATGCATGCCAAGCAGCCATACTTTTTTTCCCTTCTGTAAACATCTTGGCAGAATACATGCATTGTCGGTTTGTTATTTATTTGATTTCATTTTCCTATCCATGGGTTCCTCTATACTTTTAATTATATTTCACTATTTAATAAACGAAAAACAAACCTATATAAAGGTGTAGTGAATGTCCACATTTCCATAATATTTTATTTATCACAATAAAAGATATAAAATACTAATATAGATGTCTTAAATACATCCATCTAAAACATGTCGGAAGATTTCAATTTTTTATATTAATTATTAATTTATGTATTAATTTTTATATAATTATAATTTTTTCTATTATAATACTTAATTAATTATAATTAAGTTAATATTATTAATAACTATTGTATAAATATAAATATTTAAATGTTTAAATTATATCTTTTAGATTATGGGATGTCTAAAATTTTAAAATAGAATATAATTTTAAAAACATTTATTAACATATTTAAATACTTTATAAATAATTTAATACTATAGTTGAGTACTAATAATTAATTTTACATGTAACTAACCATCAAATTTATGCTAAGGAGTTTTTGTGAAGACACTCACTTTATTACAATCTACCCCTCGCCACCATTGTAATTACGCTTTTTAATGTAATGAAGAGATTTTCAATTCAAAGATATTAGTTATACTTATTTCTCTTTTTAAAAAAGAAATCTGTATTTTTTGGGTTTGGGATATTATCCCAAGACGTTGAAAATATCTTTTTTTTTTGGTTTCCCAAAATATTCTTGAAAAAGATATTTGCTAGTATGGTATGTACACATTCAATGCAACAGGGATAACTTAGATCTAGTTTATGAGGAGAACTTGATAGAGAGCATAGGGCAACATTGAATTTGTTATCACTCTTTGTACTTGTTTTCTAATTAATATGGATGAGATAGGCATATTATTGACATCTACCACCTATGGAGGTTTTCTAGGGTATAAAAAGCTGAATATGATCTTTTGTGTGATGCTTTAATATCTCACTTGAATGCACATTCTAAATAGCTTTCAAGGGATTTTGGATAGTTCAAACTAGAACAAGAAGTAATTTTGGTAATTTGTAGTTTCCTAGTTAACTATATGATGAAATTATGGATTGAGAAGAATGAACAATTTTTGTTGTAATTGGAAGACTTTTAGTGCATTCTACATTGCCTTAGGAGTCCATGAGTCATGAAGATATAGTGTTGAAGCACATTAGCCACTTACATGTTTAGTGTTGGTCTTGCATGATCTTCCTGAACATGTTATGCAAAGAGTTTCTCTTTCTTTCTTTGATGAACCATTAATTCACCATCCATCTTGTGCCACAAAGTGACAGTGCATAGATACAGTTCATTCCTTATAGTTGTGCCTATGGATCACAAGTTTGGATACATTGTCTTCTCCTTCATGTGAAGCATATCCTTTTTTCATAAGTATTTCAATTCCTTAAAGCTCTATGCCATATGCCATAGTTTTGAGATTTGTTAGTATAGTTATGCATTTATTACACCACATGACAAGCTTACTTAGGTTTAGTTATTCTTGTCCTTTAGGGAGTGTTAGATGTCAACTTGTGGCTTAGAAGTTACACTTTCCTTTTTGGAGAGTGAGATGTTGTCTCATTCCTTGGGAGTAAAACTTCTTGATGGATGTAATGTCCCCTTTTCCTAGGCAGTGGTCAGACACAGTGGTTAGTCTACCAACTGGTCCCCGTAGGCTAACAGGGTGTTCAAAGGACCCCTTTGAGGGTGATCTTTGGTTCTTTAGTAGGCCGTTTTGGTGCTTATCTCATTACTCTTTAGCTCAGTGTCCCAGTTTATTTGTGGTGTGCCTTCCGGAGGCCATTCTGAACACTCTTACCCACACTTATATTTTTAGTAAGTCATTCGGATGTGTTGCTCAGACTATTTATAGTAAGTCACTGGTATGGTCAGCTAGCAGAGTTTCTATATTTGGCATGGTGGCATAATTATATCTTGGAGTTATATTGGTTAATATTGGTCTTATGCATTTAATATTAATAACGTCAAATAATAAAGTTAAATTAAATAATTTAACTTTATGTGTTATTAAAATATTTTAAAAAGGGACTTTATTATAAAGGGGAGATATAAGTGACTTTTAAAGTATATTTTATATTATTAAGTTGTGCACCAAAATTAAAAGAATGAGAGGTGGGAAATGAAAGTAAATTAAATGAAATGAAAGTCAAATGCAAATTGAGAATTATAAAAGGGCATTTGAAGCTCATTTTATTTATTTATGATTATTATTCTTGTTTTGGAGAAATTTGGTGAAGAGCTTCAGCAAGGGTTTGTTGGTTGAAAGCCAAAGCTTTTTGAGGACGAAAACCCTCCGGATGAATAGCTCGGTATAGCAGTGAGAGATCTCCCAAGCCAGCTTGCAGACAATTCCATTACAGGGATTGTGCTTGTGCTTCAACGAATTCAAGAGGTTTTCTTATCTAGGGTTTGGAAGCACTTTGAGTGAAGACGTGGGCTTATTTTTGGATGTGGTTATCAGTAAATATTAGTTGGAGGGATGTGTTTGTTCTGAGGAGTTATCGTGGAAGTCGACCCTTGCTCTCAAATCTGGAGTTTGTCCATATCTAGGAGTGATGACCATACACTGTTATGAGCAGCTCGTTCTTGGCA
The DNA here is from genome assembly GCA_007258455.2 of Sequoia sempervirens. Lineage (NCBI taxonomy): Eukaryota > Viridiplantae > Streptophyta > Pinopsida > Cupressales > Cupressaceae > Sequoia > Sequoia sempervirens. The sequence goes on from VDFB02252616.1 coordinate 137,353,230, forward strand.
AGGGAGTCATTTCTATTGCTCACGAAATTGCCAATCATACTGGAGGACTGTAGAGGAATATTTAGGGACGTAGGTTCTTCTTTTGCCAAGGCATGAGGTTGCAACTATTCAGAACTCCTTTATCAGACTGTATCCTCTGCTGTAACCTTTTGCGTGGCTTTTCTGGGCTATTGAAGGCTGGATGCTTATGCAACCAAGGGAATCAATATCTGTAAGTTGGGTATTTGCTGCTGTTAGAGAATTCTGGGCGAATCTGGAAGCCAATACAGTCATATCAGACTTCAATACCTCCTGTTCCAGGTGTGAGATTTATATCATTTCCTTGTATCTTGAATTGTAAAGCTTAATACCAGTACTTGCTGTCAAATGTTCAGTCTGTCCAAACTTTTTGTTGCTGTTATAAATCATTGTAACTGCTGTAGCAGACAGCCTGGGTATAAATTTTTAAGGCTGCAACATTAACACAGTCTGCACATTTAGTTCTCTACAAACTCTGTTCATTTCTGAGTGACCATTAAATTATAGAACACTAAATATGTCTCAGGAAGCTTTGTAACCAGTTTGAATGACGTTCTCTGAGTTGCCAAAGTTCTGATATGAATATCTGGGCAGTAATATATTGTAAATCAGACATATTTGACAGTTAGAATATCATAATATTGTTTCTCAGTCATGTTCTTGCATTATACATTGGAATTCAAACAATACACATATCATACTATACTTAATGTTTGACAAAATGTCCCACGTGTAAAACTGAAAATTAATCGAGCAAATTCGCAAAGCCAAAACTCAGATCGGGTTGGGACATCACAATGGATGAGTTGACACTCATCTCCTCATATTTACTATAAATGCAACTTCATTGTATTTATTGTTTACAGACTTTATGAATGAGATAGCTGAGTTTTGTTCATTGCATTTTGAGTCTATGCTATTTCATTGAGCAACAATGTTGTAACTTGTAAGTAGCTTTAAGGTGTTTGTTCTTCAGTATAGATTTCATGGTGACCCATCCTTGATGGTTTGGGTGATATCCAGACATCTCAGAGACTTGGAGGGGACCTCCATTTTTTCAAGGATTGGACAGCATACTCCATTTGGTGTATAAAAATTTAAAAAGGTAAATTTTTAAGAAAAGAAATGCTCAACACCCCTTAAAATCTAAAAGGGAGAAGATTGTCATTGCAAATTCAGTACATTGTTTTTGCTTTTTAAATTTTTAGCTTGTTTAAGTTGTTTTAATAGCCATCCCCCTATTGTATGCAAAATTTAGTTTTTTTTTTTGCCATACCTGAAAATGCGCCCCTATGTCCCTGCGTCCCACATCTTCGAAATTTGGAGAAACATTGACAATACCTTAATTAATGGAGCCACTCAAAAGATAATACCAATGTGAAATTTTTTTCAATACCTTTCAAACACTTTGGACATGGGGTTAAATGGAGTTTGTATGACAATGTTATGTGTTGTACCCAAAACCAAAATTTTTGCTTCATCAAGGCATTTTGCATAAAATAGTCTAAACCTTGTTAAATGTTGTAAAACACAGTTTTTAGGCAATATCAAGCATGGAGTTTTTGTCAATATTTTGTCAGTCAAAGTCAGTTTTATTGATCAGAACCTGAAGCAGAGACTCAGAATGGAGCTTTTCACGATAGAGGAGCGTCTCACGGCAGCATTTCACGTTGCACACGGTCATTTCAGTGATCGAAACAGAGTTTTCAAAGGTCAAAATTATGAAGATTTCTCAGAGAAAAACAAGAAAGCGCAACTATAGCCTAGGGGTGCCCTTCTTTTTGAAGGTCAAGATTTTGTGGAAAGTGCTCAAGCATACAGTCAAACTCTTCAGAATTGGCCTAGCTATCCGACGAGCTATCCAACAAAGCTTTCCGAGACCTGCAGTTCCGGCAAACAGCAATAGAAGTTGAAATTCTCAAAGTTCCAGATATGAGAAATTTGTCTTTTTCAGGCAAAAGTGCAACTCTAGCTTGAGGGTGCCCATCTTAAAGAGGGGGCAAATTCTGGTATTTCTGATAGCGAATACAGTCAATCTGTTCACAACTAGTCTACTCGTCCGACGAACTATCAAACGCAGTCATTTGAGTCCCAGAACTCCGGCGGCAGTCGTCTGAAGATGGGCTTATAATGGAGATTTCACGTTCCAGAGCATCTTCGTTGCTTTCCAGTGCAACTACAGCTCAGGGGCGCTGGTTTAAAGGACCTTTAAGATGGCAAAATTTGCAGGCAGAGTCTGCTTGACATCAATACCACTCTAGCCTAGCTTCGCAATGCATCATCCTGCTTGTCGATCCGACATTCCAGGTGATCGTGGCAGAGGTTTTACCAAGCACGTAATTTCACGGGCGGACCAACATAAAATTTGTAGTGTATTTCTACAGTCCAGAGGCGCCTAGCCTTTAGACCTGTCAGATGAAGTCGTTCGCGTTCGAAGTCTTCACGGCTTTTGAGCGTAATCATTTTATCTATTCAACGAGCCTAGCCGTCAGCCTTCGGGATTTGGCAAACACTCGTACGTGCGAGGTCTTTGGCGAAATGTTGAAGAGTGAGGATATCCGGAAAATGGCCAAGTCTGGGGCAGATATTTTAAATAAAATACGCGCTGACGTTTTTGAGGTCTTAGAAGCAGTTTTCTTGCTTTGTCACCTCCAGAGACTTCTCTTGTGGGCTCTTCTGGCTGTCCGTTAAAACATATGTGGCTCGAATCGGGTCATTCCAGCTCCAAATATCAGAGGTTGAAGTAGGGTACTTGAATGAAAGTTCAATTTTCGTCAAATTGACATCAGTGCAATTAAGAACCAGGGGCGCTTTTACTTTTGAGGCCCTTAATGGACTTTTCAGAGGTCATGCGTACAGTCGTTGGATGCAGAATGTCTCCAGGCACACAGTGAGCTTTGTTTCTTGTCAGCAGGGTTCACCGTTCGCCGTCAACAGCCGTTTGAAGTGTCAGATGGAAAATGGTTTAAGTCTGGAATCCGTAAATGAATTTAATCAGGGGCGCCTAATTTTTCAGGGGGTTAAATGATGGATTTTGCAGTAGTGTCTCCCAGCAGACATTTCTTCCTTGTTCAGTAGGCTTTCCGATGAATTCATCAGCTCAGTCTCAGCATCTCCCGGTCACTCAGAAATCAGTGTTGAAGTTGGCCAGTCGTAACTTTGCCGTCAGCTATAAAATAGGAAGTTAATAAAAAGTGTAATATCTTGAGCAAATGGACACCTATGAGCTCAGATGATGACTTTTTGGAATCGGTGAAGTCTAACGGTGAATCTCAAAGCTTCATTCGAATTGTCAACTGAAGTTTGATAATATTTAATATTTATTATTGCATTTTAGCATTAAATGGCGATTTTCTTAAGATTGGTGCCCTCTTTATGCTAAGTTCTCAAATTGCATGATGATGAATATTTTATTATTTTTTATTTTTGAACTCCGAGTCAGTGGCAGTTCAACTGAAGGGCGACCAATTGGAAGGCTTCTATTTCAGTCAGGGTTTTAAATCCTTGCAGTTCACCAATTGATGTGAATTTCTTCTTATGGCGCCTTCTTCATTTTTGTATCATAAGGTTAAAGAGAAATTCGTTTTTCTTAAGAGAAATTCATATCTTCAAAGGAAATCGAATTTTATCAATTTTCAAAGGCGTTTCTTCAAGAGGAGTTCATATTTGAAGAACAAAAGGCGTATTAACTTCAAGACAAATTCGTAATCTTCAAACAAAAGGAATTCGTATTTCTTTAAAGAAAATTCGTGATTTTAAAGCAAAGGCAAATTCTGGCAAAGCAAAGGCGAAATCTTCATCTATTGCCAAGGGCGTTTTCATCAAATACATCTTTTTGTAGGATAAAAGTTCATAATCATCAGCAATTTGAAGAAAAAGGGCGATTTTCAGCAGAAGCAGAGCACTAAAAACTTCTTTCTTCTGTCTTAAATTCTTCTATTTCTCGTCTTAAATTCTTTCGCATGTTTGAAGAATTGGCGACTTTTGGCAAAACAAATCATCTGGGTTGATTCATAATAGCTTCCTCGAGAAAACCAATGTGCCAAAATTTTTCAGGAAATTTTACTCTAGAGCATCAGTTCTCGAGGCTCTAATTTTCTCAACTGAAAATTGCTTGCATGGTCGAGTAGAAGTCAAATTTTCGCAAATCTGACATTTTGGGTTGTCTTAGAATCTTTTTCTGGACAAAACCCATATCTCAAATTTTTCCGTGAAAATTGCCCTTTGATAGGCTATTTTTAGCCTGAGCAGGCTATTTTTAGTTTTCCAGAAAAGTTGTCAGAATATAGCTATGTTCACAGTCAACAGGCGAGTTTTTTAGAGTACAGTACACACAGACTGAATTCAAGACCAAATCGGTCTTAATTCATGACTTCGTTAGAAAAGCTGAGACCGATTTGTATCAAGCTGCAGAGGAGATGTTGGCCATCACTTCAGTTACGAAGCCGCCAAAGTTACAAGTTAGTGAAATGCTAGTTTGAGTGTGCAAAGATTGCCAAGATTGCTCAAGTTGCTGACTTTCAGATGTTGATGCAGTTAACAATCTCGTTGAGGGATTGGTTGCTCGAGATCACGATCAGTAAACTTCAGTTCCCACCTCTCAGGATAGACATTATACACAGGAGTTAACTTGGAGTTACCTTTTCAAGTTAACTCGCTATCTCACCTCATGCATATTTATTCTGAGATCAGATTTACACACTTGGAGTTTCATTTAGATGTTTCGGTTAACTGATGGTAGTTTTCCAGTTAGCTGTATAGTTTATTTCATTAGGGCTTAGCAGTAAATCTTGCATGCATTGCAAGACTGTAGATGACTCAAGGTGATTTTAGGGTTCCCTACACCTTGATGTATATAAATAAGAGCTTTTGCTCATTTGTAATTAACTTTTGCACGAGAGAAATATATGCTGCGCCTACCTTGCCCTCAATATTGCTCTTTTGTATTTGTTCATGTGTTTTTACTATTATGATGAATTGTTATGCCACATAGGGTTTCATGCAATTATAATGGTGAATTCTTTCGTTTTGTGCATCTTTACCATTATGATCAATTGTTATGCCACATAGGGTTTCATGCGATTGTAATGATAAATCTGTTTTGTGAGTCTTTACTATTATGATCAATTGTTATGCCACATAGGGTTTCATGCGATTGTCATGGTAAATTCTTCCCATAGTTTAGATAAATCTATTTTGTGCCTAATAAACTTGTTCAAATTGAGATAATAGTCGCGCCACTTTGCCTTCAAGTAGAGAATCTGTACTTGGTTATCGTGTGTTGTCGTGGACAATAAACTAATTCGATTGAGATAATAGATGCACCACCTTGCCTTCAAGTAGAGAATCCGTATCTAGTTTATCGTGTGATGTTGTTACCAATAAACTTGTCTAGATTGAGTCGATAGATGCCACCTTGCCTTCAAGTTGAGAATCTATACACGTTTATCGTCTAATAGTCAAACCCTGCTCCATTTCCTCATGCTCTGTTTCTTGAGGAAATTGGATAGATTTAAAGTAGATAGCTTAGTTGTAGTTAATGATCTGCGAAACCAGAAAATCCTTAGCTGCGACGTTCTTGGTTTTCTTAACCTTGTGCCTCTTCCAGCTGAGAACAAAAAGATAGGACTTAGATTACTTTTCTTTTCCATGCATTCCAGCACTACGAGGGAGCTTCCCTCCTAATTTGAAGAGCACTGATTACGCGTGTGCATAGCTGTCCGTACAAACCTGCACTCGAGGTGTTTTGACGCCAACATTATGGACCCTTGAAGGTGAGGCACCCAAACTTACAATTTCCCCAAAGATGCCACACAAGTTGTCACCAAAGTGATACATCAATGAGTATAACTACAACAAAGATCACAACATTATGAAGAGTTCTGAAATATTTTTCCAATAATTCAAAGATGGGGTTAAATGGAGTTCCTATGATAAAGTTATGGCGTGGCATTTAGGGTCACAATTTTTTCCAAAGATGCCACACAAGGGGTTGCCCAAGTGACACATCTGTAGTTGTGGCCGCACAAAAGATGACCACATTGTGAAGAGTTCTGAAATACCTTTCTAATGCTTATAAAATATGGTCAAACAGAAGTAATATGACAAAGTTATGCCTTGCCAAAATTTAGAATTCTACAGTGTGAAAATTTCTTAGAATAAAGAAACAATTTAAATTCAAATTTAAAACTTAAAAAATTTGGCAGAACATATCATGCTCAGTGCTTATGACCAAATATGTGCTATCTGTACTATGAGGTGTCTTTGCACTGATAACACAATGATCAACTTTAGAAAGTTGGCTGAAATGGCAATCACACCACAATTTTACCAGCGAATCCTTGCAAAATATTTGGTTAGAGGAACAACACACCACTAGCTTTTGATCTTTGTCATGCTGCAACACATCCTCTCCCCATTCAATTTTCTGAGCGAGCTAGACATCTACTTCCTTTACTTCTCTCAATGCTCATTTTGTGGCCAAAAACATGTTGCATAGCCCTCGGTCTCTCAGTCCTATTGGGAACACCCTCTGTGGCATATAGCTGTTTATCCCTGAATCTTTGAGCACTAATTCGGAGATTTAAATGAAGGAATTGTTCAATGCAATGAAAAAAGCACCCCTGATGACTTTTGATGAGGAATCCAAGTATATGATAAGATCTCAGAGATTCCTCTTTTGATTAAGAGATTTTTTTAAAAACCCTAGTTCTCCTTTTCAAACATCATGACATCTTGCACAGACTATACAGCTTCTTCTGTCCATTCAAGCTTCCTCTCTTCTGAACAACTCAGGATTTGATAGATATACTTAAAACAAATCCTTTAAACTGCCTGTATGCGGAGTTTAGAGCTCTTCTCTAGAAAACTTGATTCCTAATGGAAGACTTGGCTTGACCAAACTATCCTCTTTGTTGAAATGTTTTCACTGATTGCTAAGAATTTAAAGAATCATGCAATAAAAAACCTTAGGTTCTTGAAATATGTTATTGTTGAGTGCAATATTTTGCTAAGTAACCGACAATGAATACTCACAAAATGTAATGTAGAACATGAAACATTGAAGAGTTGGAGAGCATAACAAGGAGAATTCGAATATAAGAGAATAGAATCATAATAGTATGTGACAAACAAATGAGCATATCATCATATAAATACCCATTATAATAACATCTGAGGTATTAGAGCCTCCAGGCTTGACATACATCCCAATGTGCTTGTTAACTAAGGATTTTACAAAGTTTTCAATAAGAGGGATTTTTATCACTCTAACAAAAAACAAGTCAATAATGAGATGACAACAAACTAAGAGTTGAAGGGCAAGTTGGCTTCAAAAGCTAACATAGTACTGTTCATCAAATTCCGGCATCTATAATAATCGCAAAAGTGCAGTGACAAAAAGATATCTTTTTCTGCTTTGTTGTTTTCAGAAAAAGCTTTTGACATTGTCACAAGAGGAGGTTTTTGATTATGTATGGAAGAAATAGAAGCCAAACTAATAGTTCACAGATTATATACATTAATCGTTGCCAGACTCAACACCAATGAAGGTTGGTCAGAAGAAATGCAGAGAATAGAATCACGATGGTATGTGACAAACATATGGGTATATCCTCATATAGATACCCATTATAATAACATCTGAGGTATTAGAGCCTCTAGGCTTGACATACATCCCAATGTGCTTTTTTAACTGAGGATTTTGCAAAATTTTGAATAAGAGGGATTTTTATGCACTCTAACAAAAACTAGTCAATAATGAGATGACAACAAACTGAGAGTTGAAGGGCAAGTTGCCTTCAAAATCTACCATCGTACTGTTCATCATAGTCTGACATCTCTAATAATCACAAAAGTGTTGGGACAAAAAGATATCTTTGTTTGCTTGGTTGTTTTCAGAAAAAGCTTTTGACATTGTCACAAGAAGAGGTTTTTGAATATGTATGGAAGAAATAGAAGCTCCCATGATCTCAGACTAATCATTACAGATTATATGCATTAGTTGTTGCCAAACTCAACACCAACTAAGGTCGGTCAGAAGAAATGCACTGCAATATTAGTGTTAAATAAAGCTTTCCTCTATTCCCTATTCTCTTTGGAATGGACACATACAGATTCAAAATTACTTAGAGGAGACAAATCACATTGGGAGCAATCTGACTAACTGAACCATTAAATTATTACTATATGTCAACAATATTGTACAACTGACTAATCAGTTTGTGGAATTTAAAATAATAACTAATGGTTTTACAAGCATTTGGCAATAATTCAGGTTCAATGGTAAATGTTGACAAACCTTAAATCATGACTGTCAAATCTAAGAAAACAACTTAATCTACAATCTCTTTCCACAAACACCCACTAGAGCATGTTTCTCTTGACAAATACCTGAGACTTGATTTTATTGATAAAGTGAATTGACATCTTTGTATTGAATGGATATATGGATGTGGAAAGTCTTTTACAGTTTAGAAAACAAACTAGAAAGATGTCTCTGGAATTGGGATAAAATAAGGCCGTATTCTTTCATAATTACACTGGTCATCTTCTATGGTTGTGAAGTGTGGGGTGAGCTTGGATCAAAATCATGCAAATTTGAAAAATTGTCATCAAAAGCTTCAGAATTAAAAGCAATAATTTTACCCTTTCCTCTGTAACTTCAACATTAAAAGCAATACAACTTACCCTATCCTCAATAACTTAAAAATTAAAACTGTTCCTGCTATCTAGATTTGTGTACAATGTGCTTTTTTACTTATATTTATGAATTAATTCTGCTCATGTTTATGCTTATACTAGAAGTATAACAGAGTAGAGGTAGGTACTAATGTTTCTTGTTTCAATACTACTTTGTCTTATGTTGTTCATATGTAGTGGTGCAGTTTTCTGTTCACGCAGCTTGCGATCTGCAAGTCATTCTGCTTACCTATGTGTGGAATCAAACTTATTTAGAAATCACTAACCAAATGCAAAAAGAAAATTTGCATGCTAGTGATACCACGAGTCGATGCCAAATGGAGAAGTTACAACCATGAATAGACCTTCATTTTGGAATGAATCCATTTGCAATATCTTTAGGGTAATATAGAATAACCTTATGAGAGATCAGAGAGGAAATTTGAGTCAGAACATAGAGGAAGGTGACATTGCATGACCTCGCATAATTATCATTCATGTGATCCTATTTTGACAATATTTGGGTTGGATGTTTGAAATATGCTAACCAATTTTTTCAATAGATTTACACAACATAAACCAGCACTAGCCAACTTGATTAGCGTTAGCTCCAAATTGAAATCCAAGTTGAAAGATCTTAACGCCAAGAATGCACACACAATCCCAAGGAAGGAGAGGTGTTGCCATATGGCGGAGAAACTAAAAACAATAACTTGAAATGAAACAAACTCAACGTCAAGAATGTGCACTCAAGATCCCACTGAGGGCGAGGTGCTAACATATGACGGAGTTATTAATTAAAACTGAAACAATTAGGTGGATAACCAGCTATGAAGATACATCTATCTAATTCATCCGTTGCAGTGGGCATCTACTTAAGAGTGGGGAGTCACCACTTGAAAAGTGGGTACAATGAGAGCTACAATGTTCATTCTCCACATTGGCGGTAAACCATCTAGGGGTAATTTAATATGGAATTTAACAAGTAATTGCAAAAACTAAATAGTTGGATTAGTACTACTATATCTCAACCGTACAATCATGAAATTTGCAAATTACAAATTACAATAATAGAGAACAATGCTAAGAAGAGGAGAATGAATTCTTTCAATGTTTTTAGCTGTTCAATGATGAAAGAAAGCCAAAACTGAAATCTAATAAAATCTGATATAAAACTAAGATTCTGGAAATTCTGATCAGCAAACTGTAAACACCATAAAATGCTCATAACTTCATCAAATTACCTCTGTTTTGAATGAAATCGATGCAATGGACAATTGGAAGGTAGGCAACCATGCTAGGATGAAGAAACAGCAACAAAGATCCTTTGTGAATTTAGCACGAATTCCAAGGCACTTGAGAAAGGTATGACCCTCCTTGAAGGGGCGATTTTCCTTTAAAAATCAGATCCTCTACTAAAAAATCTCAACCTAGAATCATATTCAGACTGAAAATAAAGCTATGAATCAAAATCACCTTCAGTTGTAGATGAATCAGCAATACCAAAATTGATAAATCTCCAAAATTCTTCAACATTCGAACTCAATCTGCTAGTCTGGATGAGAAGCAGTCCCAAGACCAACTAGGTGTTATCTTTCAAACACGAAATTGGATAAATGCTAAGAGGTAAGCATTCCTCGAAGCTAAATTCATGAAGTCATTCCGACAGCATAACAATATGATAAGTGTAAATTTTAATGATCAGATTGTATGCACAGAAATTAATTCAAATCAGACAAAATAACACAGCAGATACCCTGGGAAAACCCTTCTCTTGAGGGAGAAAAATCCAGCAACAATATATCACTTATATATTGAATATCACTAGAATGATCTTCTTTACAAGAGGGCAAGATATAGGCCCAATTACAAGCACCAAGAGATGATGCACATAGCAATAAGAGAACACAGTTCGCTGAAGAATAACTAAGGCTTTCAAACAATACAGAACTGCCTTGATGAATTCGCACTTTAGACTTGAATTGAATATATGAACTTGACTTCTAACTTGATTGACATAATGAGAAGCCGAACTCATATATATACATTTTGAAGGGTTGCCACCTTATTTAATGCAAGTTGGCCAGAATAATAATATAACTTCTTACAAGTAGACGCATCCAATCAAAGATAAGTCGTGCCAAGAGGAGTAGGTCGGCCTTTAACACAAGAGACGTGTCATTTCATTTAATGTTTATTGCTTAACAAATCGAAGTGACTCCATAAGAATTACGCCTCTTGAGATCTTATAAATTAAATAGCTTAGAGCTATCATTTAATTTATTCACCAAGGAAGATCGTTGGAATATTATATCGACGCTGCATGTTATCATTAAGACTCCCTCTCAGCTAGAGAGAATACTTCCAGTTGCTCAAGACAAATCACCTCATCGTGATGTCTATCACTATGGCTACAACCATAAGTGAACAAGAAGAATATCACCTCATTGTGATATTAGATATCGCCTCAACATGATATCAACCATAATGGCTACAACCATACTATGGTAAGTACAAGTGTTCATCACTTGCGTGATGTTGTCACCTCAACGTGACTTTTACCATGACTCTCTCAGAGGGTGAAACACAAGTACAACATATGTCATGGAGTCACACACATGACATCCACTATGACTCAGCTCAGAGGGTGGAACCAAGGGCTTTCACCTCAAATTCCTCTATCTCAGAGGAAAATGCATTAACAAGGGCTTGCACCTCAAATTCCTCCGTCTCAGAGGAAAATGCATTAACAAGGGATTTCACCTCGAACTTTTCTCACAGGGAAGAACTCATTAAACAGGCTCACTGATACTGAGTGTCTTTCTTAGTCAAGGCTGGATTCTCCACCATACCAAGCTTATCTCGAAAGTACACAAACTTTATTCTGGAGAGAGGCTTGGTGAGAATATCTGCCGTCTGCTCATCAGTGTTGATGAACCTCAACTGTACAGCCTTTTGCGGTACCATATCCCTAATGTAGTGGTACTTTATCTCAACATGCTTGGTTCTGTCATGGAACACAGGATTGACAGAAAGCTTCACACAACTCTGATTATCACAATGAATGATAGTAGGCTCCATTGATTGTCGAAACAATCCTGCAAGGAGCTTACGAAGCCATACTGCTTCCCGAGTTGCCATACAAGCTGCAATATACTCTGCCTCTGCTGTACTCAATGCTATAGATGACTACTTCCTGCTGCACCAGGAAATCATAGCGGAACCTAAACTGAAGCAACAACCAGAGGTGTTCTTCCGATCTGTGACACAACCTGCCTAATCAGAATCAGTAAAACCAAGTAACTCCAAGTCTGCATCTGAAGAATACCTCAACCCATATCCAACTGTGCCATGCAAGTATCTCAGGATATGTTCAGCTGCAGCAAGATGTATCTGTCTCGGATCACACATAAACTGGCTAAGTGCACTCACTGCATAACAAATGTCAGGTCTAGTGTTAACTAGATACATCAAAGATCCATTTAGCTGTCTGTACAAGGTAGGATCCACCAAGTCTGAAGTAGCTGCAGCCTCCTTCAACTTATGTAAGTTGGTCTCCATAGGTGTGGACATGGATTTGCAATCCATCATGCCAAATCTCTTAAGTATGTCAATGGTGTACTTCCCTTGACTTAGAATCATCTCATCCGATTTCTGCCAGACTTCTAGGCCAAGGAAGTAATGCATGAGCGCAAGGTCCATCTCGAATTCAGAGGTCAACTCCTTACACTCAAGAATCAGGTGATCTTCTCTAGTAAGGATCAAATCATCAACATATAAAACCAGAATTAATGCATCACCATTGATTACTTTGAAGTAGAGATTTGAATCATCATCATTCTTTAAGAAGCCCAAACTTGACAGGTACCAATCAATCCTTTCATACCATGCACGAGGAGCCTGCTTAAGACCATACAAGGCCTTCTTCAGCTTGCAAACATGTGACTCCTTCCCATGAACCTCAAATCCATCAGGTTGCTCTATATAAACCTCTTCCTCAATCACTCCATTGAGAAAGGCTGTCTTCACGTCCATCTGGTGAATCTTCCATCCTCTAGATGCAGCAATAGCAATGATGGTTCTGACAGAAGTGTAGCGAGCAACAGGAGCAAATGTTTCTTTGTAATCAACTCCCTCTTTCTGAGAAAACCCACGAGCCACAAATCTTGCCTTGTACTTCTCAATGCTCCCATCTGCAACATGCTTAATCTTGAATAGCCATTTAGAAGATACCACAGACTTGGTCTCGGGTCTAGGAACAATGTCCCAAACATCATTCTTAAGAATTGACTGATACTCTTCTGACATAGCATCACGCCAAACTTGAAGACTGGATGCTTCCTCAACATAGGTAGGCTCAAATTCAATAATCTGGCTCATTAAGGCAACATAACTAGAGAACTTATGTGGCCTTTTACTTTCTTTGAATGTGCCTCTAGGAGCTGCAAAACTTTCAGCCTCTTGCATGGTACGTCTGGCCCATAGAGGTCTCTTTCTCCCAATAACAATGTCAGAAGGCCCATTAGTAGGTTCCAAGGGTTCAACAGTATCAATATCTTCTTTTGGTTCTGAAGTCTCCCTCTGAATCTCAAGAGTATGGTCAACTTCCATATCCTGAGGAGACTCTTCATTATCGATCTCCATATGAATGCCCCTGGATCTCTTGAATGCAACATCTTCCTCGAATGTGACATCCCTATTGATCTCGATCAACTTCTGTCCTGGAATGTATATTTTGTAGGCTTTTGATGTCTCACTGTAGCCTACAAATATTCCCTTCTTGTCAGAAGGCTCCAACTTAGTTCTCTTTTCCTTTGGAACATGAACATAGACAGGACATCCAAAGATCCTCAAATGACTGACTTTAGGCTTCTTTCCTGTAAAGGCTTCCTCCAGAGTCATATTCTCCAAGATCTTATGGGGACTTTTGTTCTGAACATATACAGCTGTCCTGGAAGCTTCTGCCTATAAGAAGGTTTGCAAATCTTGATCATGGATCATGGCCTTTGCTGCTTCCACGATTGTCCTGTTCTTTCTTTCCGCAACACCATTCTGTTGAGGATTATAGGGGACACAAAACTCCCTCTTAATCCCTGCATCAATACAAAAATTCTGAAAACTGCCAGAGGTGTATTCTTTGCCATTATCAGATCTGAGGATCTTAATTCTTTTACCAGAAAGATTTTCTACCAAGGCTTTAAATTCCTTAAACCTATTTAACACTTCCTCAGACTCTTTAGTTTTCAAAAAATAAATCCAAGTCTTCCTAGAGTGGTCATCAATAAAAAGAACATAATACAAGAATCCACTTGAAGACGAAACAGACATAGGACCACATAAATCAGAATGAGTAAGGTGTAAAATACACTTAGATCTATTTTCACTACTATGAAAAGGGGCTTTTATATTCTTACCCAAAGCGCAACCCTTGCAAGTACCTTCGTGCTTCTGGTTGAACATAGGAAGGCCCAACACCATCATCTCCATGATAGGTAAGGCTCGGAAGTGTAGGTGAGCCAATCTCTGATGCCAAAGATCACATAGACTTGAAGAATCATGAACCAAAGCTTGTAGAGGACGAGTGCAGACCCTGTAAAGACTTTCATGTCTAACTCCAATTACTTGAGCATCCTTGAAGCTAGAGTTCTCCAACCATACTAGAACTTTGCCTTTGGAGAAGGCAACTTGATATCCTTTGTCTTCCAAGGCTGAAATAGAAATAAGATTGCGCTTGATTCCAGGAACATAAAGAACATTACTCAACTGAAGTGAGATGCCGAAATCCAAATGAAGTGTAGAGGTCCCAATTCCTTTCATGGAGTAGCTAGCATCATCTCCAATGATGACTTGTTCAAAAGACTCCTTCTCCACCAAACTTGATAAGTGCTCCTTAAAACCAGTGTTGTGTCGTGAAGCACAACTGTCGATCAGTCAAGTGTTTTTGTCGGAAGGTACACTGCTTGCCAATGCTGAGTAGAACAAATATTCACTTGAATCCTTTTGCGGAGAAGCATCATCAACATCCGCAACGGTAACTTGTTGGTTGGGTCTAGTTGGACAATACTTAGCGAAGTGCCCAAACTTATCACATCTAAAACATTGAATCTTGGACATGTCCCTCTTCTTCTTGAATGGAGGAGCATCATCATTTCCCTTGTCCCGATTCCTCTTGAAGAATCCTTTCCTTCCATCTTTTCCTTTCTTCTTTGAAGCATGGGAGGCAAGAACATGAATATCTTCGTTCTTTGAACTTTGACCAACGCCTCTTGCCAATAACCTAGATTCCTCTTGAATGCAATCTGATCTTAGGCGATCAAACTTAGGCAATTTTGATCTTGCACTGATTCCCTGAATGTAAGATTCCCAAGACAAAGGTAGACCATTGAGAGCGAGCATAGTCAAGTCTTTGTCATCAACCATATGCCCTATTGTCGAGAGCTGATCTCTCAAATCTGCAATCCTCATAAAGTATGCAATCACTGATTCACCTTTCGCCATCTTCACATGATGAAGTTGTTGCTTCAGTGCAAGTGCTCGGTTGGTATTGTTGATTTCGTACATCTCTTCCAATGTTTTGAACATGTATCTCGTTGTTTTCAACTTAGAGACGATAGGAACAATGTGATCCTTGACGGAATCAACCAATATCTTCATTGCTTTAATATCTTTTTTTTACCCATTGCAACTTCTCTTCTTCCTCCTCAGGTTCAGGAACGCTAGACTCCACGAACTCACCCAAGTCATTTTCATGCAATGTAAGCATGATCCTAAATCTCCATGATGTGAAGTTAGATGCTCCCTCGAGTCTATCCTCAATCTTCAAACCATTCACCATCTTGACTAATGTAGACAAATGAACAAGTAGGGTATGCTGATTAGAAATAATCTGATCACGATCCTCTCAAACCCGCTCTAATACCATGTAAATTTTAATGATCAGATTGTATGCATATAAATTAATTCAAATCAGACAAAATAACACAGCAGATCCCTTGGGAAAACCCTCCTCTTGAGGGAGAAAAACCCAACAACAATATATCACTTATATATTGAATTATCACTAGAATGATCTTCTTTACAAGAGGGCAAGATACAGGCCCAATTACAAGCACCAAGAGATGATGCACACAGCAATAAGAGAACACAGTTCGTTGAAGAATAACTCAGGCTTTCAAACAATACAAAACTGCCTTGATGAATTCGCACTTTAGACTTGAATCGAATATATGAACTTGACTTCTAACTTGATTGACATAATGAGAAGGCGAACTCATATATATACATCTTGAAGGGTCGCCACCTTATTTAATGCAAGTCGGCTAGAATAATAATATAACTTCTTACAAGTAGACGCATCCAATCAAAGATAAGTCGCGCCAAGAGGAGTAGGTTGGCCTTTAACACAAGAGACGTGTCATTTCATTTAATGTTTATTGCTTAACAGATCGAAGTGACTCCATAAGAATTACACCTCTTGAGATCTTATAAATTAAATAGCTTAGAGCTATCATTTAATTTATTCACCAAGGAAGATCGCTGGAATATTATATCGACGCTGCATGTTATCATTAACAATAAGCATAATGGATACCAAGGCTAGAGCAAAGCCTTCATTTTATAGAAGCTCACAAAAACTCTTCAATTTCTTGAGAAGGCACACCAAAAGACACAAGAGTCTTTTCAATTTCCAAAAACAATTAATTCTCAAGATGGCGTCTCTCTTGCACAAATATGAACTTCACTTTATTTAAAGAATATCTCCTTAAAAAATGCGTCCACTTTTCCCAAGGCATTATGACATTATTAAAATAATAATAAACAACTAATGAAGGCGTCCCCCTTCCAAGTCCCTCTTTTAAACACAACTTAAAGTTGTTCTCCTAGGCCAAGGGGTCAACTGCAAATTATAACATTAATGCCTTTATTCACCAAAATAAAACCTTTAGAAGCCAGACTTGAATTGCATTAAATGCTCCAACTGAGAATGAAGACCTGAAGACTGATAATTGCATACTGCCGAAAATAGAATTTACTATAAATAGTAAACTCCCTGAAATGCCATAGAACCTCTGAACATGGAAACCCTAAGTTTACCTCAAACGAGCCTACGGGCTTCCGGAATAGGCTGATGAGCGTTAGAACAGATCACTGATGAGAAGGGGACATTACAGTCCGCCCTCCTCGAGATTGCTTGTCCTCAAGCAACCGAAAAGATGGATGCAACAAAATATGTTCTCCTCCCCACGTGACATCTTCAATAGGAAAATTCCTCCATCTAACCAAGTATTTCTTGATTGTTCTTCTTAAGGAACGTTCTCTAGTATTAATAATCTCTTCTGGAATCAACACCAACTGACCTTTCTCATCCAATGGAGGTAATTCTGAAGTAGCCACAACATTGTGTCCAAGTGCCTTCTTGAGGCGTGACACATGAAAGACGTTATGCACCTTGCTTTCAGCTGGAAGCTCCAACTCATATGCAACTTTACCAATCCTTTTGGTGACTTTGAAGGGACCATAAAATCGTGGCTTTAACTTTTCTGCACCACTCTTCTTAAGGGTAGATTGTCTATAGGGCTGAAGCCTCAAGTAGACCATGTCTCCAACTTCAAAAGATCTCTCAACACACTGCTGATCAGCGTATAACTTCTGCTGATTTTGAGCTTGTTGCAGATTTTCCTTGAGAGATTTCAAGATGTGTTGGTTCTGCTGAAGCATATCCTTAGCCTGTGGAGCTCTATGTTGGTGTAACAATTAGCACCTCTGGAGTAAGAGTTGGTACGGACAGCTATGCACACTACGCAATGAGTGCTCTTCAAATTAGGAGGGGAAGCTCCCTCGTTGTGCTTTACAAAAATACCTGCAAAGGGAAATAAACTAAACTAATTCCTGTCTTTTTGTTTCAGCTGTAGAGGTACAAGGCTTTCTCGAAAACTATATATGTTACAGCTGAGAATTTTCTTTGGTTTCGCAGATTCACTAACTACAACTAAACTTAATAACTTAAATTCTATCCAGTTCCCTCAAGAAAACAGAGCATGAGAAAACGGAGCAAGGTTATGACTATCAGACGATAAACGGATTCAGATTCTCTACTTGAAGGCAAGGTGGCACAACTATTATCTCAATCTGAACAAGTTTATTAGGCACAAACAGATTTAAGAATTTACCATGATAATCTTATGAAACCCTATGTGGCATAACACTTGATTATAATAGCAAAGACTTTACAAAACAGATTTATCATCACAATCTTATGAAACCCTATGTGGCATAACATTTGATCATAATGGTAAAAGTTCACAAAACAGATTTATCATCACAATTGCATGAAACCCTATGTGGCATAACAATTGATCGTAATGATAGAGATGTACAAAACAGATTTATCTAAACTATGGAAAGAATCCACTATCACAATCGCATGAAACCCTATGTGGCATAACAATCAACTGTAATAGCAAAGACGCATGAACAAATACCAAAAGAGCAATATTGAGGGCAAGGTAGGCGCAGTATCTATTTTTCTCTCAAGCAAAAGTTAATTACAAATGAGAAAAAGCTCTTATTTATATACATCAAGGTGTAGGGAACCCTAAAATCACCTTGTGTTAACTACAGTCTCGCAAATGCATGCAAGATTAATTATTAAACCCTAATGAAGTAAACTATACAGTTAACTGGAAAGCTACCATCGCTTAACGGTACATTTAACCTAAATGGACCATGTGCAAGCATGCACGCCCTTATTTAAAGCAAAGTTAACTGCCACTACCTTCAGTTAACTGAAACCCTAACCCTAATTCCTGTGATGATAATTCCAAGGATGAGATAAGCATGTGTTAAGTCAGCAAGTAAACTCAAGACTGAAAGTCGAGTTAACTGCTGCTCATGACTCAACCCTCGAAATTAACTGCAGGTTCCAACTGGTAGATCACTCCATGTCAACTCGTTCTAACACTTCGACCAAGAACTCATCGTTCTCTCTGTCATCTGGTACTTTAACACTACTCAAAACAATAGTCTGTTTCTTTAGTTCTCTGCCACTTTCTGTAATTGTGTGCATACCATCTTTACAATCTTCAGTCACCTTTCTGAAACTGGCTGCAATCACTGAAATATTCTCTAATTTAGGCACCATAGGTTCACCTTCAAGGCTGTCATGAATCAGCTTCTCGAACTCTGCTTGCACTTTGTCCAACTCAACATATGTGCCATCTTCAAGAAGATAATGACACGGAATCTGAACAACGAAGCCACTGACAAGCGCAAGTACTCCAACCACATCATCCTTGAGTGAAAACAACTTAGTAGAAATCTTCTCACATATTTGCGTCCTGAGAAGGTGCTGCTCTCTCCAAGTAAAAACTTTCTCTTGATCCTCGACCAACTCCAAAGCATCGCATGCAACTGACAACTGAGATACAAGAACACGATCCTTTGCCAAACTCTCTGCAACCGCAATCTCAAGCAACTGAACACCCTGACGAAGCTTATGTGCATCACTTCTCAACTGATACATATCTGCAAGAAGACACCGACCAGCAGCAACTAAACTATCAATCTAGTTGTCCAAAAGTCTGCCATGACTGACCAACTGATCCAGTTTTTGTTGTTCTGCATGTGTATTCTGAGGAAGAACAGGTGCTCTACTTGAATTCCCATGAACAAGATC
Organism: Sequoia sempervirens; assembly: GCA_007258455.2. Classification (NCBI taxonomy): domain Eukaryota; kingdom Viridiplantae; phylum Streptophyta; class Pinopsida; order Cupressales; family Cupressaceae; genus Sequoia; species Sequoia sempervirens. The sequence continues at coordinate 137,372,602 of VDFB02252616.1, forward strand.
AGAAATGTACTGACGAAGTTGACTATTTTCAGCCGTGAGTAAGGCCTTATCTTCTCCATCTTTGGTGATACGCTCTTCAAGATTATTAGTGACGATCTTAAGAAGAGTTACATCTGTTTCTCTAGTAGTCCTGCCAAGATTAGCCTTAGTAAATGTAAAGTCACCAACTTCGACTTCATCTAAGCTCTTACCCTCTGGAGGAACGGCAACTTCAATAACAATTTCTGATTCTGGAGTCTTTTCAATGTGCACTTGTTTCTTTATCTTCTTGTTCGACCTTCTCTGATAAGGTTCACCGAACTAAGACAAATCAAGGTTGTACGAAGGTTCACGTCTCTGTCTTCCCAAAGACTTTTCGAGCCAACAAGATTGAACAATATTCTCAATTCGCGGAGAGACTGTCCTTGATGTATCAACTTGTGGTGGTTTAGTTGTCTCCGATCCTGCTTGAACTGGTGTCTCAGGCTCAGAATCTATGTCAATAGGTTGCATGTGAGGCGAACTAGGAGATGAAACATGAGGTTCAGCCTAAATGATTGTCTCTACTGGGACTTCAGGAACACTCTGAACCTGTTTTTGCTTCCTCTTACTAGTAGCTCTTTTCCCCATGTTTCCACTGAGTCTAACCCCTTCAGGAGGTATTATAATGGCCTTGACTCTGGGTCTTGCTCTAGAAGTAGAAGGCAACGAAGAGAAATCCTTTGGCGGCTTTGTTACAGGAACTGACTTCCATGTCCGTTTTCTCTCCAAGAACAACTTGCTAGTCTTGATAACTGATCTGGAAACCTCTTCAATAGAAATATTCTCCTTGGCATACCAATCAGGTGAGCGAAGTGGTTGCCGAGCAACTTGATCCTTAACATATGAATTGAGAAGAACTTCTCCGTCATCATCCGATAGACCATCAACATCTTCTGATAAGTAATCAGAGAGTTGACCGATAGTGAGTCTACAATAGTGACGACGACGAACCTCGAATTCATCTTCACAATTAGCCCAGAAATCTTCAAGTGCTGGCGTATGTGCAATCCCCCGCTCTAACCGATCTGCATAATGACTGAGAGGATCATAGGAACGCCTCTTAGTATAAGTCTTGAGTTTGAACCTTTCTATCTCCGTAGACATAAACTTGGCATCTGTTGCTGCATTGCATGTGAAAATTCCCAATGTGAATGGAAAATTAGCCGCAGTCTTATGACGACTACGAAGAAAGAAATGGACATGCTGCATCTGTCTGAGGAACTCCATAAAGATGATCTTGTCTGACGGATACCTTGGCAACATCAGGGGCTCTCCAACATATCCATAAACTCAGATGTATGTGAAAGTAGGGAACTGGATAAACCAATCCGCCCAAGTCTCCATCGCTGATTTGGCCTCGACAGAAATGCGAATGTGCATCTCGTTATCAAGATCTCTCACTGTTCTCATGGAAAAGTGATCATTCACTGTTTGGAAATTCTGCTCGGATTGAGAAAACTCCAACTGAGGATAATACTCATGAACACGTTGAACACTGAGAGTGCCATTAGTTTTAAGAAGCCTGTAGCTACCTTGAAAAGCAACCAAGTAAACCAAGTAGGATATCATATGAAACTCGTGATACTTGAGAAAGTTAGTAATTTGCTGATGTAAGCAATCACTAATCAACATAGCCCAATCAAAACGCTCTGTACCATCAAGAATTCTGGTAATCAGGTAAAACATCCGTGAACGGAAAGTGCTAGCATTTGGTTGACCGGTAACTCTGTTGAGCAAAGTTATCAAAACAACAACTTCCTCTTTAAATTCACCACGACCAACCTTCTTAGGCATGTTAGTTTTCTGCACTTTCAACCATTTCTAAGCCACTTTCCTCTGTGAACATTGTTGATCAGCATCCCATATCTTCTCACAAGCTTCAAGAACCACAGTAAAGTTATCTGAACGAGGAGGAATAGCAAAACATTTCTCTATGTCCTTCGGTTTGATACTGCAAACAACCCTCCCGTCAACTGATCTGATTTGACGTGAAGATGAGTCATAATGCTTGATGCAAGCAAGAACGAACTCAAGATCAAAAGTAGTGACAGGAATGGATGCCGCTGCTAGCAACCCGGAACGCTCAAGATTTCTTAACGAATTGCTGCTAACACCCTCCAGACTGCTCAGATTAACCACTGGATAAACATGATTCAAGTCTGTATCTGAAGTCTTGATGAAATTATGTGTAAGAGCCGATTTCACCTTGTCATCAATGAGATTGAACTGCATTTTGAAAATGATGACTTTTGATTGTAAAGTCGAATATACTTGAAGAACTTTCTGAAAACCTCTGGACAAGGCTAAAAATAGCTTCAGACAGAAGAAATTTTCGAAGTTTTTCTGGAACATGCGTTTTGTGCACAACTGAATTCTGAACAAACCCAGATAGTTGAATTCTCGAAAAAATGTGATTCAAGCCCACATGCAAAGAGATTCTCGGAAAAAAGCACAGAGCTTCAAAATGAAGGCTACGGGGCGATTTTCTCGAAAAAATCTAAGACGTGGGTTTTGCTGCAAATGCTGAAATATGCGAACCCAAATGATCAGATTCTGAATATGCGTTGAATTTCTTTGACATGCGAAGAAAGTACCTAAGGTGAGAAATAGAAGAAATAAGACAGAAGATAGAAAGTTTTGCTTGTTGAAAAATCTGCCAACTTCTTCCTTGGAATTTGATGAAACTTGCATGCAAAGTGAAAATAAAGTCTAGAATCGCCTTCCTCTGAACAATCTGAACTCGTTGCTATGAAGAACGCTGAATTTAGACACTTGTAGCACCTTTAGCTTGCTGGTCGCTCAAGAAGAATATGAACTTCAGAGCAAAAGATGATGAAATAATGGACGCCATTGCTGAAATATATAGATTTTCATTTATGAAATTCGCACAAGGCACTAAAGCTTGAAAAATGGCGCTTGGCTTCTAATTGGACCCCATCTCAGTTAACTGAAACTCAAATAAGCTAATTAAAGAGCCATGCATTAGGGTTTCCCTTTTCAGTCTTCAGTTAACAAAACCATGCGACTTTGTCTTCAGTTAGCACTTGATCTTGAGTTCGCCATCCTTCACACTTGTTTTAGATTCACAAATTTGAACTAAGGCGTCCCTTTTGATAACTAAAGTGGGCAATAAGAAATTCGCCATATATCATGCAATAAACATTCTAAAAATAGCGACCCTTTTCAATCTTCAGTTGGCCTTCAAGAAGTGCGCCAACTTCACACTTATGCTTCAATTCAATTCTAAAAATAATAACCCTTTTGAAACTTAAGTTGTCATTCTTTGCAAAGGGCGTAGCTTCACTAATTTATGCTTCATCAATAAAATATCTAAACATGGCGACCCTTTTGAGAACTGAAGATAACAACTTCATGCGCCATACTTCACAAATTAATGCTTCATTATTAAAACCTAAATATGGCGACCCTTTTCATAAGTTCAGTTAACACTCAAATGCGCCATACTTCACAAATTAATGCTTCATTATTCATGCCGTCCCTTTTGAACTTCAGTTGACACTCAATGAAGCGCTATCTTCACTAAAACTTCACAATTTTGACCAAATTCGCCATGCAAGTGAACTCCAGTTGACATTCAATGATAATCTTCAGTTAAGTGGACATGCCATCAAGTTAACTGAACATGCAAGGTAGTTAACTCAACATGCAAACTAGTTAACTCGACATGCGAACTGAAAGATCACTCAACATGCCGATATACGAACTAAAGATGACAACCTAGAAAACGTTTAGTCTAATTGCAGTCAGAACTCCAGTTAAGGCGTCCATTCAATTCACTTTCGAAAATCTAACTTTGAACTCTTAAACGAATTCCAGACTTAACCAATTTTCATGAAAATTTAAGCTAAAACCTCTGTCGGGACCTTTGTTCATCCTCTGACACTGGTTGACTGACTTCTCCGATTGGCTGGCTGACAGGTGCATTGCAGGGCTGAGTAAAAATTGATCAAAAGGTATCTTGAGACTGGAAACCATAAAACTGACATTTGAAGGCTCAAAAATCCAAGCGCCTTTTCCAAAAGCTGCGCTTTTCCTCAAACTTAGTCAAATTTCAACATCTGCATCTCGTACGAAGGGAAAAATAAATCCTTCATAACTTCTGATTTACCAACTTTCAGGACTGGATCACAGGTTCATTGCGGAGCTAGTCTCATTCTGCACGACAGCTGCAAAGGCACATTTCCCAAGAAAATATCATCTGAGGGGTGAAAAACAAGGGCGCCTTTTTGAAAAGTTGCTCTTTTTCCTCCAGACTTAGCCAATTATGGAAATGATCAAAATAACATAAAAACGTCGACTGCAAGTTGCTGAAACATCTTCTAATCTGACGGAGACAGGCAACGGAAAGCTGAACGTAACACGGACACATTGAATATCTGAGATCATTAGAAAGAAAGCATTAAAGGCTTGAAAATTTTAGGCGCCTTTCTCAAAATGTGCTCTTTTGCTTTTTCCTCTGATATTCTGACTAAGATTTGACCCCACGTTTGACCTCAGGTTCAGGCACTTTAGCAACTCAGATTCATCCACTGACGGATGCGTCGCGAAGCTCGAACAAAAGTGAAACAAACATCTTGAGTAGCATTTAGCCAAAAACCTACATCTGGCACCTCAAAAAGATGGGCGCCTTTTCCGAAAGCTGCGCTTTTCACCAGTGTTTGTCAATTCTCGCTTTTGCCTCGTTTTGCACTGTATCTTCCATAACTTGCTCGAAACAAGTCCGTTTGATAAACTTGATAGCTCCCTGCGAAGCTAGCGTGATGCCGGACAAATGTCTGCTAGAGGTGACAAACCCTAAAAACAGGATCTGGGCCCCTAAAAGATAGGGCGCCCATTTGAAAATGTGCTCCTTTCTCTAGAGATAGAAAATTTTGATGTTTTTCCTTCAAATTTTCATTTTCCTTAAATCTCTTTAGTAATAGACTGACATGACATTGACACCAACTCCATATTTGAAAACCCCAAAAACGACCTTCTGACATCACTTTAACAAGATTAAGACTCAATTAAGCAAAATGCCTTAGTGAAGCAAAAATTTTGGTTTTGGGTACAACACTCTACTATCGCCAAACACCAAATCTACAAAGTTAGGAGCATCATAACCATAAATGGCCATAAAAGGAGACATCTTAATCTACATATGATAGGAAGATTTGTAACAGTACTCTCCCAAATGAAGCCACTTAATCCAAGCTTTTTGCCGCCCTGAAACATAATTTCTAAGGTAGCCCTCTAGCTACTTGTTGACAATCTTGGATTGCCCATCTGTTTGAGGATGATAACTAGTGCTTGGAGTAAGGACTGTACCACTCAGCCTGAAGATCTCTTGCCAAAAAGCACTTAGGAACTTGCTGTCCCTATCACTGACAATGGTTTTAGGCAAACCGTGCAACCGGAAAAATTCTCTAAAGAATAACTCAGCCACTTGAGCTGCTGTAAAAGAAGTTGTGATAGCATAGAAATGTGAAAATTTACTCAATCTATCTACCACCACAAAAATACAATCACGTCCTTGTACCTTAGGCAACCCAGTGATGAAATCCATTGCAATGCTTTCCCATTTCTGATTTGGAATTGGCAAGAGCTGCAACAACCCAACTGGAAAAGAATGTCCATTCTTATTCTTTTGGAAAATAGAACACTCTCTTATGTAATTCATGATCTCATCCTTCATCCCTTTCCAAGCAAACCTTTGTCTAATTTGTTTGTAAGTCTTGAACATGCCTTGATGAACAGCAAGGGGAACATCATGAAAAAACTGTAGAATCTTCTTTTTAAGCTTAGATTCATGCACTAAAAAGATTCTACCTTTATAGAAAATTAACCCATCAACCAACTTATACCTTTCATCAACCAAATGACCTTCAAACAAGTTGGTTGCAAATTGATTTTTAGCATAATCAGCAGCAATTAACTCTTTCCAATCTGCTGATAACTCACAAAGTGACTGCAAATGAGGCCTTCTTGAAAGGGCATCAGCCACTATGTTATTTTTCCCTTTGACATATTCAATGTCAAAGTCATACGCTTGGAGCTTACTTACCCATTTTTGCTGTCTTCTATTTAAATCTTTTTGGTGCATAAAGTGTTTAAGACTGTTATGATCAGTCTTAACAACAAATTTACTCCCCACCAAATATTGACGAAACTTAGATAATGCATGCATAATAGCAAGCATTTCTTTGTCATATATTGAGTAGGATTTTTCTGCTCTCAAAGACAATGGGGTGCTTGTCTTGCATGAGAATAGCTCCAACTCCCTCACCTGAAGCATCACATTGTAATTCAAAGGGCTTTGTGAAATCTGGTAGGGCCAACACTGGACATGAGCTCATTATGTGCTTGAACTTGTCGAAGACTCCTTGTGCCGTATCTGTCCATAGGAAGGCTCCTTTCTTTGTAAGATCTGTAAGGGGGGTTGCCATGTGAGAATATCCCTTAACAAATCTTCTGTAGAATCCGTACAAACCCAAAAATCCTCTCAAGTGAGAAATATTCTTTGGAGGTGGCCAATCAAGGATGGCCTTAATCTTCTCTGGATCAACTTTGACACCCTTGGCACTAATGATGTGGCCGAGATACAACAGTTCCATCATCCCGAACTCACACTTTGATTCTTTGGCAAACAAACATTCCGCCTCCAAAATGCTAAGCACTTCTTCCAAGTGCTCGAGGTGCTCTTCCCAAGACTTACTAAAGATGAGAATATCGTCGAAGAAGATGAGCACAAACTTCCTCAAACGCTGTCTAAAAATCTTGTTCATACAAGATTGGAATGTAGCTGGAGCATTTGTCAAACCAAAAGGCATGACAAGAAATTCAAAATGCCCAAAATGGCATCTAAAAGTTGTCTTTCTCTATATCCGCCTCCCTCATTCTGATTTGATGATAGCCAGAATGAAGATCAATCTTCGAGAAAAACATAGCCCCATGGAGCTCATCAATAAGCTCATCAATCCTAGGGATAGGATATCTATTCTTGATGGTCTTTTGATTTAATGCGCGGTAGTCAACACACATACACATTGTCCCATCTTTCTTTTTTACCAACACCACTATTGAAGCATAAGGGCTTTTGCTTGGCCGAATAAAACCCATCTCCAAAAGCTCTTTGATGGCTTTCTCAATTTCATCTTTTTGCTTCTTGGGATAACGGTAAGGTGTGGTGATGACGGGCTTTGCTCCCTCTTTTACTTCAATCACATGCTCAAAACCTCTTTCAGGGGGTCTCCTAGGAGGAAGGCTACCAAATACTTTATTCTTCTTGGTAAGTAAGGCTTGGATATCAGGATGATATTGCCTCTTCTCTTCCACTGGATCAGCTGGTAGGACCATACACTCTGCTGCTCACTCAACTTGATCATGACGGATCAGCGTTTCCATTCTTTTTAAGGACACAATTTGAGGGCCCCCATTTGACATCCCTCTCAAAACAACCTTCTTTCCATCGGCTTGAAATTTCAGCTCCATTGTTTGTAAATTCAAAGTGATCTCTCCAAGAGATCGCAGCCATTGTATTCCTAACATGGCATCGGTATCACCAATACCCACAACATAGAAGTCATCTTTTACTTCATAATTTCCTATCTAAATAGAAAGTTTAGGAATTTTCTTAATGCATGACATCGTGAAACCATTAGCTACCATTACTTTGAAGCCTTCAAATTCTTCAGTCTTCAATCCCCTCTTTGTCACCAATCCTTCATCAATGAAGTTGTGAGTTGCTCCAGTATCAATTAGAGCAACTATCCTTTGAGATCCAACCACTCCGCGAACCCGAAAGGACTCATTTTTTTTGAAAACTTGATAGTTGTGCGAAAGCACTACCATCTCCCACCTCATCGGGCTTCTCTTCTGGAGCTTCTTCACCTTCACTACTTGCTGATTCGTATTGTTGATCAGACGAATCAGATTCTGATCCAAAATTAGAATAGCCTTCCATTAGGTTTGCTTTGCCTCTTCCATAGCAACGGTGACCCTTAACCCAAGGTTCACGGCAAGTGTAGCAAACTCCATCTTTTCTAAGCTGTTCTTTGAGCTCTTCTGACAACTTTGGTGGAAACTTCTTTTGCAGATTTGAAGAATGTTTTTTATCCTTCTTATGGTTGAAAGGTTTTGAATGAAACTTAGGCCTTGGGGCTGCCAACTCCATGCTCCTCGCTTTCTTGATGGCTTCATCTAAAGTTCGTGGATCAAAAGCTTTGACCCATTCCTTCAAAGGCTCCATTAATCCTTCTAAAAAGAGTACCACAAGTCTTCTCTCAGTAATATTAGGCACCATTACTGACAACCTTTGAAAATCAGCCACATAATTTTCTAAAGATCCTTGCTGTTTCAATTGTGCCAATTCTCTGAATCTCAATTCTGGATCCTTGGTATCAAATCTCTCGATCAGCTTGTTGGTAAACTCATCATAGGTGCGAATGAGGTTATGGCCAAGAGTGACCAAACCACGAGTCCACCATTCGTGAGCTATCCCATCCAAATGCAAGGTAGCAAATTTGATAGCATCTCCTTCCGACATGGGTCTGAGAGAGAGATAGTTATCTAGCTTCTACACCCATGATTTGGCTGTACACTTATTACTACCATCAAAATGCTCCATAGTTATCTTTCCCAAAGTTTGGTAGAAATCATTTCTAGGCACCATAGGAGGACGTTGTTCATTCCTTCCTCCATTTCTCCAACTCCTTTGATTCATGTATTGATCAAAGGTCCAAGCACCTCTCAAGTCAAGAGGTAAAGAAACGTACTCCATGTAAGCTTGACGTGCATCATCAACAAAAGTTGGTGCAACTTCAACCGGTTGTTGCTCTTCCCTTGGCGTGAAGACGGGGAAAAGAGGTCTAGAGGATGACCCACTAGGAATTGCAGCATGCTGACCCACAATTCTATCTCTTGTATTCACCTCAGGACTGCCATTACTATTATTCCCATTAACTCCATTGCTTTCTCCAGTTGAATTATTTTGGGGCTGAATGATATTCTGTACTGCTTGTTGGGTCCAACTTGGACAATAATTGGGACATCATGTCTATCATCCCATCAAACTTCTTCTCAACTCTGTCCCTCTCTTCATTAGCTTTCCTAACATTGTCTGACATTATTTCAACTGTCTTTTCTGTACCTTCCACTGTTTTGCCAAGATCCCTTAAGGCTTCTGAAAAAGTTTCTGCCTCTGGAACAGGTGGAAACTAATACTGAGTTCTGGCCTGACTTTTGGTGAATGGTCTAGTGTCTCTTTCACTCATTAGACAACCAATTGCAAAAATGCCACAGGATGGCAGGGTCTTCGGCTTTGATACCATTGAAATATGCTAACCAATTTTTTCAATAGATTTACACAATCCCAAGGAAGGAGAGGTGTTGTCATATGGCGGAGAAACTAAAAACAATAACTTGAAATGAAACAAACTCAACGTCAAGAATGTGCACTCAAGATCCCACTGAGGGTGAGGTGCTAACATATGATGGAGTTATTAATTAAAACTGAAACAATTAGGCGGATAACCAGCCATGAAGATACATCTATCTAATTCATCTGCTGCGGCGGGCATCCACTTAAGAGTGGGGATTCACCACTTGAAAAGTGGGTACAATGAGAGCTACAATGTTCATTCTCCACACTGACGGTAAACCATCCAGGGGTAATTTAATATGGAATTTAACAAGTAATTGCAGAAACTAAATGGTTGGATTAGTAATACTATATCTCAATCGTACAATCATGAAATTTGCAAATTACAAATTACAATAATAGAGAACAATGCTAAGAAGAGGAGAATGAATTCTTTCAATGTTTTTAGCTCTTCAATGATGAAAGAAAGCCAAAACTGAAATTTAATAAAATCTGATATAAAACTGAGATGAGATTTTGGAAATTTTGATCAGCAAACTGTAAACACCATAAAATGCTCATAACTTCATCAAATTACCTCTGTTTTGAATGAAATCGAATGCAATGGACAACTGGAAGGTAGGCGACCATGCTAGGATGAAGAAACAACAACAAAGACCCTCTGTGAATTTAGCACGAATTCCAAGGCACTTGAGAAAGGTACGACCCTCTTTGAAGGGGCGATTTTCCTTTAAAAATCAGATCCTCTATTAAAAAATCTCAAACTTGGCATGATGAATTGCCCAAGGTCAAAAAATCAAATGATGAAATACCCAGAATCATATTCAGACTGAAAATAAAGCTATGAATCAAAATCACCTTCAGCTGTAGATGAATCAGCAATACCAAAATTGGTAAATCTCCAAAATTCTTCAACATTCGAACTCAATCTGCTAGTCTGGATGAGAAGTAGTCCCAAAACCAACTAGGTGTTATCTTTCAAACACGAAATTGGATAAATGCTAAGAGGTAAGCATTCCTTGAAGCTAAATTCATGAAGTCATTCCGACAGCATAACAATATGATAAGCATAATGGATACCAAGGCTGGACCAAAGCCTTCATTTTATAGAAGCTCACAAAAACTCTTCAATTTCTTGAGAAGGCACACCAAAAGACACAAGAGTCTTTTCAATTTCCAAAATTAATTCTCAAGATGGCATCCCTCTTGCACAAATATGAACTTCACTTTATTTAAAGAATATCTCCTTAAAAGATGCGTCCACTTTTCCCAAAGCATTATGACATTATTAAAATAATAATAAACAACTAATGAAGGCGTCCCCCTTCCAATTCCCTCTTTTAAACACAACTTAAAGTTGTTCTCCTAGGCCAAGGGGTCAACTGCAAATTATAACATTAATGCCTTTATTCACCAAAATAAAACCTTTAGAAGCCAGACTTGAATTGCATTAAATGCTCCAACTGAGAATGAAGACCTGAAGACTGATAACTGCATACTGCCAAAAATAGAATTTACTATAAATAGTAAACCCCCTGAAATGCCATAGAACCTCTGAACATGGAAACCCTAAGTTTACCTCAAACGAGCTTACGGGCTTCCGGAATAGGCTGATGAGCATCCGAACAGATCACTGATGAGATGGGGACATTACAATGTTCATCAAGTTAGAGTAAGCATGTCCAAAATCACTCTCTTTCTCTCTTTCTTTGAATCTGCATTAATTTTTAACTTAATATACATAATTATGTTCTGACTATTCAAGTTAGACTTGTGTACTTTTGGCATTCAAGCAAAATTTTGCTAGTATGTTCAAACTACATAAAATAGTTGCACAAGGGGTGGTGCAATTGATGATGAGCTCTGGAGAGATTTTTGTGCAATGATTTATTTGTTACTTTTGAGCTGTGTGATTATTTTTTGTAAGAACCCTGGTGGTTCTCAACCCCGAAACCCAACTGAAACTGATGTCTTTGCAAGTTTTTGTGTTTTTGCAATTTTTAAAGGGTTTTGACAAATACATGAAAGCTGCGATTTTCTAAGAAATGCTCGGAAAATTCATAAAAATTCATATGACAATGGAAATGTATAAAAATTACTCATATCATTGAGGCGCACCAATACATTTATTTTCCAGAGCTTTTACAATGCAAAAATATGACATCTGAATGAAATAAGAATTTATTTTGTTAAAAACCTGATTGCTGTTGCAGCAAGATGCCAGAATGATGAGATGGTACGGCTAAATGGAATGATGGATCTCTAGTCTCCGGAAATCACTGCTGAGTCTCTAGAACCCTAGGCGCACCCAAGCTAACTGTCAGAGACTGAAGAAGCAAGGCGTATCCCTCTGGAAAGAATAGTACGGCCTGGAAAGTATAGAAAAAAGTACGGCCTACTGCAGCAATAAATGACCAAGTACGGCTCCTTGGAAAATGTGCCAACACTCTGAAGAATGATCTCTGATGAAGTCGCCTTTATTGACTGATGAATAACTCTGTAAATCTCTGTCTGAATAGATGAATAAGCACAATCTGTGACCTCTGTGTGAAATCACCAAGTGCAAGCTTCAGCTGGTATTGCACAACCTCAGTCTGCCAAATCTCTGAAGAGTTTTTGTTCTCCAGAAACGTTTGTCTGCCAGAAACCCTAAGGTTTGCAAACTCCAATGCTCAGAGCAAAAAGACAAATTAGAATAACATAATCATAATGGTTCGATTTGTCTTTGGCAGTCAATATATAAGCCTCTGAGAAAAATTCGACCCAAGCTCTTTTAATGATCATTTAAATAAAATGTTTTAATTTCACCTTTTCTCCACTTAGGAAAAATCATTAATTAAATGGCGTCCAAATTAATGAATAAATAATTATTCATTATAATCAACTTTTCACTTTATTATAAAGTATTAAAAATACTTTATAATATACCATTAATTATTAATATTTAAATATATTAATAAAGTGACTTTAATATAAAGTCAAAATATTAAATATTTAATAATAATTAAATACGCCTTATTTCTCCTTCTGATCATCCAACTGAAGAACTGAGTCGATTCCGAGCATACCAGCTGAACCAGGTGCCCTGCCCAAAATAGCAGCTTCCGCCTGACCTAACTTTCTAAAAATAGAAAGTTCTTGAAAAAGCACTCTGGAAGATTCTGCGAAGGCCCAACCTGACACAATTGCAACACTGGAGCTAACAAACACTGAGCAACTGCCTCAGATGATCCTCTGCACACTCCTGTCAGCCTACGAGGATCGAAATAATAGGCTCACTCCTCGACAAACACTGTCAGCTAAAACGGGGACATTACATTCCGCCCTCCCTGAAATTGCTTGTCCTCAAGCAATCTTTGCATATACAGGTACACTGCACCACCTGGATTCCAAGGATAGTACCGGACAATGTTCCTGCTGGCCACAACTGACTCCTGTAACTCCCACAACTGATCAGCAAGAATAGAATACCATTCCCTATTAACCTCAGTGCGGTCCGGCATAGGATCAAGAAACTCAGAAGGAGGCAAGTCAAATTGCAAGCAACACTTTCCCCCTAAAACTGCACGAGATATACTGTCATCCAACATATCAAGCACGTGCATACTAGAACTGTGCACCTAAAACAAATTGTGTACATGCGGGTCAATCACGTAACCATATGCACTCTGCACCATATACACACTGTGATACTCCTCCATGAGCTGAGTCTGAAATCCCAGTGCACTAGTAGGATCCCAAACGCTATCAACATCCTTCTCAAGACCAGGATCAGGAGAGTGACCCATATCAAACTCAAAGAGTGGATTGTCGTATGAAGATATAACATTCATCTCAAACAATTGATTGGTCACAAGCGGTCCCAACCCACTAGGCTGATCCCAAATGACTGTCTCAGAACCCCCGGGGTACTGAGCATAACCATGCCTGGTCTACACAAAATCCTCCTCTACCTTCTCGCTCTTCCCCCTAACGAGAGAGATAGAATGAAGGCTGCCATCGGTAATCCCTCTTAACACATATTTCTTGCCCTGTACTTCAAATCTCATCTCCATTTTAGGCAAGTTGAGGGTGAACACACTAATGTCCTGAAGCCATCTCATACCCAACACTAAATCCATTCCACCCAGGTTGACTACATAAAAGTCTGCCTGCAGCTCATAATCATTCAGCATGAGAGTGAGATTACAAATCCGTCGAGTGCAAGTGAGTGTATATCCATCTGCCACCCGAACTCTGAATCCAGCGAAATCCTCCGTCTAGAGTCTACATCTGCTGACGAAGCTCTCATCAATGAAATTATGTGTGGCTCCAGTGTCGAGCATAGCAATACATCGCTGTCCTTCCACTAATCCCCTAAACCTGAATGAGTCATCTCGTACACTAGCAGATAACACCAACGGGGATAAGTTGGCATCGGGCCCAAACTCCATAGAGGCATTCCCGGCCTCTGCATGTTCTGAAACAACCTGCTGGTCTGAATCATCAGACTCGTCATCATCATAGTAAACCCACATGGCGCGGTTGGCTCTGCCCTTCGGTCTCAAAGGACAATCATGCTCCTTGCTGTAGGGTTCTTTGCACCAATAACAAAGTTGTTTCTTTCTCAATTCATCCCGAGTTGCACCATCAATTCTTGCAACTGGTTTCCTTTTTGGTTCTGCAACTGGTTTATGACTCTCCTCAATAGGCAAGTTATTTGTCTTAGGCTGAAATTGTTTCTTCGGAGCAGCAAGCTCCATACTCCTTGCCTTCCGCATCGCCTCTTGAAGAGTAGGAGGATCAAACGCCTTGACCCAACCTCTCATAGGCTCTGTCAAACCCTCAACGAAGAGTATAATGAGTCTCCGTTTTGAAATACCAGTCACCATAACTGCAACTCTCTGAAACTCACCAATGTAAGAATCCAAGCTACCTGTCTGCCTGAGTTGAGCTAGCTCCCTGAAATAAAGTTCTGGATCCTTCTTATCAAATCGCTCTATGAGCCTGTTGGTGAATTCCTGGTAGGTATTGACTGCATGATGGCCTAGCGTATACATGCCGTGGTGCCACCAATCATGCGCTACTCCGTCAAGATGTAAGGTAGCGAATTTAATGGCCTCGTCCTCCTGCATAGGCCTCAATGAAAGATAGTTGTCCAATTTTTGGACCCAAGACCTTGTTGATGTCTTATCAGACCCATCAAAATATGGCAAGGTAATCTTGCTAACAGCATATTGCAAGTCCCTGTTCACCTGTGGCTGTGGCTGCTGATGCTGAGGGGGTCTACGGTCAAATCTGCCTCCTCCTCTGGGTTTATAAACATCTATAAACTCATGAAATGTAAGTGCCTGCCGGATCTCAGGTGCTAGTGACATGTACTCACCATGAAATCTCGTCAAGTCTGCCACGGACATGCCATTATGTGGCTGAAACTCCTGATGCTGGCCTTGATGCTCTGCCCCTGGAGTCTGTGGTGGAGTCTCCCTAGGTAAGAAAGTAGGCTGACCTGGCCTATGCTTCTGATAGATCGGTGACGACTGTCATGGTACTGATGCCAATGGCTGGTCCACTGGTGTAGCCCCGCTCGTCTGTCCAATCTGTATGTAATGAGGCTGTGTGGGCGTGTACTGTCTAATGGTGCCCATCAACTGAGACATCATGTCCATCATGTTGTCATGTCTGCGTCTAAACTCCTCATCTGTAATATCACCCTCTGCATGCGCCTTCCCTGGATCCCTGCGAGTCTCTGAGGAAGTCTCACGTTCTGCCATTAGGGTTGCAACATTGTTTTCGCTACTGTCAGAACTGGATCTGTGAATGCCAAGTACTCCTGATATTGTCTGACCTTCAGGGATAGGTGGACCTGTCCAATCCTCGTCTTTGCCTGTTCCTACGCCTCTAGTATAATGAATAGTATCTCGGCTCATGAAAAGGCAACCAAAAAGCACACTGTATTCTGAAAAAGCAACTGAAAAAGCACAGGACGGCAGGAGATCTGTGCTCTGATACCACTGTAAGAACCCTGGTGGTTCTCAACCCCGAAACCCAATTGAAACTGATGTCTTTGCAAGTTTTTGTGTTTTTGCAATTTTTAGAGGGTTTTGACAAATACATGAAAGCTGCGATTTTCTAAGAAATGCTTGGAAAATTCATAAAAATTCATATGACAATGGAAATGTATAAAAATTACTCATATCATTGAGGCGCACCAATACATTTATTTTCCAGAGCTTTTACAATGCAAAAATATGACATCTGAATGAAATAAGAATTTATTTTGTTAAAAACCTGATTGCTGTTGCAGCAAGATGCCAGAATGATGAGATGGTACGGCTAAATGGAATGATGGATCTCTAGTCTCCGGAAATCACTGCTGAGTCTCTAGAACCCTAGGTGCACCCAAGCTAACTGTCAGAGACTGAAGAAGCAAGGCGTATCCCTCTGGAAAGAATAGTACGGCCTGGAAAGTATAGAAAAAAGTACGGCCTGCTGCAGCAATAAATGACCAAGTACGGCTCCTTGGAAAGTGTGCCAACACTCTGAAGAATGATCTCTGATGAAGTCGCCTTTATTGACTGATGAATAACTCTGTAAATCTCTGTCTGAATAGATGAATAAGCACAATCTGTGACCTCTGTGTGAAATCACCAAGTGCAAGCTTCAGCTGGTATTGCACAGCCTCAGTCTGCCAAATCTCTGAAGAGTTTTCGTTCTCCAGAAACGTTTGTTTGCCAGAAACCCTAAGGTTTGCAAACTCCAATGCTCAGAGCAAAAAGACAAATTAGAATAACATAATCATAATGGTTCGATTTGTCTTTGGCAGTCAATATATAAGCCTCTGAGAAAAATTCGACCCAAGCTCTTTTAATGATCATTTAAATAAAATGTTTTAATTTCACCTTTTCTCCACTTAGGAAAAATCATTAATTAAATGGCGTCCAAATGAATGAATAAATAATTATTCATTATAATCAACTTTTCACTTTATTATAAAGTATTAAAAATACTTTATAATATACCATTAATTATTAATATTTAAATATATTAATAAAGTGACTTTAATATAAAGTCAAAATATTAAATATTTAATAATCATTAAATACACCTTATTTCTCCTTCTGATCATCCAACTGAAGAACTGAGTCGATTCCGAGCATACTAGCTGAACCAGGTGCCCTGCCCAAAATAGCAGCTTCCGCCTGACCTAACTTTCTAAAAATAGAAAGTTCTTGAAAAAGCACTTTGGAAGATTCTGCGAAGGCCCAACCTGACACAACTGCAACACTGGAGCTACCAAACACTGAGCAACTGCCTCAGATGATCCTCTGCACACTCCTGTCAGCCTACGAGGATCGAAATAATAGGCTTACTCCTCGACAAACACTGTCAGCTAAAACGGGGACATTACATTTTTGGAGTGACATTTTCATTTTTCATTTTCTGTATAGGTCTCATTGTCCTTTTTTTAAAAGTATACTGATAAATGATATGTGGAATATGATGTTATTGATCTATTCTTTTTATAATTGCAGGTGGATAGGTTAGTCAATGAATTCCATAGTAATTTTTAGTGGGTCTAATGTACTTCGATGACTTTTATACTTTTCTTTCAAGGTTTCGTGTTAAATGTATTTTGTAGATATATTTTGGATACCTTATGTGTATTTTTTATAAATGGTTCTCTCACTAGAATTATGAAATTTAAATCCTTTATGTATAGTGGATTTGTCTGATAGTAATGGGTTTGAAGGTAAAGTCATTCTTCTTCTATTAACATTTCCTCTTCCACATTCATAAAATTGTTGCTCATACTGATACTGGATTTTTTTAGTTTTATTTTTCAAAAATTTGAAAATGGAATTTCATATGTTTCTTATTAATTCATGTATAATTTGTGTGTTGGACATGCACATGCTCCATTTTCTTCTCACCTCATGAAGGTTTCTTCACTTACTTTGTCACAGGTAATTTTGGATGATGGAAAGTCTGAAAGGATACTCATTGCTGATGGCTCTGGAGCAGACTCAGGACAAGATGCTATAACAGACTATCGTGTGATAGGACCTTCAGTTCATGGTGAGATAAAAAGTTTTTCTAGAAAAAATCTTTGTGCATATGCTCATTTTTTGACTTTCATGTGGATACTAGTGGTTTCAAAGGTACAGATTAGATTTAATTCTTGAGAACTGTTACTATATCAGTACCATTTTGTTGATTCTTTTGTACAGAAAAGGCTCTTCTTCTAATGAACATACTGTTAATTGTTCTGTGATAATCAAATACTAACTTACCATCTTGCAATTTTAGATTCTTGAGCTTGTAGAAGATATTAGTAAAAGACTCATTTGGGGAAATCCCAACTTCAAAAGGTCCTTTTAATGAACCCTTAAAATGAGCGATATGCTTTGTATAATTAATGTAAAATACGTAAAAGATAATTTTATCATTTACAGTCACATCATCTCAAACTGAAGTATAATTATTTTTATTTATTAAGAAGAAATTTCTAAATATTACAAATTGATTCATCATAGTTAATTTAACTACATTTATTTTACCCCTCTTTAGTATAGCTTTGAGTTCTAAATAGAAGGTACTAAATTTTGAAATAAAAAAATTATGAAACTTAAAAAATAGTAAGTTTATTAAAATTAAAAATCAATTATAATGAGAACTATAACATTTCTTTAAAAAAAAAAGAAAAGAAAAGTATAGTCAATTTTAAGATAAAAAAACTAAAGTAGCATAAAATAATTAAATAAGAAAGTATTGCAATTTTTTAAAGCAATATGAAACAAAAGAATAGAAACTTCACTAGAATTCAACATTTATGTTAAACTAGAAATTAGAAAGAATTGCTTTAAGCTAAGGAGTACAAGTTTGACCTTGAAGATAAACAAATCATAAAAACCAATAAATTGATATGAAATATTGTGTATAGTAGTTTTTATATATTTATGTGGGCCCACCTAACTCATATAGTTTATGTGATTTACTTTTTAATTTTAATTAGTTAGAAGACAATTTAGTAATTTTTATTTTGAGGATTCCTTGGGGAGATCTTTGTAACCCAATTTTTTATTTAGAAGTCAACGTTTCACAGAGACTCACCCATTCCTTCAGCTTGTGTGTGAGATGCTTTCCAACCATTAGTTGCTGTTGCATACAGGACAAGACCTTGTCCATATGTTGAATGAGATGGAAATGGAGATATTCATCTCATGTGATGCTCATCAGGATGCATTAGATGGGTTATTATAATAGATTTACTGTGTCAAACATTTTGTGAACATATACCTTTATTGGAATGCAACAAACTGGTAAATGATCATCTACAAGATTCATCCTCTATCTCAAAAAATACAACATCTAAGTAAAGGGCTTGAATTGCAAAACTTACACACAAAACAGTAAACTGTATTGGTTGTGTTGTTAGGAATCAAACCTCCATTTGAGGATACCCTCAACCTCTATCATATAGTAACAATCCAACTTAGAAGGTTGCATAACAAATTATGATCTTGATTCTTAATTGATACAGGTAGTTGCTCAACTTTATTGATACTGCACCCATGAACTACCATCAACTTTGATGTAATATTTGTGGATGGAGCAACAAGATCTTGCCAAGATGAGTGCCATATGGTTAGATTCGTGATGCAAGCTCTCAAATATAGAAAAGTCTGTTTCCTTTAGCTCTAGGGGGAGCAGATATGGTCCTAGGGATAGAATGGCTCAGTGAGTTGGGACGATACACTTAACTTTGGATTAGCAATTGATTAGTTTTTACTTGGGAGGGAGGAAGCACATACATAAAGGTTATTAGGGTCCACCAACCAAATTAGTATCCTCACATTGCATGGAGAAAATAATTTCTGAAAGGGCACCTGGTATAGTAGCAATGTTATGCTCTAGAAGCTACTCCTAGTCACACAAATAACGATACTCAAGAAATAAACAAGATTATAGAAAGGCACAAGGAAGGGTTTAGTGATTGACCAATGGGATTATCTACTATATGTGACATGACATACAACCAGGGTTTGCTCCACCTCATTTCAAATCATATTGATAATTACACCATTATGAATCTGAATTGAGAAATTAGTTCAAGAAATATTGAATCTCTATATTATTACTCCAAGTAAAAGCCCTTATTAGCTTGTGTTACACTGTTTGGAAAGGGACGTGTCCTATCCTTAATTTATAGATTTAAGAGGACTAAACAAGATAATGGTAAAAAATAAGTTTCCCATTTGATTGATTGATGAAATGCTAGATGAGCTACATAGGAATAGATATTTTATAAAGTTAGACCTTCAATCTGTTTGTTATCAAATCCATATTTGCAAAGAAGATGTTCTAAATAGAGCATTTTGAACCCATGAAGGCAGCTACAAATTTAAAGTAATTCCTTTTGGGTCACATTATGCCCATGCAACCTTGCAAGCTACAATAAACAGTGCCCTCTGACCATACTAATGTTTGTGATATTTTTCTTTGATGATATCTGAAGTTACTTTAAAGCTTTGAAGGACCACCTCTTGCATGTTGATAAGGTGTTGAATGTTACTATAGGAAAATAAACAGTGTATCAAGAATTCTAAGTCTAGTTTGGACAACAACAGATTGAATATCTGGGGCATCTTATTTCGTCCTAGGGGGTCATGGAAGATCCAGCAAAAATCACGACTGTAGTGTAATGGTCTATGTCCAAGAATGGATCAAAGCTATGAGGATTTCTAGGGTTGGCAGTGTATTACTGCAGTTTCATCAATTATCTTTAACAAATTTACTGAAGAAAGATTCATTTACATGGATTGAAGAAGCAAAAAATAGTTCTTCCAGACTTAGGATTCCTCATCTTCCACCTTATTGTTAACAGCTGTGTTTTTTCCAGACCCTTTGTGATAGAATTTGATGTATTAGGTGTTGGAATTGCACTGTAGTAATGCAAGACAATCATCCGATTGCCTTCAAAAGTTGAAAATTGAAACCTAAAGAGATTTGCACTCAACTTATAATAAAGAGATCCTAGCAATTATACATGCATTGAAAAAATTGAAACAATACTCGTTGGATGGTTAATTTTTAGTTCAAGTGGACTATGATAGTGTCAAGAGCTTATTGCACGAAAAACAATTATCCACTGAGCAACAGAAATGAACGGGAAAAAATCCAATCATTTGATTTTGATTTTTTTTGTTTTGTTCTGTTTATATTGGAGGAAAGTGTACAAATATGGCTCAAACAAGCAGATGAGAATCAATACAACCAAAGAAAGCTCCTAGGCAGCACAATTCAGACTAATACATGATATAATTACATCCGATCCAAAATCCAAAACTAACACCAAAGTGTGGCAAGTTAATAAAGTACATAGAAGTCTATGGATATTATAACATTAAAAAGAGACCCTCAACCTAGAATCAAACGTGTACCAACAAATTTCAGCACATAATATTGTTTCTTATTTCTTATTTTGTTGGTCAACTTTCTTCTGATTAAGGTCTTTGATAAAATTCCGAATTTGAATCTCAAAAGAATTTATCTTGAAATCAATACATTATCTCAGCCACCAATTTGGATAAGCTCTGATTGGGACAGAAGGGTACAGGGTAGAAGCATCATCTAATTCATCATTGTTAGGACTGTCATAACCAACCTTGCCTGAATTTGGAACCTCTTCATCACCATGTGCCATCTCTTTTCTAGTTGACTTGGAGTCTCTGTTTACAACATGGGTGAAGCTAGTAGGGAAACTAGATTCATCAAAGCCACTAACCTGCACAGGCCAGCCATCTTCTCCATACACAACCTTTTGAGCACCAGCAGTTCAATTACGAGCCCCTGCTTCAGACTGAGAATCAAGAAAAGGAGGAGCATGTTGGACATATTTCCTTACATCTTTGTAATAATCACCCTCGAATTTTTTGTTTTTGTTTTTTCCAATGAAAATCAATAACATAAACTTGCAAATAGAGGAATGCTGCTGTCATAAAGTCTGATGCAAGAAATCAGCTTAGATACATCTGCTGTTACAAGGTTATGATGGGCATTCATTTTGCTCCATACGATGTTTTTGTTTTGGGGGGTTGAAAGGGAGGACTTCATTTTGCAGTCTTGGTTTTAGAGCATTGGTGAAGGTGAAGAATAATGTTTTTTTGTCAAAGTGGTGTTGGGCCTTAATATTGTAGTTTTCCATCTTTCGATGAAGGATTGGGTGAATTCATTGTCAAGTTGTTTTAATGTGGTGAAATCCCTAACATTATTGTGAGGGATTTGATTAGTGTTGAATTCTGTTTCGGATAGGACAAGGAAATCATCAAATGTTTTGATAGGGGCATGCAGGAGGTGGTTATGACATTCTGCTGCATCACAATTAAAAGTTTGACTAAAGAGTTCACATGTAGATTGAGGGTTAATGTGGATCCAATCTTGGTAGATAGAACAAAATTTGCAGATATGTGCTATAGGATTACTATTTCTAAAAAAATTGGTGGTAGTGATAATGGATCATATATTTATTTGGGCTATTTCATGGGCAAGAGTTTCATTTTCGAAATGGTGAACAAGGTCCAACTTTGACTTGGGGATACTAATGAAGGGAGAGGAAAGGGGAGTATAACAGAAGAATTTTGTTTTACACAGGAAGAGATTGGATTATTTTGGAGTTGGGAAAGGGTAGTGGTGAGAATTTGAGGTTGTTTGGTCAAGATTTGTTCCATGAGCTTGATCAGATCAGAACCAGTGAGGGAAATAGGGTTACCAGAACAAGATATTGGGTTGGAAAGGTTTACAGAAGGGGAGGGATGTGGATGGTATTCTGGAATGTCTGTGCAATGGGTTTAGTTGCTGTTGGATTTGGCTCACAGTTTCAAACAATTACAGCCACTGCTAGAACCGTCTCCTACAAATGAATGGGAAGAGGAATATACTGGACTGGAAGCTCAGAGGGAGGGGGTGGAGGAGTAGTTGAGTTCTGTTGATGGTCGTTGTTCAGGAATATTTGTTGCATAACTTGGAGGGTCATAATCTGAGTATAAGGTGAAAAGGTGGCATTTGTGGGATG
The DNA here is from genome assembly GCA_007258455.2 of Sequoia sempervirens. Lineage (NCBI taxonomy): Eukaryota > Viridiplantae > Streptophyta > Pinopsida > Cupressales > Cupressaceae > Sequoia > Sequoia sempervirens. Next base: position 137,395,056 of record VDFB02252616.1, read on the forward strand.
ATGAGCTATTAAATTGGGAATATTGCGGATGTATTTAGGGGAGGCAGTGACTAAGGGAGAAAGTTGAATGTCTAGGTCATCATCATGGGTCCAATCACGGACAGCTGGGGCATGTATTGGCTCACCTCTGTTGAATTGGGTAAATGACAATGGTGTGTGGGGCTTAGTTTTCAAAATAATTACTTGAATAGTCATGGCTGGAATCTATAGAATATGCAGAAATAGCAGATTGATAGCCCATTGGAAGGGAACAGAAAGAAAAAATATAGAAAGCTAGATCCAAAATGAAGGAGGGATTCACTTCACGCTCTTCAAAATGTAGATTACTAAATTGGATTTACCCTAAGGCCTTCAATCAAGCAAATACATTAACATAAACAAATTAAAGGAGAGCAGTATTGACAATGAGAGAGATAAGAATACACATTCTCTTAGAATGCTGAAATAAAGACTCCTAGCTAAGATATTTTTCCTTGTGTCACTTGTAAACCTGCACAAAGAAAGAGATAGAGTTTGTAGTCTTGATGTGCCAATCTCCACCTAGATGATTAGAAGATCAGGATCCAGGGTGATTAAATGTGTCAAAAGGTATAAAGCTGTAATGAGTGGTGGCATCCAAAAGGTCTATAAGAAGCTCCTATGCAAGAAGGATCAAGGACCTTGTATGTGTTTTCAAAGAAACTTATCCTTCAAAAGGCTTGGACTATAATGTGAAGCAAATGTGCAAAGAGCAGAGTTGAGATAAATAATAGTTCACACATGAATGCTTAATTGTGAATGGCACCTAGGGCATGGTGAAATACCACTCACTAAACTAATAAGGACAAATTTGGCCACGGCTGGCTTTGTAGATAGTTGTTAAGGAATGTAGGATAAGGGAGATGGTGACATGTAATGTGCTAAGATTGATTTTAGAAAGTTAAGCATGTTGGGAGAATATGCAACATAGAGGATAAGGGCGAAGTGAGTCCGAAGAGGGGAACTAATGGGAGGATCTTGATTTTGATCACCATCAGCGCCATTCCTTCCTTGCCACGCAAGGTGACAGGACATGAAGTCGACAAATAGAGGGAAACAAGTTAGTAAGTGATCTCTACCAAATATGTTGTACAGTCTATTGAATTTGTTTCTGGGGTTTGATGCTGCTATTGCTCCTCGTCCAAAATGTTTTTTGGTTTTAAATTTATAATTTTTTAAAATTTGTTTTCTTTTCAACTCTACCTTGTTTTTTGAACCATATATAACACCTTTAATAGAACTTATTATTGCTCATCAATGTTTATTAAAATTTGCAATATTATAACCTTATAATGTTTTTTAAGTTTCTTTATCTCCATGCCATGTGAAATGTCACAAACATATCTTGTAATGTCTTAAATATGGGATTTTCCTTCTTCAAATGGGTTGCCTGAATTGAGAGGAAAAAAATCTGAAATTTATGACTATGCAGCAGAGGTTTAAGTCCAAGATTTATGCTCTGATACCACTTGAAATGGTCCAAAGGCAATTTTAAATATCTGGATTGCATCTCACACTGGAATTTTATATATATCTGGATTGCATATCACACTGGAAATGCCATTTAATTGTTGATGATTATGTAAAAGTACCACAAGTTGAATATGGAATGACTGAAGAATAATTAGGTGTTCACAAATGAGAATTGCAAACATATGCAGATCAAGATTGTTGTGGAGTAAAGAAATATTAGGTAGGAATCTTAACTTCTTAAGAAACTTATTTCAGAAACGTAACATGAGGTTTCCTTATGAGCAGGAGTTCAGGTCCACATCTGCTACCGTTTTCAATTTTTAATTGTTTTCAGAAAACAAATGTAGTTTATGGCAGTGGAAATAATCTTTTCACCCTGGAATGCTTTAGTTTAGGAGTTTGATTTCAAAATTCTCTCCAATAAAAAAGACTGCACTTTAATGAAGTTGCTGGTAGGTGCATGCTTGTGATCACTATTCAATTTTTCTTTCTGTTTTTATGTTAGCTTATTAGATTTCATCCATGCATTCTTAAGGTAGTTGCATATAAACTTTCACTTAGTTTAGTCGCATAATATATGTTATTTTCTTTTTCTTGCTTTTTTTAAATTAATGTTGTTTGATTGTGCAGGCTGCACATGGCTTGAGCTCTTTCCATTTACTGGGAGAAAACATCAGGTATGATTCTTTCTTTCGAAAATTTACATTTCATTCTTTTTGCTTGTCCCAGTGTTTAGAAGGTTATAACTTAAAAGAGAAACAAATAAAGAGGTCTGAATACCACCAGTGGAGGAGTGCACAATGGAACAGAGGTTGAAAACTGCGGTTGACCAACAAAGGCAAACTTGAACTAAAGATGATTTGTTTTACCTTTCAAATGGGGAAACAAAACATGCGACTTGCCTGGCCAAAGACAATTGTAAAGCTTCTTTTAAGTTTAGCTCATGTTGCCTGCTACTTTCTGGATTCTGTATTCCTACTTGTTTGACTTCACACTACACATTTTTATCATACCCAGATATATTTTTGTTTTTTGTCACTTCGACTGAATCCATTTTCTTGCCCCTTTTTTCTGTCTTTTCTTCATATGCTTGGAAGAAATGACATACTAGTTATAAACACTGTTTGGAAAATAGGGGATACCTTTTTCATTTTCTTTATGATAATACAATCTAACAAGCTAGGTCTTACTGTTTGTAGATTCGAGTTCATTGTGCTGAAGCCTTGGGGACACCTATCGTGGGGGATTTTAAGTATGGATGGTCTATACACAGGACTTGGTCACCTATGTCCCAAATGGACCTTAGTCAAGAGGTTGCAAAACAGCGCAATAGGACTGAAGAGGCCCATGTGGAGGAAGGTAGTGTGATGGCAAAAACACCCTTGCTACACCTTCACTGCAGAAAATTAACAATTCCTAATGTTAGTAAGGCCCTGGAGCAATTGGATATGTTAGATCAGAGAGATATCAATAGTGACATGCTAAAATTTGTTGCACCATTGCCTTATCATATGTCTGCAAGCTGGGATTTTATGTCGTTATGTATGGAATCACAGCAGAAACAAGCTTCTAGTTAATGATTAGAAATAGTGTGTTCTGCTTGAGTGTTACCATCTTCAAGAAATATGGCTTTAAGCATATTTTGCAATTTATCATAATGTACATTATCTACTTCAGTCTTGCATCATCAAAGTATTGGTCTCACGCTCAATTATAATTTGTTTGCCTTACTTCTGCTTGCATTTGGAGGTAATTTGGACGTAAGCTCCCATTGAAAAGCACAAACATGGAGATAATTTGAACATTTTTTCTTATTGGAATGCTAAACTATTCTCTAAAAATTAACAGATTTAAAAAAGAAACTGGGTTTCCAATTTTCATGTTTTTCTTTAGGTCATTCAACAACATTCCTTGAATCTAAGAAGCCTCGAGGTAGGACAATCTGAATCCCAAAATCACTTGCATATGGCAGCATTTCTTTTCAATTTCATGCATATTTTGATGTACATGGTTGACTTGTTTTGACTTCAACATTTTAAATTGTTTTAAATTGTATAGGTGTAAGACTATATTGGCTGAAGACAAGTTCACTTTTTTCTTCTACTTTATTCCGAGTGCCTTTTATGATTCTTGCAGCAATTCTTGGAATTAAGTGGCTTATAGTCCAAGCATGAAAAGGACTTGTAATTTGAGTTGGCATTTAATTATCAGTTGTTCTACTTCTCTTAGTGAAAATTAATTTAATTTAATTTATTACATTTAAATGTCTCTTTAAGAATTGTGAAAATTAAAAAGTTGCATTTAATTACTTTCAATATATTATCTTTAGTAATTTATGTGGGAACATCTTTGTCTATATATTATAATCACATGATCACATGATGATGATAAAGAGGTACCCAGTTATTATTTTTAGATTACATATATGATACATTAATTTAATGTCTACATTTTAAAAAACTTACAAATAAAACTGTTTTATACATCATTTATATGTATTCTATTTTCAGTGTAAATAGTAAGGGTGCGTGTAGTGAATAGTTCTTGCAAATGTTTTATTAATAGATTGTATGGTGTGTTTGAGAATTATTTTTGAATTTATCTTTTGTTTTGAGAAAATTAAGAAGTGTACAATTTTAAGCATAATTCAAGTTTCAATTTATATTTTTATGTAGAGGATTTTTGACATTTCTAATTAGTAAAAATAAAACTACAAAATTTTAATCTCTCAAAATCAATTGTCGTTTACAAACATAAGGAATAGGGCAATAGAACAATGAAAGTCTAATATCCCTTTGTGTAATAACAAAATTAATCACAAATTGATTTAGTTACTTTATATATTGAGAGTGTTAATATTGCATTATATTGTCATACAATAATATATAACTTGAATAATAATACCCTATTGAATGTATAATTTATGTGATAATAATATTTGATTCATATAGATTAGGGAAGAGATAACACAACAACATGACTTCTAAAGTTGTAGTTTCATCTTGATTTAATGTTTTAAAAGACGAAAAGAAATAGTTTGATGATACCTTGTTGAATTCTCATTTTTTGAGCATCCTAATTTGTGAGGGGTACCCTCCAACAACTATTTAAAGGAGAGGAGGTTGTATTAGATCATTGGGGGCTTAGAAAAACAATACATTTTTCCCATTTGCAAATCACAATATACAAGATAGGGGGAGGGATTGTAATACATAAGAGGAAGTTCTAGGTAGATTAAAACTCAAGAGGTTGGATGTACTTGATAGCAAAGAGCTATAGGAAGATAGGAAACACATGGGAGTGATTTTTCCACACTTGTAATTGTTTCAATATTCCTAGGAAGCTCAAAAGATGCACATTTGTCGCTTCCAACTTATTTTCCTCACCTTGAGGTTTTTGGGATAAATATGTCTTCCTTTGTGTGAATTGTTTTTGTTCATGATTGTTTGCACTTGAATGCACACTCCAACTCTAACTTAAAAGGAATTCCATTATTATTCGGATGAATATTGAAGTAGTGTAGTGCGGGTAAAAATAATTTTGACCATCAATTATCATGAGCATAATCTTGTAGATTTTTGAGAATTAATTGATATTAGAGCAACATGTTCCTTGAGGCATTCTAGTTAACTCATGATAGATTTTTAATTATAAACATATTTCCAAATCTTTGACAAGCTGTTCTAAGAATTGTTGGTTGCATATTGCAACAATGACAGCCACTAAAGTAAAATCTTGAGGATCTCCAAGCATCCAATGATAGGTGGCGATAGAGGATATATCTCTTTGGGAGAAGTGCATCACTTGGAATGCAAAATCGAGCAGTAAGCGAGAGGGGGAATTAAGAAGAATTCTTTATTGGAATCTTTGAGCAACTACAACAATAGTTGATTGTAAAAGATGAATTACTATCAAAACTCTAGCATGATTGCAATATTCCAAATTGTGGCATCTTTTGATCAATTATTCTTTTACTCACCCGATTATAATTTAGGCATGGGGTAATACTTCTTGATTTGATATTATATGAACGATAGACATTGACACTTTTAATAATTGCTTGTGTTATGTGATTGACATTGTAACTTTTAATAATGATTAGTGAATGACATGATTGTGTAGTTTCGAAAATTGTCACCATTGACAATTTCACACTACCTTGACACCCTATTTTGCTTAAAACATTAATTATAATAATAATTTGCTCATTTTTGGGTTAGATTAATAAAATATATTTGAATCCCCATCATCCCTAGAAATTCGGGCCAAAAAACATCAATCAAGGGTGTAGGGCGCCCTAGACTAAAAATCAAAATTTTGAATGTTTGAAATCTTGATTGGTGGCCTTTTATGATTTGAAAAAGACCCCAAGTCTGCCCCTACCCAAAAGTATTACTTAAAATGCATATATAAGCATGCTTTCCTCTCATTTTGAAGGGTAGAAGGAGGCAATTATGAATGAGAAGTTATTATGATGCAATTACGGAGAAAGATTGGGTGATACTCTACATGCTATCTACAATAAGCTATTGTGTTTTGGAAACTAACCTTTTGCAGGTCTATCAATCGATCAAGGCATTCATCAATCAACTTGTGTGTAGCACCTCTTCTTTAAGGGTTTTCACATCAAGGTAACATTATCATTTGTCATTTATCAATTTCAGTTAATTATTGTTGTTTTGGCCTCTGCCCAACCTAGGGCATGCCCTTTTGATCATCATCAATCGTTGTACATGGAGGTAGAAAAACCAACAAAAGGTTTGACTTAGACAAGCCCCTATACGACACCTTTTCCCCTATTTTCATGTGTGCAAGTTAGATATGGAGGTTTTAGCAAAAGATTGCCCGAGAAAACAAAGAGAAAACTTTGATACACATCAAACTTTTTAATTCTAAAACAACATTAATCTGGTCTAGGGCGTACTTGATCCTTGACCAACTACTTCAGGCTCAAATTTTCAATGCAGGTACCCCTGTCTCTACCTCTTAGGGTTGAAGTTGATTTTTGATTTCCCGTTTTCATCTTTGCAATAATTCACATTTTTCAAGTCTAGGGTTGTATGTCAATTAGACTTGTCAAAACACAAATCAAATTTATTACAACACAACTCAAATACAACATAAACCCTAGGATGTTGGCTTTCCCTTGTGGCAACAAGTCAATCATCAAAACCCTAGTTAATTTATGTTTAATGTTGAGTCACGTGAAAAGGAGATTATCTTAGTTATCCTATTTGGATTTAGGATCACTTCTCCTACTCAACATTTTGGTGAACTCGACATATCCTACACTTGCATTTTTTTTGATTTTTCATTGCATAAAATCTAAAATTCAAATTTAAAACCTAAGTGCTTTGAAGATCTAGTGTGCATTTGCATTTATTTAAAAAAAAACTATACATTCTCATTATTTGTGCATCATAAATTAAAAGGAAAAAAATTGCAAAATATTTTGAATTAAATTGCATAATTTCATATCTAATTTTTCTTTATTTAGGGCTTAGACAAGTTATTTTCATTATTATTTTTTTCTTTTTTTTCAAAATTGCATGCAAAATTTAGTGAAAAAACCATTGAAAAATCATAGATTTTCATATTATTTTCATTTCAAAAGATAAAAAAGTATTGCTTTTTTGTATTTTTTGAAAAATTTAGTTAATTGCAGTTTTTTAATTTTGAAATTTATCATTTGGATATATTGCATTACTCCAAAAATATCAATTTTTTTTGCATGTGTGTTCTTTAGTTACAAAAACTAGGTTTTCATACATTTCCAAAAATTTGTTGGCATCCAGACCTGAACTTGTGAAACATAGGACCCTCATACATTGTAGATGATTCCCATATTTTAAGGTTGTTAAAATACCTGTCTAGTCTAAGGTGCATTGCATCACTGTCCAATCAGTTTGGCCTAAAAATTGTTGTGAAAATAGCTATCAATGTTCTTTGTTTAGATCTAGTTCCTATTCTGGTCCCTGTTCTGAAACGAGATTGATTTTTCTGAGCATTGCTAGCTTGATCCGTAGGTCATAACATAACGTTTTTCTTGCAAAAATCTTATTTGATCATTATTAATGTCAAAGAATTTATGTTACAAGCATGTGAAATTGAGTTTTTATCTCCTCTTTTGTTGTTTTTCTTTGATCCCTCTCCCACTATCTTTCGTAATTGTGAGAATATTTTGGTGCAAGAGGATATGTAATCATTGACAATTATGACAATCATGTTTATTCTTCTCCCAATATCTCTCCTACTTGTGAGGTCATCTTGGTGAAAGAGGATCCATTCATGGAGAATCATGTTTGTTTTTCTTCCAATACCTCTCCTACTTGGAAAGTAGTGTGGTGCAAGAGGATGACATCATTATTAGAAATATTGTCATTGATGTCAAAGGAAAGATCAACATCAACATAAGTAATGTCATTAATGGTCGAAGAATAATATTATTATTCTTAAAATAGAAAATTAAGAATATGACAAAATCAAAATATGACAAAAGTCATATAAAGACAAAAAATAAATAAGATAAAAAATAGAAGAAAAAGGCAACAATAAGATAAGAGAAGAAAAAATCAGATAAGATCAAATTGCTCCATGTTTGAATTAATTAAGTCATCACAAGTCAACGATTAATAAATAAGACAAAAGTTATATCAAATAAAGATTTTTCTTATTCAAAGTTTGTCTTATTCACAAAAAGATGCAAATATAAAACAAAAAGGTATAGATATGAAGAAGCAAGCAACCCATGTTTAAAACATCAATAAGTTAAAGCAAACAAAATATATCAAAAAGGGTGATCATATTCCTAATATGTGTGACTTCATGAAAGAGCATGACTTAGTGGTGTGTGTTTATAAAAAATATTATGTTTTTGATAAGGTGAGCAACATTTACAGGGTGCTGTACCCTTACACAGAGGGCCCTCAGGGCTAAAAAAGAGCTAGTTCAAAACAGGATATGAACTAGAAAGAGCTTACAAACAAGAGCCACAAGGCTTGAAAAAACAAGCCAAACAAGCCACTCACAGAACAATACCAGAACATGAACAACTGACAAACAACAAGTCAGAAGAAGTACTGGGATTAGACAACCCTTGAATCAGGGGGGATAGGACTGACTCCCAAAACTCGAGGCCGCAATTTGGGGAGTCCCTTTTTCTTTTTCTTCTGCACAATAGACCAGGAAGGCACAAAGCCAAGGTCAACTGAGCGAGCCAAGATGAGCTGTTCATCCACAACTACAATGGACAAAGAGCCACCACGCAACGAAGCTGGCATCGTAGGGGAGAAGTTGAGATCATTCAGGGGATCAACAACAGTGTTTAGCGAGGGGCATGCAAAATCAGTCAATGTAGTGACAACATATCGGGGAAATGGTACCTCAGAAGGGATAGCTGGAGGAGGAACCTGGGGGGCCACAACCACCAAGGAAGAGTCCTCCTCAGAGGGATCCACCAAAGGGGGAGAGCCGATCGTGAGATGGTTTGAGAGAGCATCCTTCCACCAAGTAGTAGTGCCTTTGTAGTGAGCAAGGGGGCAACCAGAGGCCAAATGACCAACATAGAAACATCTCCTGCATCGAAAAGGGAGCCCCTCATAGTCCAGAAGTTGTTTCCAAGGTTTGTCCTCCACCATCAAGACCACATCACCATGGAGAGGCACAATTATTATGTTGATTAAAAAGGCAATGATTAGTAAAGAATAAAATGTCTCTTCAATGAAATGGTTATTTCAAAAGGTATGACTTTTAGAAGATAAAGGTATAAATAGAGATAGAGAATAGGGGTAAGAGTATGTAGTGCATGGTGTGGAATGAATAAGAATAAAATATAAAACATATACACCAGATTGAAGAACAATTTATAAGATTATTTGCAGATTTATGAGGAGATTATAAGATTATTTGCACATTAAATGAGGAGATCGCGAGAAGTTGTATGGCAGATTTGTAAGAAGTTTCATGTGGAGATTGTGATCATTTTGTGGCAGATTTTATGATCAATTTATAGCAGATTTAAGGAGGGAATTATATAAGATTAAAGAAGAGAGTAATAGCAAAATTTGTGAAGATAATTTGAAAGAGGGGTTGGTGCCTCTAGTGAATTGGTGCTCACAAATTGAATGAGGGGTTGGTGCCTCTAGAATTTATTAAAAGAAGTTTAATAAAAACAATATTTTTTCCATGGTTTTCTCCCTCAAGGGTTTCCACGTAAATTGTGTTGTTATTGTGTTACTCATTTTTTATTTATATATGCTAAATTTGATTAAATATTAAAGTGATTAATTAAGTTTTTTTTAAAAAAGAATGCCCCTCTCAGTATAATTGTGTACTCATCAATTGGTATTAGAGCCGGTTCCTTCATAATTAGTCTAAAAAACTAGAAGGTAGATCTAAAAAGCACACATGGGTGGACAAGAAGGATTCTCTTCTAATAAGGCTCAATTGTTTAATGAGACACATTACACCTTTTGGAGCTTAAGGATGGAAACCTATTTAAATGTTCTCGGATTTGAAATTTGGCAATTAGTGGTAAATGGATATAAAGATCCAACAACACCCCCAACTGATTCAATAGGAAAGAAGACAAGTGAAAATAATGCTAAAGCTAAGAATGCAACCTTGTGTGGATTAACGAAATTAGAACTTGTGAAAATAATGCATTGCAAATATGCTAAGGATAATGGGATAAGTTAAAAAACATTTATGAAGGAGACAACAAAGTGAAAAAGGAAAAACTTCAAACCCATCGATAAGAATTTGAGAGTCTAAAGATGATGGATGAAAAAAATATTGCTGCCTATTTGCTCCTAGTAGATGAGATAGTCAATACCCTAAAGGGTCTTGGTGAAAAAGTAGAAGAATTAATAGTAGTACAAAAGGTTTTAATATCTCTTCCCTTAAGATTCGATGCTAAAGTTTCTACTATAGAAGAGATGAAGGACTTGAATACATTAACCATGGATGAGCTACATGGAATCCTCACAACATATGAGATTAGGACCGAAAAAGACAATACATCTAAAAGGGAAGCAACCTTCAAAGCCACAAAAAGATCAAAGAATAAAGAACCTATGCCAAGTGAGAGTTCCAAGGAAGAAATATACAAGGAAGCCCTTTTTGTATAGAAATTCAAAATAAAGAATAAGGGAAAATTGTCTTCAAGGTAGGAGAAGGTTCCTAATGGACCACTCTTGTAGTGATTTCATTGCCTCTATTGTTTTGTATTTCTAATTACTTTTGTCTTCTAATACTAAGCTTGATTCATTAACACTTTTGAGTTGTTCTAAGTTCACCCACCAAATTTTACCTTGAGAGCTTTACAGTGTAGCAAAATGATGAGATGAGATAACTAGAATGACGGGAACAAAAGATCTATTAATTGGTAAAATGACCAAAAAAATTATAGTCATTTTATGCTAATGAATCATAAGTGGTCCATTAATAGTACCTAATGATAATTGAAATTCATCCATAAAGTTAACCTTTTGAAAGAGAAGGTTCCTAATGAGAGAATTGAAACTCATTCATAAAGTCAACCTTTTGCATAAATGTTTTAATTGTGGAAAAGTAGGACACTTTATTAAGAAATGCCCATATTTGAAAGAAAGTGATAGTGATGAAGAAGAGCCTTATACAAAGAAAGGAAATAAATATAGTCACAAGTATGATAAAAACAATAAGAAGAAGAAATCCTATGATTACAAGAAGAGTCTCTATGCTTATAGAGATGATAGTTCATCTACTAAAAGTGATTGAGATAGCTATAGAGAAGAAATTTTTAGGTTTTAGAAGGCAAATTTCTATTAGTTAAATGTAGATTTGAAAAATAAAATAGAGAAATGTAAAACCCAAAAAAAAGGATAACAAAAGAACACCAAGATTTAACATGGTTCACCCAAATTCGGGCTAGATCTACCAAAAAAAGGGTCCAAATTATATTAATCTCCTAGAAAATAACCTTTACAATGACATCCAAAGACATGCAACAACTTGTAGCAACATTTTTCCATTGCTGATTTTTACATAGTCTTTGCTGCATGTACCTGCGACACTTCTTGCATTTTTTGAGCCATTTATTTGCAACCTTTTACATTCATTTCTCATGTCCAACAACCACAAATAACCCCAAAAACATGTGGAAAATACCTTCCCATGCATGTAGCAACTCATGCAACCAATAACTCGTTTATTTTTGGGCGATTACTAATTATTTTAACCATTCATACAAGAGTGCAATAAAGCAACAAGTATTCAATAAAAAGTAATGGTGAATATTTTTAGCATCCGAGTTTGATTGGTCTCCATAACACAAAAATCTCCCACTTGGACATTGATTAAACTCCACACCACACCATCTCCCAGTTGGAGACTGATCATAACACCACTGCCCCTGCAACTCCCACTAGAAATAAGCACCTTGGACCCTACTGCTCTGTTTTATTGTTAACCTTGAAGACCAACCAAAGTTGAAGAGGAGCTCAACTTCTCCCTTGTTACCGCCTTCATAAACATATCCGTTGGATTGTCATCTGTGTGTATCTTTTCTAGCTTTACTTGTCCATCCCCCAACACTGATCGAATGAAATGATATCTCATTTTATGTGTTTGGTTTTAGAGTGCAAGGTAGAATTATTTGCAAGAAGTATAACACTCTGGTTGTCCGTAAATAAAAAAATTTCAGCTTGATGTTTTCCCAAATCTTCCATGAAAAGTTGTAGCCATATCATCTCCTTTTCCGCCTCTGTTGCAACAACATACTTTGCCCCCATGGTGGATAAAGTAACCACCTTTTACAACCAAGAAATCCAATTCATTGCAGTCCCACCAATTGTATTTACATAACCTGTGGTACTTCGCCTGGTATCAATATCCCTTGCCAAATCTGAGTCAACATAGCCTTTTAAATCAGCATTAGATCCCCTAAAACATAAAAATTTATTGGATGTACCTCTCAAATACCCGAGAATTCATTTTATTGCATTCCAATGCTCCATTCCAAGATTACTCATATACTTGCTAACAACTCCTACGACATGTGCAATATCCGGTCTTGCGCATACCATGGCATACATTAAACTGCCTACAACTGAAGCATATGGTACCATGGACATTTTTTCTTCCTCCTCTTGTGTCTTTGGACACATCTCCTTAGTCAATTTGAAATGACTAGGCAAAGGTGTGTTGATAGCTTTTGCATTCACCATGTGAAATCTTTGCAATACCTTTTCAACATAATCAGCCTGAGATAAAAACAATTTTCTATTTTTCTTATCTCTAGTAATCTTCATACCAAGGTTTTTTTTTTTTGCCCCCAAATCCTTCATAGCAAATGAATTTGCTAACTGTTGTTTTAACTCCCTTATGCGATTCAAGTTAGACCCCGCTACAAGCATATCATCAACATATAAACATAAAATAATGTAGCTATCATAATCTAACCTCATAAAATAAACACAATGGTCTGAATTACACCAGCTATAGCCATGCTCAACCATAAAGCTATCAAATTTAATATACCATTTCCGAGGTGCTTGTTTCAAGCCATATAAACTTTTCTTCAATCAAAACACTAGTTTCTCCTTACCTTTGACTTCAAATCCTTGTGGCTGTTCCATATATATTTCCTCTTTCAAATCACCATGGAGAAAGGTTGTTTTAACATCAAGTTGTTCCAAATGCAAATCTTCAATAGCCACAATATTTAAAACAGTATGAATAGAAGTCATTTTAACAATCAGAGAAAATATTTCATTAGAATCAATGCCCTTTTTTTCACCTTCAAAAAATTATTTCCACAAAGGGAAGCACATACAACTAAGTACCATCATCCTTTCATTGGTTATTGTTTCACATGCAATCATTTTTTCCATAAGGTGCTAAATTGTAGGAATCATATAAGAAATTTTGGTTGGAACAAGGATATGAATACCTCTAGGGTTGATATAAGGAATTGCAATTCGTTTGCACCTCTACTTTACAATGTTGAATGCTTTAAATGTAATAACTATGGGCACACATTACAATTCTATAGAACTACTTTTTGTAGATCCCCCAAAGCAAGACAAAAAGAAAGACATCTTTGTGGAAGAAAGGGAGAATAATTCAAAAGTATGGAAAAAGAAGAAAGAAGATAGAAAAGAGAGATCTATGTTAATACAAACTACACTACATGCTCAAGATAATAGAGAACAATGGTATGCAGATAGTGGTTGCTCATGTCACATTATTGGTGACAAAAGTAGAATTTTCACATTGAAGAACATAGACGGAGGAACAATGAGTTTTGGAGACAATGCTACAACCAATATTTTTGGAAAGGGAACTATTAGTCTAGACAATGGAAAAACAAAGATAAATAATGTTTTTCATGTTAAATGATTAAAGCACAATATTCTAAGTGTAAGCTAGTTATGTGATTAAGGTCATACTCTCATTTCATGTAGAGGGATGTAAAATCAAGAAGGAAGGAAGATTAATAGCAGAACCATATAGGACAACTAATAACATCTACATCATAAATGAAAATAGAGGTAAGATATGCTTTATGGAAAAAGAAGATGAAAGTTGGCTTTGGCATAGAAGGATGGGACACATCAACTTTGACAATCTTGTCAAAATCAGCAATACACAGGTGGTAAGAGATATGCCAAAAGTTTCAAAACCTTCAAATACTATTTGTAATCATTGCCAACTTGAGAAGTAAACAAGAGCCACCTTAAGAAAAAAGGAGTATTCAACATCTAAACCATTGGAACTCATCCATATAGACCTTTGTGGACCAATCCACACAAAGAGTATGCAAGGAGAAAGTTAATTTATGTTGTTAATTGATGATTACTCTAGATTTACTTGGATAACTTTTTTGAAAGAAAAATATGAAGCTTTAGATAAGTTTAAGATATTTAAGGCTTTAGTAGAAAATGAAACTGGATTAAAAATTAAATGTCTAAGATCAAATAGAGGTGGTGAGTTTACCTCAAATGAATTTGAGGAATTTTGTGAAAAAACATGGGATTAGAATAACTTTTCAGCTACAAGAACATCACAAAAAAATAGAATTGTGGAAAGGAAAAATAGAAAAATGCATGAAATTTCAAGAACCATGCTTAATGATTCAAAGTTATTAGACTCATTTTGGAGAGAAGCAGTGCATACAATAGTTTATATTTTAAATCAAACACAAATCAAAGTCAATCATGATAAAACTCCATATGAACTGTGGAAAGGTAGGCTTGCCACAATTAAGTACTTTAAAGCATTTGGTAGAAAGTGCTATATAAAGAGAGATGAAGAAAACTTAGGCAAGCTTGATGCTAGATCCGATGAAGGGATATTTCTTGGCTATTCTTCAATAAAAGGTTACATAAAATTATTGAAATTAGAAATGGTCATATAGATGATAACATCCATCAAGGAGAGATAACTCAAGAAGTTCATCATGAAGAAGAAGAAAGTTGCAAAGAAGAAGAAGAAATTGAACATGATAAATCTACAACACCAACAAAGGCACCTAAAACACCATCAATATTTGTTCAGAAAAATCATCTAGAAAACTTAGTTATTGGAGACATGGATACCAAAATCCAAACAAGAAGTTTGGCCACCAAACTAGGACATGTCTTTACTTTCTAAAATTGAACCCAAAGATTTTATGGAAGCTAGCAAAGACACACATTGGATAAGTTCCATGGAAGAAGAATTATTTATCAAATAGAGAGAAATGAAACTTGAAAACTCATCCCAAGACCCAAGAATAAAAATGTAATTGGTACCAAGTGGGTGTTTAGAAATAAGTTAAATGAGGATGATCGAGTGGTAAAGAATAAAGCAAGGTTGGTTTGTAAAGGATATGCTCAAATAGAAGGGGTTAAATTTGAAGAAACATTTTCCCTAGTTGCACAATTAGAGGCCATAAGGATACTCGTAGCATTTGCTTGCCACAAAAAACTTCAAATTTTACCAAATGGATGTCAAATCAACATTTCTCAATGGACATATAGAAGAGGAGGTTTACATTGAACAAGTTGAAGGATTCATCTTGTAAAAAAACAAAGACTATTTATGCAAACTTAAGAAAGCTCTTTATGGATTAAAACAAGCTCCCAGGGCTTGGTATTCTAGATTAGACAAATACTTGCAAGAACAAGGGTTCAAAAGAGGTGTAACAAACAACAATCTATATTTTAAAGTTGAAAATGATCATCAATTAACTATTGTAGTATATGCAAACGATATCATATTTGGGGACAACAAAAAATAGAATTTGTCAAGACTTTGCTCGAAAAATGCAAGAAGAATTCGAAATTTCCATGTTAGGTGAACTCTCTTTCTTCCTAGGATTACAAGTCTCTCAATTTGATAATGGAGTTTTTATTTCACAAACCAAATATGCTAAAGAAATGTTGAAAAAGTTTAGAATAGAGGATTGCAATACTGTGAGTACACTGATGGTCACATATGTAACTTGTTAAGCAAGAATAATGAATCTCTCGATGCAAACCAAACTCTCTATAGATCTATGATAGGAAGTTTACTTTATATGACAACCTCAAGACTTGACATTATGTATGTAGTTGGGAGGGTAGCAAGTTTTTAGGTTGCTCCTAAAGAAACACACGTGAAGGTAGTAAAAAGAATATTCAAATACTTAAAAGGCACATTGGATTTTGGTCTATGGTACCCAAGAGGTGAAGAATTCACCTTAAAAGCATATACAAATGCTGATTGGGCTGGTAGTTTGGATGATAGAAATATTACTAGTGGTAGTGCATTCTTTTTGGGAAACAATCTTGTTTTATGGTTTAGTAATAAACAAGCTTCAATCTATATATCCACTGTTGAAGCAAAATGCATAGCAACAACTTCATGTTGTACTCAAGTTCTTTGGATGTGAAAAACTTTGAAGGATATTAAAGTGGAATATGATCATCCAATATCTATATTTTGTGATAATACAAGTACCATTAATATTTCCAAAAACCTAGTGATATTCAAGGACTAAAGATATTCCCATCAAATACCATTTTTTGAGGGAACAAGTAGCTGATCAACAAGTAAAGTTGGAATATGTTGCCAATAAAGAATAAATTGTGGATATATTTACAAAACCTCTCCCCAAAGAGACTTTTGAGTTTCTTAGGAAAAAGTTAGGGGTGGTACCCTCTTCTTCCAGTCATAAAGGAGATCTATTCATAAGGGGGAGCTATTCATTGCATTATCTCACAACTCTATGGACTCCTTTGCCATTGATGTCAAAGGGGGAGAAGTACAAAGACATGAGGAGTAGAAAAGATAGGGGGAGCAATAGGACAAGGAGGAGCATTGTATATTCAAGTTCATTTCCTTGAGAAGTTGTCATCAATGACAAAGGGGGAGATTGTTAGAAATTTTTTATTGATGTCAAAGGAAAGATCAACATAAACATAATTAATGTCATTAATGGTCCAAGAATAATATCATTATTCTTAAAACAAAAATTTAAGAATAAGACACTTAAGAATATGACAAAAGCCATATAAGGACAAAAAATAAATAAGACAAAAAATAGAAGACAAAGGTAGCGATAAGATCAAATTGCTCCATGTTTGAATTAGTTATTACCATCCTAAGTTATAAATTAATATATGACAAAATTTATATTAGATAAAGATTTGTCTTATTCACAAATAGCTGCAAATATAAGACAAAAGGTATAGATATGAAGAAGCAAGCGACCCATGTTTAAATCAACAATATGTTAAAGAAAACAAAATATATCAAAAAGGGTGCGATCATCTTCCTAATATGTGTGAATTATTGAAAGGGAACAACTTAGTGGTGTGTTTATATCAATTATTATGTTGATTAAAAAGGAAACGATTAGTAAATAATAAAATATGTCTCTTCAAAGAAATGGTTATTCCAAAAGGTATGAATTTTAGAAGATAAAATAGAGATGGAGACTAGGGGTAAGATTGTGTAGTGTGTGGCGTGGAATGAATATGAATAAAATATAAAACATATACACCAAATTAAAGAGAAATTTATAAGATCATTTGCAAATTTATGAGATTATAAGATTATTTGCACATTAAAGGAGGAGATTCTGAGAAGTTGTATGTCAGATTTGTAAGAAGTTTCATGTGTAGATTGTGATCATTTTGTGGTAGATTTATGAATAGTTTATAGTATATTTAAGGAGGGAATTATAGAATATTAAAGAAGAGAGTAATAGAAAAAAATGTGAAGATAAATTGAATTACAGGTTGGTGCCTCTAGTGGGTTGGTGCTCACAAATTGAATGAGGGGTTGGTGCCTCTAGAATTTGTAAAAATAATTTTAATAAAAGTAATATTTTTTTCATGGTTTTCTCCTGCAAGGGTTTACACGTAAATTGTGTTGGTATTGTGTTACTCATTTTTGATTTATATGTGATAAATTTGATTAAACCTTGAAGTGATTAATTAAGTTTAAAAAAAAAAGAGTATTGTTATACTGATTCACCCCCCCTCTCAGTATAATCATGTGCTCATCATACCTCTTGATGTAGAGCAGGGGTAAGCAATATCTTATCACTCAAAAACAACCACCCTTCAAGCTCTTAGACATCAATTGATGGGTTTTGCTTCACAAGCCCTCATTCCTCCTTGTAGCCTTTCAAACATGGCTTTTTGGGAACAACTTATGAGGTAGAAATGGAATTAAAAATGTAAGCACATTTCCAGATACCCTTTTGGCCATTTACAAACATATCCAAAATTTAGGTGGGGTTGCTTTTCACAGAAGACTCCAAAATTTGATTGTCCTATTTCTTGATTAGGCCTAATGACAACTAGGCATGCTCCAAATGTGTTTAGGGATTCACAAGGATCCAACACTCATTCTAACACCTTAAAAATATCACACATGGCCCAATTAACCTTCTTCTATTAAGTAAATCAATCTCCAAAGGTTTTGCAACAATTTCCCTAAGTCTCTAAGGTTCCTAGGCCTGATACATGAAGATATTAGGTCATTACAACAACTCCAAACGTGCCAAATATCATTCCATACCTCTGAAAGTTTGAAGAATAAAAATAAACACCAAGGCAATCCATTCCACCAAGTTTCAAATATTCTTACCTAGTGGAATGGAGTTTATGACATCTTATTTCCTCATTGGTTACCCTATCTAGGGTTTCAACTAGTTTGAAGAAAAATGATCACAACTCCCTTAAAACTTAATGAAATTACATGAAACTAGTGCCAAATAAAATAAGATTCAATGTTGTATCAACCACAATTTATTTTAGTTCATCACTAGATCATATAGATCCGTACAACATAAAGGAGCAACAAAATAATGTTCAGAAATACAGAAAATAGAGTTTTTATTGCTTCAATCTTCAAATTTTCCAACAACCAAAAAAGGGATTTTAAAAATTTACCAACCTATTCCCAATGGTCACTAGCTACATTTCAAATTAGAAACCAACTAAACATCATTATGACTACTTTTGACAAAAATGCAAAAAGTTGCTTGACAACAATGTGCAACTTTTGACAACTTTTTTATGTACCAATTCTCTTGCACCTAATGACTTAACCTAGACTCCTACAAACATGAAATGGTCTTTGAAGACCTTATTACATGAAAAATACCAAAAAAAAACAAAATGCTAATTTTTGATCCCTTAGAGGAATGCAAACTTGTGGGTGCCCCTGCACCATACTCTTGGGGAAAAGAAAGCTCAAGTTCCACTTGAGGAAAAACCTATAATTGTACAAGCATGCTTGAAAATATCATCCTTAGTCATCCAAGCTGCATCCTCCATAGGAATACCTCGCTATTTGAGCAAATATTGGTAGTAGACCTTTCTTCTTGTGTTCTTAAGCTCCTTGTACAAGATGCATTCCAAATCCAAGGGTTGGATTGGTGGAAGATCCTTGATCCAATCCTCATTTGAAAGCACTAATGAACCTAGATGATTACCTGCAACAACATCCCCTTTATAAGGGTAAAGATCATAAACATTAAACATAGGAGAAATGACAACTCCAGGAGGAAGTTCTATCTCATAGGCATTCTCTCCAAACTTGTGCACCACTTTACATGGCCCTATCTTCTTCATTTGTAGTTTAGAGTACTGTCCTTGAGGAAACCTTTTCTTTCTCAAATGATCCAAAACCAAGTATCCAACCTTGTAATGAGCCTCTCTCCTTTTTAGATTAGAATTATGCTTATACTTGTCAACATTCTTTTGAAGATTCTCCTTAACCTGTTGGTCGATTTCTTGCATAGCCATTGCAAATTGTTCACCTTTAGCACTCCTCATTTCCATCCCATTGGCATCTCTCAATTCAAACACACCCCTCGGCTGCAAACCATAAACAATCTCAAAAGGACTTTTGCCAACACTTCTATTCACCAAATCATTGTATGTAAACCTAGCTTGAGGAAAAACTAGATCCCATTGTGTTGAATGCTCCTTTGATAGGAATATTAGGAGGTTTCCTAGGCTCCTATTCACCACTTCAGTCTTCCCATTAGTTTGAGGGTGATAGGCAGAACTAAAACTCAAATTAGTGCCAAGTTTCTTCCATAAGGTTCTCCAAAAATGATCCAAAAACTTGGTATCCCTATCTGATACAATACTAAGAGGTAAACCATGGATTCTTACCACCTCTTTGAAGAAGAGTCCTACAATGTATGAACCATCATTTGTGCTCTTACAAGGTATAAAGTGTGCCATCTTAGAAAACCCGTCCACAACAACATACACCAGATCAAAACCTCATTGAGTTCTAGACAACCCCATCACAAAATCCATACTAATTGATTCCCAAGGCCTATTGGGAATGGGAAGAGGTTGATATAACCCTACATTAGTGCAAGATCCTTTATCCCTTTGAAAAATAGTACACTTATCCACAAAGTCCCTCACATCAGTTTGCATTTTTGGCCAATAGTAGTGCCTGTTCCACTACTCCAAGGTCTTATCTAGACCAAAGTGACTTGCAAGGCTACCACTATGCTTTTCTTTGATTAAGTTATCCCTCATTGAACATTTGGGAATACATAATTGTTCCCCCTTGAACAAAAAATCAACTTAGATTAGAAAATCAAGCCATTTTTCATTATTGCTGCTACAAGGCTGCCTACAACTTGCATAAATGTCTTTGAAATCTACATCTTCAAGATACATACCTTTTAGAGGGTCAAATCCTATGATTTTCAATTGAATTTCCTACACCATGAGAGCTCTTCTACTCAATGCATCTTCCACCTTGTTAGATTTCCCCTTTTTATGCTTAATGGTTAAAGTAAAGCCTCGCAAAAATTCAACCCATTTCACATGCCTACTACTGAGTTTATCTTGACTATTCAAAAGTTGGAGAGCATGATTCCCAGTATACACTATAAAATCCTTAGGAAGAAAATAATGTCTCCATTTATTTAATTCTTGCACCATTGCATACATCTCAAGATCATATGAAGAATACTTTTTCTTGGATTCATTCAAATTTTCACTGAAAAAGGCAATAGGTTTGTTTTCTTGACTAAGGACAACACCTATGGCATGGCCACTTGCATCACATTCAATGGTAAAGACCTTATCAAAACTAGGAAAAGTCAATATGGGATGCTCAACAACCTTCTTTTTTAAATATTCAAAACTCCTATCAATCTCATTAGACCAAACAAACTTCTTCCTTTTATCACCCTTAATGGTATCAATCACAGGAGCACAAACATGACTAAAACTTCTTATGAATTTTCTATAAAAACTATCCAAAACGTGGAAACTCCTTACTTCATGGTGCAGGAGCACCTAGATCTTGTAAATTCCTTCAAAAGGCTAGTTGGTCAAATTTTTGTGTTCAAGGAAAAAAATAAGGTGTCAATGCTTTGTAAAGGATAATTTGAATGTATTAAAGTCATGTACAAAGTCACTAGGTGGTCACTTAAGTAGATTTTCAAATGTTGCTAAAGTTGTTATAATGTAATTATGCAAACGAAGTGTATAAAACAAGAAAATTAAGAGTCATGTGGTAGTTTCAACCGGATGGGAAGTTGGAGAGACAATTGTTTAGTGGGAAAAAGCTATAAAAGCCTTGTAAGGCGTGCAAAAAGGGGATTTTGGTATTCTTGTAATCAAATTTGAATAAGAAGCCCCTATTTTTTCTGAAATTGCAGCATTCTTTTTATTGTTTCCACCTTTGTATTGATTTTATAGGATCATAAAAGTTAGTTTCCTATTTGTATACTTTTGGGAAGTTAGTTTCAAGAAGCAAAAAGAATAAAAAGCAACTTTTCCTATACCCGGGCAGTGATCTCCTCACTATAGTTTTGAGAGTCTAACAAGAAGCAATGTCCATTCTGCTGATGTAGTGTTAGATGTTTAGCGAAATGGATTGATTTTGATGTATTTTCAATGTTAATCATGTGTGTGAGTACAGGGGTCACAAGAAAATGATGCTAAGTTGTGGTTTCAAGACAAAAATATGAGTTTTCCCTCTTGACAATGAAGGTTTCACACAGGGTTTTGAAGAAATAATGCATGCAAGGGCTTGAAAATGGATTCAAATTTTTTAGCAGACATAATAAGATATGTTCCAACTGATGGCCAGAGTTTTGGAGGTTTGTAACCAAGTTGTTCAGGAAACCCTCATTGTTTTGGTGACTTTTCACCCTATAAACAAGGGTTTGATGGTTTAGGGTATTTTTAAGCCTTTCAATCCTTAAAGTTGATTGAATCTTGAGTTTTGTGGCATGTATGGTGACTATTTGAGGTTTATTGGTGTTTTGGTGGAGATTTATGAGCACTTCCTTTGCAAAATAGGCCTACTTTAGTAGCCTTTTAGTAGTGTACAGTGTAAGAAATTGATGATTTCTTTGAAGAAGATTATTGAACGCTTATGTTATGTTATTATTGACTGAAAAGGGCCTCTAAATCAGTTTTAAAATGTTTCACATGTTTTGTTCTAGATATGTATACACCTGATTCAAGGGTTTGTTAAGCACTAAAGGAATATGGCATTATGGGGTCAAACTAGTAAATCTGTATGTATAGTGAAATGAGTGATCCTAAATGCTTGAATCTTGATTATTGGATGAAGTTACCATTGAATTTATGCTTGAATGAGGTTGTAAAGGTAGTGTATGTTGTTTGAAGTTTTGGGAATGGTGATTCTATTGTGTGTCTTGGTATCTTGACTACAGAGTAGGCAAATTTGATATTTATACATTGATATATTGAGTTGATTCAATCAAAAAATGATGAGCTTTGTGTCTTGAAGGAATAGTAACTAGCTATAACAAGAAGGTATGGACTTTTTTTCATATTCCTTGTAAAGTAAGTTGCTAGAGTGAATGCCTTGGTGGATAAATGAAAGGATGAATTGTTCAATTGACAATAATCAGGTTTAATGTTCTTTTGATGTTGTATGGCTTGTGTTGGATCTAGTATAGGTGTGAAGATTGATATGGTGAGTGACTTGTTGATAGCCTTAAAAGGTTAATGGATTTTGTTGACTAAAATAATTTTGTAAAGTTGATAGATGAGTTGGAAGGATTTTTGATGAAAGTTAAGTGAAAAATTGATGTTTATATATTTGATCTTCTCCTGATTCTGTTTGGGATTGAAATCCCTTGAAGAAATTATGGTGTTGAGGGGTTTGGTATGATGCTATGCATCATCTCAACCAGTGATTTGGGTGTAGTCCAACTTAGGATAGCCTCAACCTTACTTGGATCCATCTTCAAAGTGCCATTGGTGACCACAAAACCAAGATAAACCAACTCTGTTTTCCAAAATTCACACTTCTTCAAAATTTTCATTAGTTTTTCCTCATGCAACCTTCTCAAAACTAAATCTAAATGCTGCAAATGCTCTTCTTTAGTTTTTCTAAAAACAAGAATATCATCCAGATACACTACCACAAACTTACCAATGAAAGGTTTGAGCACTTCATTCATCAAGCACATGAAAGTATTAGGGGAATTTGACAAACCAAAAGGCATCACATCCATTCATACAACCCTTCATTTGTCTTGAAGGTTGTTTTCCATTCATCACCAGGTCTGATTCTAATTTGGTGGTAACCACTCTTGAGATAAATCTTGGAAAAGTAACATGCACCACCCAAACAATCCATTAGATCTTCAATTCTTGGAATGGGAAATCTATACCTTATTGCAATCTTTTTGATGACCCTGGAATTAGTGCACATCCTCCAATCACCATCTTTCTTTGGTTCTAGAATTGTGGGAACCACATAAGGACTCAAACTCTCCCTAATTAGCCCCTCATCAAGTAATTCTTACACTTGCCTCTTAATCTCTTCATTTTGCTATGGAGTCATCTTGTAAGCAATTTTTTTGGGAAAACTAGCCCCTAGAATGAAATAAATATGGTGGCTAATGTCCCTCATAG
>VDFB02252616.1:137429044-137969549 GCA_007258455.2 Sequoia sempervirens
GTTGGTTGTTTTTACTATAACTAGGTTGGTCTTCTAATTTACCTATGGAATTGCCAATTCCAATCAAGGGAAGCTCAAAGGACCTGGACCAATTGATGAGGATTTTAAAGACATCCTACACTTTGGGCTCTACAAGACCTGAGAGGGTGATCCCTTAATGCGTTTACAACCTCTGTACCATTATCATAAACAAAATTAATAACAACAAATAATCCCATTTAATAGCTCAACATAATAGCATAATATTGAATAAAATCGGTTGTTCATCAGTATTATCAACTATTTGGAGCATGAGATAACTACAACACATTCCACAGTGTAAAATAGTCATTGATTTGCAATTTATAGGAAGCGCTAGGTAAAGACAAACAAAATAATGAACCATACAAATTAGTACAACTTACATCAGTGCCATATATCCATTGAGGGAGTCAAATTCATAAACATCTAAGGATTTATGACAGATTTAACACATAAAATATAAGATCCTTGAGAACATTGCTTTACAATTTCATCAACATGTATTCTAACCCAATACTACTTATCAAATCCTTATACAAAACATATCCACCTACAATCCCATTCAAGCATTTTAATTAATTCCTTGAATTAAAGCCAAAACGGAAATCATACACACCACAAGAGTGAGATGAATGAGACAACTTTTGATTATCTTATTCAAAATTTAGATATGCATGTACAATGGAGAGACATGAGTTTGAATTAATCATTTCAATTCAAATGCCAGTACTGTCATAAAACATCAAATCCCCATAAATTCAAAACCTACTACAAAATGACTCAAAACCTAAATTGCATTTTCCTTAAAACCATCGAACTTTACAATTTTCTTTGCAACTCTACCTAGAATCAACCAAAAAATATCTAACATGATTACCTGTACTTCTGGCCTTGAAATCCTTTTTATAGAAAATGAAGGAGCAAACAAGCATCGGGCCAGAAAGTACCTCTCATTTCACATGCTTTTCTTCACAAAACTCTTGAGGACAACTATACCTTCTTGATTTCTCATCCTACGCCCTATTCATGCATCCTACAATTACAAAAATATCCATGGGGCCTCTTACACAAGCTACAGTAATCACAAAAAGTGTAAGAGCCAGTTTATATCATGTTTGGACTACAAAACCCTCAAAAATAGGGTAACCGGGTTGTATGCAAAGAAATGAAGCTTTCTAACTCAAATCAATGCCTTAAGCCCTCAAATTAGATTCAAATAAAAGCTAACCCATATCTTCATGACCTTGAATTGATTTCACATCAAAATATGGCTGCATGTGACCATACAGTGCTGCATAACAAGAAAAATATAGAAATTTTAAAGAAAAACACATATTTTCAAATGTCAAGAGCTTGTATTTTAAATCTTCAACCATCAACAATCATTGCAATGATCAATTTATTCCTTTTAAAGTCCTTCACACATCAACCATTGAACAACCACCTCTACAACTAACTTTTTAATCTTTTATGATCACATGAAATATAAAACACACTAATTTCAAGGTTGTTAACATCACTATTGAAATGTTTTAATTTTTTGACCTTTCAAACTTTCAAAATTACATCATTAAATTAATTATGTAATGGAATAAAATTAAAAACATCATGAATTAATTATGTAACCACATAAGTCAAATATAATTCTATTAAGAAATTAATATCAAATAGATAATATAATCACATAACTCATACATTTCAATGTCATTGATCTTCTTCTTCATCCAATTCTTTGTCTGTATCATTCGATCCAGATTTGACATTGTAAGGATTGGTCATATCATTATCATCATCATCGATATCAGTTTCAATAATGTCATCATCCACACAGATATCATCTTCATGAACATTAACTCCTACATCATTATGATCTAGTTCCTCCTCTTTGACATCTTTGTCAGGGACATCATCAACTAACTATTGATCCTGATCATTATCTACATCATCTTCTAGGTCTTTGGTATCTTCTTCTTCCACCACATTATACTTTACCGACCTTTCTCTTGGATCATGTCTAACAAAAAATGACCAACTTGGTTTACTTGGAACCTCTGAGTAAAATACCTGCTCACATTGGCTTGGAAGAACATAGGGCTCATTTCTAGCTCGCTCGATCAACCTTGTATTAACCATGGTAAATCCATTATCATGTTCAATAACAGTTCTCTCAGGATTTTTCATTCAATCGTAGCCTGTACCATAGGACGATGAAAAAAATTAATCTGAAGGACTTAAAGTCACACTCAAGTATATCATCCAAAATCCCATAGTGTCAATTTTATGAGACTTCTGGATGTATGTCGTTTCTAGATGAAACATTAGTCACCTGAAAGACTGCAGTTATACCAGAATCACAAGTTTTCTTCATGTCATCCAACATTTTGATTTGAAATTTATACCATTGCACCACATAGCCTTGTGATGTTCACCAGCAATATGTCAAACATGTAAAAATTATTGCAATATCATCAGTTGATAAACATATTTATTCTTGGCCAAATGTATGCAAAGAAAATAATCTCAACATATATATACATCAATATAATTGAAAATAATTAAATACTATGGGTGATTAATATATTTATACGTACCTGTTTATCTCTTAAACCATATGCTAAATCAATTTCCCTTTGTGTAACATTGGAATCTCCATTACGATGAGCTTCTTTAACCAATGAAGCCACACCTTCCCATATTAATGTGCAACTAGATTGTTGACATTGTTCAATCCATACCGTTATCCAATCAAGATTATTTGTGATGTACAAATGTAGTGCATCCCACTCTCGACCAACTGTATCAAAAAAAAAAATCACAAACGACGTATAATTAGTTAAATACCATAGTATACGACCTTAATTTATAATTGATGTACATTGAAGATTAAAAATTAAATAAGTACAATATACATAAAAAACCATATGTAAAATGTATTCCAATTAATCTCCATGACCATCTTATAATTACCTCTCACTTTCCTCAATCTACCTTTCCCCATCAGGTACTCCCCTTTGAATTTGTTAATGGAGTTGCGATCCCAAATGCGATCTACATTGATCTTTGCTACAAACTTAAGAAGATAAATTCACTAATGTACACCATGGTCTGGTATACCATATATCCCTCCACCATAGAACCCTCAGGATGTGCTCTTTGTCTAACCAAAACCTTCAAAAATTTCAAGTGCCTCTCAACCATCCACATTGACCTCTCATATATAACTTGCTTGACATTGTTGTCAAATTTGTCTAGGAGAGATAGAGGTAGAACGCACTGCAACAATTATAAAATGATCTTTTCATTATTTTTCCAAAACTAGTAAACACAATACACTGAAAAGTACATGCATTAGACAAGTGTATATAATATACTAGAGTAATTAACTTAATGAAGGTATGTCAATCATGTGTTTTCATCCTTGACCCAAATTCACCTTTCTTTGTTATTATATTGTTTATGTTTGCAGCAAATCCTGTGGGAAATCAATTTTTTTGTATGACTTAGTTTATAGCATTTCTTTGCTGCTCTATTAATAATCAAGGAAGGGAATTTATATTAATTTGGTCTCCATCCCTATTTAATTGAATGACATTTTTCATTGCATGATTGGCTTCCTGAATATCACTACAAATTTTGACAATTTTTTCTTTGTCATGCCTTCCATCCAATATTTTCCATAACATTTCTATTATATTCTTTTCGATATGCATTGTATCAAACAAATGCACAATTTGTAGCTGCTTATAGTAGGGCAACCTACTAAATTGTCTGGGATAACTTTTCAGTCCCTGTAGAAGCCGACCATTAATGCCTTGACGTCCTTCATGAAGCATATAAGTTAAACAAATTAACAATGACAATCATTGTCAATTACAACATGAGTAAATACAACACAATATAAAAATATAAATTCAAAACATATCATATATGATAGATAAACAATTTGATCTGATGTATAACCTTGACGATTAATTCTATTATATTCCAACTTCCATAGGCGAGGTGTCACTCTTTGTGGTTTTGATGTAGTCTCCTCTTTCCCATTGAAAAGATATTTTTCAGTAGTTTGATACTTATGATTTTTATGGAGGAAGTGCCTATACTCATCAAACACCTGCTTTCCTAAACTTGTGGAATGATGAGATTTCATCTTTGGACCACAAATTGGACATCCAAAATTTCCCTTTGTTTGAAGATCTGCAAGATCATATATAATTGGATTAAATATGCCAATTTTTATAATTATATATAATGTTCATAGATTATTTTAAAAACATCCATGATATCTACTTTATCAAATTAAATATTGTTAAAGTGTAGTCGAATGTTATAACATACCACAAAAATATGTTAGACCTGGGGCATCATGATTTGTCCATACAAGCATTGCATGGAATTGAAATTGTCTTTGTCCTATTGGTCTAGAGACGTCATACATAGTGATGCCATTCCATAAATTTAGTAACTCATCGATAAGAGGCTCGATATATACATTCATATCTTTAATTTGGTACTTACCTAGTTGAATGAACATAAACATTACATAATTATTATAACCATTTTACTGCAGTATATATAAATTAATGTACATGATTATTGAATGAAAAAAATGTCATTATGCAACAAATAAGAAAAATGAGATGCTAATACGTTAAAGAAAATTGATGTAAACAAATACCTGGAACAATCATTGACAACATTATGTGCTCCCTCTTTATTGACATCCATGGAGGAATGTTATTGTTGATAACAAAAATAGGCCACACCAAGTAAATAGATTTCAACTCCCAAATGGATTGACACCGTCCGCTCCTAATGAAAGTCTGAGATTATGAGGTTCTTCTTTAAAGTGTGGCCATTTTTCCTCCACGTTCCTAAATGCAGAACCATCCGCAAGCATTCGAAGAATGTCATCTCCACTTATATTCTGTGCATGGTAATCCATAAATTGTGCTAAGCTTTCGCACCTAAATAATCGTTGCATACGTGGAATAATGGGAATATACTGAAGAATCTTGTGAGGCACCTTTTTTGTTAGTTGATGTGTTTGATATCTACTGATATGACATTCTAGGCATTTTGTTGCAAATTCCTATTGTTTATGATATATAATATGATCATTGGGACATGCATCTATTACTTGATACTCCATTCCGATATCTTTCATAATGCCAGATAAATCTCAGTATGAGCGAGGTAAAATATTTGATGGTGGTAACAAAAATTCACCAATCAATCTACAACAAAAAACAATTTGTTAATATAAAGAATATTAATGGTACATATTTCATCCTTTATTTACTAGTGATGAACTAAAAACAATTAAAATAGATGAAAAAAGATGACATATATGACATACCTTAACATCCGTGAGATTGCTATGTTTGATAAACCATTCATAACCTTCAAGTTCAACAACAACAATACAACAAAGAGAAGATTTGTTTGGGAGCCTTCATAAAGGGGCTCGTATGCCTTCTCAAGTATAGGTAAATCATGAACATCATCAAAGTCATCTCAATCATCATGATCAGCTCTACCACTAAATGTGTCATGGATCAATGTATTTGTACCATCATCTTCAACTATGTTTTTTAGTGCATGATCATCTTCTTCCATAAGATCATTAACTTCAACTTCGATATTCATAGCTCCATGTTTGTTCTCTTGCAAAACCACATTCTTCGGGCTGTGATAATCCATATCATCTTCCCTAGGGTGCCCCACCTTTATAATAATGATAGACACAAATAAACCATAATCATGATCAAGTGGTTATATATATATATATTTAATATTAAAACGATATAAACATTTACAAATTCAATCAATATAAACACATATAATGAACAACTTACCAATGGACGATAATCATGCCCCCCTTTAATGTGACCATGCTACCTACAATGTTTCTCAGCTGTTGTGATTAAAAGTCATCTCGTCTTTAAGCCCTTGCAATTATTGTAAGGACAATAACATTTCCCATCACCTTTTTTTTTCAATCTAGCCCACAATCTATCAAGTGTCTCTTCATTTTGTTCTGGACTAATATTATCTAAAATATTTTTTCTTTACTAAGCTTGACTATTTAGATATTAAAAAAATATCAAACTCACACTCCAATAATTTTTATTCATAGACAGGTAACAAAATCTAATAATTTTGATATTTTACACCAAAATAATTTCGCATGCAACCACCCCTGCAAAAGAGAAGATAGTATGAAGTTAATGACTCCAAAAAAAACTTTAAAATGCTAATTCTAAAACTTATTAAATTCTGATTTTACTATGATTTCCAACCGTTAAGACTCCTAAAATTAGAATATTGAACTTGATCGCAAACTTCCTACAACGATGGAAGTAGCGAGCTAGTAAGAGCAAGTGACCCATTCCTAAGGAGCAACAAGTCAGAATCATCATTGCTAATGTCAATGTACGGATTTATCCTTTTAGTTAAAGATGTAGTGTGTCACTTCTTATGATGAGCTTATCACTAGGGCCCTCAACATTGAGAGAGACCTAATCGCACAAGGAAGCACACACTAGTAGAATTTGGAAAATAAATGACTAGGTGACTAAAACTTTTAGTCACAACAACTAAAAATGACTAAATTCTGCTCATTTTTTGCAACTCGGTTATAAATGAGTAAATAAATTACTAGTTTGGTCGTTGATTAAAAATTATTTAGTCACACAAATAAAAATGACTAAATAGTTAGTAATTTTTTTAGTCACAATCCATTTGAATAAATCATTTAAGGAATAAAAAATATAGCCCGCTTGAATACTCTAAAACTTTAATAAACATACCCTAAAACTTTTGTCAAAATCTTATTTTCAGGCGTAGCCCACAAGAATGGAGTTTTCATTTTAATAAACATACTCTAAAACCTTCGTCAAAACATTATTTTGAAGCATAAACCACCAAATGGAGAAGTGTTTCTGTAAAGAATGACAGAGAACGGTGAAAAGATGTGCATGAAAGGAGGTATAGGATTCATTGTTGCTTATCTCATTCCTGCTCTGCTCAACAAATCTTACATTGTTCCCACTACTATTTTTAATCTAGGTATTTACTTGACATATATTTGCATAATCTGAAATTCCTTCAGAGGCTTTTGAAGTATCGATGTATCCTATATAGGGTTTAGAATTATTTTTTTAATTAAAAAAATAAATAAATGATGTATTTCCCTATAATTAGATAATGTGGAGATCTCCTAAATCTTCCCCAGCACACTATCCTCTTTGGCTCTGTATTCATTACTACAGCTACTAGGGTTTTGCATGTGACATCTTTAATATCTTTATGACCATGGCTTTTAAATAGATCTCAGTCTTTGCTTTAATCCTTTTCATGGTAACCCTTGAGTTCCATAATCCACCTTCAATCTCTTCTAAGAACGGTGTCTTAAGCTAGACTGCATAGTATGCATATAAAGTAGGTCCTTCATACCTTCCATTGTTCACTCACTGCCTTGCTTAAAGTGTTACCTCCATAAGCACAATAGCATGTTTTAAAATCATGGTTGCCAGTGATTGACCATTAAGGTCACCACTTTCATCAAGATACAATGAGATTTTTGTCTTCAAACTCAAGGAATTATGCAAGATAACATTATGAATTGTTTGTTTTTTTGGATTTGATTTTCTTGCACATTTATTGCTTTGCTAACTTCCTTAAAGACTGGGTATTGCACCCTTAGCTGCAATCTCAAACAACTCACTCACTATCACTTGAAGATTCCTTTCATAAGCATCCTTCTATAAAATCAAACTATTCCCTATAGACTACCTACTTACTACAGGGGACTCATTGTTTCATGGTATTATAGATCTTAAGATCCTTCAACCTTATTGACACTACTTCACAATCCACAAGGTATTATTCACTATTCTCCCATCTTTGATGAGTCTCAAAACACTGCTTATACATTAATGACTAGGAAGAGACATTGAACCTATGATTACCACTGTTACTTCATTTGGATAGTCATTCCCTAATTGCATTTTCCTTGTTTAACACTACCAAAAGCATTTGAAAAACCCTTAAGGTCGACAAGGGGGTAAGGAAACTCACTGTTAAAATCTCCACTTTACTATGCAAGGTTTGAGCTTTATTATTTTGTCACTGCTCAGCCTCTTTTTGACTGTCACATCTCAAGTGACTATCATTCTTCTTACCATAGATTGCATTTACAAATGTCACTAAGCTACATAGTGTGCTTGTTATTGGCTACAATTTTTAGATTGCAAGATTTTGTTATTAGCTACAATGTCTCAATCTTTCTGGTATTGCAACCTCACTAATCAGCTAGAGTTATTGTTTATGTTTCTACGGAGGCCTAGGGTTTGTACCCTAATCATGCTCTTACCAATGCTTAAGTTGGTATTAAAAAACAACCTTAAATCTTGGGTCAAAAAATTAGTTGTCTTGACAAAGTTGTGGTATGATCTTGGATTGTATCCTAGATTGTGTGGGAAGCTTGTGTTTGATCATTAAGGTATGTAAACCAGATCAGGAAAATGTATCCTATATAGCATGGGTCTTGCTTTAATACTTTCCATAATGGTTATTAGCAGAATACATTATTATAGTTTGCGGTAACCCAAGATTGCATTCAAGTATGTAACAAACTTGGTTTGTAGTTTAAGCTATACACTTTTAAATAACATTCATAAGGTTTAGAAAATCTTGATCACTCTCTAGAATAGCCCATTAAACATGGGTTTGCTTGAATGCACTACATAATTGATATAACACAACCACTCTGCATATCAACTAGAGTTATAGGCTCTTTATTGTAGCAAGAGGTAATCACTCTTTGATCATACTATAATTACATCTAACTTGTTAAATTTGAGACAACCTGAATGTACCCAATGATGATTGACACCTACATTATACAACCTGAATTAACTACATTATATGAGTGCTCCATTTCTATCACAACATAGCCACATTAAACTTGGGTCACACATGAATGCATCCTATATTTGTTATAGCACAACTATTCCACATGACCAATAGAGTTATGGATCACATAATTACAGTCACAAGAATATGTTCCTTGGTTGTGATCTTATGGTGATTCCACACAACAAAATCTGGACATGAAATTCTCAAAACCCTAAAACTCTAAAAATGAAATCTGATGAGATGTTGCTTTAAAATATGATTTTCAAACTTGGAACTAAAAATCTGAATTCACAATTGAATTTTGCAAAAAGACAATGACTACCCTCAACCTAGTGATATCTTCTTGATTTTTTTCTGATTTTTCCCAAGAAAATCATCCTTAGTTCTCCACAAACTGTCTCAAGTTACTGTCGCAATAAATCAGTGAACTCACTTTTCTTATGTTGACCACAACTTGATTTTTTTCTATTTTTCATGTTTGTCAAAATTTTGATGAAACTGATAGTCAAAATTTTGACGAACATCGGGGATAAACTTTCAAAAAATTGAAAATTACACATCAAATTTTACAAGCACCCGATGATACATCAAATTATACATATTTCATCAGATTTTGTAGTCAAATGAGTTAGTGATTCCATTTCTCTATCTACTGTTGAGGCAGAGTATATTGTTGCTACAAACAACTATACTCAAGTGATGTGGATGAAACAGATGCTAAAAGATAATAGAGTAGTATATGATGAACCCATTTCCATATACTATGACAACTCAAGTGCAATAAACATTGTTGGAAATGGGATGCCATTTAATTGCAAATCCTAAACATTAATTATTTCATGTATCTCCTAGATTCTTGGAATGTGTTCAACAACACTAAGATTAGGATGAGATTAATATTTGATGAAATAATCATGATTATTGATATTTGTAATTAATTCTAAATGTAAGAAGCATGTGAGGGCATCCATAGTGAGTTCCTAAATAATAGGGACACATGGGACACTCACATGGTAAGGTGAAACTCACCTTGTGTTTAGTTAACTATACAGAGTAACAGTTAACACTTTTGAATGCATGTAAAGATCCTAGGAGTTAAGATTTGGTGTTTGCATGCTTGAAGTTCAGTTCAAATCAGTTCAATTCAATTCAATTCAGTTCAAAATCAGTTTAGTTCAATTCAGTTCAGTTCGGTTCAGTTATCTTCAGTTGCATGCATGTTGGTTATTTTGAGTTGCATGTAGTTAGCTTTAGTTAACTTGTAATGCATGGCTAATAATATTGAGTTGTATGACAGATAACAAGGACTACCTCCAATTAACAAGGGATGACCATTCTTTGGGAATGGTGTTGAGTAAATGTTTCAGTTAACTATAAAGCACTTGAAGCCAACTTGGGCACCCAAGATGCTTTATTGGAATTACCTCTTATGCATAATAAGATATTTCTAAAGGCTCAGTTAAGTAGCTTTACTTATGGGCACCAACTTTGAGGAAGAGCTTTGGAATTATCACCGAAGTGAAGGAGAAGTTGTAGTTGTTGGTATGTGGTGACTGATCATGCTATACTGTATAGCCCATGGTATACTGTACACCCTGCCCCCGCCATCCCTCGGGGGTGGCACCCCAGAAATTTTTGCCATTTTTTCGGGTCGAAAAAGGAAAAATCTCAAAAAGAAAAGAAAACCGACATTGTAAAACCCTAATTCTGGAAGCTTCTAAAAGCTTGTTAAAAGGGGTTGGGATGGGGGTTACAGTATGAAGAAAAATGCGATTATTCAGAGATTGTAATAGGTTTTGCACTGGATAATAAAAGTATTGGATGGCTGCGGTTTGGTGGATGTAGCCCAGATTGGGTGAACCACGTTAAATTCTCTGTGTTATGATTTATTCTGTGTATGTTTTAGTTTCTCTGTTTATTATTTAAATCTGCATTTAATGGTTAGATATCTGCCATCTCTAACCCTAATAGTAGCTTCAATTTGGGACATTCAAATGCATGAAGCACATGTTGTAAGCTTTAGTCTTCATTGAATAACTCAACTTGAAGGAATATGGCGTACCTTTTCAAGGGCTTGAGCTTGTGCATTGTAATTATCACCATTTGGAGATTACAAGGTTGCATATTGTCTCTATATCTCATTCAAATTGAATAGAGTTTTCATAATTGTTATTGCAGGTGTGAAGAAGATTGGTAAAGATAGAAGAAGCATTCTCAAGCAAGAATTGGAGCTATTGTAATTCAGAGATTGAATAATAGAATAATTCTTGGTGGATTTTTTTCCCGAAAGGGTTTCTCCATGGTATATCTTGTGTGATCCTTCTAATATCTTGGCTAGTTCTTCTATCAACTTCTCTCTTCATTCTACAACAGTAAAATGAGTTAATCAAGATAATCATCCACAAAGAATTTATGTAACAAAGAAAAGACTTACTTATAATAGCAATATTGAAGTTTTACAGAGTATTAAGCTAAGAAAACACCTCAATTTTCAACAAACATATCAAAGAATTTGGTGCTACACTCTAAGACCAAGCATATATCAATCAAGTTTCACTTCTTGAGGGAGAAAGTGAGTGAGAAAGAAGTCAAACTAGAGTATGTGTCTACCAAAGAACAGGTTGCAGATATTTTCACTAAGCCACTGTCGAAGGATACTTTTGAGTATCTTAGAGGGATGCTAGGGGTGATTACCCCTCCTGATGTGAACTAGGAAGCATTAATTTTCATCAATCTATGCATTTTCGTGATCATATTGTGATCCGGATTGATGTTTCTATGGCCACTACTCAGGGGGACCAGTTAGATGTGCAGATATGTGGTTCAGAGCTTGTATGTGGAAAGATAATGTTTATCTTTTCCACTGATTTCAAAGGGGGAGAAGAGTAATGTGAAAAAATGTTGCTTACCTAGAGTGAAGAGTCTTGTAGGGAGAAGATCATGCAAAAGAGGTCAAGGAAGAAAAGTCAGAATCTAAGGAGGAGTAAGTGTTGATTGAGAGTTGGGTTGATGGTGTTTTTCATATCATGTGGCACCATCAATGCCAAAGGGGGAGATTTTTGGATGTTGTGGATATGTTGATGATATGTTGTTGTCATTGATGTCAACAATATTAGCATTTGGTGTATTGAAGGTTGTATATGTCGAGGATATTGAGAAAATTGTTAAAAGAATTGTTGTAGGTTTCCAGTGGTTCAGTGAAGGTCATGAAGGTGTCTTGTTCTATACGTCAAAGATCAATTCTTTTGGATTAAAGGGTTTTATATTGAGTGTATCTAGTTCATCCTCTGGAAGTTTCAAAGGTCTGCGTGAAGATCTAATCATGTTGAGAACTATTGTGTTTTGACAGTATTTTTGTGGGTTTTGTCAGTATTCCAAAATGAAGTTTATGTGTTTCTATTGTTGCGAATGCTTCTCTATTGTTTCTTGGTGCTCATGGATGCTTGTAGATCATGCTTTATCTTTGTGGTATGTCCACATTGATTGGTGTGCTCGTGATCAAAGATTTTTCTTCATATGTTCAATTTTTCATGTTCTTGTCTGACATGATGGTGGTAGCATGTTGTGGATCCTTGAGGTGAGATTATTTGAAGTTTTTTTGTGTTGGAGTTGTTAATTTGGGTCTCCACTATGTTGAGGCCGACCTTGGTGGATTCACATTGTAAATTTATTTGTAAACTTGGGCTGACATTGAAAATGTGTTTTATATTTTTGGCTGACTAAGTTGGTGTAATCTCATGTTGCAGATATATAAGAGCAATTGTTTCATCGGTGTAGAGAGTGCTAAGTATGCTCAGAGTGCTCGGTGTGCTCCTATGTGTGTATATACAAATATCATTCAATTGTAGAGTAGAGTGTGAAGGAGATTGAGCGAAGTGTGAAGAAGTTTGAGCAAAGAGTGAAGAAGGTTTTTTGTGCTTAACTGGAACTGTAATCAGGCTTGTGTAGAAGCTATTTTCTCTGTTCATAATTTGGATGGTTTTAATCCAAACCTTTCTTTGGACAGTGAGTCCTCTTTTGTATTTGAGCAGTGAGCTCTAGGCAGTGTGCCTAAATGCATGTGCATTCCCATTATTCTTATACTTTTAATAGGGTATAATATTGTTGACTAACATCCACTGTGGTTTTTCCCCTAACAGGGTTTCCACGTAAAAATCTTGGTGTTCTTTGTGTTTCTGATGTGTTGATTGTCTATGGTTTATTATTCATTCATTAGATCTGAGATTAAGTTAAGATTGAAAGGTTTAAAATATTATGTGACAACTGATTCACCCCCCTCTTAGTTGTCTATCCTTATTTTCCCAACAAATACTCGTACATCTAAAAGAAAAACTAAATGGTTTAAAAAAATTATGCAAGAAAATAAGCCTATTTTAGCTAGAATGAATCAAACTAAGGCTAGAAAGGCAAACTATTGTAATTGTGCTTTAATGTATAAATTTATGGATACAAATGATCCTCAAACTTATAAACAAGCTTAAAAACAACCTGGAAAAGGCTATACAAGAAGAATATGACACACGAATTGCAAATCAAACTTGGGATTTAGTCCCTTTACCTCAATACAATCTAATCTTGTTTCATGTAAATGGTTGTATAAACCTAAGCTCAATGAAAATAATGAGGTTAACAAATTTAAGGCTAGATTAGTTGCTAGAGGCTTCTCCCAAGTGGAAGGCCTAGATTATAATGAAACATTTTCTCTAGTAGCTAAAATTCCAACTATTAAATTAGTTCTTGCTTTAGCTTCTCATATGCATTGGCCCATTCATAAAATGGATGTTAAAAGTGCATTCTTACATCGTGTTTTACATGGAAAAAATTATGTCTCAACCTTTGGGTTTTATTAAGGAAGGTAATTAACATCTTGTTTGCAAACTAAAGAAAATGATTTATGATTTAAAACAATCTCCTAGAGAATGGTATTCTAAAATTAATGCTTTCTTTACATCTCAAGGTTTCATTAAAAGTAAAATGATCCATTTATATATTAAACAAAGTAAAAATGATATTGTGATCATTATTTTATATGTTGATGATTTGATTATCACTTCTAGTTCTAACAATTTGATTTGTGATATTAATTATAAACTCAATCAACAATTTCAAATGACTCATTTAGGCTTATTACATTATTTTTTGGGTATACAAATTTGGAAAACACCTAAAGGTATTTTCCTTTCTCAACATGTATATGCTCAAGATCTTTTAGATAAATTTAAAATGAATGATGATAATTATGTTTCTATTCCTTGTGAATTAGGAACTTAATTAATGACTAATATGGAAATTTCATTTGTTGATCCTACTTTATATAGGCAAATAATAGGAGGCTTAAATTATTTAAAACTTACTATACCTGATATTTTTTATAGTGTTGGTTTGGTTTCTAGATACATGTCTAAACCACAAAAAAATTTAAAGTTGCAAAAATAATTTTAAGATATGTTAAAGGTACTCTTAATGTTGGTCTCTTTTATGATGCAAAGTGTGAATTTTCTTTAAAAGGTTATACTAATTCAGATTTAGGAGGTGATCCCAATGATGGGAGATCCAAGTTTGTGGTTATTATTTCTTTGTTGGAGCAAGTGAAATCTCATGGAATAGTAAGAAGCAACAATCTACTCCTCTTTTCCCTACAAAAGCTGAATATAAAGGTTGTACCAATGCATCCAAAGAAACACTATGGTTAAGAAGACTACTTGAAGACTTGGGTCTACCTCAAAAGGATCATACACTCTTATATAGTGATAATCAAAGGTCCATTGCTTTGGAAAAGAATTCAATTTTTCATGCAAGTACCATGCATATTTATTTACAACATCACTTCATTAGAGAAAATTTTGAATACAAACAAATTTCTCTTTTGTATTGTGAAGGTGAAGATCAATTTGTAGATATTCTCACCAAACCTCTTTGTAAAGATATTTTTTTCCATCATTATAAAATCTGGGATTACAACCCATTGAATGGTTTGATGTAAACACCCCAAGTAAATATTAAGGAGGGGTGTTAAGAATTAATATTTACTTAGTTGAGGCTTATTTATTAATTTGTATTATTTAAATATTTGTAGGAATATTCCAAATGAATCCCTACAAGTCTTTATCTTATTTGAGTATTCTCACACATGTATGAGAATGACTCATTTTTATAATTCTTTTTTGGAGGAATATTAAGGCTTAGGTGTAGTCTCATCCTTATGAGGATCCTAACACTTTACATGCACATAGGATGAAAGGTGGAATGCATAGACATGCAAGTTACTTATGCAACTCCTTTCTCACCTCTATTTATTTGAGGTGCTTCTCTCCTTCTTCACCATGAAGCATTCTATGCTCTCTCTCTCATTCTCTCTTTGTAATCTTCTTTAGGTTTTATGCCATATTCATAATATTGGAGGTTTTTCTTTGTTTTTCCATATTACAAATTCTTGTCTCCTCTTGGATATTTGGTTTGCATGCTCTCGGTGCTCTTGGTCTTCATCTTGATGGTAATATTCTCCTTCAAACAATTTCTCTTGGACTGGTATTTTTCATTCATTTCATTTATTTGAACATTTTATTATTCCCTTTCAATAAGAGAGTTGATAAATAACAAAATAAAAATTAATTATGCTAAATAAATCATAACATTATACTCCAATCTTTGATATATATTTATTTATCAATCAATATGTTATATTATCCAATATTCAATCCTCGATATATTCTATCTTTTCCCCTTTTCTATCTTGCTTACTTTCAATCTCTTCTTATTTTCACTCTCTTAGATCTCTCTTCTCCCTCTCTATTCATTTCTAATTTTCTACTACATGTATGTTGTTACATTAGGGACACATCTCTTATGATCCTTAAGTCTCCTAAATACTATAGAATTTGGCCTAGAGCTTTGCAATCCTCTTGTAGATCATTGTTGTTTCTAGATTAGATTGTGTTCAAGCTTTTTGTATATACTATGGAAGTTGTCCTAGAACTTTGCAATCCTCTTGTAGATCATTGTTGTTTCTAGAATAGATTGTGTGCAATCTTTTTGTATATAAAAAATTGCACACAATCTAATCCATAAATAATAATGATCTACAATATGGATTGCGGAAATTTGATATCATTAATTCCTCTCAAAGTCACATGTAGTTGTTTGTACATTGTCATTGTTACCTTACTATTTCACCTTCCAACACCATATAGGAGAGAGAAAGAAAACAACACCACCCTGACTTGCTTCATGGTTGTTACACATAAAAAATACTAGAAAAGGCCAAAAAACATGGCATGCTTGTTGGAGTACAGGACCTCTAGAGGGGGGGTGAATCAGTGGTCTAAAGAGAAATCAAATTTCAAAACTTAACTCACTTGTATTATGCAAAGAAACCAATTGAACACACTTCAAACATTATAGGTATTGAATGTTGAGGGAGTCACAATGATATGCAAATTAGAACATAATACTTGAACAAAGATGACCAATCAAGCACAATATGAAAAACCACCAAGAGGAGACATAACACAAGTTTTATGAGTGGAAAAACCTAAAGGGTGAAAAACCAATTTGAAAATAAGTTTCATTAAGCCTCACTGGCTACACAATATGCCTCACTGACTACAACATACTTCATTGGCTACAAAATGCCTCATTGGCTACAACATGCCTCACTAGCTACAACATGCCTCACTAGCTACAACAAAAGAGAATGAATGAAAAAACCAAAGGGTTACTTTATTTCAATACAAACCACTACTTTATTTCTGCATTAGAAAAACCCCATCTCTCTTATTCTCCCATATCACAACACTGATTTATCAATCAATAAATTATAGTTTTGAAATACTGCCTTCACACCTCTACACACTTTTGACTGTTATCTTTCTTTGAATGCAAATTCAAAATATTGTCTCAGTCACCTCATTCACACACCTATCTCTCCTAGCATAAAAGAATCTTCTTAACTCAATAAACACAATGGACAAATAGATATGAGCAATGAACAATAAATCATAAAGTGTTTGCATCAATCCTCTGAACATATCCTCACTGCACCCTTCTTTAAATGAACACACAGATGATATCAAAATACTTTTACAACATCATTTCCCTGTTATGACTCTCACCTCAAGACACATAAATATAAGCAAGTTCAAAGCACTATGACACAAGTTCACTCAATATCCAACAAACTCCAATCATCTGCTATAGCATAGTAATCAATGCGAAGAAAATGCATATCATAAACACCATTATAATAGACCTCATTAACCCTTGCATATTCTGCCCTTTAAATCTACTTCACTGTGCATAATATTAACATTGACATGAGATCAAGGTCTTTGATCAACTTCTCACATTATCCTTGCACTCATTTAAACTTCAAACTCCAATAATCAAGTTTAGTTTTCACCAGTTTGTGTAGAGACTAATACATTTCTTTGATCTTTGTTATACAAAAGTCGTATATAAACCTTTTTTTCCTTTATCACTCATGTATTCCTCTCTATATATATTCTTGACAAATAAATGCTATAATAATCTTCAATAACCCTTTCACACAATCAGTACCTTCACTTCATATATAAAACGTTGTCTCAAACAGCCACAAAATTGTTAACACACTACATCAAACTAGAATACAAGAAAATGCCTGTCAAACTAAAGGTTTTAGGAAATGACTGTTGAGCAACTTTGAATGAGGACCATTGATATTAGAAGCCCTCTAATCCACCCATTAAATAATATCCATTGATTTTTACTAGGCGGTAAACCTTTAGTCTTTAACTTCTCCAACTGGTTAAGGGGTCAGTTCCCTTATGAAGGTAACCCCTTAAGTGCTTACGTAGAAGATCTTTAACTTCCTATAACCGGTCAATTAATAAATATAACATAAAGTGAATTTGAATCAATAGACCTTATAAAAGATAAACCCTAGGTTCAAAGCTTCATGAAGTATAGAATAATCCTTAGGGTTTTTGATACATCAAACATTTTAGGTTATAAGATATAAGGATTTCAAAACAAAACCTAAAATGTGATCACCATTGTATAAGTCTTTGAAACAAGTGGTAAGAAATAGAAACAATGCCAACTCTTGGAAAGATAATAAACCCTAAACCTTATAATGACCAATCTCTACCCAATCTCTCATGCTTTTATGAAAAATAACTATCCACTAAATACCTTAATGATCAAGAAGCATCTATGTCATATTATGAACCAACCTCTGAAGCAATACTGAAAGATACATCAAGCATTAATACCATGATACCATGAAATCTTTGAATGCATCAAGTATCAACAAGACTTTTTCAAATCCACCATGAAATCTCTGAATGGACAAGCACCTTTTGGATGCACCAAGAACATGAACATATCATTTATCATGAATGAAATTTCAAATGATCATCAACCAACAAACTCCTTCAACCTTTGTAGCAACCTTTAACACTCCATCTACCTCATAAATCAATGACAACAATGTAAGAACCCTGAGTTCTCCCAACTGTAAACTTTGCTCTACTGAATGATGACTTCTAATTTTAGTATTTTTTTGATAGTTTTGGGTTTTGTGATATATTTGCTTTTTTGTAATTTTTTTAAAATATAATGCTAGGCATAAAGAACTAAGAAGAAATTAAAATGCAAACTATTGAAATATCAACTGCAACAAGATAAATATATTATCTAT
This sequence comes from Sequoia sempervirens, assembly GCA_007258455.2. Taxonomy (NCBI): domain Eukaryota; kingdom Viridiplantae; phylum Streptophyta; class Pinopsida; order Cupressales; family Cupressaceae; genus Sequoia; species Sequoia sempervirens. The sequence goes on from VDFB02252616.1 coordinate 137,447,667, forward strand.
TGATTATTTCAAGCTTTACATATATTGGCATACCTGAAGTTTGATACAATCTTTTATATTAAATTTGAAAATGGTTAGCAGCAAATAATAAACCCTTCAATAAATTGATCTGCTGCAAAACAAGATATCTTCACCTCAGAAACTTTTCCAAACTCTATTATTACTGAAGCCACCCATGCCGAAGGTGAAAAACCTAAAAAATGCAAGGTGTTTCTAGCTACTAGTTTGCATGCCTAGGGTATGATGTTGGTACGGCTAGGACTATAAATGGTACGGCCTTGTGATTCCAAATAGACAAGTAAAAATCAACCACAATGATGTTTGATCTTCTCTCAAAGAAATCTGCTTGAAAAACCCTTTGAATAATTTCTCCAATTTGCACAATATTGGTCTCTGGATGAAACCAACTCTCACTGGCTCAATTCAATTGATGTTGCATAACCTCAAAAAGCACGAACACTAAAGAATGAATGTTCTCCAATGACTGATAGCTCTGAAAAAATGAAAAAACCCTTGTTTCTCTTCTCCAAACACCAAAGAAGTCATGAAAGACAATTATCTAATGCTCAATGGATGAATTCAATTTCTTCTTGGTTGCTTATATACTTCTTTAAAGAGGTCGATCCCCAATTTTTCCTTTTGATCATTTTAAAATATTATAAAGTTTGTACTTAATCCATAATAAATCATCTCTTTGAAATTGGCGCCCAACTATTAATTAAAATGGCCCCCTTTTAATGATGAATGGACCCTTACGTCATAAAGTGCAAATATAATGTTATAATATAACATTAAAATATTAATTATTATTAAAGTCGCCTTTAATAATAATTAAGTGTTATAACTTAGGAAAAACTCCTTATTTCATCAAATCAACTGAATACCGAAATTGACACTACCAACATATCAAATTCAGGTGCCTTGCTAAAAATAGTAACCCTGGTTGAATGACTTACTATAAATAGTAAGTATGAGGAACTGAGTCCTGAAACCTCTGCAAAGTCCAAGCCTGAACCTCACTAATCTTTGGAGAAGAATTAAACCATCCAATGACTAGGTATCTACCTCAAAAGACCTTCTATCCATACTCATTAGCTACAAGGGTCAATTGATAGGCTAATCCTATTGAGAACTAATGTCTAGCTAGAAGGGGACATTACAAACAACATCCAACAAACTCATAACCTTTGACATCAATGAAAAACTTCATCCAACAATGCTATAGAAAGAGAAAAATTAAAAACTTTTACCTCTTGCAAATAGAGAATGTCTAGACGTAGAAAAGGTTGTTGAATGTCATGAATGAAATGTTATTATGGGAGGCCTATCAAACCTCAAGTGTTACAAGAAATAAAATTCATGAACAAGTGTCAAGAGTCATCTTCTCATTATCTAGTTCATCTAGAGTTGAGTAACTATTCTACAGAAGTGATTCCCCTGTACTAAAGCTTCCTATCTAGATGGAAGGATGGATATGAATTTGTTTCTCTAGCACATAGTCTCATTTCATTTGTGTCAGTTCCCTATGATATTTCTACTTTGTATTTTGGTTTGGGGAAGTATGTTAGGAAACAGTGGATTTTTTAGATGAAAAAATTGATGCTATTTATGGTGCTAAAGATAATTTATTCTCACAAGGCATCTCCCCATAAGGAGAGACAATGATTTTCCTCATGTATGGAGGTTTTAAAATTGTAAAAGGTTTTTGGAGACTATCTCCAAAGCCTCATGAAGGCTTAGGTTGGGGGCCATTATTACTAGGGTTATTGGCTTTGTAGCTCACCATTATAGACCAACCCTCTTCTTTTATCATAGGAGGTGGAGATCCATAAGCCATTTGAGTGATACGCTTAGAATGGAAAGAAGTTAAAGGGAAATCATGAATCGTATGCTTAAAATATTGACACAAGTATTAGGAAAAAATAGATAAAGAACATGTTGAGTGTATTTTATTTGCCCAAATTTGATGTCCAAGTTACCTATTTTAAATCCTTGGAGAGATCCATTCTAAATGTACCCTATTATTATGGGGTCAACTTGAGGAAAAACCATCTAGTTCAATACATTATAGATCTTGAAGAGGAGGCTATTTGTATCAAAAAAATAGTATGGCAATTATAAACTAGAAAATCCACCTAAAAAACAAGGAGAGATTTCTTATAAAAGATAATAAAATATCTAATCCATGGTGAGAAAACAAGCAAGGGAGAGCAAACAAACCAGAAACTATGTTTAAGGATAGCTTCAACATGGTTGGTTTCAATAAAATAAAAAATGAAAAAACCTTCGATAAGGTTGTATATGACATCAATGAAAATACCATGTGGGACCCAAGCCTTGGTGACCTAGTCTTTAAGCATCCTTTTAGGGGGTCCTTCCCAACCAATGACACACATTGTCAAATTTTGGAATAAGGAGAACAATATTTGGGGGTTTTTTAGTAGGTGCATACATCGTAGAACACTTTGATATGTAAAATTTTTTGTACCCAAAACCAAAATTTTTGCTTCACTAAGGCATTTTGCTTAATTGAGTCTTAATCTTGTTAAAGTGATGTCAGAAGGTCATTTTTGGGGTTTTTAAATATGGAGTTGGTGTTAGTGTCATGTCAGTCTGTTTCTGAAGAAATTTACGAAAAGTGAAAATCTGAAGGAAAATCATCAAAATTTTCTATCTCTAGAGAAGAAAGCACATTTTCAAAAGGGCGCCCTATCTTTTAGGGGCTCATATCCTATTTTTAGGGTTTTTCACTTCTAGCAGACATTTGTCCGACATCATGTCAGCTTTGAAATGGGCTATCAAGCTTGTCAAATGGACCCGTTTCATGCAAGTTACAGAAGATATAGCGCAAAACGAGAGGAGAGCTAGAATTGGCTAACACTGGAAAAAAGAGTAGCTTCTGAAAAAGGCGCCCATCTTTTTGAGGTGTCAAATGAAGGTTTTTGACTAAATGCCACCCAAGATGTTTGTCTCACATTTGTTCAAGCTTTGCGACACATCCATCAGTGGGTGAATCTGAGTTGTAGAAGTGCCTTAACCAGAGGTCAAATATAGGGTCAAATCTTAGTCAAAATATCAAGGAATGAATGAAAGAGCACTTTTCCAGAAAGGCGCTTGAGCTTTTCAAGCCTTTAATGCCTTCTTTTTTATGATCTCAGATATTCAATTTGTCTATGTTACATTCAGCTTTCCATTGCCTGTCTCTATCAGATCAGAAGATGACTCAGTAGCTTGCAGTCAGAGTTTTAGTGTTATTTTGGTCAATTCCAGAAATGGCTCTCTAGAGGAAAAAGAGCAACTTTTCAAAAAGGTGCCCTTGATTTTCACTCCTCAGATGATGTTTTCTAGAGAAATGTGCCTTTGCAGCTGTCATGCAGAATGAAGTCAGCTCTGCAGTGAACCTGTGATCCAATCCTAAAACTTGGTCAATCAAAAGTTATGAAGAATTTGTTTTTCCCTTCGTACAAGATCGAGATGAGAAAATATGGCCAAGTCTGAGGAAAAGAGCAGTTCTTGAAAAAGGCACTTGGATTTTTGAGCCTTCAGATTTAGTTTTATGATGTTTAGTCTCAAGGTACCTTTTGATCAGTTTTTGTCCTGCTCTGCAATGCACCTGTCAGCTAGCCAATTGGTGGAGTCAGTTAGCCAGTGTCAGAGGATGAACAGAGGTCTTGAAAGAGGTTTAAGTCTAAATTTTCATGAAAATTGGCTAAGTCTGGAATTTGCCTTAAGAGGTCAAAGTTGATTTTTTGAAAGAAGTTGACTGGTGTGCCTTAACTTGAGTTTTGACTTCAGTTAGACTGAACGATTTCTGGGTTGTCATCTCCAGTTCATATATTGGCATGTTGAGTGATCTTTCAGTTCGCATGTCAAGTTAACTAGTTTGCATGTCCAGTTAACAACTTTGCATGTTGAGTTAACTTGTTTGCATGTTCACTTAACTGATGTTTATGCTTGAAAATCAACTTGAGTTTGCATGATGGCGCAATTGGTTGAAATTGTGAAGACTTTGTGAAGTTGGTGCTTCATTCATTGTCAACTGAAGTTTTCAAAAGGGACGCCATATTTAAATTAAAGCATGAATTTTGACTTTGTGAAGTTGGCGAATTTACCTTTGATTGTTAACTGAAAAGGGACGCCATATTTAGAATTTATAAAGATTTAAAGCATAAGCATGAAGTGTGGCGAATTTACTTTGTCAACTTCAGTTTCTAAAAGGGACGCTTTAATTCTTAATTATGAATTTAGTGAATTTTGAAGTATGGTGAATTCAACAAGGGTTGTCAACTGAAGTCAAATTCGCATGGTGCTTTAAATAAGTTTGCAACTGAAGTCTTGGTAAGGCGCCCTAAATCATGATGCTTTATTTAGCTTATTTAGTTTGAGTTAACTAAAATTGAGGTTCAATCATAAGCCAAGTGCCATTTTTCAAGGTTTAATGCCTTTGTGCGAATTTTAAAGATGAAAATCTATTTATTCAAGCATTGGCGTCCATTATTTCTTCATCTCAAGCTTTGAAATATACATTCTTCTTGAGCGAGCAGCAAGTTAAAGGTGCTACAGGTGTCAAAATTCAATGTTCTTCATAGCAACAGATTCAGATTGTTCAGAGGAAGAAGATTTCAGACTTTGTTTTCACTTTGCATGCAGGTTTTATCAAGTTCTAAAAAGAGATTGGCGAATTCTTCAGAAGCAGAACAAACAAAACTTTCTATCTTCTGTCTTATTTCTTCTATTTCTCATCTTAGGTACTTTCTTCACATGTCAAAGAAAATGGTAAAATATTTAGAATCTGACCATCTAGGTTCGCATATTTCAGCAGCAGCAGCGAAACCCATGTCTTAGATTTTTTCGAGAAAATTGCCCTACAACCTTCATTTTGAAGCTCTGTGCTTTTTTCTGAAGATTTCTTTGCATGTGGGATAAAATCACATCTTATTGAAAATTGCATCATCTGGGTTTGTTCAGAATTTCATTGCACACAAAACCCATGTTCTAGATTTTCTCAAGAAAAATTGCCACGGGAAGCTCTAAAACCTCTGCAATTCTCAACTGAAGAATCTTTGCATGTCAAGCTAAACGACATGTTTTCGCAATTCTAATGTTGTGAGTTGTCTTAGAATCCTTTTCTAGACAAAACCCATGTCTCAGAATTTTTGGTGAAAATTATCCTCCGACAGGCTATTTTTAGCCTCACCAGGAGCCATATTAGCTTTCCAGAGAAAGTTGTCAAAACATAGCCATGTTCACAGTCAATGGGAAAGTTTTTCAGAAGGCGGTTCAACTAGACTAAATTCAAGATCAAATCGGTCTTAATTTAGGTTTTCATCAGAGCAGCTGACAATGAAGCGTTAAGTTGCAAAAGGAACATAGATCACTTCATTTACGGAGCCGCCAAAGTCACTCAGATCCCGTGCCATTATCTTCGTGAAGATGGTACCTACAATGATCTTAATGAAGTACAAGTTGGGTTCCAAAGCCATGTTTTTGATATCTTGATGGAGGTTTTGGATCATATTTCAGTTATTTCAGCTAGTCTCAGAAAGGCGACTGAAGATGTCAGAGAAGGCATGCATATGATCAGGGAAAGTGACAAGGAGTTGGAGAAACACATTGTTGTTTTGGACAGCATCAAAGTGCCAGAAGACAAAGAGATTGATGAGTTCTTGGTCGAAGTGTTAGACTGAGATGACGTGGAGTGATATGCCAGTTGGAACCTGCAGCTAATTTCAAGGGTTGAGTCATGAGCATCAGTTTTAACTCGACTTTCAGTTTTGAGTTCACTTGCTGACTTCACACATGCTTATCTCTTCCTTGGAATTATCTTCACAGGAGTTAGGGTTAGGGTTTCCAGTTAACTGAGGGTAGTGTCCAGTTAACTTTGCTTTAAATAAGGACGTGCATGCTTGCACATTGTCCATTTAGGTTAAATGTTTCAGTTAACTGATGGTAGCTTTCCAGTTAATTGTATAGTTTCCTTTATTAGGGTTTAATAATAAATCTTGCATGCATTGCAAGACTGTAGTTGACTCAAGGTGATTTTAGGGTTCCCTACACCTTTCAATGTCTATAAATAAGAGCTTTTTCTCATTTGTAATTAACTTTTGCATGAGAGAGAAATATATGTTGTGCCTACCTTGCCTGTAATATTGCTCATTTTGTATCGGTTCATGAGTATTTATTATGATAATGAATTGTTATGCCACTCGGGTTTCATGCAATTATTATGGTGAATGCTTGCCTTAGTTAGATATAGTGGCTAGTTGATCGTAGATTGTATGCATGTCTCGCCAATGCAATTTATTAATCTAGTTGGCTATCCTTCATGTTATGTGTTGAATAAACTCGTTCAGATTGAGCTGATAGATGTGCCACCTTTCCTTCAAGTTGAGAATCTGTTCTTGATTATCGTGTGATGTGTGTGAATAATAAACTTATTCGGATTGAGCTGATAGTTGTGCCACCTTGCCTTCAAGTTGAGAATCCGTACTTAGTTTATCGTATATTTGTTGTTGCCAATAAACTTGTTTAGATTGAGCTAATAGATGTGCCACCTTGCCTTCAAGTTGAGAATCTATACTCGTTTATCGTCAGATAGTCAAACCTTGCTCCATTTCCTCATGCTCTGTTTTCTTGAGGAAACTGGATAGATTTAAAGTAGTTAGCTTAGTTGTAGTTAATGATCTGTGAAACCAGAAAATCCTTAGCTGCAACGTTCTTGGTTTTCTTAACCTTGTGCCTCTTCTAGCTGAGAACAAAAAGATAGGACTTAGATTACTTTTCTTTTCCATGCATTCTAGCACTATGAGGGAGCTTCCCCTCCTAATTTGAAGAGCACTCATTACGCAGTGTGCATAGCTGTCCGTACAAACCTGCACTCCAGAGGTGTTAGTTTTTACGCCAACAAAATTCTTGGATCTCTTGGATGGGGATGCTAGTGTCATGCATCATCATACCTTCAATTCTAGTAGCAACTACAAAGTTATGAAAGGTTGAGGCTATTTAAAGGGGCTAAAAAATACTTACACCCTAGAAGATACCCCAATAAATGTAGAAAAACAAGGTCATCTCCTACTTCTAAAAAAATAAAATAACATCAAGAAATGCTAACAAGAAAAGTAAGAACCCTAATAGAAATCCCTCCCACAAATATCCTTTTATATATTTTGTATTTTATATTAACATATGCAAAAAAGTGAACTTTAAAAAAAAAAAAATTTAATATTCTTTTGATAATATATACAAAACCTATGCCCACTAATTTTTTATACAGAATATTTATTGAAATAAGTACATTATGATGTGTGAATATATAATATTAATAATTTTTAGGTTTTCTATAGTATATAAATTTATATACGTATGAACTATTCTTAAAATAAATTTTAATTAATTTTTTAATTCAGTTAATTCTTTACTATGCATAAATTTATAATTAAGGGGTAAATAATATTAATTGTTTTTTTTATCATATTGTATTTATTTTTTTAATTAAAGTTATTTATTTAAAAATAATATGCAATTTTTTTGTAATCTATTTTTTAACTAAAATGTTTAAATTTAATGTTTCTTATTTATCTTTAAAAAAATATAAATGTTATTTTATATTTGTCTAGTATTTTAAATTTTCCCCTTTCAATTATATATAAATATATCATTTAAATTCAATTTGAATCAAATTATCTATGACATCTCATACATTTACTATTGACAAAACTTAAATATGAAATGAAAATAATTATTTCATTTAGAAAATTAGAATAAAGGTTGAATTCATGGCTATAAATATTTGAACCATTGTTAATGAATCTAAGAAACTATCTAATATCTCTATGAATTTATTTCATCATAGAACCCGAAAAGCCATGTCAATTATTCTAAGAAGTGTTGGAGATTATTTTCTCCTTCACATTGAAGTCTAGAGGTAGCTAGTGAAACATTTTTTTTTTTTGAGATCCATGTACAAAATTACTAGTCTCTAAAATTATCAAATTAATTCTATAGTTTTTCACCACTTTTATGAAAGGAGATGAAAAATAATAAACTATTGGCCAAAGTTAAACAATATAAAGTCACTATTGATGGTTACAATTATGACCTTATTCAAAACAAACTTTTATGCTTCATCATAAGAATGAATATTCATGAAAGATTTGAGAACTTTATCTCCATTTTAAATTCTAAATATCAAAATGAACAAGATATTTTTAATCTTCCAACTCTTATCCGAGAAGAGCAAGTGATGTTGAATTTTAATAGTTAAAAAAAAAAAAAAATCTTTCCAAAATAAAATATTAATCAAAATAATCATCCTTATTCTTCCAAAAAATCTAATCTTTTTTGAAAAAAATTAAAGATAAAAACAATGTAAAATACCATAATTGTGACAAATTAAGTCATAGGATGAGAATTGTTATTTAAAAAAAACAATTAAAAAATAAATAAATAAATAAACCCTAAAAATAACAAAAAAATAAAAAATATTCAAATGATAATGAGTGGATCTTAGATAGTGGTGCCTTTGGACATTTGGCTTACATGTGTGATATTTTAATTGATATTAAAAAAAAATACATCTAGAAAATAACTCTATTATGTTGGCACTAGGGCAAGGAACGTTCAAAATTTTAAATGAATATATATAGGAAATGTCTTATTTGTTCCTAAAGAAGAAAATCCTACTCAAGAAAATTTTAAGATCATCATTCTCAAAGACAATTAATGACCAAAACAAATCCATTATAGCACAAGAATTTAAAATAGATTTGTAAAGAATTTTTTTTGTATGCATTAAAAAAACTTGGTTATGACATGAAAGGCTAGCACATTTAAATATTTTAAACATTATAATTTAAATTGAAAGCAAGTTAGAAGCATGTGAAGAATGTTAATTACCTAAAAAACATATCAACTTTGATAGCGATCCTTTTGTCAAAATTGAAAATTGATCATATCATTATAATTGTATTAAGAGTAGATGATTTGATTTACTCATCAATAGTAGTCTTAGTTCTTTAATTCACAAATACAAATATAAAGTTATTACATTTGAAATGTCTAATTTAAGTTTTTCATCATTTTCTAAGTAGGAGTATCTCTTGGAAAAATTAATCACTTGTGGTGTCTAAGGAAAAATATGCACAAGACATAAAATTTAATATGTTTGACTATAAACCTTCTCCTACTCCTATTGAAATTGGGATTAAACTCAACTCAAAGTCTCCTGTGAAAAATTTAATTCAACCTTATATAGAAGCTTAATTTATTTTACATCTCAACCAAATATCACCTATACAATAGGTATCACATCATAGTCTATTCAAAATCCTTATGTCCAACACTGGAAAATGACTAAATGTATACTAAGATATATTAAGGGAACTATATACTTTAGTTTCCATTATTTTTATTCCAAAACTGCTCATTTATATGGATATTGTGATGCTAATTATGTAGGAGTTTCTTTTGATATAAAGTCTATTTTTGGTTATGTATTACATTTGGAACATGCGTAATCACATGGAGCTAGAATAAACAACATTCTATGACTCTTTCTTTGCATAAATGGAATATAGAAAAATTGTTGATGCAACTAAAGAATCAATGTGGCTTAATCATCTATTATATGAGCTTCATATGAGTACTAATGATAGTGCTATTCTATTTTGTGATAGATAATTATAAAAAATATTTTAAATATCATTGAACAATTATTGCTCTACATGCTCATTTTATCCATGAAGAAGTTCTCAATGAAGATATTTATATACACTTTCTTCAAATAGATGATCAAATTGTAGATATTTTTACCAAACCTCTATGCAATACCAAATTCTTTGAATTCATACAATGTTCAACCTCCAGGAGTTTTTATTCAAGGAGAGTGTGCATGACAATGCCACCTCCTAAATGTTCACTTATTATATGAGTCCTACAAGAATTATGTAATCATTTTCTATTTATTTATCTCACTTGTAAAATACAAGAGTTATGGGGAAAATATGGAATAAACTTGGGAAGGCTAGTTTGAGAAGATCTAAGCTCCAAAAAAAACTCTATAAGACCTCTTTATAAGCATATATTAAGAAAAGTAGAATTGTAAATTATGAAAAGATGTTTATCATGTAGTCCAAACTATATGATTTTCATTTTCACATATATTTTGTTTATGTTGTATGTCTGTCTAAAAAGTGTTATTGAGGGGCTTCATTTATTTTTTAAAAGAAATTGACAACATATAACTCATATTAACATTAAGGGGAAGTGTTAAAACATAATACTATTAGGGGTCTGAAGGTCTTTAGAACATTTACAATTCTCTAATATAAGATAAATGTCTTAAAGCATATTTATAGATAATATTTAATTAAATTATTAATTAATCATAATAAGTTTTGAAAAAGCGTGGCAATTGTTCACATTAGTACTACCCGTCTTATTTCTCTATATTCAAAGGAATTCCCATAGGGAATACTATAATGAGGTTTGGATTGGTGAATTATCACCTTTCAAAAGAGGATTTGTGGGGCTATTTGAGAGATAGGAGAAAACGATTAACCCCTAGGTTCCTTTGTCTATTATTTTATACATATATATATAAGTTTTTTAATATATGATTTTTTTGTGGGTTTTCTTACCTTAAAGGTTTTCCCCATCGTAATTTTGTGTTTCTATGTCTATGCTCTTGTATAATTGTTAAGTATTGATCACACATTTCATATGCATTTATATATGTATTAATATTTTCATTACATGCAAATAATAATGAACTCATCTAAATATTAAAATCCTAATATTATCCATCACTGCTTCCTCTCATTTACACATATCCCCACATAATTTTCATTTATTAGTCATTTATCTATCCATGTTTGTCCACAATGTCATACATTCACTCCCTCAACTCAATCTCATCATTTTTTGTATCAAGTTCACTTTGGCACCACTTAGTATTGAACTTGGGTTCAATCCCAAGGCAAATAGAGTTGAATTCAAGCATTCAAATTCAAATTCCAATTTACCCTCTCATTTCTACTAAGCCATTATGGATCGACTTGACACATGTTTGTGTGACTTATTATTGTGTTTTGATATTTAGAGACATTCAATGTACACTTATTATCATATTGGATTTTGGGACTAAAGAGAATACCTTGGGCACACTTAAATTTCTAAGGGATGAACAATTGCATACATTATATCTTCACTTTTGCATGTCTTCAATCATTCATTTGTAATTGTAAAGTTGATTCATCCAAGGGGTCGATGTGGGAGATCTTGACCCTAGTAATTTAGCAATCTCCTCAAAGGTGTTTGTAAACACTACCTTGAAACATTATCATTAATTCTTCATTGTTACTTATAGAGATAGTGCATCCATCCTCATTTGATTTCTATATATTTTTTGAATTATTGCATGTTTATTAACTTGGCTCTAAAAGTAATTGATTTTTTGGCTTAATATTTGGTAGTCTATTAAGGGGCCCTAGGCCAAAATGAAAAATGAAATGCAAATGATACAACATTCAAAACCCTTGAGTAAACAACCCATATAGAGGCATGAACCAAGAGAAACAACCAAAGGAAAAACTAAGAATGTTGATATGTGGCGACTGATCATGCTATACTGTATAGCCCATGGTATACTGTACACCTCGACATGTATCCTTGTTGGGGTCCAGGGCCGGGCTGAGGCCCGGGTGGGGGTTTGGAGGTGGCAACCCCCAAGAAAAATTTTCCTCCTGCTTTTTTGCATCGTCACCAAAAAAAGGAAAAATTCAATTTTGTAGAACCCGAATTTGGAAGCTTCTAAGCTTGTTAAAAAATGGGTTCGGATGGGGGTTATAGTATGATGAAAAACACGATTATTCGCAAGATTGTAATAAGTTTTTTGTACTGGATAATAAAATCATTGGATGGCTACAGTTTGGTGGATGTAGCTCGGATTGGGTGAACCGCGTTAAATTCTCTATGTTATAATTTATTCTGTGTGTTTCAGTTTCTCTATTTATTAATTAAATATGCATTAAATTGTTAGATGTCTTCCATTTCTAACCCTAACAAGTGGTATCAGAGTGGGTTGTGTTTCGATTATCATTTGTAGGAAGGTCTCATGGTTGAGTGGGAGTCTCACTGTTGAGTTGGAGTAATGGCAGACGAGGGTAAGAAGGTTGAGAAGTTTAATGGGAAAAACTATCAATTATGGAATATGTAGATGGAGGACTACCTATATCAGAAGGATTTATGGCGGCCATTGGAAGGGAAAACCAAGAAACCCGCAACAATGTCTAATGTAGTGTCCCTCTATTTCAGTTGTTCTGGACATTCAAGTAAGTAGTTCTTTTTAGGTGGTTGTGTTGTTTTCGTTGTTAAAAGTGTTTTTAAATATGGTTGATCGAATTGGTAAGGTCTTGATGATTTTGTGATTGTATTATTTAATTTGGTTTGAGGTGACGCAATAACACTAGTATTATGATTAGATTTGATTAATCAAAATTAATTTAATTATAAGGTCATTTGATTTATTTAGAATTAAATAAAGAATTAGACTTATAAGAAATGTTAATTATATTAACATTAGAAGTAAATGATTTGCATTAGGAAAGATAATTGTTATTTAATGATTGAATTTAATTTTAAAGTGAGAAAATATTAAAGTGGATAAAATATTAAAATTTGAACTTAAGTTTGAATGATTATAAAAGAAAGAAAGGCAATTGAAATAAAAATGGAAAGTAGATAGCTTGTTACTAAATAAAGATAAATTAGATTTTAATTGAAAATGGAAATAAAAATAAATAAAATATTAAAATCAATAAGGATAAATGATGAAGTGAAAGAAAAGCAAAACAATGAATAGAAAATTTCTCATGCAAGATCATTCCTATTCCTAATTGTGAAGAGATCACTGAAAAAGAAACTCGAAGGTTATTGGAGATTTTCACTTGTTTTTGTGAAGGATTCTTGCTTTAAAAGAATCTTTTTGGAGAAGTTGGAGGAAGGCATGTTCAAAGTGGATCAGGGATTCTAATCATGGAACCGAAAAATGTTGGAAGGTGGAGACTTGGTGAGAAGAGGAGGGGAATATGGAGCTTACAGCCTAGTTGGGGAAGCGGGAATGAGATGGCGAAGACCATTCAACATAAACTGGAGTGCATGTGTTCCAGAGCTGGACGATTTAAAGAAGGGAGGCGAGGTTGTCATGGTTGTAGAAGTGGAAGTATGGGAAGCCAAACCTACAAACCATGATGATGGTTATTGATGAGAATACAGAGAGTCATTCCAGAGACCCATAAGCTTATCCGCATCTATGAACAAATCCAGATCACACTCCCTGTTCCAATGATCATACCATCAAAGGCCAATTCGATGTTCTATCTGTTCAGCTTGAGGAGGATATAATACGCATAAGGAATCAATTATTCAACCGCCATCTTCATTGTTAAGGGAGCCCGTGCCCATGGTTGTCGATAAAAAGGTCAGTAAGGTCTACCTTCTATATTTGATAATTATCTGCACTGCAATTTCTTGTTAAGGAAAAACTCCCTTTGGTCTTCATCCTGATGTGCGTTCCTTAAGGGAATAGAGATTTATTTTGTCCATCTCTATTGTTAGAAGAAAACTTTTCACTGTGTCATGATTCTTCGTGCCTTAGAATCGGCTTATACCTGTTAAATGAATTTTCTTGATAGTTACATGTTTGGTACCGAAGATGTCTGGCGTTATAGAGAGTTTCGACCCCTTGTTTTTGAGTTATTTAGCGTCTGTAGTTGGCATTCTATCTATTGGGTCGGTAATTGGTTATTGATCTAATCGTGCTTGGTCTGTGTTCATAATTCTTCGAGACACTCTATCAAACAGTTCACAGGCCATGTCTGTGCTTTACCTTTTCTTACATGTTTGCTTGGGTAGTGTTTCTCTTATGTATTTTTTCAAACAGTTCCAGTGCCTTGTTTGTTCTTCCACATTTTGTATCTGTGTCCACCGAGGTAGTTGCAGCTATGACGCCTCCAAAACTAACCCCACCTAAATGCTATGGCTGATGTCCTTACCTTATTTCAAAGAGGAAAGAAAAACTCTCATTCTGGCGTAGGGAGAGTGGACGTTAGAAAGGTTGGAGAGTTTGGCATTACACCTGCTTATTGCATTTGCCCAAAAATTACTAAAGCCCTTTTAACAAATTCATCTTGTGCTTATCCTGCGATTATTGTACTCAATGAGACCACATTCTTATGGCGTAAGTGTAACATCAGCCCTTCCAATAGATAAACCCATCTTTTTACTTGCATATTCAGTTAAGTCAAAATCTCAAGGGAATGTTTATTCTTGAGGTATTATGCAGACCAAATCTTTTGTGATTGTCTGTGAGTTCAACACGGGAGCGTAGAAGACTATAGAGGTGTGAATAGCCTCGCCGATTCCGTCGGCAACCTATCACTTCTGCAGTACTCGAAAATAGAATGTTGTAGAGGTTTAAATAATCTCTCTGATTTCATTATCAACCTGTCTCTGCTGCGGCACTTGAACATATTAGGAATTTTACAGTTTTAAATAATCTCTTTGATTACATTGTCAACCTGTTTCAGCCGCGCGCTTGAACATAATAGGAAGTTTAAAGGTTTAGATAATCTCTCTGATTTCATTGTCAACCTGTCTCAGCCATGCGCTTGAACATAATAGGAAATTTCAAAGGTTTAAATAGATACTGCTTGTACCTCACGAAACATCTGCAAGCTTACACTAACAATGAACGTCTGTGACATTTATGCTCAGTTTAAGGATTGGGAAATGCATATTTTGATTCCTCTGGAATAGCCCAAGAGAATTTTTGATTTCTTCGAGCTAAGAGAACGAATTGTCTTTGCTGCCTCCAAATGAATTCTATATATATATATATATATATATATATATATATATATATATATATATATATATAAGAAAATGTGTACCTCTTTATAATTCGACTGATGACACTTAAGTAAAAACCTATATTTGATGGTTAGGGATCATGTTGGTAAATCGATGGCAATAAATTTTAGGTGCAAGTAGAATAACATAAAAATCAAGTGATCACCACTTAAATATATGGTGAAGTCAAATAGAAGATTTGGAAACGAAATATCATCATTGAATAAAATGAATAGTCTTTCATATCTTTCGACTTGGAATATCTTTTGAGGTAATGAACAATGGTTAAATGGATATATTCTATAGATTAGATTAAATTAAATGTATTAGGAAATAATTTATAATAAAATTGGAGAATATCACTAGAATTAGAGATTTAGGAATTGAGTGATGTGATTATTTGTACATTATATGTGTAAGTTGTTTTTTTTTTAAATATTGACATTTATCTTAATATGGAATAGGTATATGCCACTTGATATAGAAATGAGATATTGGACCAGTTATAGTTTTCATTGGATAAATTTGTTTAGGTCATCCCCTTAGAAAATTTAACTCTAATTTAGAATTTATATCAGGGGAAAATTTAGTTATTTAGTTGAATTGAGTAATTTATTAAAGTGAATTATTTTACATCATTATTGATAGTTGGAAATTAAATAATAAAGTTAGATGAGTTAAGTTGTGTAATGGCATCGCAATTAATTGTTGAAATAAATGTTGTAAATTATTGTGCTATATGGTCATTGTGTGATATGTGTGGAAAACTATGTAATTCATGGTCACATTGTTAACTTGTTGTTTGTATTTATTAATGTGTGAATCAAGTAAGGTGATTTTGTGTATAGAGTTATGTGGTTTATCACATTCTCCCATGTTGGGATTGATTTGGGTTAATTTTCTAAGTGGGAATGAAGTCTGATTTAAGGAGTATTTATGTCGTGTTGTAAGGGTTGTTTGCATTGTAAACTATGGTGTTTATTGGGTATTGTGTCCATGTTTGAAATTTTATGCATGATGTTAGTGTTATGGTGGATCTTGATCTTTAGTTGATTTTAGTTATTGCCCTTTTGAGAGCCTGCTTGAGCCTTGATGGTTCCTGAGTTGATTATAATGGTTTTTGTTTGAGTTGAAGATCTCGTTGTGATGTCATCACTTGTTGTATTGCTAATTGTGAATTGAAAATAGTTTCTTGAGATCTTGTTACTGTTGCCAGTTCTTGATAGGGAACCCTTGTGTTAACATTTTGAGAGTCTTCCAGAGGCTTATTTTATTGTTGGTCAATGTTCTTCATTTTATGTGCTCTTGATGTGGCAAGATATTGGTATCATCATTTTGAAAAGGGTTGTACGGAACTTTGTGAGACTTTGATTATGTACTTGTTAGCGAGATGGGTAATGCCTCGCATGCTTTTATATTGTGATTCTATATTCAAATTGGATGGTACAATCCTTGGTTTTGATGTTTGTTGGGTCTCTAGGGAGAGTGGCTCTTCGTGGGGGCCAACGCCTCGGATAGGAGGAAGTGCACAGGATAACCCACAAATGAGTTTGTTAATCAAGTGAAAACATAATAAATGAATCTCTGAGGGATGGGTAGAAATCACATAACAAGATTAAAAAAAAATTGTGGTTACCTCATCTTCATTAGGGCTTTCGCAGACTAATTGAAGGCTAAGAAGGTTGTGGTTGGCAAGGTCATTACCTTGTCCTCATGAGAGGTTAACGGCTCCGCATGAGTCACCCTATGGGGTCGGCGCCTCAAGTAGGAGGAAGGGCCAGGATAACCATAGATGGGGGCCGGTGCCTCAAGCAACCTGGTACAGCCGGTGCTTGGAGGAAGAGCACAAGATAACCCATGTAGGACTATGCGATGACACTCTCCACTAGTTGCCCTTATGCTTGGTTTCCTTGGTTGCCTCTGGAAGTGTGTCATGATTGTTATCTTGGATTTACTTTGCAATTGATTATGATTGTTTCTTTTGATATGTCTAGTATGTGTTTTATGGTCTTGTGTTTACCATGATTGGATCTTGGTTGTTGTCATTTAAGATCTATGGAATCTTCTGTTGTTGCTTTTGGTGTTATTGTTACTATGATATTCTTTATTGGGTTGGTCTTATGGAACGCTTGGTCGCAGATTCTTTCTTATCAGCTCCTTAGCACGGGGGGTGGGTCTTCAGATCCACGTGGTCAGGTGGAATGTGCTAAGCACCCCATTGGGTCCCCAGTTGAGGATTGAGAGCTACAGATTGATACCAGTTGCGGTGACTCTAGAGAGTATATGTCTTGGAGCTAGTTATGATATCTTGTATTCCACTGCTTAGTTGTATCATTCTATCTTGTTATCTGGGTCCTGTTCATGTTGGGAAACACTTTCGTATCTTTGTAATTCTTGAACATTGTATTGTATTGAAATGGATGCAATGTATTATTCTACCCTTTAGAAATGTTGTGTAAATATTGATCCATGACATATGTTATTCAATATGTGGTACATGTGCCAATATGTCCCTTGTGTTTATATGATGTTAGAGAGTTTATCATTATGAGTTTTGAGTTAATCATGTATATGATGTATTGATGTACGTGGATGGTTTCTTATTAATGTTTTTCATGTATGTGTTATATATGTAAATGTTTACTTAGTTATGGGTTATATCTTTGGCATTCATTCTTTGTTGTCGTATGGATTTAAGTTTCATAATGACTCCTCGTGTACCCCAAGGGACGTAAGTGTTAATGGATTGTTTAATTGAGTTTTATGACTTATGACTCAATGTGCATCTCATGTATGTTTAGATTTACTTTATTAAAAAAAATTGTTGTGTGGTAATTATTGTTAGTTGTCCTTCTAGGTTCACACGTCGGGGCGTTACACTCATGGTTGAGTGGGAGTCTCACTGTTGAGTTGGAGTAATGGAAGACGAGGGTAAGAAGGTTGAGAAGTTTAATGGGAAAAACTATTAGTTATGGAATATGTAGATGGAGGACTACCTATATCAGAAGGATTTATGGCGGCCATTGGAAGGGAAAACCAAGAAACCTGCAGCAATGTTTGATGAGGATTGGGAGATTTTGGATAGAAAGGCTCTTGGCAGTATTCGTTTATGCCTGACACAATCGATGGCATTCAATATTACAACAACAAAGACAACTCAAGAGTTGATGGAAACTCTAGCGAAGTTATATGAAAATCCTTCCGCTTCGAATAAGGTATTTCTTATGAAGTGTTTATTTAATATGAAAATGGTAGAAGGTGGGTCAGTTACTGATCATTTAAATGAGTTTAATAAGGTCACTAGTCAATTAAATTATGTAAAAGTAAACTTTGATGAAGAAGTTAGGGCTCTTTTGATTTTGTGTTCTTTGCCTGAAAGCTAGAATAGCTTGGTAATGGTTGTTAGCAATTTTGTTTCTGGTTCGAATACATTGAAATTTGATGATGTTGTTGGTGTTATTTTGAGTGAGGAAATTCGTAGGAAAAACTCAGGTGGAACATCCACATCAGGTAGTGTTTTGAATGCAAAAAGAAGGGGAAAAACAAAGGAGAGAGGAAATAATTCTAGAAATCATGGGAAGTCACAAGAAAAATCAAAGGACAGAAAGTCCCAATCTAAAGACAAGAGGGATTGCTAGTACTGTGGTAAGTCGGGTCATTTAAAGAAAGATTGTTGGTCTCGAAAAAATAAAGGAGACAAAAATGAAGGAAGTAAAGAGGAAAATGTGGTAAGTAATAAATCTAATGAGGATGCTTTGATTCTTTCCCTTGATAATTCTGATGATTCTTGGGTGTTAGATTCAGGGGCTTCATTTCATGCTACCCCCCATAGAAGTTATTTTATTGATTATGTCCAAGGGGATTTTGGGCTGGTTTATTTAGGAGATAACAAACCCTGTCAGATTGTTGGAAAGGAAAGAATCAAGATTAAGTTGCAGAATGAGAATCATTGGCTACTACATGAGGTAAGACATGTTCCAAAGTTAAGCAAAAATTTAATTTCAGCAGGGCAACTAGATGATGAAGGTTGTGTTGTTACATTTAGTGATAAAAATTAGAAAGTCACAAAGGGTGCCTTAGTGGTAGCAAAAGGTGTGAAAGTAGGCACCTTATATCTTTGTATAGGTCATACTATTCCTTCTACTTTAATTATTACAGAAAAGGGTCAATGTTCAGGAACAGTTGTTGCAGTTCAGCAGGTAGAAGATCATATAGTTGTTGTGGACTCTGAATCAGCACTGTGGCATAATAGACTTGGGCATATGAGTACAAAAGGTATGAAAGTACTTCATTCAAATAATGTTTTACCAGGTCTAAAATGTGTTAATATGGATTTCTATGAAAGTTGTGTCTATGGAAAACAAAAGAGAGTAAGTTTTCTCAAGGATGGGAAGAAAAATAAAGATGAGAAATAAAGTTGTGTCTATGGAAAACAAAAGAGAGTAAGTTATGTCTATGGAAAAAAAAAAAGAGTAAGTTTTTTCAAGGATGGGAAGCAAAATAAAGATGAGAAATTGGAGCTTGTGCATATGGATGTATGGGGACCAGCTCAGATATCTTCTCTCGGTGGCTCTCTGTATTATGTTACATTCATTGATGATGCAACTTGGAAGGTATAGATTTATTTCCTTAGAAAGAAATCTGATATATTTGAAACTTTTAAAAAATGGAGAAGCTTGGTTGAGAATGAGACAGGTAAAAGGCTAAAATGTCTCAAATTTGATAATGGTGGTGAGTATTGTAGCAAATATTTTGAAGATTATTGTTCCTCTAATGGTATTCGTAGGCAGAAAACGGTTCCAAGGACTCCATAGGAAAATGAAGTGGCTAAGCGCATGAATAGAACAATAATGGAGCATGCATGGACTATGAGATTGCATGCTGGGCTGCCTTTAAAAATGTGGGCAGAGACTGTAAACACTGTTGTTTATCTAATTAATAGAGGTCCCTCTAATCCTTTGGGTTGTGGTATTCCAGAGGAAGCATGGAAAGGTAAGAAGGTGAGTTATTCTTTTCTCAAAACCTTTGGTTGTGAAGAATTTGCACATGTAGATTATGAAAATAGAACCAAGCTTGATGCAAAATCAAAGAAATGTGTATTTGTTGGATATGGCATTGATGAATTTGGTTATAGGCTTTGGGATTTTGAAAATAAGAAAATTGTGAGAAGCAGGGATGTCATATTCAATGAGAAATTATTGTACAAAGATTTGTTGTTGCAGCATGAGAAGAAAGAAAATGATTAGACAGTGTTGGATGATATTCCAAACAATGATTTTTCAGTGGTTCCTCATGCTGGGCAACAACAACAACAAATACCACAAACTCCTGTGAATGTTAGAAGATATTCAAAGATAAGTAGACCTCTAGAAATATTCTCTCCCTCTTTGTATACTATTTTGTTAATTGATGCTGGTGAACCGAAATATTATGATGAAGCTATGTAGGTGGATACCAAGGTTCAGTGGGAGCATGGAATGGGAGAAGAAATGGACTCCTTGCTGAAAAATCAGACTTGGGAATTATGCAAGTTGCTTGCAGGTAAAAAGACTTTACCAAACAAATGGGTTTATAGGCTGAAAGAGGAGGATGGAGGTAAGAAGAGATTTAAAGCCAGATTAGTTGTTAAGGGATTTGCACAGAAAAACAGTATTGATTTTGATGAGATTTTTTCCCCAGTTATTAAAATGACTTCTATTCGTATTGTTTTAAGTATTGTGGATGCTGAAGATTTGCATTTAGAACAACTTGATGTTAAAATAGCCTTTCTCCATAGTGATTTGGAAGAGGAAATATATATGGACCAGCCATAAGGATTTGAGGTCAAAGGTAAGGAGAAACTAGTGTGCAGATCGAAGAAAAGTTTATATGGCTTGGAGCAAGCACCTCAAAAATGGTACTTGAAATTTGATAGTTTTATGGCTAAGCAAGACTATAGTAGGTGTAATTCTAACAATTGTGTTTATTTTAAGAGGTTGGATAATGATAGCTGTTGGCGTCAAATCTAACACCTCTGGAGTGCAGGTTTGTACGGACAGCTATGTACACTATGCAATGAGTGCTCTTCAAATTAGGAGGGGAAGCTCCCTCGTTGTGCTGGAATGCATGGAAAAGAAAAGTAATCTAAGTCCTATCTTTTTGTTCTCAGCTGGAAGAGGCACAAGGTTAAGAAAACCAAGAACGTTGCAGCTAAGGATTTTTCGGTTTCGCAGATCATTAACTACAACTAAGCTAACTACTTTAAATCTATCCAGTTTCCTCAAGAAAACAGAGCATGAGGAAATGGAGCAGAATTGACTATCTGACGATAAGCGGTTTAGACTCTCTACTTGAAGGCAAGGTGGGCACAACTATCATCTCAATCTAAACCAACTTATTGGGCACAACAGATTTAAGAATTTAC
This sequence comes from Sequoia sempervirens, assembly GCA_007258455.2. Taxonomy (NCBI): domain Eukaryota; kingdom Viridiplantae; phylum Streptophyta; class Pinopsida; order Cupressales; family Cupressaceae; genus Sequoia; species Sequoia sempervirens. Next base: position 137,468,977 of record VDFB02252616.1, read on the forward strand.
CAAGACGATCTTATGAAACCCTAGGTGGTATAACACTTGATCGAATCAGCAAAGCCTTCACAAAACAGCCTTTATCTTTATAATCTCACGAAACCCTAGGTGGTATAACCTTCAATTATATTGATAAAGATTCACAAAACAGATTTATCGCTGCAACTTCTCGAAACCCTAGGTGGTATAACGATCGATCACAATGGTAAATTAACACAAAACAGCCTTATCACCTTAATCTTTTGGAACCCTAGGTGGTATAACAATTGATTTCAATGATAAAGATGTTCAAACAGATATATCTAATCTATGGAAAGAATTCAGCATCACAATCTTTCGAAACCCTATGTGGTATAACAATCAATTGCAATAGTGAAGACACATGAACAAATACGAAAAAGAGCAATATTGAGGGCAAGGTGGGCACAGCATATATTTCTCTCTCAAGCAAAAGTTATTTACAAATGAGCGTAAAGCTCTTATTTATATACATCAAGGTGTAGGGAACCCTAAAATCACCTTGTGTTATCTATAGTTCTGCAATGCATGCAAGCAATGCCCAACCCTAATTAAGTAAACTATACAGTCAACTGGGAAACTACCCTCAGTTTGACTGAAACATCTAATCTAAAAATGGACAATTGTGCGAGCATGCACGTCCTTATTGAACACAAGTTAACTGGAAGACTATCATCAGTTAACGTAAAACCCTAAATAAAACTCCAAGTAAACAAGATGAATCTCAGAATAGACATGCATGAGGTGAGACAGCCAGTTAACTTGAAAGGGTAACGCCAAGTTAACTCCTGTGTATAATGTCTATCCCGAGAGGTGAGAAACTGAAGTCTACTGGTCGTGATCTCGAGCAACCAATCCCTCAACGAGGCTGTCAACTGCATCAGCATCTGAATGTCAGCAACTTGAGCAATCTTTGCAATCTTTGCACACTCAACCAGCATTTCACTGACTGGCAACTTTGGCGGCTCCGTAACTGAAGTGTTAGCCAACATCTCTTCTGCAGCTTGATACAAATCGGTCTCAGCTTTTCTGATGAAGTCATGAATTAAAACCATTTGGTCTTGAATTCAATTTGTGTATTGTACTCAAAAACTCACCTGTTGATCGTGAACACGGCTATATTCTGACAACTTTTGGAAAGCTAAAAATAGCCTGTTGAGGGTAAAATAGCCTATCAAAGCTAATTTTCAGCGAAAATCGAGATATAGGGTTTTGTCCAAAAGATCCTAAGACAACCCAACGCTGAAATGCATGACTTCTACTCGACCATGCAAAGACTTTTCGCTTGAGAAAATTAGAAACTCGAGAACGAATGCTCTGGAGTTAAAAATTCCTGAAAAATCAAACGCACGATTTTAATTCGAGGAAGCTATATGAAAATGATCCAGATGTTGAGACTTGTCTAATTTGCCAATTTCAGGAACATGCGAATTGAAAACTGAGAGAAATCTGAGAACCAAGGAGGAAAAAGACGTTTTTTTTATGTCTTCTTCTGTGAAAACCGCTCAAGATTTCTTTGAATTGCTGAGAACTGTGAACTTTAACCTGCAAAAGAATGTGATTGGAGAAATCGCCTTTGCAAATAGATGAGAAATTCGCCTTTGAACTGGAAGAATTCGCCTTTGTTCTGAAAACCATGAATTTTTCCTCTTGAAATTTGCGCCTTTGTTGAAGAAATTCGAATTTCCTTTGAAATTATCTTGAGAAAATACAAATTTATCTTGAATTTAATAATTCGCCTTTGAACTCTGGAGGAATTTGCGAATTTGCTATTTGAATGAATACACCTTTGAGAATTTGAAATACGCCTTTGATTATCTGAAGAATTTGCGAATTTGCTTGAAACTATGAATATCCTTAAAGATGCGCGCCTTCTCTTCTTGAAGAAATACGAACTTCTCTTGAAATTTGCTTTGAAAATTAACAAAATTCGATTTCTTTTGAAAATATGAATTAGCTTTGAAAATTGCGAATTTCTCTTAGAGATTGAATTTTCTCTTTGAAAAATACGAATTTTATTGAAAGCTCTGTGAATAACAAATGATGACGCCATACTTGAATAAGAAGAAATTCGCACCAATTGAGCAACTGCAAGAATTCAAAACCCTGACAAGAATAGAAGATCTCTGATTGGTTGCCTTTCAGTTCGACTGCCACTGACCGGAAGTTCAAATTTGAAAATAATAATAAAATCTTTATTATCATGCAATGGCGCCAAAAATAGAAAATGCCATCCATAAATAGACATATTCTGAACTTCAGTTAACAACACTGATGAAGCTCTGAGATTCATCGTCGTGCTTCAACGACTTCGAAAAGTCATCACTTGAGCATATAGGCGTCCATTTGCTCAAGATACTTCGTTTTTGATTAAATCCCTACTTTGTAGCTGACAGCACTATCGCGACTGGCCAACTTCGACACTGGTTTTCCGGATGACCGGGTGATGCTGAGACTGATCAGAGATAATCAACTGAAAGCCTCTGAACAAAGGAAGAAATGTCTAACGGGAGACATAACTGCCAAAATCCATCGTTTAACCCCTTGAAAATTAGTACTGACAATTGCTTTCGGGTTCGGACAGCCATTTCTAACCGCCATCGACGCTTCAAACGGTGGCGGCGGTGAGCGGTGAACATAACATCACGGACGGCAATCACTGTGATGGAGATATTCTGCAGATCCGATGACTGATGCACGACAGCTAAAATTTGTGTTAAGGGCCTCAAAAAGAAAAGCTCGCTCAAGGTTGCACTTTTGTCATTTCGACTTTAAAATCAAACGCCATCAAAATACCCTATTTTGATCATGATAACTGGAGCTGGGATGACCCGATTCGTGTAATTATCTGTTTTAACGGACAGCCAGAAGGGCCCTCAAGAGAAGTCACTGGAGGTAACGAGGTAAGAAAACTGCTTCTAAGACCTCAAAAACTCCAGTGCGTATTTTATTTATGTTTACCGCTCCCAGACTTAGCCATTTTCTGGACGTTTTCGGACATCTTCACCTTGTAATATTACACCAAAGACCTCGCACGCACGAGCGACTGCCAAATGCTGAAGGCTGACGGCTATGCTCGTTGGAAAGATAAATTGATTACGCTCAATAGTCGTGAAGACTTCGAACGCGAACGGGCTCATCTGACCAGCCTAAAGGCTAGGTGCCTTAAGACCTGCAGAAATAATGAAAATCATTTGTTGGTCCACCAAAATTACGGTTGGTAGAATTCCTGCCACGACCACCAAGAACGCCGGATCGACAAGCCGAAAGTGATGCATCGCGGAGTGGGCAAGAATACTATGATGTCGGAAGACTCGTTTGCAAATTCTGCCATCTAGAGGGTCCTTTAAGCCAGCTCTTGGCTTGTACTTGCACTGGGCATAAACGGAGAAGCTCGTAAATGTGAAAACTCCATTTTAAGCTGATCTTTGATGATGCCACCAACTCGAGAGTCTGATGACTGCGACTGGATAGCTCGATGGATAGCCAGACTGATTCTGAAGAGATTGACTATATGCTTGAGCACTTTCAGCAAGATCTTAACCTCCAACAAGTTGGGCGCCCCTGAGCTATACTTGCACTTTGTGAATTTTCCTTTGAAAAATCTTCGTATTTTGACCACTGAAAACTCCGTTTCGATCATTGAAACGACCGTGTACAATGTGAAATGTCGTCGTGAGATGCTCCTCCATTGTGAAAAGCTCCATTCTGAGTCTCTGCTTCAGGTTCTGATCAATAAAACTGACATTGACTGACAAACTATTGACAAAAACTCCATGCTTGATATTGCCCAAAACTATATTTTACAACATTTTAGCACGGTTTAGACTTTTTAATGCAAAATGCCTTGATGAAGCAAAAAATTTGGTTTGGGTACAACATTAGGCTCCGTCTGGTGACCATGTCGGATACCTACGGCATAGGAGAACCTAAGAATCTCAGTGTTAAGTAGACCAGTGATTTATAATTTGGGCATTGGAGTCAAGACTTTCCCTATTCACCTAAAACATTTGGAGTTTCCTAAAAACCTATCCTAAAAATCACCTAAAACAAGACTGCCTAAATCACCTAAAACACGACAAAACATCACAAAACGGGGAAATACAAAACAACATAACGTTAAAGCATACAAATTACTTAAAGAAAACTAACTCCACCCCCGAAGAGATGAAGTGCTTTGAATATTGTTTGCTGCATGGCAGCGAGAAGAGCCTCCCACCAATGTTGTTTCTGCCTGAAAGGCGTGACTTCTCTTCTGATGGGAATTGCAGGAGGCAATCCTTCTGGAATGAAGATTCTCAGGTATTCATATATCCATGCAAAGGTACTCTGACAAAAGTTGGAATATGATGCAAATGGTAACGCTGATACCCCTGAGTCATTAGTTCTATTGTAGTTCATCCTTGGGATGTCGAATTCTTCAAACCAGTCGATCGAGTTCCAAACTCAATTTCTGTAATGCCGTAGGTGATCTTTTCTAACCTGATAATATCCTTTGACTGACTCATTGATCAGCTCTACATCACCTTTAACACATAGGAGTTTGATTCCCATGTCTTCGGCATCTTTGAGGCCCTGCAAAAGCACCTCTTTTTCAGTTTCAGTGAATTCCAATTGCACAGATGGGTGCAATTGTCCTTTAGGGGATATGATCAATTCCCCTTCTTCTAAAAATTTTGTTGAACAATCTCCATCGAACTGTATTGTCCATGACTTTATATCCTCTGTCGGTTTCTTTTCAAAACATGCAATGTTCTGGTCTTCAACTTTTATTTCTGACAGAGTCGCACAATTACCAGAACCCGTTTCAGGATTTGCTCCTGTTGGAATAGATGATTTGAGCACAGCCTGCTCCTTTACGACCTTAAGAATCTGATCTAATTCTTCTGGATGATCCTGAAGATATTCCAGTTGCGAGATTTGTACCTTGGTCTTCATCATGGAAGCTACGATGTCAAAATTTGCTGAAGACGTCTCTTGAGCAACTGGCATAGTAATCGCATGTGAAGGTTTGGGTTTAGAAGTGAGAAGCACTTCTTCACCCTCTTCGTTTGATTTCCGCCTTTCTTCTTCTTCTTTCTGTGCTTTGAAGTGTTGATCACGTGTAAACACAGGAGGAGTGTACTGACGGTATTCTTCTTCTTCTTCTTGATTTACGGGTTCTTCATCAAAGTATCCTGTTGCGGAGTCGCCATCGAAGTTGTCCATCTGTGGTAAAACAACCTTCAAACTTGGTGTTGGTACAAAACTAGAACTGGGAGCAGCTTCAGTGTATCCCATGATTTGGATCATTCTCAGGTTCTCTGGACATGTGGATCCGGAATGTGTATTGATGTCATGGAAAGGACAAAATACTGCACTGTGTGCAGCTTCAATCATTGATCTTGGTGGAGATGTTGGCAACTGTGGCTGAAGATTGTCTCTCTTTGGCTGGTACGGTTGCTGAACTGGAGATCTGATAGAATCTATTTTCATCAAGCCGGAAGTGATCATATTATCCTCCAATTCAATGGCGTGTTCTTGTGCACTCTTCAACTCTGTTGCTTTGGCCGTCTTGAGAAAGAAGGCTATCTCTGATGGAAGAGCATTTATGAAACAGCTTATCAGAATCTCCGGTGATGGATCGAATGTAGAAGAAATTCTTGTAACAAGACGATTAAATCTTGCCACAAAATCCCTCATGTGTTCTTTGTGTTCCATCTTTGAATTTGTGAGCTGGGCAAACAACATATGATTGTCTTCAACGGGCTTGAATCTCGCCAAAAACTTCTCGCTCATAGTTTCCCAACTTGTGATACTGCCTAGCGCCAGGTGATTGAACCAGTCGGCAGCATTTCCCGCAAGAGTCTCGACAAAGAGACGCACCGCGATGTCTTCATGCTCCACGTGCAAGACGGCGCAAGCCGTTGTGAACGCAGAAAAATGGTCCTCTGGGTGTTGTGTTCCATCGCCGTGAAACCGAGGAAAATGCTTCCTTGACCCTTTAGGTAACTCATGATTTACCTCAAAAGCCAAAGGTCCAATGTTATTACCCCAAGGTAATGGGGGTGAACGTCGCCTGTCAACATTGTTGTTATCATCCATTGCTTCTGTGTGAATCATGCAATCGGATGCTAGAGTGTAATCATTCCCGTGAAATAAAGCGTAAAGCTTTTCTTGAAGTTTTCTTGACTCGTGCCCCACGGTGGGCGCCAGAAAACTTTTGGCGTCAAATCTAACACCTCTGGAGTGCAGGTTTGTACGGACAGCTATGTACACTACGCAATGACTGCTCTTCAAATTAGGAGGGGAAGCTCCCTCGTTGTGCTGGAATGCATGGAAAAGAAAAGTAATCTAAGTCCTATCTTTTTGTTCTCAGCTGGAAGAGGCACAAGGTTAAGAAAACCAAGAACGTTGCAGCTAAGGATTTTCTGGTTTCGCAGATCATTAACTACAACTAAGCTAACTACTTTAAATCTATCCAGTTTCCTCAAGAAAACAGAGCATGAGGAAATGGAGCAGGGATTGACTATCGGACGATAAGCGGTTTAGACTCTCTACTTGAAGGCAAGGTGGCACAACTATCATCTCAATCTAAACCAAGCTTATTGGGCACAACAGATTTAAGAATTTACTAAGACGATCTTACGAAACCCTAGGTGGTATAACACTTGATCGAATCAGCAAAGCCTTCACAAAACAGCCTTTATCTTTATAATCTCACGAAACCCTAGGTGGTATAACCTTCAATTATATTGATAAAGATTCACAAAACAGATTTATCGCTGCAACTTCTCGAAACCCTAGGTGGTATAACGATCGATCACAATGGTAAATTAACACAAAACAGCCTTATCACCTTAATCTTTTGGAACCCTAGGTGGTATAACAATTGATTTCAATGATAAAGATGTTCAAACAGATATATCTAATCTATGGAAAGAATTCAGCATCACAATCTTTCGAAACCCTATGTGGTATAACAATCAATTGCAATAGTGAAGACACATGAACAAATACGAAAAAGAGCAATATTGAGGGCAAGGTGGGCACATCATATATTTCTCTCTCAAGCAAAAGTTATTTACAAATGAGCGTAAGCTCTTATTTATATACATCAAGGTGTAGGGAACCCTAAAATCACCTTGTGTTATCTATAGTTCCCCGCGAATGATGCGCTGTAATGCCTAACCCACTATAAACTATACAGCTAACTGGCAACTACTCCTCGCCTTTAATCAAACATCTAATCTAAAAATGGACAACTGTGCGAGCATGCACGTCCTTATTGAACACAAGTTAACTGGAAGACTATCATCAGTTAACGTAAAACCCTAAATAAAACTCCAAGTAAACAAGATGAATCTCAGAATAGACATGCATGAGGTGAGACAGCCAGTTAACTTGAAAAGGGTAACGCCAAGTTAACTCCTGTGTATAATGTCTATCCTGAGAGGTGAGAAACTGAAGTCTACTGGTTGTGATCTCGAGCAACCAATCCCTCAACGAGGCTGTCAACTGCATCAGCATCTGAATGTCAGCAACTTGAGCAATCTTTGCAATCTTTGCACACTCAACCAGCATTTCACTGATTGGCAACTTTGGCGGCTCCGTAACTGAAGTGTTAGCCAACATCTCTTCTGCAGCTTGATACAAATCGGTCTCAGCTTTTCTGATGAAGTCATGAATTAAAACCGATTTGGTCTTGAATTCAATCTGTGTGTATTGTACTCTGAAAAACTAGCCTGTTGACTGTGAACACGGCTATATTCTGACAACTTTTCTGGAAAGCTAAAAATAGCCCGCTGAGGGTAAAAATAGCCTATCGAAGCGCAATTTTCAGCGAAAAATCTGAGATATGGGTTTTGTCCAGAAAAAGATTCTAAGACAACCCAGAACGTCAGAAATGCGAAAATATGACTTCTACTCGACCATGCAAAGACTTTTCTGTTGAGAAATTTAGAAACTCAAGAACGAATGTTCTGAAGTTAAAAATTCCTGAAAAATCAAACGCACGATTTTAATTCGAGGAAGCTATATGAAAATGATCCAGATGTTGAGACTTGTCGAATTTGCCAATTTCAGGAACATGCGAATTGAAAACTGAGAGAAATCTGAGAACCAAGGAGGAAAAAGACGTTTTTTGTATGTCTTCTTCTGTGAAAACCGCTCAAGATTTCTTTGAATTGCTGAGAACTGTGAACTTTAACCTGCAAAAGAATGTGATTGGAGAAATCGCCTTTGCAAATAGATGAGAAATTCGCCTTTGAACTGGAAGAATTCGCCTTTGTTCTGAAAACCATGAATTTTTCCTCTTGAAATTTGCGCCTTTGTTGAAGAAATTCGAATTTCCTTTGAAATTATCTTGAGAAAATACAAATTTATCTTGAATTTAATAATTCGCCTTTGAACTCTGGAGGAATTTTCGAATTTGCTATTTGAATGAATACACCTTTGAGAATTTGAAATATGCCTTTGATTATCTGAAGAATTTGCGAATTTGCTTGAAACTATGAATATCCTTAAAGATGCGCGCCTTCTCTTCTTGAAGAAATACGAACTTCTCTTGAAATTTGCTTTGAAAATTAACAAAATTCGATTTCTTTTGAAAATATGAATTAGCTTTGAAAATTGCGAATTTCTCTTAGAGATTGAATTTTCTCTTTGAAAAATACGAATTTTATTGAAAGCTCTGTGAATAACAAATGATGACGCCATACTTGAATAAGAAGAAATTCGCACCAATTGAGCAACTGCAAGAATTCAAAACCCTGACAAGAATAGAAGATCTCTGATTGGTTGCCTTTCAGTTCGACTGCCACGGACCGGAAGTTCAAATTTGAAAATAATAATAAAATCTTTATTATCATGCAATGGCGCCAAAAATAGAAAATGCCATCCATAAATAGACATATTCTGAACTTCAGTTAACAACACTGATGAAGCTCTGAGATTCATCGTCGTGCTTCAACGACTTCGAAAAGTCATCACTTGAGCATATAGGCGTCCATTTGCTCAAGATACTTCGTTTTTTATTAAATCCCTACTTTGTAGCTGACAACACTGTCGCGACTGGCCAACTTCGACACTGGTTTCCGGATGACCGGGTGATGCTGAGACTGATCTGAGATAATCAACGGAAAGCCTACTGAACAAGGAAGAAATGTCTGCTGGGAGACATAACTGCAAAATCCATCGCTTAACCCCTTGAAAAATTAGGGCGACTGACAAACGTTTACGTTCCGTGACTTAGCCATTTCAACCGCCATCCGACGCCTAAACGCAATACCGACTTGAACTGCGTGAACCTCACCGGGATACGAGACGGCTCACTTCAAGATGATCGAGATATTCTCGCGATCCGATGATCGTGATGCATGATACTAAAACTGCGGTTAAGGGCCTCAAAAAGAAAAGCGCCCCTGGCTCAAGGTTGCACTTTTGTCATTTCGACGAAAATCAAACGTCATCAAAATACCCTATTTTGACTGCTGATAACTGGAGCTGGGATGACCCGATTCAGGTACTATCTGTTTTAACGGACAGCCAGAAGGGCCCTCAAGAGAAGTCACTGGAGGTAACGAGGTAAGAAAACTGCTTCTAAGACCTCAAATTCTCCAGTGCATATTTTTAATATGTTTACCGCTCCCAGACTTGGCCATTTTTCGGACGTTTTCGGACATCTTCACCTTGTAATATTACACCAAAGACCTCGCACGCACGAGCGACTGCCAAATGCTGAAGGCTGACGACTATGCTCGTTGGAAAGATAAATTGATTACGCTCAATAGTCGTGAAGACTTCGAACGCGAACTGCTCGATCCGGACAAATTTAAAGGCAGCTTTAAGATCAGCAGAAATATACCTAAAAATCATTTATTGGTCCGCCTGCGAAATTACGCGGCTTGGTAGAATCTCTGCCACTCTACTCACTGTGAACGCTTCTGACGCATTAAGCCGAATGATGCACGCGAGTCGGGCAATACTAATGGATGTCGTGAAGACTCATTCGCAATTCTACCATCCAGAGGGTCCTTTAAGCCAGCTCTGGCTTGTACTTCGTAATCGGGCATAACCCAGCTCGTAAAATGTGAAAACTCCATTTTAAGCCGATTGATGATCAGCCACCGAACTCGAGCTCTGATGATCGCGACCGATAGCTCGACGGATAGCCAGACTGATTCTGAAGAGATTGACTGTATGCTTGAGCACTTTCAGCAAGATCTTAACCTCCAACAAGTTGGGCGCCCCTGAGCTATACTTACACTTTGTGAATTTTCCTTTGAAAAATCTTCGTATTTTGACCACTGAAAACTCCGTTTCGATCATTGAAACGACTGTGTACAATGTGAAATGCCGTCGTGAGATGCTCCTCCATTGTGAAAAGCTCCATTCTGAGTCTCTGCTTCAGGTTCTGATCAATATAACTGACTTTGACCGACAAAATATTGACAAAAACTCCATGCTTGACATTGCCCAAAACTGTGTTTTACATCAAATTAGCAAGGTTTAGATCTTTTAATGCAAAATGCCCGGATGAATCCGCACGGTTTGGGTACAACAATAGCTACATCATGCTTGTAGCTCTAACATGGATCATAAGTGAGTTTAGGGGCAGCAAAACAAATCCTTGGTATGAAAATTTGTAGAGATAGGAAAAACAAAAAATTGTTTTTATCTCAGGCTAATTATGTTGAAAAGGTGTTGCAGAGAATTCATATGGAGAATGCAAAAGTTGTTAGCACACCTTTGCCTAGTCCTAGTCATGTTAAATTGACTAAGGATATGTGTCCAAAGACACAAGAGGAGGAAGAAAAAATGTCCAAGGTACCATATGCTTCAGCTATAGGCAGTTTAATGTATGTCATGGTATGCACAAGACCAACTATTGCACATGTCGTAGGAGTTGTTAGCAGGTATTTGAGTCATCTTGGAGTTGAGCATTGGAATGCGGTAAAATGGATTCTCAGGTACTTGAGAGGTACATCCAATAAATGTTTATGTTTCAGGGGCTCTAATACTGATTTAAAAGGCTATGTTGACTCAGATTTGGCAGGGGATATAGATACCAGGCGGAGTACTACAGGTTATTTATTTACAGTTGGTGGGACAGCTGTGAGTTGGATTTCTCAATTGCAAAAGGTGGTTGTTTTATCTACCACAGAGACAAAGTATGTTGCTGCAACTGAGGTGGCAAAGGAGATGATATGGCTGCAAATTTTCATGGATGAGTTGGGCAAACAACAGGCTGGAAATGACTTGTTTATATACATCTTGCAAAGAATTCTGGTATCGGTCTCTTGGAGGATGGACAGGTCAAACTGGACAAGATACATACAGATGTCAATCCAACAGATATGTTTACGAGGGTGGTGACAAGGGAGAAGTTGAGTTCCTCTTCAGCTTCAATTGGCCTTCAAGGTTGAATTCAAATAAAACAGAGCGCAGGGTCCAAGGTACTTATTTCTAGTGGGAGTTGTAATTGCAGAGTGTCGTCCAAGATCAGTCTCCAAGTGGGAGATTGTGTTGGTGTGGAGCCTAATCAGTCTTCAAGTGGGAGATTGTTGGTATGTGGCGTGATCATGCTATATTGTATAGCCCATGGTATCTGTACACCCCGACATGTATCCTTGCTGGGGTTTGGGGCCAGGCGGGGGTTTGGGGGCGGCAAGCCTGAGAAAAATTTTTCTCCTACTTTTTCACGTCGTCACTGGAAAAAGGGAAAATCCAATTTTGTAGAACCCGAATCTAGAAGCTTCTAAGCTTGTTAAAAAGGGGGTTTGGATGGGGGTTATAGTATGATGAAAAACACAATTATTCGCAAGATTGTAATAGGTTTTTGCACTGGATAATAAAATCATTGGATGGCTACAGTTTGGTGGATGTAGCCCAGATTGGGTGAACCACATTAAATTCTCTGTGTTATAATTTATTATGTGTGTTTTAGTTTCTCTATTTATTAATTAAATTTGCATTTAATTGTTAGATATTTGTCATTTCTAACCCTAACAAAGAACATTAAAACTAAGACTATAGATCAAATACCAAGTCAAAGCTGCTACACATACCCTAACAAATACAATCTAGATAAAGAACAAAATACATAAACCATTCACTCCTATTAAGCACAATGATTGAAACCAAGGGAAACAAACAACACCTTTGCCACATTGCATCTTCAAAACTTGCTACCTGCTACTGAGAGACACTGACACCACCAAGGATAGAGCAACACCTATCATAAGTCCTCACAATGACCTTGAAGCAACCAAAACACTTTGTGTGAGCAAGAGTGTTGATGACATGACTGCTTGCCAATAAGTGGTTGGTGGACTAGTGCACCGGTTTTGGGTACCTCCATGCAAAGTAGCACATGAAATGTGCCATACATAGATAGGCGTTGTTTTGTTTGATAGTTAGATAAGGTAGGCTCTATTGCATTAGTGTTGGCTCATCTCTTAGAGGAACACATTGTCATACAAGGGAGACTAATGGTCTAACATATGCACCAAATGATTAGGCCAATGTAGGAATTCGCTCCTACATGATGCAAGCAAGATGGTCCTTTACATCTTTTATCTTTTTCTTACAGGTAGTGAGATGCATACCCAATAAATCTTCAACTGATCATCAGTAAGATCTTTTAGAAAATGTGACCATTATTGAAAGCTTGAACCATGTGTGATTGCCTGGCCTAAATGAAGACAAGTGACAAAGCTTATGGTGGAGAAATATCAGTAGATTGTCAATCATGATCAATTTGAATTAAGGTGGTTTCTAAATAGAACCATTAACATGGCTCCATCATGAAAACATTGTTACAAAAATACACCACAGATACAGAGGAAGTAGCATTCAACTTTATTTATAGGATACAAGATTATGCTTATAATTCTTTTAACTGTCCCAACTAACTGTTATAGCAATTCTACAACAAAATTCTTAAACTCGTATAAGATAAATTATTACCATCTTAAATATTTGAATATGTAGCAGTCCTAAATCTGACCTTAGTTGGAATTTCCTCACTACTAACTACTCCCCCTACATGTATAGAGTGTAATACAACCCTCTCCGACAACTAGTTATAAAGACAGCCTACATGGAACCAAAAACAACCTCTTCCAGTTTTAAACTCCATGATGCTTCATCAAAAGGTTTAAACTTTGTTGTACTTCCATAGCTGGCGTAATCTGTATTTTGGCCTGGGTTATAGGTAAGCCTCAGAAAAAATAGCTTTGAGTAACTTCATTTTTCTTCAAAACATTGAAAATCTAGAACTGATATACATGTTCATTGTATGTTGTTAGTTCATTGCAAATACATGGATGTTGCTCTAAACATAGCTCATTAGCATTTGGTATCATCATCTTTTGTCAAGTTATTATTGATTACATCGATGGAGGATTTAACAGAAAAGATGATGCTCAAAAAATATAAGGCATATGACCCTGATTTGGTTCCTTGTATTGGTATTCAATACATGTGTAAGGAGTTCAAAGCTTCAAACAAAATTGTGTTTAGATGGATGTTAAGGATCAATTTTCTGCAGAAATTTGTTGTTTTTATGGATGAAAGCGATAACATTTGCTTCCCTTCAATTATCTTCATTGGCTTCAATATTTCCTTGCATCAAACTACTTTTAGAAAGAAAAGGAGTGCTCATTCGGGGCTATACTTGAAAACACATTTTTAACAAAAATAGGTACACAACCTGTATCCATGCCCAATGCCAACTATAAAATTATGTTATCAAGCTTAATTCAACCATGATACTTGTCATGTAGAAGTGGAACATGCTTTCAATCAACAATCCCATATTTTGACATTATAAGACATGAATAAATCTATTGGAAAAATCAAGAGAATTTACATTTTGTACAATAAAAATTACAAATAATAATTATATTATTGAGAGTTCATTTAGGAATGTATTACAATATGGCTTTTATAAAGCCTTTCAAATATAACTTCCTGAACTGCTATCTTAAGGAATGTAACTAATTATTTTATAACAAAAATGAACAAGTTAGTAAGATGACTTTATTAAGGTAAACCTTAATATTCCAACACCCCCCTTAAGGTTTACATTCCACGTGACAAAACATGTCTGAAACAAGCGAATACATATTCTTTAGAAGTTTTTTCTTTGGAAAAACAAATATTGAATCAAGTGTGTTGTACCCAAAATATTTTTTTGGCATTCTGCTTAAATTGAGCTAAATCAGGTAAAAATGTCGTCAAAAGTCTGTTTTAGGTCAAACCAAACATAAAGTTTTTGTGGGTTTCTGCCAAAGAACATATGTGTAAAATTCTAATTTTTTTTTTGAAAATTAGAGTTTCAAACCCCTATTTTCAAGGAAACCCCTAAAAATAGGACCTTCCCAGAAATGATTGAAAATGATTTTGATAGGATTAATCAACTTCATGATCACACTAGTCAAGTTAGAATCATCAAAAAACATGTTTTACTCTTGTGGGTCTATTTTCATTTTTCAAGAACAAAGTTAGGAGCTTCACAACCATTAATGGTAGATTGGCCAATACCAGGTGCTGAAAGCTAAGCTTCAAGAACTTTAATGAAGAAACCATGGTAGAAAAGGATGAAAAGATGTTTGATGAAGGAGATTTTCAAAACTGAAAAAATGCCAAAATTTGGCTAACTCTGGAAAACCACGCCTTGCTACCAAGGAGGAAATGCATTTAAAGGTGAAAAAGGCGCCTTTGTTGAAGAAAGACGCCCTTGAATAAGATGATGCAGATGTCAATTCCTGAGGAAACTTGTCTTCATGATATCTCCTTGGCTTCAACCCAGCTTTACAACGAACTTGTCAATCAACCTGCGAGACAAATCAAACAACAACAATGGTTGATCGTCAAAGCATGCTAGATAGAAGGTGAATTAGTGAACTCTAAAGAAAAAGCGCCCATGTTGGCTAGGGGCATCCTTCTTTTTGAGACACCTGATAAAGTTATCAACAGCTACTTTATATAAGGCATTTGTTTAGTTCTCTCCTAGCTTTGCGATCAATCTGACAACACGTTCACAAGACCTGTCAAACAGTCAAAGGTTGAGATCAAGTAGAAAATGCCAAAGGTGAGGACTGAATGAAGAACATGGAAAATTGGCTAAGTACCAAGGAAAAGCGCCCCTACTAAAGAAAGGCGAACAGTCTTTTGGGCATGCAGATGCAATCTATTTGCTCAGTGACCTCTAGGATAATCTTCTCCATCTTGATTGATCTCGACAACGAAACCGTCAACAAAGACATTCGACAAATCAAACATCTAATGACGAAGATCAAACTAAGGTAGTTTATAGCATGAATATAATTAGTCAACAAGTCAAAAGCGCCCCTGTTGGCTAGGGGAAACCTTGGATTTGAAGGACCTAAACAGACCTTCAAGAGTTGAGAAAGCAATCATCCTTTCTAGGACTGAGTTGGTTACCCAACACACAGTCAAGCAAATACATCTGACTCGTGAATCAACGGTGACGTCAGATCAAAGCACGAAGGGTCTAAATGGTGATAACAAAGAACAATCATAAAAATTAACTAAGTCAGAGCCAAAAGCGCCCCTACTAAAGCAAGGTGCCCTTGGATTTGGAGCCTCAAAGTCAGGTTTTTGGCTTGATAGCTCCTAGGCATACCTCTTCAGGGTAGTTCCATCTCAACAACAAATCTGTCAATAGCTGCTAAAGATTGACTGAACAATTGGGAGCAAGGATCAAACAGAGGTACTTCAGCCTAGAAAATAGTGAAAAAAGTGTTCAAACTCAAAAAGGACGCCTAAAATGGTCAAAGCAAGATTTGTTGACTTAAGATATTTTGGAGGCAAAAGTGGCCAAATAATCCCACAATAAGTGGAAATCAACTTTTTGAACTCCAAATTAGGCTAAATCAGGCTTCAATCATGAGTTGGCGCCCAAAATTGAAGGATTCAGACTTGAATCATTATAAACCAACTCTAGGTGTCCCATTTCATTATTTCTTTTGCAGGTTGAAGATCAAAAACAACAATTTGCTCTCAAGGACGTCTTTTCAAGATCTAACAAGGGTTTTGGACCGTTCATTATTTTTTAAAAATTAGTGGCACAAAGTGATTTCTTCTCAAAGGTTGCATAATTTTCTAGTGAAACCCATCTTTTCAATTTTTCAAGAAACAACAAACTTGTTGCCCCTATTTTTAGGGTTTTTCAGGAAAAGTCTCAGAATAAAAAATCTAAGTAACTAGGTTTTTTCAGCATTGAAGCACGAACAAAACCCATGTGCCATATTTTTTCCAAAAAATACTTCTCAGTAGGCGCTATTTTTAAGGGTTTTCGGAAATTGTCAAAACAGGGTCATGTGCACAGTTGATCTTTAAGATTTTTAGGATGCAGTACTCCTAGGTACAATACAAGACCAAAATGGCCTTGTACCATGATTTCCTGAAAACGACTGACACAGACTTACATCAAAAGAACCTAGTGGTCGATTCAGAAGATTTGGAGGGCATGAATCAAATCACACTACAAAACATAGAAGAATTTGGATTGCTTCAAGTTGTGTCAATCCCTATCACATTACAAAGTGTGGAGCTTGTAATTGCTTGCATTAAGCATTACAATTCTACCACACGAGAAATTCGATTAGTGGATGGGAGGGTGATCTATAGCCTGAAACCAAAGGACATTGAAAAATATTTTGCTATTCCACCATGCTCGACCAATGTGGTTATATTAGTGAAAGAATGCAAAAAGGAATTCGAAGCATCAAAGGACATGTGTTTGTAGAAAATGGCAAAATAATGGTTAAAGGTGAAAAAGGCCAACTTGCCCAAAATGGTTGGGTGAGGAGAATTCTGAGACGAGTATGTAGTGTCGATCACTCTAGTCAATAGGATCACTGGACAGGAAGAGGGCAATCAGTTTCAGTTGTGAATGTTCTACATCATTGTCAAGATTATCAACAAAAGAGAACATTACGACTAGGTCACCTTGATCAGTGACACACTCCACCAATAAATTATCGAGTTTCTAGAGGCTCATAGGTTCCACATGTGTTTCTACCTTGTATACTTGATTGCCTTCCAAGGCGAGTTCAGGACACTAAACACTATGGGAACCTTAGGCATATAGAAGGTCCATGAATACTTTTTGTGTCTTGAGTTTAATCAAGCGGAATGGCATTTCAAACGGATAAGCAACCTTTTCATCATGCACATTGTATGAGACCTCGACCATGAGATGCATGTGCGTATATCACCAGGAGCCAAGGAGGCAATGGTGGACTGGGCGGATTGGTTTATCCAATTCCTCACCTTCACCTACATATGCGTGTATGGATACAATGGTCACCCCGCCATGATGCCACGCTACCCTTCAAATAGGGTAGTTTTCATGGAGTTCCTAAGGTAGTTTTCTGAAGTTCACTCACCTACACCTTAAGAAGAAGCTAGCTGCAAGCTTTCCCATCCAGATGGGACTCTATAGATGTAAATCATCGATTGATGCCAAATTAATGAGCCAAGAGATGGTGAGACTCAATCTCAAATACCTCATTGAGAGAAGTTTGTATGATCCAGAGGTCTTTATGCAGCACATCTTAAGCAATGCTCATCACACAAATCTTCTATGGAAGATTAATGGGTCAATTTTGATGATGAGTTTGAGGTACAAAGAAGGAACTGTAGCCGGTTTAGGCTCTCACAAATTGCTGACTTTATGTTAGAAGACATTGAGGGCCTATCTGATGATGAAGGGGAAGTCATTCTCCCCTCATTCTTCATGGATCAAGTGGACTCACAACCACTCAAAAGAGTAGATTGGTATGCTAAAGAAAACACATCTATAGAGGAGAGAACGAGTAGAGTTGTCAGAAACAGTCAACTCTACCTAGACAACAAGAAGACCAAGAAGGTAGTACTTCCCCGAACAAAGCCACCACCGGTTCAATCTACACTACCTTCCACTTCAAGGAAGAAGCCCAGACATAAGTAGTGGAGCAATCCTCCCAAAGGGATGCGGATGTCAGGACACACAAGGGGAAGACCATAGGAGTTATATGTGGAGACAACCACAAACATTCTTGAGATAGTAGAGACCATTGCAGCCAAGCCAGTGATTGAGATAATCACTACATATATAGAGCTCATAATGGAAGTAGCAGCAGCAGATATGGTTCCTATGATAGAGATAGAGCCACCTACTTCACCACCATCACAACAGTCACAAGTCCCCATCGACTTGGACTCTTCACTGTGAGATATCACTATAGCACAGTCTCATTCATCAAGCATTTAGGGGCCCAATATTCCTCCTTCTAGCAAGGCTAGTCGGGATTCTATTTGGCTTGAGGGTTTCCTAGGAAGGAAGAGGGAAAGGCCATCCTACCAGCTTGACTTCACAGAGTTCGATCATGTCCATCAAGACATGCCATCGAAGAAATTGAAGAAGTACATGTAGAAAGGAATGCAGATAATGAGTTCATCATAGAGACTGCTGCCCCACCTAAGGTCAAAAACATACATGAGGTAGAGGTTGAGGACTTTACATTTTCCAAGCTCAACCTCAAAAAGACCACCCGTCAGGTGGAGGAAAACCTTCTTGGAATTGCCTTAGTGAACATCCAAGAGAGGATGGCTAAGGATGGAAGATACAAAGCAGCCTTAAAGGTTGAAAATCAGCAATTGAGGATGTACATTTCTAGCCTAATGCATGACACTTCAAACGTCTTAGCTTTGCCACAGGAATTGCTAGATCTCCCTGCAAAGAGAAACCATCATCAGTTGATTACATATGAAAAACACTTGAAAATCAAGTGGAGGAATTTGTTGTCAGAGGACAGTGTATATTGGCAGAACTATACCAGTGGAGGGATAGAGCACATGGACTCCGTGCAAAGATTCAACAATTGGAACTAAAGACAACAGACAAGAGGTCAGGCGATGAAATCACAATTGCAGACTTGTAATTGGCATATCAGTCAATTACCACTAGAGAGAACAAGCAACATCTTTTTGCTCAGAAAGAATAACTGGCATACAAGGTGAAAGCCTATGATGCCAATTCTGTAGAACTGATTGAATACCAATGGATTGTCACAGGAATTATTAACTTTGCAAGAATGTTGGTAATATCCTTCCCTCAAATAAAATATCAGCACGAGGGGGGTGCGTACATTGAGCTACGTACAGTGCAAAATCAATTCCAGGATGTCATCCATAGCACATTCCTCGATGATCCCGATGGTTGCAAGTTGACCAAAGTGGCAGCCATGTCTACCAAGCTAGATGACGCAGTTGCCAAGTGCATAGACTATCAGCAACAGCTTGTGACATGTGAAGAAATGCTAAAACGCCACATCATCATCTTGCAAAACATTAATTGGATAGAGGCACTGTTGACCAGTGGTGATGAGGTGTAAAGCACCCTAAGAAGGACGTCCTACCCTCCAGAAAAAAACATTAATTGTGACTGGAGTTAACTTGGAAGAGTTAACTTGATGCCCCTTTCCAAGTTAACTCCGGGTCCCACAGATCATGCATGTTAGATCCCACTAATTGAGGTTGTCTAATTTGACTTCCATAATTTGTGGATCTCAGATCTCCACTAAATGTGGATGTTTATTTTGGAGACACTTTTATAATAAATTTCACCTTTAGTTTAGTTTCAATCAACCGAAGTAGACTTTTGGTTGACTCTTTGTTTAGTTTCAGTTAACTGAAGTAGATTTTCAGTTAACTGTTTGCTCACCTACTTTTAGACATAGGAATAAATCTTGTTGATTGGCAAGAACTAAATGTTAACTCAAAGAGATTTTAGGGTTGCCTACTCCTTTGAGTTCTATAAATAAGAGCCTTGGGCTCATTATTTTGTAACTTTACTTTACGGCAGCAAAATGATGAGCAATTTTTCCTTCATATTGTTCGCTTAGTATATGTTCTTGGATCGTATTTGTTTTAGTTAAGCACCAAGTACAGCTTGTGCTCTCTCTACTTAGATAGTTGTGTCCAATCATTGTTCATGTATCATTGGTTTGATCACCTCATGTGTCATTGTTTCTTGACACAAGTTGTTGTCCCAACATGTATCTTTGGTGAAATATTGAGATAATAAATTAGGAGAGTTACCATGCCTTTGATCCAAAAAACTCTGAGTTTTATCATTGTATGTTGTTATTAATAATATGTTTTCAATCTACACCTCGGAAAGGCCTTGGGCCGCCTTGAGAATTTAGAAAGTTAGATTATCATCCCTTTGTTGTTTCTTGTGGTTTACTTTTCAACCTACACCTCGAAAAGGTTTTGGACTTCGGGAATCTTGAGATATAAGCTACCATTCGGATTACTTGTTATTGGTAAGTGATTTCTGGATTTGATTGTGTGCGATTTTTTTTTGCATCAATGTTTCGGATCACACTCTAAGATCTATCATCAATATGAGAGTTGAGAGAAATAAGAGAAAAATAAATAAAAACCTCTTATTGCTCTCAGCTCTCATCCTGATGATGGATCTCAGAGTGTGATCTGAAACGTTGATGCAAAAAAAAATCGCACACAATCGAATCCAGAAATCACATACCGATAGCATTATGGATTGTGGAAACTTGATATCACTAATGGATTACTTGTGTGAGTTTTATTTCAGTATAGATATGGGAGTTCAAAGCCTTCAGATGCGTCTTGGGAGACTAATTCGTCCAAGTGATCGAACCATCCATTCCCGCTCCTATGCCCTCGTGCTCTATTAATCTTGAGGAGATAGGATAGATTAAAAGCTAGTTTAGTCATAGTTAAGCTCTGCAGGAACTAGAGAAAAGCTTAGTTTCGGCACAATGTTTATGCACCCTTGTGTCCTACCGCTGAGTAAAAAAGATAGGATAGTAGTTTACTTTATTCTTTCCTTTACGCAAAAATCAGCAACAAGAGGGATCTTCCCTTCCCAATTTGAAGAAGCAAACACTACAAACTTGCAATAGCTGACCATTTCCAATAAGCACTCTAGAGGTGCTAATTGAAATGCCAACAAAGTGTAACTTCATCAAGCTACCTCGTAATCCTCATAAAGGTTTAGCTCGCAAGCTAAATTCCCAAGTTCTTGGATTATCACCTCCTTGAACTCTTGAATCTTCGAAACATTTGGACAACAATCCATTGCTCCATCAATTTGTCTCATGACCCTCTGAAGGGTATAATTCCGTAGATCCACAACTCCTAAATTATCTAGGCAACAATCCGTATTAAGTTCAATAGATCCCTAATTGTCTTCAAAAAACAAAGTTCACAATAGATGCATTCTTCAATTTTGTTAGCATGAGAAAAAAGGAAAGCAAAAATAACATGAGCTTCTCATAGAAAGCACCATCTCTGAGCGAGAAGCTGACTCAAGACGATGAAAATCCTTCAACCTAAAATGCCACTAGCCTCCAATTGTGAAGTTCTATTGAAAGATCAGATATTCTAGAGGATTGTCATAATATATGCACCCATATCGTTGAATTATAAAGTTCACTGAATATTTTGCAGCATCAACACTATCTTCAATCAGTTTACCTAATACCAATGGAGATAGGAAGCCTTTTACAAACGTATCTAATGCTCTATTGGTAAATGCATTGCCAATTGCTAGTTTACGCTGATGATGAAAAGCAAGGCCCTTGACAATATATTTGAGAAGATTTTGTTGAGCATAGGTTGCTGCCTCACAACCACCATGCCCATTAAATATACCATTATTTGAGAATGTTGTGGGATGTAATTTTTTCATTTGCAGGCCAAAAAATAAATGATCAATGCAGATGTGTTTGTCTTTCATGTTGGACTTACAACCAGGCTAGATTCATGAACTAGAGCATACCCAACATGTACGGGCTGGTCATGTGATCTACTTCTTCTCCTCCTCTTTGTGTACCCTCTGTTAACCACCCTTCTTCCAATTACCGGCACAACCCAAACAAATGTTATTTCATGCAACAAAACCCGACTTCCAGCTTCTGTGACAAAAAGGATGAAATAAGTGGAATGTATGAAGGTTTATGTCAAAGCAGTTTGAATTCACATCATGGTCTCTGCTTAATTGCTTTGTTATGTGCAGCACTAATAGAAAGGCAATCTAGGCATATGCATAATATCTCCAAAAAAACTTTGATTCAAAGGAATTATTTAATAAAGTGTTACCCACCTTTTTAAGAAACCTGCATCGTATATATTTAGAAAAGAGGTTCAAATAACTTTCATTGGATTTCTTTCAACGATTTTATCTATCTATGCAAATCAGCGAAGGAACGTGGTTTGTGACTTGCTTTTATGTAATGAAATGATTCTTCAATGTCAAAATCCCTAAATTGTAATGGCTCTAGGCAGATTTCAACAAATTAAATGTGACAATTAACAACAGATAAAATACTACTCAATAGTTAATGTCAGTCCTCCCTCCATACCTTAATTGCAAAAAAATATCTGACATTTTCATTTTTCTTTCTTCAAACTATATAATGCAGCCATTAAATTTTCTACTTATATTTTTGCCATGGTTCTGTTGTCCTGGGCTCTGATACCATATTGGAAAAATCAAGAGCATTTACATTTTGTACTATAAAAAAAACAAATAATAATTATATTATTGAGAGTTCATTCAAGAATCTATTACAATTTTAACTTTTATAAAGCCTTTTAAATATATATAACTTCCCCATCAGGAATGTAACTAATTATTTTATAACAAAAATAAACAAATCACTAAAGTGACTTTATTAAGGTAAACCTTAATACTACAACACAATCCACTCTAATTCAACCATGATACTCATTCTGCAGAAGTGGAACAAGATTTCAATCAACTATACCATATTTTGGCATTATAGGACATGAATGATCCACTCTTATGCTGAATTTATACGATTAACTATTAAAAAAGAAAAGCTTATCCCAAAAAAACAAAGAAATGAGACGTGATTTGATTCCTGCAGTCTTCAAGTTCATATTATTAGTTTGAGATAGAGGTCTCAATCCATCTCTTAGTGAATCTTGACATAAAAGAATGGCATGACTAATTTTCTATCCAATTCGCAAATTCTAAGTACCAAAATGTAATCTTACCATACTGTCTTTGTCCACTTAGGGCATAAAGGAAGTCAATTTATTACCCATAGGGAATAAGGCAGTCATTATAATTAAATCTAAAGCTGAAAATTATCAAGACCGGGAAACAATATATAAGCATTTGTACCAGTGCTTGATTCTCTGTTCATATATATATATATATAAAGGATTTTTTAGAAAAGTGGACCTTCAGTTTAATATCAGAAAACAGAACTAAAACATGCAAATACAATCTGACATTATTGTCATGACGTGTTTGAATTTTATATGACTTCAAGAAGGAAGAAGAAAGATATAGACCTTTGGTTGACAGTGTGCCAACTTTGAGGCATATTTAGAACCCAAGAAAAAATGTATTATTAGACTGTAAAGAATACAAATTTATCCACATAATTCTCATGTTACGAGTTTATTTCCAAAATCTTGTTTTCTTGAAGACAGCAATTAGGATAGAGTCATTTAAGTCCAACGATTATCCTTCAAGCGCATCTATATTGGGCTTATTTTAAAATATACACATATTTGCAAATCGTTTGCTTCTGGAGAGAGATTTAGAACAGCTATAATTTCATGCTTGTTTGAGTATTTTTTGCGTGCATAAAAAAATCACAATTATACATACTGGACACAAGCTGTACTGAGACAAACTTCCCTTTGCATTACTCACTGCAAGCTTGTGCACACAAAACAAGTACAAAAACACTTTTTTTGAGGCACTAAAAACAGATAATTTTCCTGACTAAGAAAAAAGTTGCAATCCATCTAATTCTTTAATGCAAACCAGAATAGAAGTATGTCTTCAAGAGAGCAATCTTCTTTGGACAATGAACATGGACAATGAACATGATTCACTTTACCAATTTCTTATATACTAGAAGCAAAAGGATTAATGCCAGTAGAAGCTTCCTAGTCCAACCTGCACTTCTCAATGCCACTACACAAAATCCATGACAAGCATTCACTCTATTTATTTGCAGTCCCCATATCTTGTCTATCCACCCGATCTCGGAACCTTGAAACAATATTTCTTTCTGTCTCCAATTTCTGTAACAATAGTCTCATTACATAGCTTTTGGATTTTAACAGCATTGCTTATTTTTCCCATGCGATTATCAAGAGGCCAATATTCCAGCATCTACAACCTGGCTCACTTTTTGTCGGGCCTTATTCACCTTTTGCATAGCTGGTTTATCATGCTTTGGAAGAGATGATTTTTTCTTTGCCTCAGAATCAGTGATAGTTGGATGTTCTTTAGAATTGTCAATGTAGTTGTCACTGTCATGTGAGGGAATTTTTTCTGGAGAAGAAGTCTTTACATTCATCTGACCCATTTTGGTAGAAGGCACAATTGCTTTTTTTAGATTAACCCCCACCAGATGCTTGTGGCCATTTGTGTGCCCATTTGTAGAACTGTTGTTTTCCAAACCATCCTTCATACCTTGAGAAAGCAAGCGATTTTCCCATGGACGGGCAGCAATCCAGCGTTCTATCCAGCTCCAACCCCAATTAGTTTTATCAATTTCATATCCAGAATATCCAAGGTTGGATTTTGAGCTAGCTCTCCACTGCAGAAACACTGGAATCATAAGGCCTTTCACACAAGAAATCAAGTTCTGAATGAAATAAGAGCAGAATTAAACACATAGATCTGAGTACATGCCTGATGAGAAAAAGCATATGCCATGGCCCGTTCACGTCTGACAGCAGCTTCTTCCCTCTGTTGTACCCTTGCTATAATTTCTTCCATTGTTTCTGCGCCATCCAGCCAGTCAACCTGTGTTCATAAAAATTTTGCAAAAAGGTTTAAGTTGTTAAAAATATATATTAAACTGGGAAAAATATTCATAAGTATATCATTAGACTTACCAGCAAGCCATTAGCAAGACCATGGCCAGGTAAATCAGCCATACAAAGGTTCTTGTGCATCAAACAATGACTTTTTCAAGCAAGCACTCCAATTTTCTCAAACTTAAATATTTTTTTACATGTTTCGTCGTTCTTTTTAATAATTATGTATTTGATTTCTTTGATTCTTTCTTACTAATCACTTTTGTAATTATTCCATATTATATGATTTCAATCAAGAAGAGTGCCATGAGTAATTTAATATTCCAGTCTAAACTAAATGTAGTTATGTAATGCAAAACAAATAGAATATGCAAGAATATTTACATTAGCAGAGCTACACTAGGAGCATATTCATGCAGTAGTAATTTCAACATAAAAACACAACATAATAGACAAATTACGATGTCTTCATTGATTAATATTATTCATCATATTCATGGTCTACAATTTGCAGGCTTGGCTCATACAATATGACAGCAAACTCAATTGTAGATAACTCAGATCAAGTCAAGATGTACACAGAAAATAAACAGAATAGATGCAGCAATTGGCTACAACAGTCAAGGATACTGTATAAGTCAAGTTTAAATAACTTCCCATGCTTGCTACATCAACCTATATGAAAGCAACCATTCCTTCATTAGTGCCTTATTATTGTAAAATGCAATGATGTCAACTTATGCTTATGTCAAAACTGGACTATACATCTTTCCCCTCCATCCTTCTCCCCCACAGCCTTATTATTGTAAAATGCAATGATGTCAACTTATGCTTATATCAGAACTGCGCTCTACGTCTTTCCTCTCCATCCTTCTCCCAGCTGTAGATTTGTCAGCATCCTTGACAACTTATATAGTGAAAAGTTCTAAGAGTGGATGATAAAGTAGACCCAGGCAGCAGCTTTGGGGATAACATAAAAGGTGAATTCTAGTTCCATTTAATTTCCAACTTCCTGCCTTCACTTTCTTATAAAATCCCCTAAGAGTGTTGGCAGCTTTCACCATCATTTTTAGCTTTCTATGAATTGTTTTTCAACTTTCATCAACATGATCTTTAATTCTATTTTTTCCTTGGCAAACTCTATTACTTTGGCCTTCAAACACACAATTTCCATCTCAAGAACCATAGCCATTGGATGCGACTCATTCATGGCTACCTCATGCTGCTGAAGCTAGGGTATTTCTTTTTCCATTTGTGACATCCTGATGATCATTTTCATTATGGTATCCTTCATATTCTTCAACATTATTATTGATTTGTGTATACTTTTCCTTCAGCTTATTCTTCATTTCTTTATCATTTGACTTCAACTTTCTTTCTAGTATGTGAACTTTTACAGCCAACTCAGTCTTTGAATGTTTATTCCACATGGCAACAAAAATTCTATACAACTGATAATAGTCTTTCAGATGAGTGGCTGCTTACTTTTCATTCACAATGCTTGCAAAAAACACTATTGAGATTCTTTGTCAAAAGATGCTAATTATCGGTAACCTTTTGTATGCAAACACCCTTTGTGTTTGTTACCATCTAGTAGCTCTCAAATCGTATCATCATGACAAAACTGTGGTTTTGGAATGTACTCTTAATTGAATAACTCTTATGATTTATAACAAACAATGTTATATAACTCTTGTACTTTCTCCATCAAGATAGTAGTTTGGTGCTGCGGTCACATTATATCTAGAAAATGGACCTCACATGCCATCCTAGCATGGAATTCAAACAGTTGTCTATGTATGGATTCTAGCTCATAGCATGACTCCATGCAACATCCAAAGCTGCATTTGTTCCCTGCTGCTATTTGTTTATCAATCTGCTCAACAGATTCCAACAAATCACCAAAATTCTGATGAAATTGTAGGTTGTATGGGCTACAAAGAAGACTATAAAGGTTGCACAAATGGCATAGTGAGTGGCTGTACTGGAGTCTTGATTATTACACATTCAATAAGAACTTTGTTGGAACTTAGAAACGGCCTGTGTAGATCTGAACACCACGTGGTTGTGTGTACCCTACTCAGGCTACCTTTTGAAAGGTTCAAGCTGCAACATTTTAGGCACAAAATGCAGGGATTCTGCTTGCTGACATTGAAATCAATATTCATGTGTTAAGGAAAAATATGTCAACTTGCCACATCTTGGTCATCATCTGTTAATCAACCCCAAGAAAATATGGTGTTTTATTGTTCTGCTCATGTGTGTGTGTGCTCTTACATACACATATTCATCCTTGTCGCTCTCCTCCGTGTATGATGTTAGGAAAAGATGAAAATATTTGTAACAAATTTGAAATAACAAAGGAAAGTGGCTCCGGAGGAATAAACAGAGACAAAAATCAACAAGCCAATCAAGATCTTATGCTGAAGTTCAAATGCAAGGAAGTAGAAGTCATCCTACTCAAAGAAGTATGTAAGGTGGATGGTCCAAATAAGGAATACAAGATTATTGATTTATAAGGGAAGCTAACATAGATCACTTGGGAAAAGAAAATGAATTTATTGTCAAGGAATGCAAAGGATAGGTTTCAGGCTGACCTGTAAAAGGAAAACCATTACAAAAGTACATCTTTGCATGTTAAAAATAAAAATTACAAAGGTCTCATAACAAACCCAAAATTATGAACTAAAGATATAATAAATCCATCCATAGTAGCACAGTTTTCAGAAGAATCTCATTAATGTCATGGTTAAAATTTTAGATGAACAAATATAAAGATTGTCATCATGTAAGTCATACCATTTTCCCAAGACTAAAACCAAAGTGAAGACCAAATTCAAAATGTTCTTCAATTTTCTCATTAAAAATTTTGAAGAAAATTATTCAAAGAGAGTTCCCAAGAATAAAAAAAAATTCAATTTGAGATGACATAAAAAAACTGAATTCTTTTATAGCCCTTTTGTATCATAGTTTCATCATTGTTGAATGATCATACCTCTAGCTCATGAAGCTCAGCTTCAAGTTTCATTTGATGTTCACGTTTTTTCTGCTTAATTCGACCTTCAGTTACCATGCATGAGCGACGGGCCCGAATCTGGCTTTGTATTCTGATCCAAGATTGCATGGATTGCAGAGCTGTAGCTGCTTGCTTCCTTACTTCACGTCTCTGAACAAGTGCCTGAAGTCTTACCATGCCTTTTAAACTTCGAAAAGATTTTCTAGCCTGCCATCACAATTCAATATCATAATGTCATACTAATGGCACTCCAAGAATTATGGCTTGTTTAATTATCAATTATTAATGACACTGATTTTCCAAAATCATCAATAGTAACTGCAAGAAAAATGACATTTAAAAGAAGAAAACTGATCAGATATGAATAGCCGTGAGAAAATGAAATGGCACATTGATAGAGTCTAAACAATTGAGAGAGTTTCTATATTTTTATTTTTGTGTGATTTGACCCACGTAATTTTTATTCATCTCAAGTGACCTCAATGAGTAGTCATCACACTAATAGTTAAAAACCATATTTTACTAACTCGCCAAAGTTGCTGAGTACTTGCAGGACTTTTTGCTGATGAGTACTCACAGGACTTTTTGCTGAGCAAGTACTCACCATGTTAACTTGTGAGTATATGCAAATAAGTTTTTGGTGGGTCTCAGTGCCGAACTTGGGTGAGTACTCAGCAAGACTAATGCCAAAACTCGCCAGATGTGGGATTCACAATGGGACATGGTAAAAATTAAAAAAAGCAATGAAACAACTTGCACAACAGAATAATATAATAGGAAATATTCTGCAAATACTTGATAATGATGTCACTTGGAGAGGGCAACCTCCTAAGCCAATTTGAGGGGAATACCTCCAATAGTCTTTAATAAGAACACAACACTCAATATGATGATAATAACTAACCTCTACCTCCTAAAAAATCCAAATATAATGGCCTAAAAAATAATAATAACAAATATATGATGAACAAATATAATAACTACTATAAGATCTAGATTGAATGGCCTAAGAAATCCATCTTGATTTCTTAAGGAAAATGTGGGTCTACTTTCTAAAGAAAAAAATTGAGTTTTCATTCTTTTGTCAAATTCAAAGCATCAGTTGTGAACTAGAGGTAGATGGATCAAAAATTTGTGATCCACTAATGAGGGTGAGTTCACTTCCAACCGATTCAAGAACTTCTATGAGAAGGAAGGCATTCAAAGATAGTTGACAATCCCATACATTCAATATAATGGGATGGTTGAGAGGAGAAATAAGACAATCATGGATATGTCTAAGTGAATGACATACAATAGAGATGTGCCATGCAAATACTAGGGTGAAGCAATGTATCTCCTAAACAATAGTCCATGAAAATCTTTGCAAGATGTGACTCTTGGAGAATCTTGATTCAAGCTCAAACCTTAGGTAACCCACTTTTGTGTTTTTGGTTCAACTGCATAAGTTTCAGTTTCTGAAAATAAAAGGAATAAACTAGATCCTAGTAGTTTTGAAAAAAAAAATTCTTGGTATAGTGAACAATCTAAGACAATAGAATCATTGACATTTCCACTAAGAAATTCATCAGTAGTTAGGATGTTGATGCAAAAGAAGCACAACATTTATTTGATTTTACCACTAACCAACATGGTGTTAGTGATAAGTTGGGAGCTAGCATTGTGGTTCCTTTGAAAGACGAAGGCTCTAGTTCTTGTACTCTATCATAGTCACTAGTGTATTAGCCTCTGGTTGATATTTCTTTTGCTCCATTTGTATATTAGCAATAAAGACCTACGTTGACTTCAACTTGATATGTTGTTGCTTTGCTATAGGAATCTTTGGTCCCATAGTAGTGGAGAAAAAATCAATATTATTCCACTATTTAGGGCATGTGGGATGATGACCTTCCTACACTTGATGCTCAACCTTGATGTGTAGGAAAACACATTAGTTCAAATGAGCATGTTCATTTTTCTCTTTCTTTTGCTCTTTTCAAGGTTCTTGAACCATAGTGCTATGTAGAAGCTAAGGGCAAATCTAAATGGGAGGTTGCCGTGCAGATTGTAGGGGTTCATGAAGACTTCTCAAGCCCCAACTTGGCATTCCGAATGTCCCCCTATATTCTCTAGCACTCATGCCCCAACAAGAGAATCATCCCCATGGATGTCTCCCATTTGGGTGGACATCCAAGTATCCCTCAATTGCTCTAGGGATGTCAAGGCATTCCCAGTGACCCAAAAAAAAAAAAAATTATATTCAAAAAGAACAAAAAGACATTAGACATGAACTCTTTGACACCAATTTTTCTATAGAAAAGCGAGAACATAGATTGGAGGAAATTGTTGGTTAGAAGTAAGAATATTTTTATAAAACACAGCCATTAGTGAAAGTTTGAACATGGTGAATGGAAAAAAACTTTGTTATCTCATCTTAATGGTGGTCAAAGGTTTATTCAAATGCTAGCTAAGAGCCCTGTTCTAGATAGAGATTTGGTCAATGCTAAACTACTAAAGCATGGGAGGTTGCCTACAAGTGTCAAGAAGAGATCCCTAGATATAATAATAGTACAATGTTTAGAATAGCATGTCCAAATAGGTATTTATTACTTATGATAACGATGTAAAACACATATTAGTTAAGTCTAATATGGTAACTTACAAAATGTAAGTTACAACTATCAAAGTAACTTCCAACTACTAATGTAACTTCCACATACATTAACCAATGCAGCATACACACATTGGAGTGTGTGCCATATAATTCTCTCTCAATCTCCATGCATTCATTCTTCTAAAAAAAATTCAAAAAATTCAAACAGTGATATGAGATCATAGAACCTATATCAGCTTGGCAGAAGAAATATATTAATAACAAACATAAAAGATAATATGTCCAGCCAGATGTAGCAAAGAAAGATAAAAGACTCACAACCAGGAAGTTCAATCCTACAAAAGGACCTTCAAAAGACCACCTGCGATTTAGTTCATATGACTGGGAGTGTTTTTATTTGATTTAGAAAAATGAAAAACCTTTTTGAAGAATTATGGATACTAATACAAGGAATAAAATTAAACAACTCCACCTAAGTTACCGGTTCGGGTTTGGGTTCAGGGGTTTGGTTTGCCGGTTCGGCTAAAAAAAATTTTTTTGGGGGGGGGGTTCGGTTTGTTTTAGGTTTGTTAGTACAAAAAACATGTAAAAAAATAATATATATATATATATAGCCTAGAAGCATGAATTAGGATTAGAATATCACATAACATCATATAAACAACAAAACCACCATAAACTTGAATGTCATTTAAAACATGCATGATAAATATTCATCGTTGAAACTTGAATTGTGGTAGCTTGATATACAAAGTCTATTGATGCCAGGCTTCAATTTGTATGATTTTGAAAAAAAAGCCAACTGAGTAGAGTTATCAACATTCTTCAGAAATCATAAGAATTTGTTTAGTACACTAGCCATTTTGATGTCTTCTTGCAGTCTCAAACATTATTTTGTATCATTGTTACATTGGTCTTGAGAGTGGTAGCTTAATATAGCTCCACAATACAAAATTTGGTTTACCTGTGCAGTGCAACAGTGGCATAGGCAGATTTTTCTTTGAAAGAACCAAAGGGTGACTACACAATCGAAGTGTATAAACACGTATCTTTTTGTAATATCAAGGATATTTTTTGAATCTTCCATGCATTGCTAATCTAAAAGGATAGGTATTTTGCCTAATCTGTATGCAGCCATGCTTTTGACATTGTCAAAAAGAGCAAAACTTCCCTAGTGATGCAAAGGCATGGCCAAGCAGTTCTAACTCTCCACATGAGAGAAGAGAGATGTTGGAGAGTACATCAAGTCAGTGAGAACAGAAGTGTAATGTGTTTTAGTTTGTAATATTCCTCTGTTTCTCTACAAATGTGTGATAAATTCTCAATTCAATGATGCAGAACAATGTTTGAAAAAAGAAAGTTGTGTCAAAGTCCGCTTTCAATCCAACAAGCAAAAATGAAAACTCAACCTCTTGGAATGAAAATGTTTGTTTGCAAAACAAATGAATAAGAATGAGGTAGTTAAGGTGTTTTAAGTGATTTAGAGGTCACTTTTAGGGTTCCCTTGGGATTGGGTCAAAGTCAAACTCCATAAAACATTAAAAAAATGCTCAAAAGAACACTTTTTGGATGCCTAGGCACACAGTTTCTGTCTTGGTTCACCTGGGTTCTGTTTGGGTTTTGCTCGGGTTCTGCCTAGGTGAACCAGACCCAAAAATGGACCCTGGTCGAACCCACAGGCGAACCGAACCAGGACCCGAACTAAGAGAGAACCAGGACCAAAACCAAGTGTAAAATAGAACCCGGTAACATAGAACTCCACTAATGATATGAGGGTAATTTTAGAAACACATTAGTAGATTCCATAGCTTATATCTTCCATTTCTGAGCAGGATTTTGATTCTCTTCTCTCCCACATTGAAACCACTGAAATGATGAACAGATTTTCACAAAGTTCACATATCATCCCGTATTCTAATTTCTCAGGTGCAACAAGGTTATTTAGCCCTAATCATCTTTCATTTGATGGGCCTTATTTCTTTATAAATAGATCTATTGACACTTACAAGTGGGATGTCCTCTTAGGCAACTGATAAATATCACTTGGTAGGTTGATCCTATTGTATTTATGTGGGTATCTCTCATGTTTATTCATGCATCTTTTTCAAGATGCACACATCTCGTAGCTTGTTTTATATTTTTAGATACTAATGTTAAACCATAGTTACTAGGAGATTAATACTTGTATTGGTACAGGAGTGAGGACGGATAATGGTATGCCATTTTCAAACAAGTTTGGAGACAGGTATTTGGAGACAGATATCTTTAAAGAATGTTAAATACTAAATTTTTTTAAAAAAAAACTAACATTTTAAAGTATTGAAATAGATTAGTTGTATTGATATTTGATAATCATCATCATGATAGAAAAAATATATTTAAAAGGAAAACCATAATCACTTGGAGATGACTATATTTTCAATCAACTGATAAAACTTCAATGCTTGTACACATCTTAAGACTTATTATTGTTTTGCTTCACATTCTTACCTCTTTGGGATTTAATAAGGTAATTTTCTACCACCGAAAAACTTGTAAACTTTTATGAAATGGAAAATTATAAGTCTATTCATATACTCATTTAGTTTTTTAAACTTTATCAACCAAATCAGCAAATTCAGAAAATCCAATGTTGTTTATCTGAGAAACCTCTATTAGAAGTTTCCTCATTTTCAAGGGATGCTTATAGGAGTCGTGTAGGAGACACAAAGAAACTTAATTTGAAGTCTCCTATTGTCTGGAGAGATCTCCATATAGGTCTCTGAGATGGGGATGTGTTTCTGGTATGGGAGACAATTACCAAGGGTCAGGGTATGAGTCTCTGGTAACTATATGTTAAACTCAATAACTTGACTGATATCAGTTTTACATCATTCAAGCCTTTTTGAAAAATAAGACATCGCGAATCTAGGAAACCTTCTAAAAGATGGGACAAAAGGAAAGCAAGAATTTCAAAGATTCTTCAAACTCTCATCAAATTTATTTGATTGTGTATCATATATTTTGAAATGATCATTTCAATTCAAAAAAAAACCTACCAAATATGCACGAAATTTGGATTGGATACAAATGGCAGCTTTCTCCTCTTTCAAAGGTCCATATTTATTAAACATATCTGTATCATGTTCAACAAATAAGTTTTAGCAGACAATTCAGTAGAACAATCTTCAGCATTGTGCAGATTAAAACACTTATTTTCCAAACCTTTGTAAACACTGGTTTTATCTCGAGAACCCAGATTCTTCCATTGCCAGAATTTAGATTTATCAGCAAGTGCTGTTTGCTCCTGTATCAAACAAGCTTAATATATTAGATAAATCCATAAACAGAAGGGATTGCATTGAGTCACTCCATTCAGATAATAAAAAATCATAAAGAATATTTCATTGAAGGGACATGCTTCAAAAGCATATCCAAAGAGCATGATTCTAGATATTTCAGAAACTACATTGACTGCCTCAACTTAATTTGCTCCGTGTACAAAGTTTATCTTAGAACATAATCGTTAATTTTATTTCTTAGTCATAAAATATTAAAAACCATACATTACTACCATATAGCTTGCAAGTACATGCATGTAAAGTGGAAATATTTTGGACTACTTTGTACAATCTAATCAAAAATAAATTCTCAGATTATACGCTTTAACTAGAAAGAACTTTTCTTTGATCAATGGATGCAGTTATAAATAAAATCATGGCCATTAAAAACTGGATGACGTTATCTCAAAAAGTAGCCCAATTTGGTGGCCAAGATGGCTTCCATCATATCCCATTCTCAAGTGCCATACATATAAATAAAAAGTAATTCTGTCACACATGGTAAAGAAAGTGTTGTGATGGCAATGATAGGTTAGCCACCTCTTATAAAAAGGGCATATTGATTCATAAAGGAAATGAAGAAGCATTCAAAAATTATCAATGTATTGCTAAAAGACTACAAAACAGTGGTGATATTGTGTTGAAGATGTTAAAATTTTCATGGATCAGCTAGCAGTCAAACCTAGGGTTTCCCATTTCCTGCTGGCATGTTCTACCATTGAGCTACCTACCCTCTTGGTGGCTGGTCCATCTTTGGTTTAGGTATGGCTCAATTTCCAACAGCCCCCTTTGAGCCACATTGTAGGTACTTGAGGATCCTAGCTTGGTCTGACTTTGCTATGGGCTCTAATACCAGGTTAAACTCTTCATGGCCCAGCTAGGAGTTGAACCTAGGACCTCCTATTTGCTGCTGAGGTACTCTACCACTGAGCTACTGGCCCTCTTGATGACCAGTCCATCTTTGGTCCGGGTGTGACTCGTTTTCCAACAGAAGACTCTCTAGGCATATATTTGTACATTTATGCCTACTTTGGAATTTCTCTAGCAAATTGATTCCCACAAGAGCTTCAGGAGTGCTAACCTGCATATGGGTTTGCAAATATTTTCTGGAGGGTCTACTGTTGGGCTTAGTTTTTTTCTTTCAGTTAATTTTCTGGCCTCTTACAATGAGCAATCTGATTTTTTGCTCTTCTAAGAGTCAATTTGCTGAAAAACTTGCAAATTCTATTAAAAAGTAATTTTAATGTACTACGAGTACAGGCAGTTTCCTTCAAATTATGCATCCATCTTAAGTCAACATGCATAAACAGTTTGTGATTATCACAGAGAAAGCTTTTTCATTATTGTTTTTAATATTTTATTGTTTTGGGCATAGAATAGAGTTTTCTTTTTATTTGTCACTGCATTTTTGGTGCCGTTGATGCTCTGAATTCAAGTCAGCATGTCATCAAAATCTTGCAGTTTTAGCAGGCGCCCATTCCATGCAATCACATAATCCCAATATTTGAAAATAAAAATAAAAAGTGAAGAAAATCAAAAAATGGGTCATGAAAGTAAGCATCACTAAACCAAAGAAGAAAGGATGAGTTGACTAAATATTTCACTTATCTTTGGCAGATAATGTAAATTGCCCAACTTGTTTTTATTCACATGAATAAATTAGGGAATGCTTTTAACAACTTGATTGAGGATGTAGGATCTAGTGTTTACATATTGCCTTGAGTGTGGAAACAGTAATGTAAATCCAGCTTCTTGTCGTTAAGATTCCAATTATGGGTAACTGATCAGCACAGAAATTTGTCTGTTTCAAGTTTCAACAGCACAAGGGTGAATATTGAATGGTATGAATTTGTTATAATTTTTATGGCTTTATCATTGCTCAGACCAGCCTATGAAACGTTGCTAGAATGATGACGGATGCATACTGCCAAAGTCAGAAACCTAGAAAGAATTGCTTATATAATAAGACTGGATATAGAACATCATATCGTTATATTCCATCTTATATAATAAATAAAAGGAATACTAAAGATATTGATTATTCTACTAGGGTATATAATAACCTCTCAATGTTAATGATAATGATAGTCTAAAGAGGATATAGATTAAGAAAAAGATTAGTATTATTCATACTAATAATATAATATGAATACTACCCTAAAGCTAGTATAATAATATAATAAGAATCTTTGGACATGGGGTATTTTTTTTAGTTGCACCTTAAGGTGGATGGTAGGTCTATCTACAATAATCTGTCTCAGTTTCCCAACATGTCCAAACTGTTTGACCATGCCAAACATTGACCTTTGGACATTGGGGTATATAATAATATAATTATTCTTATATAATTATATTATTATTAGTACTAATAATATAATAAGAATCTTTGGACATGGGGTATTTTTTGCTTTTGCACCTAAAGGTGGATGATAGGTCTGTCTACAATAATCTGTCTCAGTTTCCCAACATGTCCAAACTGTTTGACCATGCCAAACATTGATTTTTGGACATAGGGTATATAATAATATATTTCTTTTTATATAACTATTAATAAATATTGTTCATACTAATAATATAATAAAAATCTTTGGACATGGGGTATTTTCTGGCCTCTTACAATGAGCAATCTGATTTTTTGCTCTTCTGAGAAAGTCAGTTTGCTGAAAAACTTGCAAGTTCTATTATAAAGTACTACAAGTACGGGCAGTTTCCTTCAAATTATAGTTCCAACTTAAGTCAACATATATGAACAGTTTGTGATAATCATAGAGAAAGTTTTTTCATTATTGTTTTTATTGTTTTGGGCATAGCAGCAAAAATCACTTGGGGAAAAAATCGGCAACCAAAAGTATTAAGATTTATTGAAAAAATCGGAAAAAAAATCGAGAAAAAATCTGATTTAAAAAAAATGTAAAAAATTGTAGAAAAAGAGGAAAACTATTTTTTAAAAAATTTAAGGGCATTTCCATAGCATAGAGATATAGAGAACAAATAAAATAGAGTTTAACCCATGAATTGTAGAAAATAGGATTTTGTTGTTTATATTCATATTGCCGATTACATTGCATTGCACAAAGCATACCCTCATAGTGCATAAATAATAAGTAGATGGTTACAGTTGATAAAAATTTCAATTACAAATATAGTTTGTCCAAAGTCAACTTATAAACTAAGTACAAAGTTCCAAAAAATCAAGCATAGTCAATGACTCATGCTACTACAAATAGAGCTATGCTAAAGGGCTGTAGGTCCTAATGATGAAGCTCCTAGTTCAGAGCCTCTCCTTAGTCGTTCAACCTCACGACGATCCAAGTGGGCTTCTAGGATCTCAAAATCCTAAGGCTCAAGAAAGTTATTAAAAAGACAATTTTCCTTTGTTGAGTAGACATCATAAATTACAAAATGGGAATCAACTGGTTCATATTTGTGATTTAACAATACTTGCAATTTCTAGAACAATGTCAAAGAGAACTATATGAAGAATTTGAAAGAGAAATTATGTAATGTTTTGTTTTATTCCTAAATGTCTGCAGCCTATGTTTCAAAAGAAATCAATAAAGATAATTAATATTATACCATACTGGCATTAAAGAAAGATTAGGTTGTTAAGAATGGTCAACCAACATATGAGAAGTTGTGTCCCTTGAGCAAGATAAGGTATATAAGGAAAGTAGACCTATAAGGATTAAGGAAAAGAAAAGGGAAAAGAATTGTTATGACTGATTACAAGTAATAGACAGCAGCACTAGCAAATTAAATTATTATTCTCCAAATGCAGTGATGAAGGGTTGTAACTATTGAGGTGAAGAGGTGTGACTCCCTCAAACATGAGATATAAAAGGGAAAGCATTATATTTGAGAAAGACATCCATAACATCATTCAATCAGTCAATTAAGAATAAATATGATGTGACTCCTTCTAATGTGAAAGTTTGTGACTCTTAATGTGAAAGGTTGTGACTCCCTCTATAATAAGATATAAAAGGGAGATCACTTCCTTGTGGAGAAAGCATCAAGTGAATGTGATTGGAAAAAGGAAAATAAGAAATTGGAATATAAGATATCTGTTGGAAATAAATATTATTTCAGCAAGAATATTATTGGGAAGTAAGTTTGAGAATATAAATTAAGAATATATATATATATATATGTCATAATTGCATAATGATATTTTATTACCAATGAATATAGTAGATTCCTTTAGCAATCTATTTTGAATTTATAAAAGTGTTTTGCAAATAGGGAGGTCAATCAACCTTCTGAGTTCATGAGCAGTGAAGTACCGACCTTTCCTTCATCAAGCATGCCATCCTGAGATGGAGCGGTTGTGGGCCGGGAGGTGTATGAGTGCTAGGCTTGTTGAGGAAGGCAATCTTCATGCATGTTATCAAGCACGCCACCCCAAGATGGAGTGCTTGCGGGCTGGGAGGTGAATGAGTGCTCCTGGGCTTGATCAAGGAGGATGGAATGCCTCCAAGGTGCACTAAGGGATGGAGTGTACCTAAGATTCTACCATGTTTGTGGGCTAGGAGGCGGATGAGTGCTCTTGGGCTTGAGAGTCTTCTCAAGTATGCCACCCTGAGATGGATAGACGAGGATCCACCAATGCTCTCGCAATACAAGGACAACCATCCTTGAGATTGCAGTTTGCAAACATTTCAAGTGGATTCCTAATATGGTTCACTATAGGAATACGTCTTGGAATAATCATTAATGATGTTAAGGTATTTTTAATCCAAATGTTAATGATGCTATGAACTATAGATCTAACTATTATGATGTTTGAGCTATGACGTATTGCCCTCGATATTATAATATTTTATGTATTAATTTGAATATTACCATAAAGTTGATACTTGTTATTACTAATATCAGTTTTTAGCAATTATTGTTGTTTTGCAGGCCTAAATTTAGGAATATCCCAAAAAGGGACATTACAAATTATATGACAAAGGAAGCAATTGCAAAGTTCAACTTAATAGGTTTTGAATCAAATAGCTCAATATAGAGTAATAGAAAATGCTTTTGATACAAAATCTTAAGTCTCAAAAGACCATAAATGATATTGAAATGTTCTCATTGATAACTATTTTAGCAGATTTGTAAAAGAGTAAAGAGAGTGTTAAATATTTTTCCATTAGATAATAAAGACCTGCTAGTAGAAAAGAAGACAGCAACTATTGAGCCGCAAGTTTAGCTATTATTATTCAAGTAAATTTTCTTTGATTTTGCATATAATTGGATGATGGAGTTGAAAAAATTGATTGAATTTGAGTTGAGAATTTGAGAGATTATAGGTATACGTTTCTGATATACTTGCTTATAGATTATTGTTAGCAACTGGTATCTTAATCAACATTAATTGCATTTTTGTGGTTACAAAGTTTGCTGATGGTCAACTGTAATTCCTGGTGAATGCAGCTGATAACTACTAGACATGATAAGTGGGTGGTAGGGTGGGCTCCCTCTGCCCCTCATTTGGTCATTTGTCAAGCCTTCACAGGGTGGACATGAGGTGGTGGTTGGGATGGACACGGTGTTTGCGGAGTGGCAATGTCTTATCACTCCAAGCCTTTTCAAATTAGCCGAAGGGAGGTGAAGGGGATTAAATTAAGTTGGTTGCTCATGAAGATAGGGGAACCCTTGGCGTCTGTCAGGGGGAATGAATGTCATAGGATTCAAAGCGCTGTTAGCTTGACACGTAGGGCATGGCAATTATGGAAGCGAAAGCTGAAGGGCCGAGTGGCAACTCACTTCACACGAAGTGATAGCTGTATGTAGGCGGAAGGACGAAGGCCGTAGGATACTGTCATGGCAAGGACGATATGCTCACCTTGCCATTATTCAGACTCGCGTGCGGAGGCTCGGCTTTACATCTCACAGGCTTATTAAATGTTCTGATGAAATCATTCTTAATGTATGGTCTTCGAAATCTGGTTTGTCTTTTGTCTCTGTGCAGGGAACGACTGTTAAAAGTGTTGCAAATGGCGAGGACGACGAAGTCGAAATTCATCATCTCCATTTCGGCGGTGGGGCTGGAATGTTTTGGTGTTGATACACCAGTCTCCTTGATGGCCACGGAGAGGCAGATAGCCTTTTGGGAGGTTACGGATCAAAGGTTAAAGCGAATTCTGCTCGTGGATGACTCGGTGTCATTAGTAGATGTCAAAATGGTTCTTGGCAAAGGACACTTAGAAAGGAATTTTCCAGAGACAACGCTCATATCTCCTCTCGGTTTCTAGCAGTGATTTTGGACCTGGACATCCCGAAGGCGGAGGCAAAGGAAATGATGGTGCGTCTCTTCCGCGAGGACTTGCTTGGGGGTCTAGAGAAGACAGTAAAGGCGGCTATCAAAGGCAAAGGAATCCCGCGCTCCGCAGACCTGGACCTCCTATGGGAGACGGATGATGCAATTAAAGTCTTTCCCTTCATCCTAGACATCAAAGGACCAGAACTGTTGAGGCATAGAATGATAGCAGCCATGGCTGTGGAATTTTTGAAGAGAAAGTTGAAGCTTGTGCCGGAGGAAGGACTGTAATGGATGGAAGATTTCATAAGGTTTGCATAATTAAATGGTTTTATGTGAGGCTCGGCCTCTGTGTCTGAAGTTTTTTAAGTTTTAAAATTTAATAGCTTGTCAAACTTTGGTTGGTCTTTTAGTAATAGTGCAGTGGCACTGTAACTTCGTTATCAGATGGTTGAGGCTTGGCCTCGAACCTAAATTTTTTGTATTGATGCTTATAGTAGTCCGTTTCTTGAAGCTTGCAATGGGATTGTAAATGTTGAAATGGTGGAATTTTGTCCCGGATTGGAATGTTTTGTTGTTCGGCTCGATGTCCAGGAGGGACCTTTAATCCCTGCTTAGCAGATGCATGTAGACT
This sequence comes from Sequoia sempervirens, assembly GCA_007258455.2. Lineage (NCBI taxonomy): Eukaryota > Viridiplantae > Streptophyta > Pinopsida > Cupressales > Cupressaceae > Sequoia > Sequoia sempervirens. The sequence goes on from VDFB02252616.1 coordinate 137,509,648, forward strand.
TTTATAAAATCAATATAAATCCTACCTTGCGTATCAAAAAAAAAAACCTACTAGACATGATAAAACACTTCTAGTCATTATATTTGAATTTTTGCATCATTATGTTGGGAATCATGACTGAGATTCACCTCTTAGTTTGCCGATAAACCTGTCATTTTTGTCTCTTGCTTTAACAGATGTGCTATTTTATATTTCTCATAAGTTTTTGACATTATTCTACACTATGCAAGATGACAAAAATCCTTTCACGCACCATTTTCATGGGTATTTGTAGGCTCTATATTACAATGTCTTACTAAATTTGTAGCAAGGAAAACCTACAAACAACATTGCACAAAGGCAATGTCAATAGCACTTGAAAGGTTGAGAATACATCAATTGTTTTCTTAGAGTTGAGACGAAAGAGAGAATTCATCCTTTTTGAAGTAAGCATAAAAAATATCATCAGAAGATTGTGAGACAAAAGATGCAAGAAATTGGAGATCATACACAAATGATTAAGAAAGGAGATGAATCTTGCAGAATACCTGCCCATCCTTCTTATTATTATTGTTCATAAGATATAGCATCCCATCCAACCAAGACAAATGCATAAAAGAACTAAAGTCACAATAAGACAAATAATCTTGGTATAATCATTATAGTCTAAATGATGACAAGAAATTATTCTACAACCAGAAAAGAAAAGAGATGTAATTATCCAGGCAATAAACAGGAACAAGTTTATGAACAATCGTGTTATTCTAGACTATATAATTAGGATTTCCCATCCAAACCCTGGTGCATTTCTAATAAAATATCTAAAGTATTGAATCTATGGAAGTTTATTCATAAGATTCTGGTTTCAGAAGTCAGTATCTATGTTTGATAGACTTTCACTGTAGTCAAAAAGGAAAAGTAAACTACTTTTACAAAAGTTTCCTAAAAGGGTGAATGAATAAATCTGCAGAAATATGTTAATAGGATTTTATTTAGTCTATGATTTGGTTTTCTTTGTTATTATTAGCAAAAAAAGTAGCATGCTAGCAAGAAAGTAGTAAACGTATCCAAAGCTAGCATAGATTCAGTTATTATTGAAGATTCCTATTGATAAGAAAAAATTACTATTAACTTTAGACATCCTCTTTCTGGTATCATAATTGAAGAAGAGAAAGTTTAAATCAAAGAAGCTATAACCAAATTAAATATCATAGCTTTTAGATGTATTTTATCAACTACTGCTTCCAACTTTTGAACTGGAATTTTACCAGCATTTTTCTTTGATTTCTCAAGGAAAAAATGCCAATAGAAATCATCACAAATCATCAAAGTTACCTAATTTATTAAAATTACTTACATCGTGTCCATTCTCTGATGGACGTTCTTTCTTTGATGGATTTGTACAAACTAGTCTCTTAAACCATTTTTTTGATCCGTGGCCCATTGTCTTGTCTTTTGATTATCATTCACTTGCAAGCTGCTAAAATCTGCCATGCAAAAAAAAAAAGTTAGTGCCATGACCTAAGCAAAAAGAATATAGTTTGTTACAGTTGTTGCATAAAGTAAGATTAATTCACAGAATTGTATCTTAGATAGTTAAAACATATTCTATATAACATTTATCAGCAATGTTGAAATGGGAATTAGGCTCACTAATTCATAGCAACAATCAACTCAGTACAATCATACAACTGGTCAATGTAGAATCTGTAAAGACGACTGTGTGACACACCATGTCCCTATGGAGTATATAAAAATATTTCACAAACTGAAGCCAGCCTCATTCTAGAAAGCACAAAATCTTCAGGTTGAACATATAGAGCAGTTACCTCCATGTTGAAATCTCCAAAATGGATGCGCTGACTTATTGTATGAACAAATCCTTGTCGAATATCCTAAATTGATCTACAGACAAAAAGAAACATCTTCAAACAAGATGGCGTAACTAACAAAGATCCCATACATCCCCAACCCCTCTCATGGACAAAATGCAAACTACTTTTACATGATATTCATAGATGTAGGTTCATACTTGTGATATCCAAACAAATCCTTGTGAAATCTCCTAAATGGACCTCCAGACAAAAAGGAAAATTTTCAAACAAGAGGGCATTACTAAAAAAGAATCCATACATCCCCAACCCCTCCTAGGAACAAAATGCAAGCTACATTTACATGACGATATTCATAGATGTAGGTTCATACTTTTGTAATATCTATTCATATATCGAAAATAGACAATTGCACTAAAAAATAAGATCAAATTTAAAATAGTTTGGTTTTCTTCCACAATATTCCATTTATCATAATAACTTTGCTTATTTCATTATGAAAGTTAGGGCAGTAGTGAAACTCCAGCTGAATACAGAGCGAGAAAGTTTGTCAACTAGTTTATGGGTTTAAGGTTAAAACATATGTAGTCAATAAGTTTTTCAGCTTGTTTATGGATTAATGTAAGGTTAATAAATTAACATTTAGGCAATCCAAAGCCTAAGCAAAGGACAAGTATTAACAACTACCATATATAGAAATTGGAGAGAATTAAGGATATAGAGCAAGAAAATTTGTCAACTAGTTTATGGGTTACTGGTTAAAACATATGTGCCCAATAAGTTTGTTAGTTTATTTATGGATTAATTTAAGGTTAGAATATTGACATGTAGAGCAATCCAAAGCCTATGCAAAGGCCAAGTATGAACAACTACCATATATAGAAACTGGAGACATTCATGGATGAAATATTATTATTGAATATCCTAGTAGAATACTTGATTATCTATTGGAAGATTACCACTTCTAAAATTTGGAAACCTTTCGCATTAAAAATGATGAAAAGAAGAGTGAAGAAGATAAAATAACATCGTATTGCATTAACTTATATATCTAGAGAGGGATAAAAGTTTATACAAGTACAAAAGCTTGGCAAGGCTGAAACCAATGGAAAAACTAACATATACTAGTTAGATACTTTTATTTCTAACACCACCACCAAATATCTAATTTGTGGACATTGTTTGTTGCAAAAGAGTTCGTTTGGAACTATTCAAATTTAAGAGGAAACAATGACTTTGTAAAACCATCTGCTAGTTGATCTTGAGTAGTGGAAATGAACTACATTTTAATTTCATTATTCTACACCTCTCTGATGAAGTGGGAATGAACCTTGATGTGCTTGGATTGTGTGTGCATAATAAGATTCTTCACCATCTTTAATACACTTTAATTATCACAATACATTGTTGTTGATTTCACTTAGGGGATAGCCATATGACCTAGAAGGTTTTGAAGCTAGATTTGTTCACATACGGCTCACTATGCTGCCTTGTACTCTAGTTCCATATAAGATATGATAACAACCATTTCCTTCTTGGTTATCCAAGTTCCATATTGAAGACCTAACTAGTTGTCAAATTTCTATCATCAATGGAGCCCACCCAATCAGCATCTAAGTAATTAAGCAAATCAAAATTGGCATTCTTCTTGTGCTCTAAATCCAAAGTATCAAGCATGTATCTCAACATAATTTTTGTGGCTTTCCTATGTATTTGTCTAGGCTTTGTCATGAACCTAGTGAAATAGTTCACAAAATATCCTAGATATGGTCTTGTATTTGTGAGATAAATGAGGTTCACAATCAAATTGTTTGTAGAGGGATTCATTTATTTTTTAAGATATACCATGTCTACAAAGATGTAACTGAGGTTCCATGGGCATCGCAATTGTTTTGCTATCATTCATCTTGAGTTTTTCCATAAGCTCCTTCGCATACTTTGCTAGAGAGACGTAAATATTATTCTTTGTTTGCAATACCCCTCTAGGCCAAGGCAATAGTGCATTAATCCAAGATATATCATCTTGAAATAAATGTAAATCCTTCCTTACTGCTGAAATCAACAGTTCACTAGATGCGGTGATCACTCATGATGACAATATCTCCATGTTCCCTTTGGATGTACATGTTTTAATCCAAAAGGATTTAATAGTTCCATGTGTGTGGAGGTGTTCATCAATTTTGATGTACCACAAATGAGATGCTCACTTCAACCTATATAGGGACTTCATCAATTCACACACTTTATGTTCTTTGTATTGAAATTTGAATCATTTAGGTTGTTTAATGTAAAATTCCTCCTATATATCTTCATTTAGAAATACAATTTTCACATCCATTTGGTGGATGCACCATCCAGATTGTGTTGAGTAATAACACAAGTATAATGGTTTTCATCTTCATTGTTGTTGCAAATGTCTCCTTGTAGTCAATTCCTAATATTTTAGCATAACCTTTTTGCTCCTCCTCCTCTTCCTCTTCCTCTTCCTTTTCCTCTTCCTCTTCCTCTTCTTATTCCTCTTCCTCTTCCTCTTCTTCTTCTTCTTCTTCCACTTCTTCCTCATCTTCTTCTTCAGTTACTTATCCCAATAGTAGGCATCCATGTTCATGCCTTTCAAGATGCATCACATTATCTCCTAGATGATTTGATCTTTTTTTTATCAACTCCATTTCTTTGTGGAGTGTGAGCAATAGTTAGTTGGTGTATGCCTTGTTGGAAGAAAAATTTGTTAAACTCCTTAGATATTACCTCTCCCATTGATTTGTGTGGAGAGTCTTGATGGGGTGGTCAGTTTGTTTCTCAACTTTGGCTTTTGAAATTATTTAAGTTTTGAAAGGTTTCAGACTTATACTTCAAGAAGAACACCCACATTTTTTGCAAGTAATCATCAATGTATTAGGGAGCATCAAATGTCATTTAAGGATGGAGAAAAAGGCCCACATAGATTTTTCTGAACTAAGTCAAGAGCATTTTTAGCTCAATATGACTTGCCACAGTTGAACATCAAACTTTGTTGCTTACCAATGACACAATAGGAACAGCCTTTTCCCATATCTTTGATAGCTAATAGCCCCAATACCATTTATTACCCGCTTAAATCCATTGGATAAGCAAGACTTAACTTTCCAAACTATTGATGTCAAAGTGAATTCTTTTCTTCAGCAAGAACAAGAAGAGCACAGTGTATTTGAGTAGGTACAACATCAAAGATGAACATGCCTACTTTCTCAAGCTTTTCAGCTACAAATCTATTGTTCTTGGAATCGTCTTTAATTAGACAAAATTTATGAACACTTGTTATGTCAAATTCAACTCGTTGATTGCTTTCAAGAACAACACAAGATGTCTTGGTCTTAACATTTACTTTTTTTTGTGAGAGGGAAATGATGCCTTAGCCTTGAATTGGAAAAGTAGAGGTACATCCAAGGTTGAATGTCACTTTATGTTCTTTAAGCTATGAGAATCAATCTTCCTTTTAGACATGTGCCTTGTGGGTCTTGAGTCAATGTACTAGATTTATTTTTCATTCTTGGTTACATTACAGGATTAGGCAAACATTTGGATGCCTTCATCAACACTTTTGGAGTCTTTGACTTCATTATCATCATCATCATTCTTGGCAAAATTACTTTGATGTCATAGATTCTAGTATCTTATACATCCTTGGCAAGTTTCTTGATGTTTTTGTGTAAGGCCATTGTACCAATAGTCATTAGTGTCATGGAATTTGTTGCAAATGTGATAGTGTACTATTGGTCAAGGTGCTTTGCCTTTCTCAAAAAAATCGTTACTAAAACTTATTCTTTGGCTAGAAAGTTTTCTTACCTTTTTGTTTGGAAGATAGGGCCTTTCTTCTCCATCATTGTCACCTACATGTATTTCTTGCTGAAGTAAGCCAATGAGTTCTTGATAGGCAACTTGATGATTTGAGACATTCAAGGAAGTTAAAGACACTTTGAAGCATAGTTACAAGACTCACCAAGTCCTAAGATAAGGCATATAAAACAAGTCCCATAGACTTTGCTATAAGTCTCAACAAATGTTTGCTAGACTTGTCAAGTCTAACAAATTCACCAAACTTGTCAAGACTTGAGGTTAGACTTGGGTGTATAAAAACCCTTAAAAATATAAAATATTTACATGAACTTCTAAACCTTGAAAAGTAAAAAAACAAATAGTTAGGGCTTAATTATTTCTCTATGGCTTCAACACTTGCATTTTTTGAAGGCTTTGGACACTCGCCTCTTTAAGCTTGGTTAAAAGTCTATGGCCCCAAACCTTGCCTCTCTAGGGGTGCTACCCACAAACCCTTGTAAGGGGCACTACCCCTCAACCTCACTAGGAATTGTTGTCCCCATATCCCTACTCTACTTTTAAAAGGAAAAAAAAATCATTTTGAACCATGCTAGAGGGAATACCAATATTTTTTATTCTCTAAAGTTTTTCCGAAGACCAATATTTTTTGTTCTCTAAAGTTTTTCCCAAGTAATTGAATTACATTTATACTTTTAGTTTGCTAAATCAATCCCTATCTTGAGTAATGCTACTATGGCTGCAACAACATTCCAAACTTGTCTGAGATATGAGTGTGAGACCCCATATAGAACTAGTGATGCTGCACCAAGTGATACAAGCTACTCTTCTACCATAGTTTATAATTCCATTGTTGTGATTTTTGTTTTTGATGCCATGGATATCATAATATGAGTCCTCTACAGCTATAACATTTGAGAATATTTATATACTTAAAATTGTTTCCTTCAACTCAAATCCACTTTTGTACTCATTTGATCACTGTATACTTCTATAGTGATCAAAGTAGCTTCTAATTGATAGGTTTATTATGTCTTTAAATTTGATTTGATTAGTTGAGGGTGCACTGTAAAAGCTTTAAATCATCAAAAAATCTCTATATTTCATGGTTTTTCAATTTGTAGTCTTTGCCAAGCCCAAGTCAAAAATCAGCCTACCAAGTCCAAGTCTTAAAACTAAGCTTTGAACAATAAATATAGAGCATGGAAGATCATCATCATCATTTGTTCTACTTCAACTTCTTTTTCCACCTCTATCAATTGGTATTTTATGTATGTGAGTATAATCAAAAAGTCTTTGACTTTTCCATCTTCTTGCATTTTGAGCATGTGTAGCTTTTCTATGAGATATAGCAATAATGCCTTATTGTTTACCTTGTACACAATATTCAACTTTTTCCAAATATCATGCGCATTTTGAATGTGCAAAAGCACCTTGCCTTCAACTAACAGCTTAATAAGCATGAGGGCCTTTCAATTGTGCTAGACCCATTGCTCTTCTTCTGCATAGCTCAAGTTTGTCTAGCTTTCAGAGACCAACCACATCCCAAACATCTTCAAACAGTAGGATTGTCTTCATCTCCATCATCCATGTTGGGTAGTCTAATGGAAACCTGATCCAAGAGTTGTTTATCCATGAGCATTAGATTGGCTCCTACCATTTTCTCTTGCCTCTTTAGGTCTTATAGGGTTTGGCCAACAAACACTGTTTTATCACGGAATTTTTTTTGATTTGGGAGTGGAAGGGCTAATTAATTCTTAGAGGTGTGAAAATTGAACACCTTTCTACTAAGCATGTCTTATTAAGGCTACTAAAAGAATGTGTTTATGATTATTTATCTTCAGTTTAAATGCCATTCTCACCAATTTTCCTTTAGATTTTGAAGGCTTAACAAACTAAGCATTAAACTGCTTTCCTTGTTCCTCTCTAGCTCTCACATATTAAATAATTAATGTATATTGTATCCAATATATACATTGCTTCCACATTACTCTAGGGTTTATGATTGGTGTATGGTGATTTATTAATTCACCATTTTCAGCTTTGAAAAGCTCTGCTTCTTTTCACTTTGAAGTAGCATTCAAAATCTATCTTCTCCTTTATTTGTTCTTCTCACTCAAGTGCCTCATGAGATCAATGCTGCACCGCGCAACACAACTGTACTGACTACTTTTTTCAAGCCACTGGATTTGTAGCATTAGCAAGAGTTGTGGCCTGCTTTAGATGGCTAATTGCTGTAGGCTTCGGCAGCTTTCTTTACAAGTTTTTAAGGGCAGTTTACCTCTGCAGGTGGCCGCCTTCTATGTCTTCCTTGAAGCTACCCAATCTCTCTCCCATGATGCCAATGTAATTTCCCTCAACCGTGAGCTCATCCCACAATCATTATACATTCTGCTGAACAAATCACAGCCTCTCTCTCATGGATTGCAACATCATGTGCTCTATGGGAAAAATGGAGAGACACTTTGGTTACTCTGATGCAGTGGAACTCCTCATGGCTGTACTTAGCTGTAACCTTAAGCCATCTTCACTCATATCTGGTTACATTTATCCACAATCACTGTGACTCTGAAACTATAATTATTGTGCACTCTGCAGCTTGCAATTTGTGGCAGCATCAATCCATTTTCACATGTACAGATCTGACCTGCTTTCATACAACATGATGAAGAGAAGAGTAAAGAAGATAAAATGATCTTGTATTGCATTAACTCAGATATCCTGAGAGGGATATAAATTTATGCAAGCATAAAGCTCAGTAGGGGGTAAAACCACCCATACTCTAACTGTGAATGGAAAAACCAAAATTAACTGATTCAAAGTTCTTATTTCTAACAAAAGTGAGTTTCCACCTTTATCTGGGGCAGTGCTTCATTAATATTTTCTTGTTATTTGTGTACTATATTAAGCAGTAGCTTTTATTAGTAAATTAATAAATTAAACAGCATTAGTACTTGAATGACAGAATTTGCATAGTCACAGTGTCTCAGACAGAGGGTGAAGAAAAACAGGTGTAGCTCTGCAGCAATGAAGACACAAACAAATAAATTGGAAAAGAGACAGAGTATTTTCAATTTTAAAACAAACAAGAAATTACTTGAAACCCATTGGTGCATTGTAGTCGAGAAGCAGATTAAAAAAATGTCAAAGCCACTATTGGAATTAAAAAATTGTGTCACAGATTTAGAAACAAAATCAACTTGTTGAAACCAACTATCACCAACAATGACTAACAATTGTGAAGAAGAGTAATTTATAAGGTATTACCCTTGCCAAAAGCTTTGTCAATCCAAAATAAGGATTGTGGTTGAAAGTCTTTAGCTGATATGTATATATCCTTGTTCTATCTAGTACCAATGTTACTAGTCTTTTAAGTGTCATGCCTTGTGCACTCTATTTAGAATTTGGTCGTTATCTATGTTACTGAATCACTCCCCACAACCCCTAGATACAGAATTAAGACATATGCAGATAGGATCCATGTAAATATCCCTGTGGATTCATCTAAGGTTTTTCTTTTTTCACCTGGAATCATTCAAGTATGTCCACATACATACCTGCACAATTCTAGGAGAAGAAATCAACACCCTAGACAAACACAAGCAATTTTGCAGGGGTTTTGACTTAATATTTTTATTTTTTGGTTCTCAAGTATGTCCAATCAACCAGAAAACCTAACCCTAAACCCTATATTGAACCTCAAAACAACTTAAAACACAAAAGCAAACATATTTACCTCATTTTGAAAACAAAACAAACAAACCAGCTACACTTGACTTACTTTCATTCTTATCATTGCACATATAGCACTGAAGACTGATCATTGAAGGTTCCAAAGAGATCGGATTGCTATCCCTAGACATGTGCAAGAGCCCATTCAATGCCAAGGAGATTGTGGAGGAATAGATTGGAGTTAAGAATTTATTTTTATTTTTATTTTTTTTCTATGAACAAACTCTCTTGTTTTGTTTTTCATTCTTCTATGTTTAAATAAGTTGTGGAATCTTTTCTTTTTTGTTTTATTTGATTGGAATGTGTTGTTTTCTAAAAAATTTACTACAGCGATTACAATTGCGGCCAATTCTATCTACATGGGCCAACCCCACTTCAAAACAGACCCAAATTCACTCTTGTGAGAGTATGTTGACATGACATGGCAAGTTCCAAGCGATGTGACATATGTTTGGATTCGTAGTGAGTGTGGTGTGAATTATACAAGCTCATATAGTTGGATGGAAACCTATTGGTGCAGTATTTCTCATGGGCATCAAATATTGCCCAACCAAGTAGGATGTGCTGTTCAAACATCTAGATTATGGAATATATTTGAAAGCAAGAGCAAATAGAAGCAATTGCCCTTAGATCAAGTCATCCTTTAACAAAGAGAGGACCTCAATCAAGGAAGCCACCTCTTTTTCCATCTCTTAACATTCCTAAAGTTGTGGCAAAGAGCCACCTATTTTTGGTCATGCATGAAGAAGAGCCCACTAACATAAAAGAATGCAAGGGCCATTGGAAAAAACATTTCAAAATGAATTCCAAGAAATTGTCGATCAACACATTGCAAGATGCATATATGCATATGGTTTTTTTATAATGAAATGGAAACAGATTGAGATTTCAAATATGTTCAGTTGTATTGAACAGGTAGTGAATGCTACATTAAATAGAATACAAGAGGAAAGATTCCACGATCAAAGGTGGAAGAAAAAGGAAACAACAAAAAAAGAAACTAATCTAAATGCAGCTAACTAAAGTTACAATACGTTACAAGATTTGACCATTAAATACATACTAAATATTATGTTAATACCCTCCCTTAATGGTCAATCTGTCAACTACACCAAGATGCACCCTAAATTTGACAAACTTATCCGAGCTCAAAGACTTGGTGAGAATATTTGTAGTCTGATCCTCTGTTGGAACATATTGCAATACCACTGATCCATCTTTGACAAGTTGGCGGATGAAATGACAGTGAAGTTCAACATGCTTTGTCCTTTCATGGAAGACTAGATTCTTGGCTAGTTTGAGCACCACTTGATTGTCACAGTACAAGGGAGAAGGCCCTGCTTGAGACATTTGCATGTCCGAAAGCACCCTTCGAAGCCAAATTGCCTCACAAGCTGCTTTAACAGTTCCCCAATATTCAACTTTAGTCGAGGAAAAAGCCACTGCCTACTGCTTCTTGCTAGTCCATGTGACTACACCTGTACCCAAACTAAATACATACTCATACCCTGAAGTAGACTTTCTATCGTCCACAAAACCTGCCCAATCAACTTAGGATCTTTGCTCCTTCCGTACAGAATGCCAAAGTCGGAAGTGTCTTTCACATATCTTAGCACATGCTTCGCTACAACCCAATGTTCAGCTTTCAGGGCTGTCATGAAGTGAGAGATGTAGCTCACTACAAAACTAAGATCAAGTCTCGTAGTAGTGAGATAAATGAGGCTGTCTACTAGTTGCATGGATGTAGATTCATTTTCCACAGGAGAATCTGATTTTGCTGATAGTTTGAGCCCTTTCTCCATAGGTGTTGATGCAGGTGTGCAGTCACTCATCCTGAACTTATCGAGCAAACTGCAAGCATACTTAGACTGAGAAATGAAGATGATGTCAGTTGTCTGCCAAACCTCAACACCGAGATAATAATGAATAAGTCCCAAATCTGCCATATCAAATGATTCACTCAGATTGTGTTTTATCTCCTCAATCAAATGTTCTAAGCTATCAGTAATGATAAGGTCATCAACATAGACAACCAATACAAGAATATCATCACCAAAACGTTTGACATACAAATTTGAATCAAAAGGGCTCCTCTGGAAACCATGATTAGTCCTTATCAATTTTCATGTACCATGCCTGTGGAGCCTGTTTAAGACCATAGAGTGCTTTCATAGGTCTGCAGACTTGATGTTCTTTACCAGGAACCTTGAAACCGAGAGGTTGAACCATATAGGCTCCTTCCTATAGATCACAATTGAGAAACACACTCTTAATGCCCATTTGATGGACTTTCCAACCAAACTGAGTTGCTGAAGTGAGGATAAGCCGAATGGTACTCATTTTGGTTGTAGGAGCAAAAGTCTCCTTATAGTCAATGCTCTTTGTCTGTGAAAACCCTTTGGCTACTAACCGAGCCTTGTACTTGTCAAGGGTTCCATCAGCCTTATACTTAACTTTGTACACCCATTTGCGGCCAATGGGCTTCTTCCTAGGTGGAAGATCAGAAAGCACCCAAGTGTTGTTCTTCAGAAGGCTACAATATTCAGCTTCCATACCCTGTTCCCACTCAGGTATGCCTTTAGTCTCGGAATATGATTAAGGCTCAGAGATGCTGTGCAGATTGGCCATGAGAGCAAAATTGACAGTATTTTGCTGCTTGCTTTTTTACTGAGCAATTCTACCCTCAATCAACTCATCATCATGAAGATAACTAATGGTCTTGGCATACCATTTAAGCCAGAGAGTAGAAGGACCGATATCTGAATCAAGTGGAGCAACATCAATTCGTTCTGCTAGAATAGAGTCAACTGGTTCAGGATCCAAATCGTCCTGAGGAGGGGTAGGTGATGGAATATTCTACTGAGGTGGTTGCTCAACTGTAGAATCCCTCCCATCATGTGAACTCAGGGGAAGGAAAACACCCAATTCAGAAGCTGTCAAAGGTTGATCCTTAGGATGCACAAAAGTAGAAGACTAAAAGAAAGGCCCAGTAGCTTCATCAACCACAACATCATGACTAAAGATGAGAAGATATGTATCTACATCAATCAGTTTGTATGCCTTATGATTTTCACTATAACTAGTGAACATGAGTTTTTGGCTTTTGGAATCTAGCTTAGTGCACTTGGCATCTGCAATCCAAACATAAGCTGTAGAGCCAAAAACTTTCAAGTGGCTGATTTTAGGCTTGCATCTAGACCAAGCTTCTTCAAGAGTCATCTTCTTAACCGAATGAGTTGGAGATTGGTTCAAAAGATAAACAGTAGTATAAATTGCTTTAGCCCAATATTTCTTTGGAACATGTCTATGCTCCATCATAGAACGAGCCATTTTAGTGATGGTGTGGTTTCTATGTTCTACGACACCATTTTGTTGTGGGGTGTATGGTGCAGTGAGTTGGCGCTTAATGCCATGTGCAGCACAGAATGTGGAGAAATCAAGAGAACAAAATTCCCCCCCATTATCAGACCTAAGAGTGACTATAGGAGAACCGGACTCTTTTTCAACTAAAGCCTTACATTGCTGAAATATACCAAACACATCTGATTTGTTTTCCAAAAAATACACCCACATTTTTCTACTGAAAGCGTGAACAAATAATAGAAAATACCTGCAACCAGTAACTGAAGGAGTATTCATTGGACCACATAAATCAACGTGAACCAACTGCAATACTTTGGAAGCTCGCCAAGAGTCACCATCCGAAAAGGGACTCTGGTGCTGTTTTTCAGCCTAACAAGCCTCCCATACTCCATGATTCTGAGTCTAAATTGCAGGGAGTCCACCAACCAAACCATCACGAGCTATCTGAGAAAGATACTATATGTTCAAGTGCCCATAATGCTGATGCCAGAGATTGTTGATGGATGTTCTCCTAGCTGTCATAGCATGCTCTTGAGAATCACTAGAGTCAATGAGTCTATAAAGACCATGATCCTCAATGCCTTGAACAACTATGGTGCGTGCCTCTGTCAACAATGCTACAAGTGTGCATGCTGAAAACAATATCCAACTGAGGAGAGTGTAATAATCTGATTGACAGAAAGAAGGTTCAACTCCATGCTAGGTACAAAGTATACATCGAAAAAAATTAAATTTTTCCCTCTAGAATGAATCTGTACATTGCCCTTGCCGACAACAGTATACTCCTCACCACCTCCAAAGATGATTGAATCTCTGAAAGGCGTATACTCAATAAACCAATCCCGACGATGAGTGAAAAGTCAAGAAGCACCTAAATCTATGTACCAGGCAAAAGATTTCACAGGATCTACTAGACTCTTGGCTATGAAGGCGTAGAATGCAGACTCCTTCTGCTCAGTGTGCTCTGCAACATTGGTTTTATGCTTGGACTCTCCTTGCTTGTTCTATTCAAAAGCCAAGCGCTTCCGGAAATCTTTCTTCATGTGACCATACTTGTGGCAATAATTACACTGAAAATTCTTCTTTTTGGAAGAATCTGAAGACTGTGCTTGACTAGACTTTTGAGAGGGCTGATTTTTTCCTTTGTTCTTCTGAAAGGTCTTAGCAGGAAAAGCCTGCTCAGTGGAGGATGAAATAGCACTGCTACCGAACTGTTGTTTCCAGTGATCTTGCTGCAGTATGGTGCAAAGATCTGGAAACTTCAAATCAACTTTAGCTGAAGTAATGTTGAGAGTCTCAATAAAATGCTCATAAGATTTTGGTAGACTTTTCAAAGTGATGACTACTATATCTTCTTCCTCCATTTTCCGACCAATCGCCTCAAGCTGATCACAGATGTCCTTGATCTTGGTCAAGTGCGCCTGCAAAGATGTCTTCTCATCCATGTTCTTCAAGAAGAACGCACGGCTTTTGTCTAAAGTTTCATGAAGATCCTTCAGATGATCCCAAATCTCTTTCACTGATTTACCAAACGGAACCTGAGGCAACTAGTCATCAGTGAAAGACAACTTAATGAGCATCACCACTTCACAATTCTGCTAATCAAACTTTTCTTGATCTCTATCACCCGATGCAAGTTGTGTATTTTTACCCAAAATGATTTGATCAAGGCAGCAATATTCAAAGATAGTCATCATTCGTTGCTTCCAAGTGTTGTAGTTGCGACCGTTAAACTTCTGACTACCCTCCAGCATAATGTGATAGCGAGGACATTTGTTAAAAAATTCCTCAAACCAAATTTTGAGAGAGTAGAGATTAAAATACCTCAAATACAAAACTCTTATCAAAAAAAGACAAAATACCCAAAGTATGGCACAAATCTGAGGATAGAATAGACGGCAGCAGATAGAGACAAAACTCTGGACGATAGGCTTACCAGATTTTTTTTTTATTATTATTATTATTATTGAAAAAATAACATGCTAGCAACAAGCTCCAAAAAAAAAAACTTGATCAGGAAACCGAGAAAGAATGCGTGGGAGAGATGCGGCCAACAAAAAACAAGAATACACAGGACTCAAAAACTTGCACACTGAAGACCCGATATTCAAAGAGCCGCACACAGAGAGAAACCCGTCTCAGAAAATCACATGCACAGAAACCAACAGCTCCATGAACAAAAAAAACGTGTAGGAGATGAAAGAGCCGACACCAAAATCACGGGTTAGATGAAAGCCCACGAAAAAGACGCGTGCAGATGTTCGCGTAGCAAAAATGCGTCAGAAAAAGACACAAATTGCGTCCAGGAATATAGAGGTCGTGGGTTCTTAACATGCAGAAAAACGCGTTTCTTAAAAACACCAAGAAAAGATGAAAAATCCAAAAACACACGAATCCAGACCCCCACAATTTATAGAAACGCGATCACAAAAACAGAAGTTTGTAACAAAAAAAATTTCCCGCTCAGCAAAAAACACGAAAAAGAGAAATCGCACGATTGTCTTCACGGGATCACCAAAAGCAATGCATGATTTTCCTTTGAGAAAATACAACACCAGAAAATCACACGATTTATGTTGCAAAGAACTCTAGATCGCTGCGACTTTCAGAAGGGAATATGCCAAAAATCAACCTTTGCTCAATGTGATTGTCATGTCCCCTAAAGGAGCAATGTTTTTGAAAGTTATGGATTGTGAGGGGCAAGTGAAGGATGCAATTATTGCCCACATACTCATATGGGCCATTAAGGAAGTGTGACCTAAAATTGTTTTCTAGGTAATAAAAAAAACACAAAAAATTGTTGAGCAATTGTTTTGTCGATTGAGGCACACTATTCGCACATCATTTGAATACCTTGTGTTGTCCACACAAACTAGTGCTACAAAAGTTGGGAAAAAAAATTGATTGGATTAAACAAGTGTATGTCAAGGCCAAAGAGATCCAAATGTTCGTCACCAACAACAACATGTTGCAAGCCATATTCAAATTGTTCTTGAAATTAGAGTTGAAGGTAAGTGGAACAATAAAAAAATAACTTTAATAATTCTATTTTTAAATTTTAAGTATTTTTATATTCAAATAGGTTGTTGAGGCCCGAATCATCTACAGCACAATCATCTTGAGACAACTTGTGAAGGTGCATAGGCACTTTCCAACGTGTTCATCAACCAACTTTAATCGTATGGAGGCAACCCAACACTGAAAGGGCAATGAAAGTTGAGCAGATGATCCTAGATAACACTTGGAGAGTTCATGTGTAAAAGATTATTAGTTTCACCAAGCCTATTTTGCATATGATTCGTTTTACTAACATGAATTAGCCATGTTTGCGAGACATATATGATGGCATTGACTCTATGATTGAAAAGATAAAGGCCATCATAAATAAGAAATAGCAAGATCCTAAAGAACCTTTCCTCAAATAGGTATAGACAATTCTTGTTAAGTGATAAAACAAAATGACCATCCCACTACATCTTTCCTTTGCATTGAATCCAAAATATTACAGCTTTGAAATCCTTTCAAAGTCGAGGAGGGTACAAGATAACATTTGCTAAACTCTTCATTGATTATAATGTGGGAGATGTACTTATGAGTGAGTTTGTTGATTTTTCACTCTAATGGTCAAAGTCTTTCCACTCTTAATGACAAGTATAACAAGGATGTTCACTTTTGGTGGTACCTCCGTGGACAAACATTCCATACCTATAGCCTCTTGTGATCAAAATTGCAAGTAATTTTTTTAATTGAACCCTCAAAATTTGATTTTTTTTTAATTTTTTCATTTATTTATAATTTTAAATTATAACTCTTAAAGTTTGCCTTAATAAGTTGCTAGTTCATCTTCTCACCTAAACAACATTAGAGTACACTCCATCTACTCAATAAAGCACAATCAATTGGAACCAAAAAAGGCAGTAAAGATAGTTTATCTACATTCCAACTTGCAACTTTTTTCACACAAATGAATTGACTACAAGGGGCAATGGAGTTGTGGGATGTTGAGCCAAAGCGACCTGCCTTGGATGTTACCGCTGCCCAACAATTTTCACTTTTTGAGGAGCAACATAGCCAGCATATTTTTAGTGTTAGTATCAGTGGCACTCCTTGTGGTTCTTCTAATATCAATGATGATGGTGATGCTCATTATGAAGAGCAATATAATGATGGATTTTCATTTTATTATTTTAATATTGAACAACAGATATTGATAGCAACATTATCTAAGTAGCATTTTATGGATGTTTTGTTTATTCTATGCATGATATTAGGTTATCTAGACTTAATTCTTGTTTTTAGGGTAAAATAGTATATTTATGATTTTTGTACAGATGTACCCAACCCTAAAAAAATTGCCATATCAGCATAACAGAATACTTGTACCCATACCCATACTGGTAACTTAGTTTGTTATCAATGTGATATCCATTAATTTAAAAGCTATTTAATAAAGTGGCATTTCCCTGCAAAGGGATTTCGTTCTAGAAAATAATCTCTCTCTAAAAAGTATCCTGTCAGACGACAACCAGTTGAAGTATCTGAACATCACTATATTATCTGTTGTTATTCCCATTTGTTATCAGTGTGTGTTATGATAAACGAACAACATTAGCACAACAAGAAGTCATTAAATCACATGTCTTTAAGTCAAACCAAAGAACATTGTGATGATAGATTTTTCAAAAGGTATAGGAAGTTATAAATTGCTTGCAGAATGCTTGTAAAGAATGAGATTAATCTGAATAAGATCTATGAAATAATATTTTGTTGAACATAGAATGTAGACAATAAGTCAAGCATTAAGAATTATGGAGTAGGTTCTGCTAGTGCTAAACATTCCCAACAGCAGATAGCCAGTATAAAATGAAGATCAGTATTTCTACAAAAACAATCAGGAACTGGGGGTGCAAATAGGGGCATCTATGGGAGAAATAAACTAAAGCTAAAACAAAGATCATAGCAACACCTTTAACAACTACCTTGGATCCACTGGTTCTGTTTTCAGCGGTTATAGACAGCACTCAGTACAAGGAATAGATGAAAACTCAGTAGGATTAAGTTGTGCAAGGAAAAAGAAAAGGCCATTTGCACTATAATAAATCTTGACTGCATGTTGATTACCTTCACCTTTTTCAAATGGTCATTGTTTGCACAGCATAACTGCTGATATCTGTTATTCCTATGAGAATACCTTTGGCAGACAGACAGAGAGCTCACTGTCTCAATGTCCATATTCAATAAGGAAAGAAAAGAAGTACATACTATTTCCAGAAAAAGAAACAAGATATAAAAAGCATGCAGCAATAGGATTAAGCTTAAATGCAATTTGAAGGTTCCATGTGTGTGCCATTAAGTATTTAAAATGAAGCATTATATAATTTGATTCTCTCATGTCAATAAGGATCACCATCTCTAAAGAGAATAAGTTAAAAAATTACTATGGTACTTTAATAATTGAAATCCAAGTATTAATTATGCAAAAAGGACTACTGCAGATCGCTATTTGCCAATATAATACAAGATCATTAAATGAAAGAGTTTTTAAGGAAAGATTAACACAAAAACTGATTGTCATGTTGTAAGATGGATGGAGTAGATCCCAGAGTTGTTGAAGAAAGAAGGAAACCTTTTTCTTGTTCATGAATGAACAATGTAGTTGATAGGGCTAAAAATACAGAAAGTTGCTCTATATAGTTAAGAATACTATAAGGACTCCATCCAAGCTAAAATCAGTATACCTGAATCTAGGAAGCACTATAACATAATAAGAGGGCTAAAAATGCAAATGTAATAATAAATAATCCTATGAAAGGAAGGTCACACTAAAATACTATGGTTGATGGAGCCAAGGGAAGTGGGGCAATAGAAAAAAAAGGCTATAGAATGCATCAAAGTCAACAAGAAGAAGGGTTTGCATCCTCATCAATGACCACAAAAGGGCCAATACAAAATCAGATGATGTACAGGGCTTAATAGGACCCAAAAGTATGATCGTAAGAGGAAGTAGAGTACTGCCAAAACCTTTCCTAGCATCCATGAAAAACAATCCTCTTGATGTAAAGACAAAATTGATACTTCATGTTTTCCCCTACTATTTGGACTCTGAATCGTACAGAGTAGTTGAATCTCTATGATGAGTAAAAATCAAAGGTTCAATGTACCCAAGCAGCACCTTAAGGGAGGGATATTTATTCACTATTTGCAATAGTGATTGTTGCAGCTAACACATACCTGTGTCCCTCAATCATAAACAAAGGAAATAATCAACCTAATGTTTTTTGCAAATCCCTTGTAGAAATCAGTGTCTGAAAACAGCATCCTACAAGCAAGATCTAAACACTTCTAGTCTAGATAAGCAAAAAAGGTAAGAAAGAACCCTCCTAAATCTACATCAAAAATGATATCTTCATCGAATCTCATAATAGACAAGGCACCTAAAATAAAGTTCTACTCAGTTTCCACTTCTTGGAAAGAACAAAGATGACAATCCCTTTCACCCTACATAAGACGATAATTTGTCTCAACTCGTAATTCATGAGATCATACCTTCAAGCCGTGTGACCAATGACATTGAAGGTATTTATGATCAAATCACTATAAATATGAGTACAAAAGATGACAAAGCTGAGAGAAAGTAACACACTACAAGGAAGATAATCTGAAGATGGTCCACATTGAATTTCAAGTCATGCATGTACCATCCTTGAGCTGCTCAAATGTGTAGGCAGCACCATCAAGCCACAAATATGTCATACATCAAAAGGGTTGCCAATGGAACTACAATTGAGCATAATTGCAGACAAATATACAATAACATTGATGCAGGAACATCCCAAAGGTCAGGCAATCAGAATCACCAAAAATAATTTATGTTTCATTTTTTGTTTTAGTGGTCAACCCTATGTTTCCAAGTGTTGGGAACAACCTCTACTCTTCAAATATTCAAATTCAAATGGCTTTCCCTCTCTTTTTGGGCATCCCGCTTGATAGTAACCTTTGGAGGGCCCAGTTTGAGACTTGTACACTTGATCATAACACTCCATGGAAGTTGAAGAGTCATAATTCCATGAGTGCACTTGGGATGCTGGCCCAACTTGCATATTGTGCATGTCATTTGCATGTGTAACCCTTGATTGAAGCACCCATTTGGAGGGGCTTACTCTTTGATTGAAACCTTACACGTCTTGCTTTAATTGTGGTGCCTAGGTGGAAGGAGTTACAAATTGTCTTCCTAGATTCTTGCTTGGACCCTCTTGATTGAAGCGCCACATTTGGGAGTTACAATTGTGGGAGTTACATTTGAGTTAACCTAGTTTATTGCTTGGGCAACCTTGGAAAATGGTGTCACCTCATTTGGAAAGAGTTATAATTCACAAAATTCATTGCCCTTCTACAATTGGCCCCCACCACTTGAGAGAGCATAAAATTCCACTTGTTTGATTGAACAAAGTTGGTTTCCAAGAGAGAGTGATAGGGTGTAAGGAGTTGGGAGATCTCTTTGCTTGCAGATCATTGGGAGCTCAGATGAGAGAACTGAGTACTCAGTGTGGTTGTTTTGCAGAGGCCGTTGATTTGTTTTGTATGTTGTTTTGCTGGGTCAGATTTTTGGTTTTATAGGGGGAAACTCTACCAAAATTTCCAGGATTTGTGGAGAGGTTGCATGTTGCTTTGTGGGATTGGGTTTATAGTTTGGCTGTATTTTGTAAGGGAAAAAAAATCTGATGTAAGGTTACTATATTTTAATAAATAAAAATCAAAAAGTTTATGCATTACGTTGGTTAAAATCTGACTAAAAATCAGCAAATGGTGTTGTGATTATTTTGATTTTGTAATCTGGTTTCTATCAGTAAGTTGGTATTTATTTGGTATGTTTAAGATCAGGTTATGTCAGCAAATGGATGTCTTGGGTGTGTCTAAAGTCACAAATGAAAAATCTGCATTTTGGTGCCATGAAGTTGCATACAAAAACCCAAAATTTTAATCCATTAAAGGGTGTGATTCGGTCTAGTTAAAAATAAGATTGTGTGTAGATTGTCTAGCCATTATATTGAGTTCAATTTTGATGGGTTGTGTGGTATTTCTGTAAGGAGAAGGTTGTCATTCATTTGACCTCCCTCCTATCCTTGACTGTATCATATATCCCATTAGACCAAGGACGAAAACTTAAGGTAAGTCTTTGGTAAGGACCACTTTTCTACTGCCTTTATTTTGTGAGGATCCACTTTCACTCCTTCATGAGAGACCATGTGACCCATATTCAACTTCTTATACTTCAAAAGCACACTCACTTCTCAGCATAAAGTTGATAGCCTTGAAGAATCTGCAGTCCTATTTGCATGCTAAAAATCCCCTCCCAAAACCTCCTCCCTCGCCTTCCCCACAAAACTCACATACACAACGTTTTTGTTAATCAAATGACATAAAGAGAGCCAATTGAATTCAAAAATGTTGGAGCATTAGTAAGCTCAAATGGCATCATTACCATATCATAATGGACTTCACAAGTTCTGGGAGTAATTTTGTGCAAATCGTCTTTAATGTGATTCTAATGATATCGAGAGCAAAGATCCAATTTTGAAAAGGAGACTACACCACGTAGTTCATACTGACACATCTTTCAGCATGATTCTTTTCAGCTCTTTGTAGTCCACACACATTTTCTTGGACCAGTCCTTCCTAACCTTGATCAAAAGTGTCAAAAATGAACTCTTGCTAGGGTAAACAATTTGGACTTCCACCATGTCTCTAACTCTTTTTTCAATCTAGCTCTTTTGGTTGTGTGAATATCAATAAGGTCTACTATTGGGAGGTTTGCTTCCCATGATCACTTTGAAGCATGACTATATTCCTTGAATTGAGGTAAACCACTAGGGACACCTTGAAATACTTGCTCATGTTGTCGAGGATAAGGTCTAATATTGGGAGGTTGGCTTTCTTGAACCAATTCAATAACACGATCATGATACCTAAATGGAGGATGTTTTTCAGATTTCATTTCTCTTTTTGCAGCTTACTTTTCCCATCATTGAAGCAAGTGATGTTTAATAGTTACTTTCTTCTTTTTATGTGTCTGCCCTCTCTGCTAGGGCTTTTACGTTTCCAAAAGTGTGTTCCTAGTTGGGAGGAAGGAATAGAAGGTACTAACTAAGAAGGTAAAAGATAAGGACAAGAACAAAGAACCTAAGCCTACAAAAAAGTATAAGTAATTAGATTATTAACATTTATGTTTTTAACCCATGCTACAGATTATCTTTTAAGGAGTCCAAAAGATAGAGAAACACAAGAACAAAGTATCTATCCAATTTGAAAAGAAAAATAAACCTCTGAAGGTTTTTGTCATGTCCCCACCAAGTACCATGATCGCAGCCCCTTAAAATTATAACATAGGTGGATCAAATAAAGGTGGTGCCAAGATGCTAGTGATTCTATTAAATGATTTAATTAAAACTAAATTAAGAGTTTTTATGGTAGCAATTAAGGATGAAGGATTGTAACCTTTCCAAGGGCAGCAATGGTGAAAGGTGGTGACTCTTTCACCAATAAGGTATAAAGGAGAGTTCATTTCCTTAAGAGGGAAGGAAAGAAAACAATTAAGAATAAATGTTATGTAACTCCTAATGTGAAAGATTGTAACTCCTTCAAATATGAAAGGTTGTGACTCCCTCAATAAAAAGATATAAAAGGGAGATCATTTCCTTGTGGAGAAATCATCAATGGGAAATAAATCAATCAATCAATTTAGAAATTAATTATTATTCTCAAAAGGCAGCAATGAAGGGTGGTGACTCATTTATTATGAAGGGTGGTGACTCCTTCAAGAAATGGATATAACGGGTAAATCAGTTCATTGACATTCAATCAGCAATCATTACTCATCTATCCATCAAGAAATCAAGCAATCAAAATATCAAAAAGATCAATCAAGCAAACAGCAATAAGTCTATCAATACATCAAGCACCAAATCATTCAAGCATCAATTGATTCAAGCATAAAATCATTCAAGCATCATTCAAAAATTAACTTGTCAATTCATAAATATCAATCAGCAAAAGCAATCAACAATAATCTAGCAAATTCATCAAACGATCAGTTTTGAATTTGAGGGAGTGTCTTGCAAATAGGAAGGACGAAATCCCTTCCAAGTTAATGAGAGAATAAGGACAAAACCTTTCATACTCTTGGCAAGTTAAGGATGAAAACCCTTATTATTGCCACTATTGAGTTAGGGACGAAAACCTCTAAATCAGAAGATTTGTAAGTATTTCCAAAGAATTCACGATATAATTGATTTTGAGAATTGTGCTATGATGTATTAATCTGAATATTATCATAAATTCTTAATTTTTGATAAAGCTATTATCATTTTGAGTAAATATTATTGTTTGAAGGCCAAAAAGCAGGAATATCCTGTGTTACACGGGGACGCGTCCTCCCCCCCCCTCAAACCCTATGTCCCTGTCCCCTGTGGCGTTTCGAGGACGGCAGGGGACATCCCCTAGGCATCCCCCCTGATTTTCTAAAACTGGGAAACGGCAGGAAACACATCCCCAAAAAAGGGGATGATGGAAAATAAAAGGGGATGCCTAGGCGTCCCTGAAACAGCCAAGGGATGACTAGGAGTCCCCCAACTGTATTGGGACGCCCAGGCGTCCCCTTTTCATCAAAGTAAAAAAATGTTCTGATTTTTGGCAAATTAAATAAAAATTGTTTGATAAATATTAAATATTTCATTATATTTGGTAAAACATTTAATTTTTAAACAAACTATTTAATTTTATTGTCAAATTAAACAAGAATTGCTTGATAAATATTAAATATTTCATTAAATAAAAATTGTTTGATAAATATTAAATATTAAATATTTCATTATATTTGATAAAACATTTAATTTTTAAAGAAACTATTTAATTTTATTGTCAAATTAAGTAAAAATTGCTTGATAATTGATAAATATTAAATGTTTCATCAAATATTAAATATTAAATATTAAATTTTTGATAAAAAAGTTTTATCCCCATTCGAATGGCATTGACTAAATAATAAACTATTATTATATTTACTTTAGTCATTCAACCTAAAATTGAAATGAAGACTTTTAACTTTTAAGTTTTATACAATTTTTTTTTTTACTTTGCAATGCACACATGGGTAGGGTAAACACGTAGAAACAACCAGGAGAAAATATCGCTGTTATACTGTTGTTATACTCTTTATCTATGCACATATTGTCATATTGATATTGTTGCACATATTTGATATTTCAAATTGCTCTCTTTCTCTCTCTATATATAATATATTTTAAAAAAGTCATACATATATATATATATTGAAAAATTCCTATATCGCTGTCCCCCCGCTGTCCCCAAAGTCTGCCCTTGGACTGCCATCCCTGAAATGTGTCCCCTGTCGTCCCCCCGTCCCTGTCCCCGAAACGCCGTGGAACATAGGGAATATCCCAAAAAGGGACATTACAGTTTTCCTATTCTGTCAAGGATAAGGTCTAATATTGGGAGGTTGGCTTTCTTGGACCAATTCGATATCAAGATCACACTCCCTAGATGGAGGATGTTCTTTAGGTTTCATTTCTCTTTTCGCACCTCACTTTGCTCACCATTGAAGCAAGTGGCGTTGCATAGTTACTTTCTTCTTTTTATGTGCCTGCCCTCTCCACTAGGGCTTATATGTTTCCAAAAGTGTGTGCCTAGTAGGATAGAAGGAATGGAAGGTAGTAACTAAGAATGTAAAAAATAAGGACAAGAACAAGAAACCTAAGCCTACAAAAAAGGATATGAAAGGACTTCCCACCCCTCTGCCCCCTCTCTATAGTGGTTGTTGGAGGAAACCAAGGTTTTCCTTCTCCCAACAAGGGGCTCAACCAATGTCACTTAGAGGGAGAGGGGCTTGGTGCTCAACCGTGGGATTTCAGATTCCAAAATCCTTCCCTGATTCCACTCACCCAAAACCTTGATTCCCTGATTCACAGATGATTCAGAGATCTGACTGAAGTGGATGTGGGTGATTACCCAATGAGCAGAGCGCAGTAATTGATTCCTGGAATGTAGTAACTAATAAGGTAAAAGATAAGGACAAGAACAAAGAATCTAAGCCTAAAAAAAGGATAAGTAATTAGATTCTTCACATTAAAGCTTTTAACCCATATTACGCATTATCTTCTAAGGAATTGAAATCTGCAGAGAGTACTGACAACAAAGAAGTGAAAAATAATTCCTACTCGTCGTTTCTCCTCCCCAAAACAAGGTGGTGAAAGTTAACCTTCACCTGAGTTAACCTTCACTTCAGTTAATCTAACCAATTCTCGCTACTTAGAGAAGCTACGAGCTGTGTTAATTCCAGTTCAAGTTCAAAAACTCCCTCCCTCCTGAAGAAAAAGGAGGAAATCAAAGTCCACATCTCTAATTTAGTGGACTCTGGAAACCAGTCTCAAATCGCAAAAAAAATTGAGAAATAAAAGTGCTTAAGAAGTTAAGATAATGTTGTATGCAAATTAGTCTTGATTTCCCAGTAGCCTCTTCCTAATGAAGGCATGATTGCAGCTATCATATATATTTGAATCACCTTGTAACTGCTGACATTTTTCAATTTTAAGCTGGCTTTGATTTTGTTTCTTTAGATCCCTTCTTTGTACCTACTTTTTGTACTTTAATATGACATCAAAGAATATATATATTTGTTTTTTTATCAGTAAAAGGAGCATCTATTTACAGGGGAGCCAGCCAGAAATTCATGTACAAAAATACAATTCAATGGTCAAAAAAACTATCTTCAATAGCTTCTATGAGAATCGTGCATTCTATCTCATCTTGGTGACAATATTCTATCTCTGAAATTGCAAATAGGATGCTTTCTGATTGAAGCTATCAAAAAGTGGTACACTTAGATTAAAAACCTAACTAATAAAGAGCTCAAAATGTTCATAAATTTAGAAGTCACAAAACAACATGCAATACCATGATTATCCACTAACTATTAAGCTACCAAGGCTGAAAAACAAATAGCAGTAATTACATCAAACCAACACACCAATTCTCAATCAGGAAGATGAAATCCAACCACCATAACCATAAAATCCAGCAATAAATACACTGTCCCAAAACATTGTGTGTGCTTATTTAATTTCTATTAAAATATTAAGAGATTTGTTTATGACGATTAATAAATCAATAGGTCTGTTAATTTCTAGAGGTTGATTTTATATAGGAAGCAAATTAACCCTCCTAAGTGGCTAAGAAAGGTCGTGGATTGCCATAAAAGGTATTTTTCTTTTGTTTTATATGTATTTGATCCCTTCACCATGGTAATTATGAAATTGATGAATTTATGATAAAACACTTACTATTTGACCTCATTTGAGGGCAGTTAAGTGGTTGCCCTAATGGTCAACCTCTTGTACATGTTGGACCATCTCCCTTAGAATCTTCGATGAACTACAATATATCCGACCCAATTATATCGCAAGGTGTAGAATGCACCATAATCAATGCATCAAAAGACAAGATGTGTGCCAACTGATCTTTTAACGGCCTGAAAGGCCTCCTGCCAGGTATCAATTGTAGTAACTGGTTTTCCAACCACTTTAGTGCATGAACAAATTATTGGACTTAGAATATGAAAAAAGTACTGCCTCCTCTTATTTGACTTCGACAATATCATGAGTAGTGTGATATAAGTAGATTTCCTAAGAGTTGGCTTGCTAATGCTAACAATAGAAACTTTCAACCACCCAGATAATCTCTAGTTATTTTTTATTTCTCAGAGCAATTATTTAGGCATTGTAAAATAAACAAACCTCAACCAAGCAGCTAAACAGGATATAGTCTTAAGCCATACTCACAGAGATCCACCTTAACCCAAAATGGACATGCAGCTATTGTTATCCAAAAGATTCAAGGTGTCAATCCCTATTCATCCACATCTACATGGTATTTATTACTTTGGGTATTAAACTATTTTCTTAACACGTTGATGAATTAGAATGAGTTTTCAGCATTGCATCACTCATTTGCTCAACCAGGGTGCAGTGGCAAGCGTCACCTCAAATTTACATTACAGGCAGTTCTCCCCAGCTGACCTGTACAGTGCACCTCTTGACCAAAGAAAAACAATGCTTGGCATTGAGGTATGAGTATCATCAAGGGTATTACACTGTATATCCTACGTTTTTCAATTATGGACAGCAAAAGGAAACAGAACATCAACTTACAACTTCACCGCCTATCATCCTAGTGGGTTCATACGTGCATGAGATTTACATGATTTCTAAAGCTAGATGGGTGGCCTGGCAGTTATATTCAACCTGCAAAAGTATGCTAAGATACGTAAACCTGGTCCCTAAGAAACAATTTAGATTAAAGTACTTACAAACTTTTATAAATCTTAATGAATTGTTCAGGAATGTCGCTCTCTAATAATCAGTACACGACTTATCAGACTATCACTTTGCTGGGTTCATAAATGCATGGGATCTATATATCTCTGGAGGCAAACGGGTGGGGCTTTGCGGTTGTATCCTACCTACAAAGTCATGATTGTAAATATAATACCTAGTGCCTTAGCAACAATTAAGATCAGGGTTCTTGAAAATTTCTATAAATTTCAAAAAAAATGCTTAAGGAGTTTAGCTTTCCAATACCCAGTTCGCCACTTAAGTGCCGAATATTCTACCGGGTACATATTTGCATAGGATTTGTATGATATCTAAAGGGAAATGGGTGGAACTGTAATCATATGCAACGAGCAAAACTCTATTTAAAAATATCATGCCAAATCACTTAGCAACAATTCAGATCAAGATGCTTTCGAATTTCTACAGACTAGAAATAAAAGGGTGTCATTGCAATCATTTGCAACCAGCAAAACTGCACTAAATACCAAGTCAACCCCTTAGCAACAATTCAGATCAAGTTGATTGCGAATTTCTGCAGATCGCAAGGACATGCTTCAGGAATTTATTTTTCTTAAAAATTATCTTTCAACAAATATGAACTGCATAACAGATTCAAAATCACCCGCAACCTTGAAAATAAGAATAACCCAATTGCATCAATGGCTTCTAAAACATATCATCCTTAAACCATATTTGAAATAGCAGAATTCATGAAATACATACCACCTCTCACAAGCTCCGGTGCTGAACAAAAGACCAATTGTCCAGCCCAGCCCAGCCCAGCTCAGCCCAGACCAGAATAGAATTGTTGCAATCCCTATTATATATTTACCAACTGAATTGAAATGCACACAAGTACTAATACAAATAATTAGGCACAACAGCTAAGTCCAGCAGGCATGGTGTTTACTAATTGTGACCAATTACCCATCTCCACCGAACACAGACCCCACGCTGACTGATTACTAGTTCTTCATTCCTTGTAGCCTACGTCTAGGGGACCAGATCGGAGACAAAAAAATTCAATGTTAGATTATATAAATGATATTAGTGGGGGCTGAAAGGCAGGTGGCATTTGGATTAGTTTGTCAAAAGTCTAAGCGAGATTGACGGGTTTGTCTTTATCCTTGTGTTCACTCATTTCAATCATTGAATTGATTGAGAGCTCCTCTTCAGCTCTTCCAGATTGGATGTTACAGTCTGGCTTTAAATCCATTTTTTATGGAGCTAATCATGTTGCATATATAAACTACTTCTATATAAGATGTTATATTCCTATTTCTTAGGCAGTCATTCATTATATCACTGAACATATTTGTCGCTTCTATGCAAACACCATTCTTGATTCCTAAATGGATTAGAGCGTTTTTCAGCTATTAGCTTGCATTCAATTTGGGGAGATGCATATCCTCCTATCTTTTCCAATCGAATTGTCATAATTTATTGTTAAAAAATAAATGAATGCAATTAAAAAAAATTTAGTCATATTTGACACGTAAGGGAAGAGCACCACTAGTCGTTATAGCTAACTTCACACACCTATAAATCTTAAACGATACATCGGATTTTGACGATTTTTTTTTTTTTGTGTTGCCTCCGTATGTGACTTAACTGCTTATAGCAAAAATTGTGGCTTCTAGGTAGTAATGACACATGTTGTGGAAACTGTTGAGGGTGGAAGGGTCAAAAAAGTACTCATTCAAAGTGTCACCTGATACATATTCTCTATTGTCCCCATACCCATTCGCTTTGGCCACCACAAAATTTGCACAATTGATCCAATACATATGCATAAATATGAGCAAAAACCCCAATAATAGTGCACTATTTGTCTAATACATATGCACAATTGATCCAATTAAGCACTATTTTTTGTAGCCACTAGATATAAAGTAGACAACTATTGGTACATTTGGAATATTTTAGTGGGCTTTTAAATAGCATGTATGATATAACAGTTATTGGAACTATAACGACTATTGGTGCTCTTCCCCTATCTTGGAACGTTGCTTGTGAGAGGCATGATAAAATACAAAAATGCATGATAATATACATAATAATATACTCCACATAATAGAAAATGACATTTGGGACCTGCCAACGTCATGGGATAAAATGACGATTTTGCTAACGGGGTGGAACATTTTCATGAGGAAAATGTGGAGTGAATGATGTCGTTAGCAAGTCTTTCTTGCATCTAGTTAGTATTCTGCCAGTGTTGTGGGTGGGAGTTGTAGAGCAGTAGAGCAACAGAGCAGTAAAAATTGAATAACAATATTAAGAACTTACATTGCAAAAAATAACAAAAACGCAAGGAATTTCATTATCTACATTCGAGACATTGCATCCAATACATTGGCTTTTTAAGCCATTATTTTTCTGTGAATAACCACTCCAAATTCCCTTACGAGAATAACTCCCTAAAACTAACAACTAACTATTAACAAATTTATTAAATGTAAACTTTAATTTCCTAACAACCCCCCCTTAAAGTTTACATAATAGAAAAACAAAAACAAAATTTAGAAGTGAAAAAGTGTAAACCTTAAATTCCTAACATATACCCCCCTTAAGGTTTACATTACAAAAAGAAAACCAAAATATTGTATCAGCATCAACCTAAACTTCTTGGTCTAGGAAAATGGTCTAATTAGCCAACCCTACATCAACATCAACCCAAACTCCTTTGTCTAGGCAAATGTCTTGAGCATCAACCCAAACTCCTCATGTCTGGGTAAGTGTTTGATTATCCAACTCTGCATCAGCATCAATCCAAGCTCCTCATGTCTAGATAAATGTTTTGATTGTCCAATGTTTACCTATGAATCGAGACACACTCCACTATTCACAAGAAAATCACCAACCAACTATGAATCAAGACTAACTCTATTATCCATAGTAACACTCCTCCATTTGTGGATCGAGACTTACTCAATTATCCACAAACACATATCTGTTGGAAGCTCGGTGCTTCCACCCCTCGGTCATGCTGACCACATGATTCGCGACATGGTTTAACCACCTACTATGGATCTTATTTGACACTTGTATCGAGCATTGATAGGTCGACCTTTTGGTGCAACGGTAATGCCAAAAATTGGTATGAAAGTCGGGTTGTGGGTTTGAATCTCGTGGTCGTACTGGGGGTTGTTGGGAGTTCAATGCTTCCACCCCTTAGTTAGCGATGACCGTGTGATTCAGGACATGGTTTAATTGCCTCCTGTGGATCTTATCTAACGCTTGTATTGGGCATTGACAAGTTGACCTTTTGGTGCAACAGCAAGGCCAACAATATTTGCAAAACTATGGATCGAGACAAACATAATTATCCATAGCCAATTTGTGGATTCAACTATCCACATACCAACAACAACTCACCAAGTTTGTGAATTTAGCCATCCACAAACCAACAATTCACTGAATGCCCCATCTTGCTCCTGAAAGGAATAGAGATGAAATAAATGTTTCTCATGCAAGAATCATCCCTAAGCGAGAAGTTAGCTCAAGATGATAGATGTGCTCCTACCTCCATTTCCTCTAGCCACCGATTCCACCTATTTAATTCTTAGAGAGCTTACAAATCTTCATTGTCTTGATCACACAATGCAATATTATAACCTTCTCCCTTTGTTTTAGTAGCAAGTAAAGCATTATCTATTTTTAACTTGTCATCAATAAGATCTCTAGCATGTTGAATGCAATTCACTAGAATGTGTCCTCTTTGGTTACAATAGAAGCATTTGAAATTATTATTTCTTGTTGAAGCATTAGTTTTCCCTTTGACAAAGAAAGCAAATTCAACAAAAGTTCAGTGAGTTTTAGAGACTCTTTTCTCTTCATCAATCAAATAAAATATCAGATTCTCTAAGCTTGGGCTTGGATTCAATTTGTTTAAAGTAAACACAATATTATCAAAACTTGAGGGTATATTATTTAATAAAATTGCTTTGGCATCATCATCAACTGTGCATTTTATTCCAACAAGTTGATTAAGAAGAGAACGAAATGTACTAATGTGTTGAACAATACTATCACCCTCATTCATTTTCAAACCAAAAAGTTTTTGCTTCATTCCCATTTTAGCACTTGAAGCTTGTGAACCAAATAAAGAATTAAGGCTCTCCCATATTTGGTTTGAGGTTTTGGTCAAATCAATATGATGTAAATATGCATAAGATAATCCAAGACCAATCACTATTGTAGCTTTACAATCTTTTGTTGTCCATTTTAATGCTTCATCTACATCTTGTGGTTTTTTAATAGTTCCATTAACAATCTCCCAGAGATCTTTTTCTATTAAAATTAATTACACTTTGACTTGCCATGTATGAAATTCATGATCCTCAAACTTCAAAATAAAATATGATTTCTCCATTTTAAATAAATTCAATAATAATACTTATCACTCCAAGATGATAAAAAAAATCACACATCAAACTTCAAACAATGATTTAGTTTAAAAAAGCTCATACCATATCACTTCCTTGTCCAAATGAAACCATGTTGTCAATGCCATCAAAATCAGACAACAAATAATATTGGTTGAATGCATATGCCAATAAATTGGGTTGCCTATTTCCACACTACCACTCACAAGAGGTTGGAATAAGATATTTTTGCATTAGTGATAGATGAAGAGAATAGTATTACATTTAATCACAAAGCATTCAAAATTTTCCACCAGACATTTCCTCCACATGCCCAACAAACTACTCCTCGACATATCTTCTCTGATCACATGCCAAAATGGTTAAAATTTGATAAAATGGTAGATTCAAATATTTCCAACATCATCTACATTTTTTGCCACCATTACAAAGAATGCATCATGAATGACTCGATATGCTATGCATCGCCCCTCTGCCACCATCACACTTCTCCCAGTCTGCATAATTATGGCCACATTTTGTTGAATAGGACAATTGAAAGGGGGGGTGAATTAGTTGTCATAGATTTTAGCTTTTAATTCAATCACTAGAACTAATACTTAAAATTGCTTAAATGATTAATCATCAAATGCCAATGCAGAAACTCAAATCCAACACATAAACATAATAACACTAGATTTATGTGGAAAACCCAATGAGGGAAAAACCACGGTGAGGATTAACTCACACTATAGAGAATATCAAAACTGATTACAAAAGGCTCACTTCCTGAAACAAGGCTCACTACCTAAGATAAGGCTCACTACCTGAAATAAGGACTCACTATCTAGAACAAGGACTCACTATCCAACAGGGCTACAACTTGGAGGCCTCACTACCACAAAGATACAAAGAAGACAAAGAAGACTCGTTATAGAGAGACTGCAATCCCAATGCAACAAAGGATTCCACCATAGTTACTTGATCAACTTGCATGAATGATAGAGTTCACCTTCTGCTCACTACATCTAGAAACTCAGCATTAAGCTTCGCACTGATCTCTCACACACAATTCACGCACACTTTTTGAATAGCATCAATGTCGCATCTACTCTTTCACTTATCTTCCTTCTTTTCTCTTGGATATTTTTCATTACTAGCTCATCTTGTATTTATAATATCTCCAACTTTGAAAAAGATCCAAAGTCGGCCATCCAACTTCAAATTCAAATTAGGTTGGCGCCAAAACATCCTAGGGTGGAATTAGAATGAGGGTGACCCAAACACATGCTTCACTGAGACCCAAAATAGATCCAACATGCTTCATCAACTTCGAGGATAGTGCTTAACACAAGGTCAGCCAAACCAGTGTAAAACACATAGAAAATTTAAGCTCAATACTTCCAGAAACCAAAAAATATCTTCAATGCAATCAAAACATCTTAGCTCTAGAACTGCAAGTCAAAAGACTTCATCAAAGAGAAATCTGGACCAACAACATTTCTCTCGGACCTCAACCAAAACACAAAAAAACATAGTTCACAACTGGTGAACACAACTCGAACTTCACAACGAACCAACAAGAAAAAATCTAGATATAGCAACCTTCAACAACCATGACCAACATATCTAAACCACACAAACATAGGGGCAAATATCGAATCATTACCTGAAGCAACAACTGAATACTTGTAAACTTTCTTTGATACAATTTTCTCAATATCCTCGACATATACAAATAACAACAACTAGTAGATAACCAGTTAACCAATTGACATCAATGACAACACCTTCAATCCTTTCTTCATTCTTGCAATAATCTCCCCCTTTGTCATTGATGGCAACACATGATGTGAAAAACCATCAAAGGCACCATACCAATTCTTAATATACTTCTCAAGATTTTTATTTTTATTTTTCCCCCTCAGAAGATCATCTTCCTCATTACCTGCTTTCTCTCCTTTTCACATGCTTTCTCTCTCCCTTTGACATCAATGGAAAAGGAAAAATATGTGTTCATTGAATCTTCCTTTAACATGAAAACATAATACTCACAATAAAAACACTTGAAACTACATGCTCCCCCTGAGAGGTAGCCACCAAAACATCAGTCCAAAAAGATAGAACCATGAATCCACCAGACTGATGTATCTCCAAATGCATCTTAGTTTATGAAAGGAGGGGCAATAACCCCTAACTTCTCCTAGAGATACTCAAAAGTATCTTCAGGAAGAGCCTTTATAAATATATCAGCGATCTAATCGTTTGTTGGAACATACTCAAGCTTGACTTCATTCTCCATGACCTTCTCTCTCAAGAAATGATATCTGATAGATATATGCTTCATCCTCAAGTGCATCACAGGATTCTTCGAAATGTTAATTGTGCTTGTATTATCATAGAAGATAGAAATAGGATCATCATATAGCACTGTGATATCTTTCAATTTTTGTTTCATCCATAGAACTTGTGTACGGTAAGATGCAATAGTAATAGACTCAGCTTCAACATTAGACAAAGAGACTAAATCTTGCTTCTTACTCAACCATGCCACCAATCTGCATCCAAGAAGGAATGCACCACCACTTGTACTCTTTTTGTCATCTACACATCTAGCCCAATCTGCATGTATATAGGAACTAAGTGTAAATTCAGTATCTTTAGGATACCACAATCCATAATCTGGAGTTCCATTCAAATATCTGAATATTCTTTTAACTGCAGAAACATGTGTTTCCTTCAGATCTTCTTGAAATCTAGCCACAAGACAAACCACATGCATAATATCCAATCTAGTAGCAGTCAAATACAGTAATCCTCCAATCATATATCTATATTTGCTCTGATCAGCCTTAGGTGAATCAACATCTTTATCCAATTTGCAACTAGTCACCATAGGAGTACATACTGGTTTGGAACCATCCATCTTGAACTTCTTCAACATCTCTCTCACATACTTAGACTATGAAATAAAAATTCCTTTCTTTGTTTGATTAATCTGTAGCCCAAGAAATAAATTCATCTTTCCAAACATAGACATTTTAAATTCTTTCTACATCTCTTCTGCAAACATCTTGCACATCTTTTCATCTCCTCCAAAGATAATGTTTTCAACATATGCAACTATAATCAATATTTTGTCATTTTGAATCTTAAAGTACAAATTACTATATGTTGTACCTTTGTTAAATCCTTGTTGAATCAAACACCTGTCTAACCTTGCATACCAAGCTCTAGGAGCTTGCTTCAATCCATATAAAGTTATCTTCAATCTGCACACCATATCCGGTTGATCTGTTAACTAAAATTCTTCTGGTTGTTCTATGTAAACTTCTTCTAGCTCACCATTCAGAAATGTTGACTTGACATCCATTTGATAGTCTTTGAAATCTTTATGAGCAGCCAATGCCAAGAACATCCTTATAGCTTCCATTCTTGCTACCAGGGCAAAATTTTCCTAAAAATCTATGCCTTACACTTGTGAGTAGCCTTTACACACAAGCCTCACTTTGTTTCTAACAACTTATCCATTCTCATTCAACTTATTTCTAAATACCCATTTTGATCCAATGATATTTTTATCTGCTGGTCTTGGGACCAATTCCCAAGTTAGATTCGTCTCAATTTGCAAAAGTTCTTCTTTCATTGCTTCCTTCCAATGTTCATCTTTACATGCTTCACTTATTGTGTTTGACTCAATCTCAGAGAATAAACATAAATTTACTTCAGCAACAACTTTGCTTCTAGATAACACGCCTTTTGTCTTGTCTCTAATAATTTGATTTTTTGAATGATTCCTCTGTACATATTCTGGTGTCCTAGGGGACATCATCGGAGCATCTTCTTCTCTTTCATCATTTTCATACTGCTTCTTCTACTCATCTTTATCCTGTTCTTCCATAATTTCTTCTATTCTTGCACAATCATGTTCATCAGA
The DNA here is from genome assembly GCA_007258455.2 of Sequoia sempervirens. Lineage (NCBI taxonomy): Eukaryota > Viridiplantae > Streptophyta > Pinopsida > Cupressales > Cupressaceae > Sequoia > Sequoia sempervirens. The sequence continues at coordinate 137,545,076 of VDFB02252616.1, forward strand.
CACATATCCATCAATATTAATAGAATTCTCCATTGTCTCATCAACCTTCACATTCAAGCTCTCTATAATATTTCTCAACTTTTTATTAAAACATTTGTATGCCTTGCTTTTAGTAGAGTATCCAAGAAATATTCCTTCATCACTTCTTGCATCAAACTTACCCAAAGTTTCCACATCTCTTTTGATATAGCATTTGCTTCTGAATACCTTGAAATATTTAATTGTAGGAATTCTTTCATGACGTGGCTCATAGGGAGTCTTTGTATTGTTTGATCTTGCTTGAAATCAATTGAACACATAAATATCAGTATGAATAGCTTCTTTCCAGTAAACTTCTAGTAAACTGGCTTCAGTGATCATTGATCTAGTAGCCTCTTGAACTGTTTTATTTTTCCTTTCAACAACTCCATTTCGATGAGGAGTTCTCGGAGTAGATAACTATATCTTTATTCCATGCACTTCAAAAAACATATTGAACTCATGGGAGGTGAATTCTCCACCTCTATCAGATCTTAGACATTTTATCTTCAAATTCACTTCATTTTCAACCATTCCTTTGAATGCCTTGAATCTATCTAATGCATATGATTTCTCTCTAAGAAATGTAGCTGATGTATATCTAGAATAATCATCAATTAAAAGCATAAAGTACCTTTCACTAAGTATACTTCTCAATCTCATAGGACCACAGAGATCTGTATGAACTAAATCCAGCAGTCTGGTAGTAGATTGTTCCTTTGATCTGTAATGATTTCTTGCTTGCTTCCCAAACTGACAATTCCTGCAAATAGCATTAACAGGCTTTGTAATTCTTGGTAAATCTCTCACAGCCTGAACAACACTAATCCTTGCCAAGTTATCAAAATTCTTGTGACACATTCTCCTATGTTGTAACCAACTGTCATTTATCTAAGACATAAATCATCGTCCATCAACACCTTTAAGTTGATAGATATCCCCTTCGGATTTCTTTCCTGTAGCAATCAATGTTATGGATCCTTTCCGAATTTCACATTTTTCATCCTTAAACACAAGATCATATCCTTTTATGCACATTTGACCAATGCTCAACAAATTATGCCTTAAACCCTTAACATAGTAAACATCGTCTGTATGATGCTTGCCATCAAAACTTACTGAACCTATCCCACAAATTTTAGCACTGGTATCATCTCCAAACATAACCAAGCCTCCATCATATTTCTCAAGTTTAAAAAACTTACTCTTATCACTAGTCATATGATGTGAACAACCACTATCAACTACCCAAAAATTATTTTCTTGTTTAGCATGTAGGGTAGAGATAACCGTACCTTCATTTTTCTCCTTCTCCTTCTTTCGAGGGCTTTCCTTTACCTATTTTTTTGAATTAGTAGAAGTTCATCCTTAATCGCTAAGAACAAGCATTCATTGTCATCTAGATCTTCATTTTCTGAATATTCATCAAAAATACTAGCATTCTCATTCACATAGTAAGCTTTGTTAATCTTCTTTCCTTTCTTTTCTTTCTCATATCTTTGTTTATTTCTTTTAGCTCTTTCTAGACATTTCATAGCATAATGACCTATTTCTCCACAACTAAAGCATTTAAAGGGAAGCTTACCTTCATACTTACCAGAACTTTTTCTCATGCTTCTTACAAAGTTAGCTTCTATTTCATAAAAGTTCTCTTCATCCAGATCTTCAGCTTTTGTAGCTTTAAAGGTAGTCTCTGATTTGCCTCCATTTCTTAGAATTGGCTTCCTCATCTCATAAGATGTGAAAAATCCTAACAAAAAATCCTTCGTACAAGTCTTATAATCTATAGTATGCTCAATAACACTCACCTTCCCACTGTAAGCATTAGGAAGAATTATGAGAATCGTCTTTACAATCCTAGTTTCATCTATAGTAGCAACAAGTGATTGCATTCCTGCCACTACCTCATCCAATCTTTGTACATAATCTTTAACATTTTTATCTTCAGACATATGCATAAGATCAAACTGTGTTTCCAAATTCTACAATTTCATCTCTTTAACTCTTTCATCACCATCATGTGCTCTTTCTAAAGCATCCCAGACTTCCTTAACTATCTTCAAATTTTGAACCTTAATCAACTTGGAATGTACTAGACTATTCTTCAAGATGAACTTGGCCTTATTGTTCACTTCATGTGCTTTGATCTCTTTAGGTGTACTCAAACCATTAGCAGGATAAGTGTAAGGATTCTTGTAAGCTTTCTCCACATCCTATCCACAATACTCCAAATATTCTTCCATCAATACTTTCCAGATACCATAATTAGTTCCATCAAACCTCGGATAATCAAAGACCATCTTGCTAGCCATCCTGGACCTTCCTCAAGTGGTTAAGATCTTCACCAAGGAACCAAGCTTTGATACCAATTGTTGCATAGGAAAATTGAGAGGGGGGGTGAATTAGTTGTCACATATTTTAACCTTTAATTCAATCACCAAAACTAATACTTAAAACTGCTTAAATGATTAATCATCAAATGTCAATGCAAAAACTCAAATCCAACATATAAACATAATAACACCAGATTTACGTGGAAAACCACGGAGAGGATTAACTCACACTATAGAGAATATCAAAACCGATTACAAAAGGCTCATTGCTTGAGATAAGGTTCACTGCCTAAAATAAGGACTCATTGTCTAGAACAAGGACTCATTGTCCAACATGGCTACAACCTAGAGGGCTCACTGCCATAGAGATACCAAGAAGAAAAAGAAGACTTGTTAAAAAGAGACTACAATCCCAATGCAACAAAGGATTCCACCATAGTTACTTGATCAACTTGCATGAATGATAGAGTTCACCTTTTGCTCACTGCATCCAAAAACTTAGCATTAAGCTTCACAATGATCCACCACACACAATTCATACACACTTTCTAAATAGAATCAATGTTTCATCTACTCTTTCACTTATCTTCCTTCTTTGCTCTTGTATATTTTTCATTGCTAGCTCATCCTGTATTTATACTATCTCCAACTTTGAAAAAGGTCCAAAGTCGGCCATCCAACTTCAAATTCAAATTAGGTTGGCACCAAAAAATACTAGGGTGGAATTAGAATGAGGGTGACCCAAACACATGCTTCACCAGGACCCAAAATAGATCCAACACGCTTCATCAACTTCAAAGATAGTGCTTAACACAAGGTCGACCAAACCGGTGTAAAACACATAGAAAAATTAAGCTCGATATTTCCAAAAACCAAAAATATCTTCAATGCAATCAAAACATCTTAACTCTAGAACCGCAAGTCAAAAGACTTCATCAAAGAGAAATTTGGACCAACAACATTTCTCCTGGACCTCAACTAGAAAACAAAAAAACATAGTTCACAACTGGTGAACACAACTCAAACTTCACAACAAACCAACACCTAAAAATCTAAATATAGCAACCTTCAACAACCATGACCAACATATCTGAACCACATGAACATAGGGGCAAATACCGAATCATTACTTGAAGCAACAACTGAATACCTGTAAACTTTCTTTGATACAATTTTCTCAATATCCTCAACATATACAACCAACAACAACTAGTAGATAACCAGTTGACGTCAATGACAACACCTTCATTCCTTTCTTCATTCTTGCAACACATTTCACAGGCACAGAATATGTGAGTGCTCTAATACCAATGTAGAGCAGTAGAGCAGTAAAAACATAATAACAATATTAAGAACTTACATTGCAAATAATAACAAAAATGTGAGGAAATTCATTATCTGCATTCAAGACATTACATCCAATACATTGGCATTTTAAGCCATTATTTTCTCATGAATAACCACTCCAAATTCCCTTACGGGAATAACTCCCTAAAACTAACAACTAACTATTAACTAATTTATTAAATGTAAACTTTAATTTCTTGACAGGAGTTTTATTATCCATAAAAGTTGGTGGTGTATTGTAGTTTGGCTTATCTTTCGTGAAAAGCCATCACTTTTTGTTGTAGATTATGTGCAGATTCTGCAGGAGTTGGAGGATGATGTGAGTAAATTTGCGATCTAAATTGTAATAATTATTGTTTTTTGATAAGATAGTGGTTGAAAATGAAATTGCACAAATTAATTATAGGATGGAAAAAATTGTGTTGTGATTTTTTTCATTTTTCTTCTTCAAAGGTAAAGGGTGGAGAGCATGGAGAGGAGTTACAGGTGGGGGATACATCAATCAAATGAAATTGAGGTGAGGAGTGACTAACCAATTGGGTTGTTATGTGTTTAGGGTTTTAAAACAGTATATGGGTTGCAGGTTGCAAAACACTCAGTGTTATGCAACCTGCAATTTTAGAGATAGTATTAATGTAATGAAAATCTATTGTTATTTAGACATTAATAATGTAATGAAAATCACCTTGAAAATTTATTACAATTGTTAAGAGTCAAATCACATTTCAATTTCTTCATATGATTGAGAAAAAATGCTTGCTTACACCAACTAATACAAGAAAATTTAGAAATTTAAATTTTTCTAGAACTTATCCTCGGTTGAGGATGCAAACCATGATGTGTTTTGGAAACCTTGTTAAAATGCAGGTTACATAACACACCATATTTTGAAACTTGCAATTTCTCATACTTGACACATAGTTTTGAAATTATGTTGGTGTCATTTGAAATATAGACAATACATACCTATATTTAAGGATGTATTATAACAAATAGGACCTTTCCAAACATACTCTCATTGTTAGCATGCACTTTATAGAATGGAGCAACCTTCACAGAACACACTATGCAAAACACAATGCATGTTTCAAGTTGTAGTTCATAACAATGCCAACTCATGTGCTTATCATCTATGTACCTCCAAGTTTGCAACTCAAATATGAAAAACACCATTAATTCTAGTATTGGAAAAATACAATACACTTATCCTCTATTGAGGATGCGAACCACAATGTGTTTTGGAAACCTTTTCAAATGCACGTTACAAACCTTCCATATTATGAAACTTGAAATTTCTCATACCCAACACTAAGTTGTCAAATGTTGTCATTTGAAATGTAGACAAGATAAGGATTTATTATAACCATTAGGACCTTTCCAAACATTCTCACGTTGGTAATATACACTTTATATAATGGGTCAACCTTCATAGTACATATTGTGTAAAACACACTACGTATTTGAAGCTACAATTCACAATGATGCCAACCCTTGTGGTTATCATATGTCTATATCTAGGTATGCAATTCAAATAGCAACATCATTATTTCTAATATTGAGAAAATATAAAACACTTCTCATGAAATGAGGAGTGAAAGAATAGTGTATTTTGGAAACCTTGTCAAATACAGGTTACAAAACATGCCATGTTTTGAACCTACAATTTCTCATACTCGACACATAGTTGTCAAATGTTGTCATTTGAAATGTAGGCAAGACATCTATATTTAAGGATATATTATAACAAATAGGACCTTTCCAAGCATGCTCTCATTGTTAAGATGCACTTTATAAAATGGGGCAACCTTCACAAAATGCACTATGCAAAACACAATGTGTGTTTCAAACTATAGTTCACAGTGATGTCAACCTGTGTGCTTATCATCCATGTACATCCAGGTCTCCAATTCAAATAGGAAAAACACCATTAATTCTAGTTTTGGAAAAATATAGTACACTTATCCTCAATTGAGGATGCAAATCACAATGTGTTTTGGAAACCTTGTCAAATGCAGGTTACAAAACATGCCATATTATGAAACCTGCAATTTCTCATACCCGACATTAAGTTATCAAATTTTGTAATTTGAAATGTAAACAAGATATACCGATATTTAAAGATTTATTATAAAAAATTTAGGACCTTTCCAAACATGCTCACATTTGTAACATGCACTTTATAGAATGGGGCAACCTTCACAATATGCATAGTGTAAAACAAACTATGTGTTTCAAGTTGTAGTTCACAACGATGCCAACCCTTGTGGTTATTATCTATATATATCTAGGTATGCAATTCAAATAGCAAAATCATTATTTCTTTGGAAAATATAAAACACTTATCATCGAATGAGGATTGAAAGTACAATTTTTTTTAGAAACCTTATCAAATGCAATTTACAAAGCACACCATGTTTTGAAACCTACAATTTCTCATACCTGACACATAGTTGTCAAATGTTGTTACCATTTGAAATGTAGACAAGACATACACATAGTTAAGGATGTATTATAGCAAATAGGACCTTTCCAAACATGCTCTCGTTGTTAACATACACTCTATAAAATGGGGCAACCTTCACTAAACACATTGTACAAAACACAACGTGTGTTTCAAGTTGCAGTTCATAGTGATGCCAACCCATGTGCTTATCATCCTTGTACATCTAGGTCTACAATTCTAATAGGAAAAATACCATTAACTCTATTTTTTGAAAAATACAATACACTTATCCTCAGTTGAGGATGCAAACCATGATGTGTTTTAGAAACTTGATCAAATGTAGGTTACAAAACACATCATGTTATGAAACTTGCAATTTCTCATAACCGACACTAAGTTGTCAAATGTTGTCATTTGAAATGTAGACAAGACATACCTATATTTAAGGATTTATCATAACAAATAGGACCTTTCCAAACATTCTCATGTTGGTAACATGCACTTTATAGAATGGGGAAACCTTCACAGTACACACTGTGCAAAACACACTGTGTGTTTCAAGTTATAGTTCACAACAATGTCAACCCCTATGGTTATCATCTATCTATATCCAAGTATGAAATTCAAATATGAAATACACCATTCCATATTCACATAGGTTAACTTTTAGAAAACACACTTCCAACTGCACATGCTACCCACTATAATAAATAGCTGGCAATAAGATATGATTTCTATTAAAAAATAGACGATGAAATAAAAAAATATGATTTTTAAGTTGCACATGTTTAGTTTATTATTGTAATGTATTTAAAATTTTAATTGCTTATTTGGTCCATAATTTGTAAGAAAAATGTAAACATGGATTTCAATTAAGATTTCTTGCAGTGATGAAACAATTGGTGGGCATTCAATGTTATGTAAAATACATCGTTATATTTCATATTGCTTATCTTGGTATAATGGAGTTATGTGTACTAATGAGTCGCCCCTAGTCTAAGAATTATTTGATCTAGGCAAGGAAAGTAAAATTGTCAAACTTTTATACTAGTGAGAGGGTGTAGATAGAAGAAAAACATGAGTTTAGACTTGAAATTTTTGAATGTTTAAATGAGATATCTTCATAGTCCATAACAAAAGATGGATCATGTTAATTTTTTCCCTTATCATTGTTTATTATAGTATTTTTATTTAATGTAATTAGGTATGGTAAGTTCATTACCCTTTACATATGGTTAAATTCATTTGGCTATAGTCATGGTATGGCACTAAATGTACTTTTACATTTTTCATTTACAATGAATAGGAGAGGACCCTCACCACTCAGTTAATTATATATGAAATAACTAGCAATGTAAGTGAATATGTTTTCTTGGAATGAAGTAGGAATATTGAGCATAGCCCACATTTGTATTGAAACTTCCCTTGATGTGATGTTTGAAATTTATTAGAAAGAATGTTTATATATCGCTACAAAGGAAAGGGTTTTCCCATAGAGTCCATGAATTTAATTAGGATTCATCATTATGAGGAAGAAAATATATGGTAGATTGTAGACTAATTTAGTGCTATACGATTAAATTTTATTGGAAACAAAAATGTAGATGTAAGTGTAAGAAGAAAGTTACAAAAAATGTATATCCAAACAAGACATTTTGTAAAAGAATAAGTTACTCAAATATACACATGCACCACAACCAATGTTTGATGCTGTATTTTATATTGTGTCATGCATTTGTATAGGTAAATACATTTCATTTTGCATATTGTGATTTTAGGCCACACAAAAAGTTGGAGGTCCAAATATACATTGTGTTGTTCAACCTGCACAAGATTAGTTCTTTTGTGTAAGATGTGTTTTTCCTACTCATTTCAAGTTACGTCAAATGAATGGTTGGATTAGATAACCTTTTCTATAGGTAAAATGTGTATGCCCACCTAAAATAAAGTTATCTCTTCTTTTGATTTTGATGTAGGGCTACGGTTTTGCTTTTATACAATGTATGTCCTCTTGGAGGATGAACTACACACTGTGTTGTTTAGTGTGCACAAGGTTACATCATGTTTTTTAGGATGTGTTACGCATTAATTCCTAACCTAATTCAGTCAATTATTGTCATTATTTAATCAACACTTGCAAACATGTTATTTGTTTCAGATTGGTGTGAGTAATCCAAGCACATTCCTTTTTATTTGAGGTTATCACCAAGTTTTTGATTGACTTCTTAGCCTTTCTTCTCACGTTACAAACATAGACACACACCACAATCAATGTGTCTTTCCATATTCTGTAATATTTTTTACATTTGTACAAGTAATTACATATGATTATGCACATTATAGTTATAGGCTATATAGAAAGTTGAAGGTTGAACTGCCCATTGTGTTGTTCAACCTGCACAACTTTACTTCATGCATTGTAAGATGTGCTTTTCCTTCTCATTTCGAGTGACCCCACGAGGAATTTTAGATATCACAACCTACCTACTCAAGTAAAATATTTATGTGTACCCCAAATAATCTAAAACCTTCATTTTATGTTCATGCAGGGCTTTGATTTTACTTCCATTACGTATTTCCACTTGTAGGTTGAACTACACACTATGGTTTTCAACATGCATTGGCTTACATCATTGTTCCTAGATTTTTTTTATCATTTATGTCTATCTTGATTCACTCAAATATCGATTCATGTTATAGTATTTTGTTTGATGGTGGTGTTGCTCCAAATGTTCGTTCTAAAGGCTCTAGGAAGTTTGTTTTCTCAACTTTTGGTTGAGATGCTTTCCTTCATGTACCAGTCACTCAGGCTACCAAGGGGTGAGGTGACAAATTTTTCTATGGGTGTGTTGGCTTCCTATTGCATTCTACAATTGAGGTCTTCTATGGAGGTGGAGACTACTCCTTCAAAGGTGGAGTCCTCTCCTTTTGAGGCGGAGTTGGTAGCTGTAGTTTTTCCAGGGAGCTCCCTTTTATTTTGTTGGTTCCTTTTGAGGTGGAGCCCATTTATGATGGAGATTGGGGGAATTTGTGGTTATGGTTCTTACTTCATCCTCTCTTTTAGAGGTGAGCTCTCTCCAATTGAGGTGGAGTTTGAGTTGGTGTTCCAGATGAGGTGGTGCATTGGGATGTCTTTAGCTCCTTAGAGTCTTGTTGGGCTCTTTCATTCCCCCATTGTGAAAGAGAGTCTTCACGTGTTGGAAATTTTCATTAACAAGGGTTGGTGTTTTAATAGTATTGCTGTTTGGGTGGTTTTGCTTTTTAGTTTTGTTGTCTCATATAGATGTGGAGAGGCTAGTCGGTTGATGGGGGCTCTCTTCTCCATCAACGTTAATGCTGATTATGGCTTAGAATTGGATTCTCTCAGTATCAAACTTAATGTGGATCAGGTCCAACAAGGAGAGTTGATGGGCTTAGCTGTTTTCAGGTGGTTTGGGTTTCAGGACCCTCTAAACCCTACTTTTATGGGTTTGAAATATGGTTTTTCTTTCCCACCTTTGGGGTGGTTGTTGTTTCAGGTTGTTGCTTTGGTAGCTTGTACTTGTGTTGTGCCATGGTGGGTGCAAGCTCAAGACAAACTAAGATTAGAAATATGATCAAGAAGATGGGGAAAAGCGAAGACAAGAAGGACTAGGAAGACGAAGATGGCCCTGATTGGAGGGAGTTTGTGTCCCAATTGGCGTATATTGGGAGTCAGTTGCCAATACTAAATAATGGAATTGCTTCTTAGTTTTGTTACCTTTTTTCTCAAGTTATATGGCTACTCTGAAACTTTTGGTTTTTAGTTTTTTTCTCCCAGACTACTATTTCATAATAGCTATGTTATGGTTTCATACCTATTAGACTTTGGTTAATATTATAAATGGTATACATACTATTTTGTGGATTAACATGGAGATTATGCTTTTTATTATGTCACTTATGGTTCTATGGTTGCATTGGGTACTTGGCTTGCGAGCCTTTGTTGGTGCTGGTTTGATTTGTATGTTGTTATTTTCTAGTGGTGGCTGGTGTTGTTTATCCTAGCCAGTTTCTTTGTTTGTTGTTTTGGCTTTGTAACCACGGGATCAAGGCCCTTTCCCTGCTTAACTAATCAAAAAAATGCAAACATGTTATTTATTTGGCATTGGTGGCAACAATGCAAGCACATTTTTTAACATTTAAGGTTTTCACAAAGGTGTCGGTGGACTTCTTAACCTTTCTTCTCACATAATAGATACACACATGCACCACAACCAATCTGTATTCTATTTTTTTTGTATTCTTTTGATGCATCTATACAAGTAATTACATATCAATATGCACATTATAGTTTTCTAGGATACATAGACATCTACCGGTGTACATTTGGTCCTGGTGACCATAGGAACAAGCCTCCAACAAAGCATAGAGTACGAAAGTTTCAAAAAAGGAGGTTGTCAATATCACTTCTTTGTAAAGGTTATGTATGGTAAACCAAATGTAGCATATTTGATTTATAATGAAATGTTTCATGTCGATGTGAATGGTGAATTTTTTCATAGCATGGAGGACATAAGCACAAACTTGCGTTCTTGATTTGCCTCAATTTTTTCATAGAATGTAAAAGCTCTATATCGAAAGTCTTTTGCTCATGGATGTGATTGTCGATGCTATAATTGAGATACACCTAACATATTCTATTTTTTGTGGCATATTGAGTAAGAGAGACATATTCTTAACTAGAAAGGATGTAATGAACGCTTGGAGAAGGGTGCATTCTATTAAATCACAAAAACATGCCTATGATTCCACAAGTATCCTAATGTGGCATGTGTAAGAAAAGGACAAATTCTTTTACTTTCAGTGGCCCCATGGAACCACCATGCCTTTCGTTATGGGGATCCAAACTCCATGGATGCTTGAGATGATGGTTTGCCACTCCCACAATTCAATCATCTCAATGGATTCCATGTTTTCCACAAATAAATATGGGGTGAGACATTACAAAGAAAAATAAATACTTTCTTTGTATTTTTAGTGATCTTATTGGCTACATATGTGATACTAATTATGTTAACTTGTTAAGTTGATATTACCAATTGTATACTTTTCTCATTTTGAATGAGTAAAAAAATGATGTGCCCATTGCATGGGTTGTGTCCTCATGAAACAAGATTGATAAAATTTATGGCTAGCTATCTGTGGTGCATAAATGTGGAAAATAAGCCAAATAAGATTGGACAATTAATGATTTTTTGATTGATGGTGCCAGTACAAAAATTCAAACCATACAGTAAGTGCATGTTTTGGTTCATTTGTATCCCTTTATCATTTTCAATGCCACTTTCTCATCTAAATTACCGTTCAAAAATTTCCTACATATTTTGTATCAAGGTTGTTTTTGGATGTCATGTGCTCCTATGCATTTGGCACATTCGCAAGGCTTGGATAAAAAAGGTACATAATTATGTAGCCAAGGAGAGGGAAATTTCCATATCTCAAAAACTTGGGATGATCATGATGGCCATGGATGATAGCGATGAGCATACTCTTCAACTCTTGAACATTTTTTTTGGGTTCAAGGATCATTCCTAGTTTTTAGAATACTTCAAGAAGACCTGGTGCGATGGAGATGATCATATTGGTGTGTTTAAAATTTCTATCACTTCATTGAATTGTCAACGTTCATATATTATGAGGTTACCTCTAATACATCATGGTTTATTTTTGTTTTCCTTAAATTTGCAACCATGTGAGCCAAAAACTTTAGATGATTCCCACATGCTAAACAAGATACAAATGTTGTCATTGAGTCATAATATTGCACCCTCAAAGCTCAATACTTATGTGATCAATAAAGGAAATGTACAAGACAAATGGATCATTTATATTATACACTTGTATATAGAATGGAACCATTCTATAGGCAAAAGAAAAAGTTGTAGCATTTTGGTTTTCTTACTAACTATAAGATGTAACATATTCAATCCAATGTGGAGAAGGCAAAGGTAATTCCAAATTTTGATTGTGTTCCAAATGACACAAAAATTGGATGGTACTGGGTCAAAATTTAGAGCTCGTGCAATTGGTATGTGGTTAGAACATTTGGCCACCACTTATATGTTTGTGGTTTCCTGTAGAGTCTACAGGGAAACACTTGCAAGCCTATCCTTAAGGTTGTTGAACTAACAAAAACATTATCCCATGATGTAGTGGTGGTCCATGGTAAGTGAATTTCATTTCCAAGTGCTTAAATTTATGTGATAAAATTATGTTTTCCCACTTCAACTACCTTATACAAGTTTCACATGTGTTGCAATGTAGATGATGGATGTGTACCCATTGATCATGAGACACAATTCAATGAGACATTATCAAATGGGGGGTCCAATATTGTTACCCCTACACAAGCTTGTCCTATCAGCAATGAACATGTCGTATATATGCAAAAAATATCTATTTGGAATTATTCAAAGCAAATCTTAAAGAAAGTGATGTGTACACCACCACAGTCTCAATAATAAGTAAAACCATATGCACAGTGCGTCGAGAGGTTTCTAGTGGATTCAAAACAATCAAATGCATTGTAATTTGATTTCATTCAACACCCTAATGCAACTAAAACTAACATTGTTCGCATGCATCCATGGTTTAGTTCAAGCAAGGTTCATCATCGACATGCAACACAATGTAGGCAACTTGTTGCAGAACTCTTTGACAATCAAACTCCTCTCTATGACATGTTTCATTTCTCCAATGATAATAGTATGAATACAAATTCCAATATGAAATTCATGATGTCAGTGGACCAAGTATGGATGGGTGTCAGGAGATGACATCTAATATGGATGACTATGAAAAAACCAGATTGAGTTTCTATTTTGTGATAGGAATGGTAGTTATTTTTCCATTTAATGACTTGTCCCACCTCATATAATTTTTGAATTTTTAATATTTTTTATATTTTAGTTCAGCATTCAAATGCGCCAAAAGGAGTCCTCGTCAAAAATTGTCTTTCACCAATGCAATGGAACTTGAAGGTATGATTTTGATTTAACAAATATACATAGGAATGTTCATTTTTTTAAACATGTTTTGTGATTTCCTGCTTGCATATAAAATTTCAAGTACGGTGACAAGCTGATGTGGTCAAACATGCATTCAATCCACTGCCTTTCTTAGAGTTATTGAGGAGTAGACAATGATACATCAATGAACCCTCATATATAGGAAAGCATGACCTTTTCCTTCTCATCCTTTCAACTTTGTTTTTGTAACTGAATCTTCTATTAAATTCACTCTTCTCTCTATCTACTTTGCATCCTGATGATGGATCATGGAGTATGATTTGAAACATTGATGTAAAAATTGGCACATAGTTTTAATCCAGAAATCTTTTCACAATAGACTTTTCTTTTATTTGGTTAACTATTTTGAACATATTTCAATATACATTGTGAGGTTCAATATATCAAATGTTTAGTACATCATATGGAAGTGTTTTAGTTTAGTACATGTCATTAAGTATATAAATTTTTGTATCTCTTCTCTTCCTTAAGTCAAGTATATAATTTTTCTACACCTAACAATGTGTTGTGATAGTGTATTGTTATGTACTAAATTATATTTTTACATTACACACTGTGTTTTATGTTACAGTTTATTGTCATTGATGTCAAAACAGAGTTGTTGATGCCAAAAGATAGTTGTAGTTTGGTTGTTTGGTTGCTAGAGTCTTTGAGAAATGCTCTGCATTTCTCCACTGGTGATGCTTTGCTCTTATGGTTTGGAAGATAGCTTCATGATGTTTCAGGGCATGTATGATCCAAGTTTCAATTCATTTGGGTTCCAAAAATATGTTTTTGTGAGTGATAGTTTGAAGAAAGTGTTGATCCTATGTTGGTGTTTTCAAAGGTGAAAAGTTTGGCTATGAATTCCTCTGTGTTTGTAGTATGGTTATGTGGTTCAAAAGATAAGTTCAACATGTTGTGAAGGTGTTATATCTAAAGTTTCATATCATTAGTCCTTCTGCAAATAAATTTTGAAGTAACAGAGTATATTAATGTGTTGTTTGGTGAGTGGTTTCAATGTATGTTGGCTTGTGCCAACTTGTTTCTGCATGAAGATGTGAATGGGGTGTATGAGAGTGTTCCTGAATATCATGTAATATTTGTTGATGCTCTGCAAGGTATTTTATGTTCTCTCTGAAATAGGTTGTGTTCTAGAATGGTTATTCTACGAGGTTATGCTTTTTCTTGGTTTCAGACTAAGGTATGTTGAGGGTGTGTACCACAAGCTTAATATTGAGTGGAGTCTATGAAGTGTTTTCAGGTGTTGTATGGGTCATGTTGACTCATCTAGGAGAAACACATGTAATGCTTTATCATTCATGTGTACCATCAATGCAGTGAATGTCGATGTGCTATAAGTTTCATGTGTTCTTTCTTATGGCTAACCTATTTTAAATTTTCAAAGCGTACAGATGATGCTCATTAAAGACCAAAGCTATGAAGATTTTTTTGGACAAAGTTAAGCATGTGTTGGAATCTAAAAGGCGTGCTCCTCTTCCTAGTGTTGCGTGTAGCCTTTTGGGTCTTGTCCTCTACACATTTCATATTGTGTGTTTTATCTTTGGACGACTTGCAAATGTGATATTTTCTATTGTAGGTTGATATGAGAATTATAATCAATGTAATATAATGTATAAATTATAAACCTAGTTGATCTAGGTTGAGGTGTATGTGTGACATGATAAAAATTGCATGAGTGACTAAAAGAGAAAGAGAAGTATAAGTTCCTATCTGGTTTCATCTTGAATATATTTTTGTGACAAAATGGAAGTGAAGAAGGTGCTTAATTGTTTGCTAGAGGTAATGAGCCAAAGGAAAAAATTCTTAAATTCTGAAAGCAATGAGCTAGTAAGCTGGAGAGAAGACATTTGAAGACATTTGCAGAAGTGACAAAGTAGAATTTCAATCACCAAAAAGAGAAAGGAAAAAGTATAATTGCAATCATCAAAAGGATTGAGCCTAATTGTTAGTTTCAGACAGTGAAAGGACTATCATTATGTAATCATTCATGAGTTTGTACTATGATCAGGGAATGTAGATTCCTTGGGTTGTATCCCTAAAAAAAAAGTCTATAGGGAGTTGTAGCTTCCTTGGGAGTGACCCTAAAACCTCTTTTTAGGGAGTAGTAGCTTCCTTGGGTTGTAGCCTTAAAACTAAGTTGTAACTATTATTCATTTGTGAGGCTGGATTAGGACAATATCTCCTAGCAGTATTTATCATAGTGGTTTTTCCTCTTTGAGGTTTTCCATGCACATCTAGTGTTGTGTTGTGTTGTGTTGTGCATTGTTTCTATCTTTCATGTTATTGCTTATGCAATAGAGTTTGAAGTTTATTTTATTCTAGGAGTTTTGAGATATAATAGAATAATAATTCACCCCCCCTCTCAGTGTTTTGGTGTATGTTCAACAATTGGTATTAGAGCCTAGTTCCTTAGAAGAAGTCTAATAGATTGAGGAAGATCTAGGATGGCACAAGAAGGGTCTCACAAGGTGCTTAGGTTTGATGGATTATTTTTTTCTTTTCGGTGATTCAGGATGGAATCCTATCTATCCTCTTTAGGGTTTGGTGTTTAAAAATTAGTCAAGGATGGTTATATTATTCTTGCTACTCCTCCAATTGATCTGACAGAGATTAGGGCCTATAAGATTAATGGAAAGGCTAAGAATGCTCTCTTAAGTGGGATATCAAACTCTGATCTTGTAAAAGTAATGCATTGCAAGTTATAAAAGGAGGTATGGGATAAGCTCAGTGGCATCTATGAAGGAGACATAAAAGTAAAACAAGCCAAGTTGCAAATCTACAAAGGAAAGTTTGAGAACTTGAAAATGTTAGAGGATGGAGATATTGCAGGATATTTGCTCCGAGTTGATGAAGTGGTCAATGTAATTAGAGGGCTTGGTGAAGAACTAGAAGAATTGGTGGTGGTTAAAAAGGTACTAAGATCTCTTCCTAATGCTTATAGTCCTAAAGTATATTCTATTGAGGAAGCTAGAGACTTAGATAAATTGTCAATGGATCAATTATATGGTGCCATCACTGCATTTGAAATGAGAGAGTTTGATGTAAAGAAGACCCAAAGAAGGAAGCAACTTTCAAAGCCTGTAATAAGGAAATGTATGAAGCATTTGATCCAGATAGTGATATTGATGAAGAAGAAGCAAATTTTGTAAGGAAGTTGAAGAGGGGTATTGAAAAGTACAAAGGTAAGCTACCTTTCAAATGTTTTAAGTATGGAGAGGTTGGTCATTTTTCTTCTAAATGTCCCTTGAAATATTTTGAAAAGAGAAACAAGGAGCCTAGAAGAGTCTCTAATCCAAGGAAGATTCCTTCTCTTCAAAGGATGATGAATCTAGTGGTCCAGATGAACTCTTGTTTTTGGCTGCTAAGAAGATTGAAAATGAAGCTAAAGATTCAAGTGTTGTGTGTACTACTTTTCATGCAAAAGATGAGGCAAAATCATGAGTGATTAATTTTTTTTTCTAATCACATGACAAGAGATAGAAGTAAGTTTATCAAGCTTGTGAAGTGGAATGGAGGCATAATAAAGCTTGGAGATGATAATTTAGTAGAGATATGTGGAAAAGGTACAATAAGGATTGATGGAAAGCATAGGATAGAAGATGTTATTTTATGTCAATGGTCTTAGGCACAATCTTCTTAATGTGAGTCAAATGTGTAGAAATGGATACAATCTCATATTCAATGAAAGAGGATGTGAAATTAGGAAAGGAAAGTCTAAAAAATTGGTTGCAAAAGGATCTAGGAAAAGTGGTTACATATATAGTGTAAGGAATGTCAATTGGAGAACTTTTATTCTTGGAAAAACAAGTGAATGCTGGCTTTGGAATAGGATAATGGGACACATTAACTTTGACAATCTTGTGAAGGTCAACTCACTATATGCAGTAAGAGATATGCCTAAGATAATCAAGCCTACAAGTATTGTGTGCAAGGAATGTCAGTTTGGAAAGTAGACAAGGATAAATTTCAAGTCCAAGGAGTATTCTTCCTCTAGACCATTGGAGTTGGTACATAATGATTTTTGCGGACCTACTAGAACAAAAATTTTGAAAGGAGAAAGGTATTTCATGCTTTTTGTTGATGATTTTATAGGATGACATGGGTTACTTTCTTGAAAGATAAATTTGATGCTTTTAATAGATTCAATATTTTTAAATAAATGGTTGAAAATTAAATGAATGAAAAAATCAAGTGCTCGAGGTCTGATAGAGGAGGTGAGTTCACTTCAAATGAGTTCAATGCTTTTTATGAAAAAATGGAATAAAGAGGGCATCTATCTGTTGCTAGAACTCCTCAGCAGAATGGGGTAGTGGAAAGGAAAAATAAGACTGTTCAAGAGATGGTAAGGACCATCTTGATGGAAGAAAATATGTCTGATGTTTATTAGAGAGAAGCAATTCATATTGTAGTCTATATTCTTAACAGAGGATTGTTAAGGTTGAACAACACTAAGGCCCCATATGAGTTATGGTATGGAAGAACGGAAACTGTCAAGTACTTTAGGGTCTTTGGAAGCAAATGCTATATCAAAAGAGATGAAGACACATTTGGAAAGTTTAATTCAAGAGTTAATGAAGGTATCTTTCTAAGATATTTATCTCAGAGGAAAGCATATAAGTGCTATAAGAAAATATTGGGAAGAATAGTTGAAAGTACAAATGTTAAGGTTGATGAAGATCTACATTAGAGTATGTATGAAATTGAGGACTGCAGATTTGATGCACCTCCCTACTCAAAAGAAGAAAAATAAGAAGAAGAAGATGAAGAAAAAGAATAAACAGTAGAAAAGCACTATAAGACTCCTACCAAATATATTCAAAGGAATATTTTAGAAGATTAGATTATTGGAGATAAGAATGAAGGAGTGTTGACCAGAAGAAGGCTTGCAAAGACAAATGAATAAGTAAACCTTTATTTGTTATCAAAGATAGAAATAAAAACTTTTGTTGATGCTAGAAAGGATGAAGGATGGATAGAAGAAATGGAAGAAGAATTGAATTAGATTAAGAAGAATCAAACTTGGGAATTGGTTCCAAGGCCTGCAGACAAAAATGTGACAGGAACAAAGTGGGTTTTTAGGAATCAATTAAATGAAGATGGAGAAGTTGTAAGAAAAAGGCAAGATTGGTTTGAAAAGGCTATTCATATGTAGAAGAAATTTATTTTGAGGAAACTTTTTCTTTGGTAGCAAGAATGGAAGCAATTAGAATGTTTCTTTCTTTTTTTTCCCACAAGGACTTCAAGGTATATCAAATGGATGTCAAATCAACCTTCTTGAATGGATATTTAGAAGAAGTATACATAGAGCAACCTAATGGATTTTGTTCATCAGAAGAACCAAACATGGTGTGTAGACTCAAAAAGGCATTATATGGTCTCAAACAAGCTCCTAGGGCTTGGTATGGAAGGTTGGACAAGTACTTACTTTAGAAAGGTTTCAAAAAAGGTACTGCAAATAGTAATATTTACTTCAAGATTGAGGATGAAAGAATTTTAATAGTTTTTGTATATGTTGATGATATAATCTTTAGTGGAAATAATGAGATGTGCAAGAAGTTTTCTAAAGAAATGCAAAAGGAATTTGAAATGTCATGATTGGTGAGTTATCCTTCTTTGTTGGTCTTCAAATTTCTCAGCTAGATGATGGTATCTTTATTTCTCAAGAAAAATATGTCAAGGATATGTTGAAGAAGTTTGGTATGGAATATTGCAAACCTATGAGTACTCCTATGGTAATTGGTTGTCATTTGAGCAAATATGACATGAGTCTCCCCTGGCTAATCAAACTTTATATAGATCTATGATTGGAAGTTTGTCATACTTAGTTCTACTTCAAGATTTGATATTATGCATGTGGTATGTTTGGTTGCAATATTTCAAGCTAATCCTAAAGAAACTCATGTGAAAGTAGTCAAGAGAATCTTCAAATATTTGAAGAGCACTCCAGATTATGGATTATGGTATCCAAAAGGTAATGACTTTGTTCTGATTGCATACATTGATGTTGATTGGGTTGGTTGTGTTGATGATAGAAGGAGTCCAAGGTAGGAAGTATAACAATAATATCATAACAAGGAGGAAAATATATCTCTTTTAGGTTAGTTTGTATATTAACACCACTATTAATAAAGATAAGACACTATTATTTATGTGCATTGTTATATGTTATCTATACTCATTTTATATATATTTTTATTTGAGACTCTTATCTCAATCTAGATTTATTATTTATTTTTTGAGAGGAATTATGATATTGGAATAGTTTACACTAGTACTTGACATATATAATAAGATAAATGAGTGAATGAAAAAATAAAGATAATAAATAATGATAAATCATAAAATGATTTATAAGTGTCCATATTAGGTGAATTTCTATGTCTATTTTGACTTGTGTTATTCTACATAATTTATATCATGATATTTTCCTTAACTAAATGAATCTTATGAGTGTCTTATGAATGATTATTTTTTTAATTTTATGCATGATGATGATTTTAGGAATTTATATGATGATGGTGATACTATCTAACATTATTTTATGGCCATTTCCACCTCCTTTTGTGAGAAACATAAAATAGATGTGAAAATAAAAAAATAGTAAAATGATTAATATTTCTAAAAAATATAATAACACAAATAGCGAGGCTAAACCATCCAAAAAAATGTTAATTTTAAAGATAAATAAAAGTCACATAATATCTAATTAATTCTTTAAAAATATACAATAGTTCAATTCTTCAAAGGCCATAAGCTTATTTTAAAAAAACTATCTAGAAAAATAAATTTCATAAGAAAAATAATCCCCTACAAAATTAAGATGCTTTGTTTAATTATATGCATCACAAACAACCTAGATGATTGAAAGTTCCTTCAAAATTACTAACAAACATCCTCTTCATTAATGTCTCATATTTTCCCTCTTAATATTTTTAATCATTCTATCTTAATTTTATATCTATAAAATTATATTCTCATTACTTTCTAATTTTTAAGGCATGAATGAGGATGAGCTTCTTCTGGACATTTTTTTTGGAGGTTAGATTAAAGCAAGTGACTAATAATCATGTATATGTTGATCATGATGACTCTTTGAAGCGTTGTTTTGAGTTGGGCCTATGAAAAGGGTTTTCTTTCCCAAGATCTTATTCCTCTAGTCAAGAATCTTAGAGAGGCTAGGTTTGTGAATGAGGAGGTCATGTGTGGTAGAGGCCTTGCTTCTAATGGGGTTCCACTATGTGAGGAAATTTAGTGGATAAAAACTCATTGCTTTTTAGGATCAAAGGATGGAAACCCTTGGGTTCTTATAGGAATTCTTATGTAGAGATTCCATTAAGCATAAATAATAAAAATTATTATAGCTTTGTGTTGTGTGTATGTTGCAGGTCTTAGGTGAAGGGTTTGTGTGGAGTAGTTGCATTTTGGTGTGGAGTTTTGGTTGATGTTTTCTATTATGTAATAACATGTTTTATCTTCATTTATTTTTCTAGCTATGTACTAGCAATTATGCATGTTCATTCCTGTTGATTCCAGTTTATGTGTAGATTGTGTGTTGATCGAGTAGTTTGTAATGTGATGTTATAGGGTTTTTTGGGTGTGTATTGTAGTAAGATCTCCATTGTTTGTTTCTAATATTGTTTATATTCATTTTATTTTATAACAACCTATTTTATGTACTTTCATTAAAAAATCACCAAGAAAAGTTTCAAGATGTTTGAGTGTGCAATTGATGTAATCGGGTGCGAGTTTTCTCAAGAAAAAAATATAATTACTTGTGGATACTTTGATATTATAATTAATTTGAAAAGTATGTTTTTTTTATAGTATTTTGTAGTTTTCCTTTTTGAAGAATAATTATCAAATTCATTTCATTGGGGATATTACAATGGTATCAATGCTTGATCTTACCAACCTATTGGGTAAACTCTTTTTTTCATTATTCTAAGTGAAAGAGAACTCCAATATTGGAGAAAAGAGTAATATAAAAAATTAATTAAAAATCCCAATGACAGAAAATGTTAGGAGAATAAAGGAGGATCAATGCTAAAGAAAGAGATAAGTTCCTCCAAGAAAATGTAATCAAAATGAATGAGGGGCAAGATGCATTGACCAATTCGATGGTGAAAATAGTAGAAACTATAAATGAGTTGAAGAATGTGCAACTAAGAAAAGAACTGCAAGGTGAAGGAAGTACATATGGTAATGGTAAATCTATAGGGAATTCCAATATAAAACCATCAAAACCCATGTTTCTAAGGAAAGAAAGTGATGAAGAGCAAGTTTATCTTGAAAGAGTCATTGATGACTATAACAACAAATTTGAGGGTTTAAAAAGTATTGTAACATTTATGACCTATTTATAAATCCGAGATAAGAGAGCTCCAAGAAGAATACATCATAATGGTCACCAAAATGATGAGAAGAAAGCATTACAAAAAATAATTACTAAATTGAGTGCACCCATGTTTGATGGGAGTAATAAAATTTCAGCAAGGGTTTGACTTCAAAAGTAGCAGGAATTCCTTACACTTAACCCCATGGTAGAAGAACATGTTATTCAGTTTGCTACTTTGACTTTGTAGGGATTTTCTTATGATTGGTGGAATCATGGATTAATTACACATGGTCATGATCAAGTGCAAGCATTTGATGAATTTAGTCAAATAATTTTAGATTGTTTCAAAAGGAAGGATGAAGATGAGTACTTTAGAGATTGCAATAATTAAACAAAAAAATACAATAGAATCATATGTCATTGATTTTCAGCATGCGGTAGTTTTGATGCCATGTGTTTTAGAAAAAAATAATCACATGCTTTTTTGTTGAGGGTTTTGTAGAACTTCTCAAGGGTATTGTGAATGATTTTTCCTTTACAACTTTTTAAGAATTAATCTTGGAGGCATCTATAAAATACTCTCTCATCAAACTAAAGCATTTGCCTACTAGCATCAAATGGGAGGGTCTTAAAAGAAATAACTTCATGCACCATTTCAAAAAAAGAATACACATCCAATAACAAAAAAAGATGGATGAAGAAACCAAGAATGATCTCAAGAGAAATAAAATATGATTTTCTTGTAGGGAACCATGGGTACCTATCCATAGGTGTCTTGGTAAAGGAAAAGTTCATTATATTAAGGTGGTATCCAATGGAGATTCAAAGTTAGAGAATGAAATTGAGGTTTTTGTTGATTTGAAGTGTTGAACACTTGTAATATTAAGAGGGGGTGAATCAGTATTCTATTAAACCATTCAAACATCATCCATCCAATTATCAAAGCATATTTAATTGTTATAAGGAATGAAAGCATGAAAACATCCAAAACATCACATAACACATGAACACCAAGATTTTTATGTGGAAAACCCAAAATGGGAAAAACCACAGTGAGGATTAGCTCACAATATATTATAACTAGTTATAAGTATTATAGAAAGGCTCACCCCCAGGTGGACTCACTATTTGGTGAGCTCACTACTCAATGAGAAAAGAAAGAGAGAAAGAAAGTTTGTGGCTACACAACCAAGATTTGAATTGATACAAAATGAATCTACCATATGTTAGATTCAGTTCCTTTGAAAATAAAAATACTGACTTAAGACTCTTCATCCAACTCAAATCAAAAATCTCTGCTTTGCTTTACATTCACACACCTCTTCTCAACTTCCACAACTCATTCTCATCTCTGCATATTTTTGCATCATTTCTTGTATTTGGATCATGTATATACTCAAAAATCAATATCCACAATCTCAAAACAACCTTGTATATATATCAAACTCATCGCAAACACCAATTAGGTTGACCTAATTAGATGTAGCCTAAAAACATACAAAATGTGCCTTGTTGACACCTAATTCAAATCAAAATACCGTCGTGCCCAAAACAACATGTGTAAAGCATAATATAGGTCGACATGGACCTATAATAGCTCCCTCTTACATTTTCATCACATATTTAATCTCCACACCTTTTACATACATTAGGTCAGCCAGGCATATGACCTAAAAACAAAATAGTCCAACTGTTCATCACCATAGGACATGTGGACCTCAAAATGTCATGCCATTTGGAAAGCACAATGCTTTGACACCTGCTACAATTTTCCCAAAACCGCAAGGTCTAATCCAAATTTGCAGAGGAGTGTAGACCAAAAGTGTCATAGCCATTGTACAACTTCTCTCCTACTTAACTTCTTTCCAAGTATCTCTCCCCCTTTGACATCAATGACAAAGGATGTACTAGTACTAACACTCTGTACGCTCCCCCTTAGACATTTGTACAAATTGAAATAACTAAAAGAATGTACTAACTCCCCCTTAGGAAGTTAACCAAAAACTCCTAAACCATCCACATATTTACAAAAGAATATGTAAACTTGAAAAAATAAAAAATACATAAAAGTAGAAATGGTTAGCTTGAAGATGTTGACCCTTGAAGCTTCTATAGAATGGTTTTCCAAATAGATTTACCTTCTTCCCAGCTTTTCTTTGCTACTGCAAGCATTCTATACTGAGACTCAAGCTCCATCAATATCCCCTCTCCTTCTTTTGGAGTACTGGGAGTAAGATTTAACTTTGAAATTTTATCAGTATCGACAAGGTCACTTGAGACAAGTGTATGCTTTGTTTTCACCAAGTCCCTTAACTTTCCAAGCTACTTGATTATGTCTTCCTTTTGGCTTTGCAGGGTAAAGAATTTGTCATGCAAATCTACTATGGTAGACTAGGTTTGATCATCTCTATCCTATTTTGGATCATAGGCACTTGATGCATTGCTTATTGTTGGTTGAATATTTTGAAAACTTAGGAGGTTTAGCAAAATTGTGGTTTCAGCCACAGTGTGTGAGTTAAACTCTCCTATTTAAGGGAAGGCTCCCCCTATCTAACTAACTAAAAAAATATATGGGTGGAATGATAATCTCTCCTCTTGTTTCAGGAAAGATTAAACTCTTTTCTCTTTACAGAAAAAGTAGGATTAACTTTTAAATAAACTCTTACAAAAGTTTGTAATAAAATTAGTAGAAAGGAAATGAAGTTTCCTGAATGCTCAAAGACTTCCGTCACTTCCTTCGGGATGAGAAAACAATTTCAAGCACAAAGTCTTGAAAATCTGCAATCCTATCTACCCTTTTGAAAGATAATTCTAATGATAATATACAACATAAGACAACACAAAGTCTGCAAATATGATGTATCTATTAACTACTATGAATGAGAATTGTTATGAGCACAAAGACTTGCAATTCTTCTTAACTTCTAAATTATGAATTCAATCTTCAACATTTACAACACAAAGTCTGAAAATATTTCAATTGAAGCTCTCCCTAGCAATCTTCCACAATCTTCAAAAAATCACAAAGTAATGCTCCAAAATGACATAAGAACACAATGGATGCAAAGTAGGATTTCAACATAAATTCTGAAATCTGTAACTCTTTCATATTACTTGAAAAAGAACAACTTATAACTATAAAGCTCAAAGTATTTATGAGTACAAAATTCTTCAAAGTTTTCTTGCTTGCCAAAAAGATATGGATTACAAAGGACCCTCTCAAGTATTTATAGGAGAGAGGTCATGAGAAAAAGGTGGGAGGATCCCAACTAACTTGAGAAATTCTCTTAACCACCAACAACTTGTAATTAACTTATTCAAAATTACAGTCTTAAATTATTTTGACTTGTAACTTGATTACATGTAATGACAATTTACAAAACTGCAAGTGAAAGAAACTCTTGCGATTACAAAATTTGTTTTTGCATGTAGTTTGTTGAAAAAAAATGCATGAAGATAAAAAAATTTATTCTATTTCAATCCTAGCTTTGAAAGATTGAAATCTACTGATAATTTCCTACAACTCATCTAGATCGGGGCCTAGTGTGTTCTTGGCAACCACAACAGTCTTCAAGATTACATCAAAATATCTTATCGTTGCTTCTCTATGCTCTTCATAAATAGTTTGCATTTTATCAAGGATCATTCGATGATTAACAAAATTGTGAATCGAATCCATGATAAATTGTTGTGATTCTAGCTCTTGATGAAGGTTTGCTGCCATTTCTGTACTGACCATATCAGTTGCAAGTAATTCACCTTCATGATTCAAAATTCTGCAAGGGATTTTCTCAAAGCTAGAAAGGATGTCTTGCTCAATTTCATCACTCATTTCTAGTGTAGCTTGGACATCTTTGATAAGATCTTGAATAACCAATGACTTGTTTGTCACGAGTTCTTCAAATTCTATGTATTTTTCTCTCTTTGGTATGATTGAATTGCTGCATAGAATTCCTAGCTTGATTTGATCCATCTCATGCCAAATTTTCAAATATTTTTCAAGTGAATCCAAACTTTGCTTGAAAACTTCCAAAGTCTGATTCATTTTTACTCTTGCTATTCTGACATTATTCAAAACTTGTAATGTCTTTTCAATCATTGGTATGCTTTGATCAATCAGCTGTGTTTCCCAAGAATAAACTGCTTTGGCCTTTTGCGCAATTTTCTTCAATTGCTTGATTGATTCTTCAGAGGTGAAAGAAGTTAATGGATTAACTTGCTCTGAAGAGTTGGAAATCTTTTGAATCACTAAGATGAGCTGTGAATTCTCTTCTTTCAGTTTTTCCTTCTTTGCCAAAAGTTCATTGTAACTATGTGTCAAAACAGTTACTAAATTTTGGGCGTCTTGCATCATACCAGCATGTGTTTGCTTGTCTAAATCCACCCTTGTGAATTTTTAATTAGATACTTGCATCTCTTCTAGTGACTTATCTGCAAAGGGTTTAGCTATTTCTGCATACTTCATTCTATTGCTGTCCACAACTACCCGTGAAACCGTTTTAGCCTTCTTTGCAGCTTTTGGCTTTGATCTCTTCAACTGCTGGAAATCAAATACATCTAGAGAGATTGCCTGTTTCTTTCTCTTTAGAGTGACTAAACTCAACCATGGAGGAAGATCCAATGTATCTGCATTTGAAACAACAACCGTATTTGAAACAACAACAAATTCATTTTGAGCCACGGTTGTTACTCTAGGAGATGTCTCAGTTTGAATCGCAACAAAAGCTTGACTGGATGGTATATTATGATTAGCATTAGCCATGAAGCAATCAAAACTTGCAGTAGATGTATCTATTTCAGGAAGTGTTATCTATGATGTCATTGGATACATCAGATTAGCATCAAAAACATTCTCCAAATTATCATGTATGTTCTCTATAGAGGCAGTCACTATTGATTAAGTTGATGTATGAAGAGCAGCTTCAATAGGAGGAACGTAAATCATGGAAAAGGAATCAACATCACTATCAAATTGAGACATAAGAGACAATACTGATACTGGTGTAGCATCAATATGTGGAGACATTATACTTAGAGTAGTAGGAGATTGAAGAACTTCTCCTTCTTGTTGATCGATGATTTGGATCTGCATCTCTTTAACCTCCTTCCCTTTTAATGTTGGTTCCTCCAAAGGTTTTTCTATAGCACGGTTGACTCTCAACTTAATCCTCATTCCTGAAGAAGAAGCACCTTCCTTGGACTTGTCTCTGACTTCTGATTTCAATCCAACAAGTCCAGCTGAATCATCTTCATTATTAACCCTAATTTTTATAGTTTTGACGCCTATACTCTTGAGCCAAGAATTAGTATTTTCCAAGACTGACTGAAATCTATTAAAGATAGAAACTGATTCTTTTTTAGACCATTGTATTGCTGGAATAGAAGCATCAACAACTCTTTGTTCTTCATATTCTGGATCTAAAACTATCCCATCATCAATTACTCCTTCTGGAATCAAAGTCAGATTAAAATCTATAATTTGTTCAAGAGTGAGCCTGCAATAGTCCATTTTATAGATGTCTTTCTCTGTTTAGAGATCTGCCCAAATATCTTCAAGGTGATGTACATGAGTAAAGGCCCTCTTTATCTTGTCTTTCATTCCTCTGTAATCAAAATCTTCTCTAGCCTTGAATCTTTTTAATTTGATCTCCTAAATCTCAGTTTCCATAGCTTTTTCCTTTGAGGTACTTGTCAAGGAGTATATCCCAATCTGTAATGGTTTATGAGACGAGATACTTACTCCAGTTTTATGTTGCACAACTTGTCGTGCATGCACTGTCATCAATTGTCTTGCAAGCTCCATTAGAATGATTTTATTAGTTGGATACCTTGGAAGCATATATGGCTGATCTTCAAAACAACCAACCCTCATGTAGGTAAAAGTAGGAAACTGAAGGAAAAGACAACCATATTCATTGACCTTTTTCCAAGCAACATTTGATACTCTGTTGTTCTGCAAGGTCTTGTCAAAAAGGAATATGTGTTGGTGTAATTAAATGTCTTGTACCTTGTCCTAGGTCATGATTACACCTTAGTTAAGTTTACTTAGGGACCACATAGGAGGTTGTTGGAGAATCTCCATTTTTGGTGGACTTGAAATGTCATTACCTCATCATTTCCACCTTTTGTGGACACATCATGTGATTATCTCTCCATCTTTGGTGGAGTGATAGGTCTTCATAGTTGTCTCATGTCATAAGATTATGACACTTGTCATAATCTTATGCCCTTCTATGTTCTCACCTTGGCTATATAACCAAGGGGTCTCTCATTTGTAAACAATCATTAATCATAATCATAATCAGATTCATTATCATATTAATGACATTGAATACAGTTTATTCTTGTCATATCATATTCTCTCTCTCTTTTCTTGTGCTTTCCATTTGGTCCATAGATCTTGGGTAGCAGCCATAGCCAATTCTAACATGGTATCAAAGCGTGTTTGGTGTGATTGGAGAGTCTTATTCTGAAGAGAGATTCTAGATCTGAGGAGGTTCTGTTCGTGGCTCTTTGTTGTAGGTTCATATCCAAGCTTGCTGGTGCAAATCTGAGCTCACCATTGTGTCTGGAAGGTTCGAGATAGTCGATTTTGCCTTTTGTTTTGTCCAAATTGGAGATACGAGGCCAAATCTATGAGGGTTTGAAGCTGAAGAGTGGTTGCCAGATCCAAAAGGTAGCTGCAATTTTGGAGCATTTTGGGTCAAATCCGACCCTACCATCGTGTCCAGAAGGGCCAAAAACCCTAAGATCGACTATCAAATCGTCTGATTCGGAGCAAGTCATCCGGTGAAGCAAAATTTTTTTACACGAGAGTCGTACGGCCCCTAGGTCGTCATAAATGCACTGGTATGATTTAAAAAAAAAAAAAATATTAAATATTTTCTACGAAAAATTATTCTCAAATATTTTGTAAAATTTTTGTAGTTTTTTCATTGTAAATTTTTTTTATTAAAAATTTAAATTAAAAAAAAAAGAAAAGAAAAATTTATTGGTTCTGCAGAGTACAGTCCGCAAACTATACCTGCAGTACCTGCAGGATTCCCAGTGGGCTCCACGTGGCGGCCATTCATTAGGGCCGTGGCCCCCGCAGGCCCCCAACTCTCCATCGGTGGCAGACTTCAACCGGTAGGTCAACATTCAAAAAAATTCCGGGCGCTGTTTGAAAATTCCAGCGCGAAAACATTTTGGCATAGAATATTCCATGGCATCTTTCGAGATTCCGGCTACCGAAATTCCTTCAGAATATTCCGTCAGAGTTAAAGAATATTTCGGCGTGATAATTGATGCAATAGTGATGTGCAACCAAACGTCAAATTTAAGCCAGTAAAATGATGATGTCATCTCTACGTCAGCATGACATCAGCTCATCTTTTCAAATTTTCTACCCCTCACCATTGAGCTTTTTGTTTTTGCAGTCGAGCTTTGAAGCTTAATATCTTGCTCATTCTGACTGCTTTTTTTGAGAATTTTTTTTTGATTTGGGCTAGAATTTCGTGCTCTACGGACTGGTACAATCATTTTTTGGTTTTGGTGCCTGGTTTTTCTAGAAATTGCAGATTCTCACAGGTGTTGCTACTTCATCCTCATTTTGAGAATTTCGGGAGCTCACATCTTGCTCCTACGGTAACATTTTTGGGTGAATTTTTTTTGAAAGTGCATGATTTTTTCTGTACTTCTCAGTGGTATGATCAGATTGATCTCATTTTGTACCAAAAATTGTACTTGATATTGTGGCCTATTTTGGCATTTGTAAGCACTAAGATCAAGTCTAGCTTGCTGTTCTTGGCATCTAGCAACTGTAAACACACTAAATATAAAGTGCCAAATCAGATATTGCTTGGGGGTTTCTTGATTGAGTGATTTGGGGGGGGTCTCTTGGTGCATTGTCTTTGATCTGTTTGCTTTGCTCTTTCATTCTCATGGATCATTCTAAGGTTCCTTTGCTCACATCATATAATTATTCAACATGGCATCAAAATGCATGGAATATACTAATGACAGAAGGTCACTCTCTATATGTTGAAAATAAGGTACTTGAACCTATAGATGATGAGAAAAAGTTAAAATGGATGATCAAACATGTCAAAGCTCTTGGGTGTCTTTGTAGACTAGTTTCTCAAGATTTGTTGTTTTAGATTGAATCATGTAAAAATTCTCATGAAGCTTGGGAAAAATTGAAAACATTGTATGGTACAAAAGATGAAGTAAGAGGCTATCAAATTGATAATGATTTGATGAATCTTGATCCTAAGAACTTTGACAACATCCAGGACTACATCACTAAAGTCAATGATCTAAAAGAGCAATGTAAAGCATGTGGAATTGATAAGGACATCCAGTTGGTGTACAATACAATGAACAAACTTGGTCCTGATTATGCTTCTTTTGTTTCTAGCTTTCATACTCATAGATTGACTATGGGGTTTGCATACACTACACCTTCATTTGCATCATTTTCTGAGATGTTGATACATGAGCAACAAAAGCTTATCTCAATGGGTCTCATCAAGACTTCTAAATCTCAGGCATTGTTGGTTAATCAGGTGAAAGAATCAGAATTAGATAAGAAACAGAAGAAAGCAAAGAATAATCAACATTCAAATCAAGTAAAGGATAATCCACATTTAGATCAATCAAAGAAAAAATCTTCTTCAAAAGGAGAATCATCTAAGAAGGAGAGACCTTTTTGTGTATATTGCAAGAAGGATGGACATGAAGAACATTATTGTTATAAGAAGGATATTGATGAGTTGAAGAATCTTCTCAAAAAGAATCACATTGATTTTCCTTCTAGAATGTCTGAATCTTCTTCTCCTTCTACTTCAAAACAGTCTAAAAAGGACAAAGGTCAAACATCAGGATATAAAGGACAAGCTCTTTGTGCTCATTCAATTCCAGGATCAGGGAGATGGCTTCTAGATTCAGGAGCATCACATCATATGGCATCTTCACAAACTATCTTCTCTTCATTTCAGCCTTGTTCTATGTCTCCTATCTTGATGGGAAACAATACATACATGAGTGTAATAGGTAAGGGATCTATTAGCATTGGGGAGAACACTTTTGAAGATGTCTTGTGTGTTCCTCATTTGACGAACAATCTACTTTCCATTTATCAGATCACACATGGTGCAGATGGGAGAACTGTGGAGTTCACTCCTGATTCTGTTATCATTTGTGACTTGGAGACTAGAGATGTCATTGCTACTGGGGTGGTTGATCATTCATCTCGGCTGTATTCCTTTGCACAGTTTGCTTTTGATGATGATCTTGTTCCTTCGACTGTTGATCACAACTATGATTCTGAGGAGACATATGGATTTTTGAACTTGGGTATACTCACATCAGATCCAGTCCTTGAGCCATGCACTCCATCTCCTCCATCTTCTGTTGTACTTGATGATACTTGTGTTGCTACAGTTTTGGCTCCTAGTGATTCAGTGCAGTAGGACATACATAGTCTTCTAGATATGGCTACTTATGATGGCTTCCTAACAGGTATATCAGACTTGTTTGTGGAGTCTCATCTTGCAGATTTGGAGGACACCATTGATAGCATTCATCTTCTCTTTGATGAAGATGAACCTTCTTCAGTTGTTGTGAGGGAACACCTTGAACCTCTTGTTCATTCTCTACATGATCATTCTTCACAGATTGGCGTGAGTGTGGATACTTTTGGACAACATTTGGAGTAGGCTTCTTTGTCTTCAGAGGGGATATCTTGTCTTTGGATAGTGCTCTAGATTCTTCTCTACTAGATGTTGGATTGTACTCTTCAACAGTGTGGCCTAGAACGCCTGATTGGAGTGTGTCAGTTTTCGACATCGACATGGAGACACTTGGGCATGCTTCGAAGACATCATCATCACACATCATCCATCTTCATGACTTCCTGCATACATCCTTGGTTTTGTTTCTTCCTAAAGGGATGAATGTTGTTCGGCGAGATTGGATCATATTTAGCATTCAATGTTGAGCTTCTACCATCATTGCAGGAGACTCAACATTGAGGGGGGGCTATCTTGTCTCTCTTCTACTTCTCTCTTATGGGGAGGTCTTTTTCCTCACATGGGGTTTTTACCTTCTCATTCTTCATTGAGAGTATTTCTATGTTGTATTTCATCTCTCTTTTGAGGGGGAGTTTTTACCATGAGGTTTTCTCCCTTTCCTCGCTTGTGAGAGATTGCATTGATTGCATTATTTGTACATGGGTACCTAACATGGCCTAGTAGCCAGGACCCATCTTTGCATCTTTGTGTCATTTGCATAATAATTCGCTACTCCCTAAGTTGCACTTAAGGGGGGCTGTTGGTGTAATTAAATGTCTTGTACCTTGTCCTAGGTCATGATTACACCTTAGTTAAGTTTACTTAGGGACCACATAGGAGGTTGTTGGAGAATCTCCACTCTTGGTGGACTTGACATGTCATTACCTCATCATTTCCACCTTTTGTGGACACATCATGTGATTATCTCTCCATCTTTGGTGGAGTGATAGGTCTTCATAGTTATCTCATGTCATAATATTACGACACTTGTCATAATCTTATGCCCTTCTATGTTCTCACCTTGGCTATATAACCAAGGGGTCTCTCATTTGTAAACAATCATTAATCATAATCATAATCAGATTCCTTATAATATTAATGACATTGAATACAGTTTATTCTTGTCATATCATATTCTCTCTCTCTTTTCTTGTGCTTTCCATTTGGTCCATAGATCTTGGGTGGCAGCCATAGCCAATTCTAACAATATGAAATGACCAAAAAATGCGTCTTGAACTCTTCTGTAATGAATTCTACTAGGAATCAAAGGCAACTGATCATAGTATTCCCAAATTGGGACAAGAGATCTATCTCCAATGGTAGAAAGGCCTAGAAATTGCCTCAATGAGGTTACTATGTAAACCAGATAGGAATTCATATATAATGTGAGCATGGTAGGAACTTGTGCAAGTTGCTCACATAAACTATCACTGATTATTTCACCCTAGAAGATTGGGTGTTGTGCCTTCCTAATCACTGCTATGAATTTGTACATCCACTTTTCAAAGACATTGGAGAATTTCAACCCCATCATCCTACTCAAGAGTGTGATTATATCGTTGATCTCTTCTTTGAAGTCAGATCTGTATAGTTTAGGCCACCGAGACACACATGTTCGACGCTTCAGAAGCCATTTAGTATTGATGTGCTATATACAATCTTCCTTCTTCTATTCATAATGATCTAGAGCACTCTTTACTGAAATATCTGAATACATTGGCGAGTCTAGAACTCTGAAAATCCTATTGGTAGTTTCTGGATCAAGCCTAATAACCACATTCCCATCATCATCTTTAATGGTTTTGGATTCTCTGTCAAAATGAGCTGCGCACATAAGGACAAACTCTAGCTCTAGGGAAACAATAGGAAAAGAGGAAACCAAATGAAGATGACTTCTTAGCAGGAACTGCATATGATGAGAAGTTGATTTCTCAGCTCTCTTCAAAAACTTGGACATATCAACATGCCCAATCTCCGTGTCTCTGATTTCTTCAATGTTCGAGACAACATGAGAAGGACGAATCTCATTCTGATACTTGTCATATTTGTACTTCATCTTTTTGTTTGATGGAGAAGCAGGTTCCTCTGTCATCGAACAAGAATTTGCAAGGATGTGATGAAATTTCCATAAGGTTAAGATGTCATCAACGTTTACAGGCGTAGACATGGCGAAGGCTCAAACTTAGAATGGTGTTTTGGCTGTATGAGGGCCAAAAATGAGCATTATAACTCATTTCAGGTTTTTGGAGGCTGATTGCAAGTGAAAAGGACATGTTCTTTTCATGACAAATGAAAAATTTAGATTGCAACTTTGAAAAGTGCAAGTCACAACTTTTAGCTTGCATTTGCAGTCAAGGGAAAAAAATCTGATTTTTTGGCACTTTAAAGGTATTTCGGGATTTTGAAGGCCAGCTGCAAGTAAATAGTGAATGTTGGGATTTTGAGAGGCCATTGCAAGTGAATAGTGGAAAATTTTAACTTGCATTCTATATTAAAATCTCCTACTTGTAATGCATGGGCAAAAACCCGATTTGCTTCTATAAGCAACATTTTTTATTTCTTTTCTTTTTCTTTTCAAGGAAATGGAAATGAGATGAAGTGAAAGAAGATGGATGACATGGGAATGGAATGAATGAATATGTATAGAAATGAAATAGAATGGAGGGTAAATGTAAATGGAATGAAAGGAGATGTAAAGGTATTTTGAATGATGAAAAACATGTTTTTTAGATAATACATAAAATGAAAGATAAAAATGCATTTCTATGGAATAAGGGTAAAATAAAATAAGAACAATGATATTTCAAAAATGTATTTTTCATAAATGAAAGATGTTTTTACAAAAAAAAAATTAAACAAAGATGCCATACAAGTATAAGTAAAAAAAAAAAAAAAACCAAAATAAATACATACCTATAATGAGTTTGTAAACCAAAATGACGATGGAACAACCCTAGGTGCGATTTGTAAATTCAGAAAAATGAAAAGACTTGATTATTGACAGTTGAAAGTCCAATTTAAAGCTCCTAGATCTATAAAATCTGCATGGAATAAGGAAGACAAACAAACTAGAACCCAAACTGCTTCAATCATGAATGGCGCCGGGGTCTTGAGAGCTCAAAGCAAGTAAAAATGTCACTCAAAAAAGAAATCGGGCTTCTAAGTTGTAATTGCAAGTTATTTTTCATCAAAAACATTAAAATTGGGGTTTTGAAAATGAATTGCAAGTCATTCGTACTTTTTTCAAATCATTGCAAGTGATTTTAAATGATAATAAATGACTTTAATGAAAATCGAGCCTTTTTAATGCTATTGCAAGCAACTCAAAGTGAAATCAGGCCTTTTTAATGCTATTGCAAGCAAAATAAAAGAAAGTCGAAACTTTTAACAATGATTGCAAGTGTTTTAAATGAAAAAGTAACTTGTAAAGAACTTAAAAAGTTCCTACACTTGCAAATGCTTCAAAAAGTTCCTACAAAAGACATTAAAAATAAAATTAAAAAGAAAAATGACTTGCAATAGACACAAAAGGTCCCTATTTTTGACTTGCAGTCAAGCCCAAAAACTCCTACTTGTAGTGATGTCAGAAAAACCCGAATTTGACCAAAACCACACTAAAAATGACTCAGAAATTCACGAAAACGAACGAGAATGAGTAAAAAGTGGTAACCCAAAGGACTGTAGATCTAAAATTGAGATTTTCTAATCTTTGCACCTCGTAATACATGCCTTAGAAGAAAAATCTTTAAATTTTATCAAAATTTTGATTGGTTATCCCAATTTTTAAACAAGTCAAAAATTAGGGACAACACTTATCAGTGACTCAATTGAGTCCATTTCATCCTTTATGCTTTGTGTGGCATCCAACCACTTCATGCAATACAAAAATAATATTTTTGCCTCTTCTTCACATGCTTGCACTTCCTCCAAGCACTCTTCAACTCTATTGAGTGCAGATGCACACTTCTCTATAATATCCAACAACTTATTTTTTGCATGCCTCATCTCAACCTCTATTTCAACTTGTCCCTTTAAACCGAAGGCATATTCCTTGGAGTCAATCAATAATTTAAAGTTTTCCATTGCAGACAAGGATGTATCAATATTTGTCCTAGGTGTTATCTCCTACAAGGTCTTTATTGCTTCATCCATCAACTCACCACTCCTTTGGTATGTTTCAATGATTTATTTCCTTGTTGATGCATGAAATACATCACCTAGCTACAAATTATGAATATGAGATATTTTGTCTAGTTATGCACTGCCCTGTTGCATGGGCAACTGCAATAACTATGATGAAACTACTAGCTGGAACCTTAATTTCTTAGATAAGAGACCTTTCAGGGGATTATCAGAGGAAGATTCACTGGAAGGCTTCAAACTCATTTTTCTATTCTTCCTCTACCTTTTCTTCTTCTCCAAATGCCTTATCTTTATCTTCATCTTCATTTTTCTCCTCTTCTCCTTTGTCCTTGTCCTTCTCTCCTTGCTCACTCTATTCATTCTTTTCTTCATCTCCTTCCTTCTCACCATCATCCTTTCTTCCCATATTTTCTTCATTCACTTGCCCTTGTTCTTTATCTGCATCATGTTTGTCACCTTCACCATTGACCTCTATGTCTTTCGAAGGGACAAATGTGTTTGGATTTCCTTGATCATTGTTTATCGGTGGGAAGGTAGACTTTTCTACTGATGTATCCCGTGTCACTGGATGAATAGATGTGTCATCCTTTATAGTTTCCTCTTCAATCATTATTTCTCCTTCTGCAGTCTTCTCATCCTCAACATTTTCTTGTATTGGTTCTTCTATATCTAGAGGAGTATCATCTATATTTTCCTTTGCATCAATAACTCTAATGTTTTCTACATGCTCCTATTGAGATTCAAATTCCAGATCTAGTTCTTGACTAGTGGTAGCAATGGGAATCATTTCATACTTCTAAGCAATATCAGTGATATTTTCTTTTGTTTTCCTTTGCATCTTCTCAAGCTCACCCTATTCTCTTCCCATAAGAAATGTAACCCTCTATTTAGTTCTAAACTCTTTATTGCAAACTTGGGCCAATGTGGCCTTGTCAACATCAAATAAGGAGAAGCCAATTTTCTCCAAAGCATCTGATCTAATCTTATCCTCTTTTTATATTGCCTCTTTTCTCCTTTCCATCATAATGTTTCACACATTAGTTGGAACCTTCTTCTTTATGTTCTTCATATCTGCTTCAATGCTGATGATGTATTTGATTATTGCTTCAATTATGGTGGCTCTATCTACCTCATCTGCATTATGGTATAAAGTTATTGTTTCTCCCAACATCTCATGATGAAAAATACCTTTAAACAATGCATCCAACTTCGTTGGACTGTGAGGTATTTTCAGAGTTGTCTTTTTCTTCTTCTTTTTCTACTCCAAGTCAAATATTTATGATTTATTTTCCTTCTTTTCTTTCATCTTCTTATACACATGTGTATACCAAAGGCTTTCTTTTCCTTCTCAATTTCCTCTTCATCATAAATATCAACTATATCTATCCTCTATTTCTTAGTGTCAGTGCTTCTTCTCAGGACCAACGAGGGTCTTTCATCCTCTTCTTCTTCTTCAGATAATATGCTCAAGTTTTTCTCTCTTGCAACTTTCTCTTTCCTTATTTTTGTCATAGTGGTAGTTGTGGGGGATACTAGAGTAGTTTCCTGATCTTCTCAAGCCTTGTGGCCTATTCCACTTGAGGTTCCTCCAACATCAGAGCACTAGTCTCATTGCTCTTAGTTTTTCGAGTAGTTGTTGTTCTAGAGGGCTTTTAGATACTTGGGGGAGTGGTGGAATTTTTTCTTCCAAATCTTCTAGGTTTGATGGACCCACCTATTGTGCTTGTCTCTCCCTCTACTCTTGCTTTTGTCTCCCACACTTGTTCTTCTGTAATCCCCTTGCTCTTGGCATACTCATTCACCATCTTTTCCACCTTCCTCTTTATCTTTGGCTTCTTCAGCTCCATGTGCACTTCCATGGATTTATCTTCATACATTCCATATCTTTCTTGAGTAGTGTCTTTAGGGCTCTTCCATAATATATCAACATAACCATTGACTTCTTCTTCATTAGTTTTATAACCAAGTGGTAGAATCCAGACAATTCTAGGTTCCACAGCCTAAATAATGCATTCATTAGTTGTAACAAAAAATGTGATATCATTTTAATAGTTGTCTACCATTGACGTAGGTATCCTCTCCCTTTCATGCATTCTCTTCTTGAATACTACAAAGACTGCAGTAAGTGCTTCATCCTGTGCTTTCATGTCACTAATATTGTGTAGGGATTCCAAGATATGATGAGCTACTGGTTTTTTCTTAGCCCACATAACATTGTTTCTTCTCGAAGGTTCCTTCAAAAAGTAAAATAGAAAACAAACAACCAAGGAACCAAATTTGAAGGGCTATTTCTTCTCTTTGGCTTGCTTCAAGTTCTCAAAAAGTTTTTTCCTAAGCAACTCACATAGATCATAATGTTTTCCTTTCTCCACCATCTCATAGGCCAAGTTAATTACGATGGTTGACACAAAATTCTCTCTGCTTGTGTAGTATATCTTATAACCTATGACCATGGTAGCATATCCCACTGTGGGATTCTGGATAGTATTTATAGTGAGGGATCTTTGATCAAATGTAGCTCCAATCAAATCCATCACATCCTTGTTCTTGAAAATTTTCAATATTAGTACAGGTTTGAAGGCACAAAGTCGAGTAACCTCCCTTATAAATTCCTTAATTATTAAACTAGGCATGTTGGTCCATATGAACTTATCATGCAATCTACTTAATGCCATTCTCACAAACTTAGCATCATCGTTATACTAGAAACTTGGAAACCATTGACAGATGTCTAGTTTCTTCTTCACCATGTTTTCGTACTCCGACTTAATTTCAAAATTGTCTTTGATTAATTGGTCTGTCCATAAGTCGATAAATCTCATGTGGTTATATTATTCCAATTTCATATGGATATAATCCCTAATATCCTTTGTAGACAAAACCCTATACATAATGCTCGAAAAGGCTCTAAGCAAGTCATTCTCAAACACTTTCATGGGGAATTTCTTAACTTTGGTCTAGGATTCTCACTCACATTCACTATAGTAGGTGTTGCCATCTCTATCAAATTCAAATGCTTCAAAAAATAAAATTTACTTGAAATTTATGTCACACAAACAATGATAAATACCTTTTTCTTAGCCAAAATTAGGGTTTTGATGCTTTGCTTCACATATCACCTTTGATCTCTTGAATTCACTCCAACTCACTCTTCTTGCTCCAAATGCTTAAAAGTGAATTAAATCGACTAATTTTGGATACTTATAACCCTTTGATCTGCCCTAATTAGTATTCAATGCACCAAACGATGAAGCTGGTAAAACCCTTCTCTATGCAACAGTAAACCCTAAATCACTCCACAAATCTCTACAATTGCATATTTTCTTCTGGTGTCTTCTCCAGTAGATCAAAATTGTTCACCTCTGTCACATATCTTCATGCCAAGCTATGACACCTTATATCAGCTAAGGGATGTTTGATTATCTTTTATTGCTCCCCCTAAGCCAATGCTTAGGTTCAATTCTCATAGATGTCTACATCAAATGAGGGCATAGATTCATTTGTAGTCTTTGATTCTTGTTCTCAGTCTCCTCTTTCTTTCTCTAGATATTTTCCACTTCCTTCTTTACTTCAACTAGATCAATCTTTTTGAGTGGTTCATTCCTTTTTACCAAATTATCCTTCCTTGTATTTCTACTTCTGCAAAACTTAGCAATATGTCTAGGTCTATTTCAATTGTGACATACAACATTCTTTTGAACAACATTCCTTCCATTCATCCTAGATTTGCATTGATTAGCC
This sequence comes from Sequoia sempervirens, assembly GCA_007258455.2. Taxonomy (NCBI): domain Eukaryota; kingdom Viridiplantae; phylum Streptophyta; class Pinopsida; order Cupressales; family Cupressaceae; genus Sequoia; species Sequoia sempervirens. The sequence continues at coordinate 137,584,039 of VDFB02252616.1, forward strand.
TTGTGTCCAAATCCATAGCATGTATAATAGTAACCATTGAAAGGTTGAATCATTCTACCATTATATGCATTAATTATTTGACTTTTGCATTCATTTTCTCTATATCCAAATTTATTGCATATAAAGCATTGACTAGTAAAGGATGGAACATTTTGATCATTCTACTTCTACATTCCATTGCTCTATGTCCAAATTTATTGTAAGAATAACAAATACCGTTGAAATATGTATACCTTTGAGCATTTGTGACAAGGTGTCTTCTAGCATTGTCTCTTTGATTCCAGATCTTTCCATTGTTCTTCTTGTCTTCATTCTTCTCTGGTTCATTAATCTTCTTTGCCTTAGATGTCTGATTTTATTTTGAGATTTCACCTTTTTCAAGTCCCAAACCACATGTTTATCTTTGGATGCTTTCTGACTTGCAATCAACTCATCAAGCATTGTAGAACTTGTCTTGAATTTATCTTCATGACTTCTTGCTTTCTCCAAATCTGATCTCAGATTTATCACTTCTTGTTAAAGCCTCATGCATTCATTAGATTTTATTTTTACCATTGCATTCAGACATTTCTCAATTCTTTTCTTTTCTTCCACTTGCACTTTCAATCCAATGATATCTTCATTTGCTTGCTTCAATTGTTCATTGACTTCCTTATGCCTTTCTTTAAACTTACATTTGCTTCTCTAAGATTTTCCTTTAGATCTGTGTTTCCACCTTCAACTTTTTTAAGATCTTCAAGAGAAACTTTGAGTTACCCATTTTTGTCAAGCATGCAATCTTATTCAGTTTATTCAATAGTAGGAATCTCTTCCAGAGGAATAAGAAACTTTTTATTTTCCATATGTTTAATCTCCAAGATCTTCCTAAAGCAGTCAAGCTCCTTCCATGGATCCAAGCTCTTATACCAATTATTGAACACTTGTAATACTGAGAGTGGGGGTGAATCAATATTCTATTAATTCATTCAAACATCATCCATCCAATTATCAAACCATATTTAACTGTTATAAGGAATGAAAGCATGAGAACATCCACAACATAACATAACACATGAACAAAAGGATTTTTATGTGGAAAACCCAAAATGGGAAAAACCAAGGTTAGGACTAGCTCACAATATATTATAACCGGTTAGATATTACAAAAAGGCTCACTACCAGGTGGACTCATTGTCCGGTGAGCTCACTGCTCATTAAGAAAAGAAAGAGAAAAAGAAGGTTTGTGGCTATAGAACCAAGATTTGAATAGATACAAAATGCATCTACCATATACTGGATTCAGTTCCTTTGAAACTCAAAACACTGACTTAATACTCTTCATCCAACTTGGATCACAAATCTCTACTTTGCTTTAAATTCACACACCTCTTCTTAACTTCCACAACTCATTCGCTCATCTCTGCATATTTTTGCATCACTTCTTGTATTAAGATCATGTACATACTCAAATAAATATCCACAATCTCAAAAAAACCTTGTATATATATCAAACTCATCACAAACACCAATTAGATTGGCCTAATTATATGTAGCCCTAAAACATATAAAATGTGCCTTGTTGACACCTAATTCAAATTAAAATGCCTTTGTGCCCAAAACAACACATGCAAAGCGTAATATAGGTCAACATGGACCTATAATAGCTCCCTCTTACATTCACATATGTAGTGTAGGAAAATGCATACCCTTGCATTTTCACACTTTTTTGGGCCCGCCTTGCTTTGTTTATCCTTATTTATGTCTTAATTGGTCCTATTTTGCATCCACAAGCCTAATAAATTAGATCTTTTTATGGCTAATCCTGACAAACATCAAAGGGTAAATGATAATTTAATGATTTTGGTTGTGTCCCTGATTTTTGGACTAGGACTAAGATGCCACTTAGGGTGTCTTTATCCTCCAAAGGTCTTGGGACCCTCTTTTTAAATGTGCCTTAATTGGGCCCCTTTTTGGAGTTTGTGCCTTGAGTTTCATGCCTCGAGACTAAGATGCCACCTAGGGTGTCTTAGTCCCCCTTAGGTTATTTTCAGGATTTAATTTCAAATCTTGGCAGGATTTAGACTCCTTTAATTAATGAATTCATATGTTGGCTTGTTGCGGTGTAATTTTGGGATATTAAACATGGATAAGTATAAATACAAGGTTCTTTCACTCATTTTCATATAAGACTTTTGTGAGAGCATTCCTAACAGCATAATTGAGTTCATAAGACCATTCGAGAGCAATTCATCAAGAATTTGGAGCCATCATAAAGATTCAAGCATCATGTCAAAGAAATTCTTGCATCATGTGTGTTTTTGAGCTAACATTTGTGATGTAGGGTTTTGATTCAAGCAAGCAATTCAAGTCAAGATCACTCAAGAATTATATTCAATTTAACGTCTACATTCAAGCTAGCCACTTCACACAAGTTTGCATATTTCATAACAAGGGTTTGATTTAAGTTGAAGATCATTTGGAGTGCAAAGTTGCAAAGTTGCATTGCAAAGTTGTCATTTTCATGGAAACTCACCTACATGTCAGATCTAGAAGTTTCAGGACCTAAGATTTGGGAAGAAGGAAGTGTAGACATTGAGCCTTAAGATCACATTCAAAGATTTCAAAAATTCAAGATGAGACTAAGTCGGCAGCAAGGGCATCTTAGTCCTCCAAGTGATATTTTGTAGAGATTCTTTTAGATTCTATTCCAACATTCGAAGATTCTGCATCTGCCCCCAAAAAAACAACAAGACTAAGACAATAGTAAGGGAATCTTAGTACTCCCTAACATATTTTGACAACATTTTTGCATTTCCAAAATCCTCATTACATTTCCAGACTTCCTAGGTACACATATCCTAACTTGTTGTTGCTTAATTTCATCATTTGCATTCATTATTTGGCTTGCATTACTAGGTTTTGTGAGTTGAATGTTAAATTGTCTTTTCCAAGATTTTGATTGGTGGTGAACCCCTCGAAGTTTAAAGAACCCCCTTAGAGGTCTTTCTTGTTGAGAATTGACTCACCTTTGGGTTGATAGTCAATCCAATTTGGGATCCTAGGGCATATTTGAATGACAATTGGAGAATAGTGCTATTCTATGACCTAGGTTATAAAGCATCGCCTTTCCCCTATTGTTCAACATCATATATTTAATCTTCGTAATCTTTTACATACATTAGGTTGGCCAAGCATAGGACCTAAAAACAAAATACTCCAACTGTTCATCACCATAGGACACATGGACCTCAAAATGTCATGCCATCTAGAAAACACAATGCTTTGACACCTGTTAACATTTTCCCAAAACCACAAGGCCTAACCAAAATCCACGGAGGAGTGTGCACCAAAAGTGTCATAGCCATTACATAGAAAATCATCTAAACCTTATATGTTGATCTTTTGTTACTTGCAACTTAGAGACCACTTATCCAAACCAAGAAAAATTTTGAATGAAGATACTACTGAAAACCATGACATGTTAGAACCGTATAAGTAAATCTCTAAGGGTGAACGAATGTAGACCAAATTACCATAGGGCTTTGTGTATTGAATCTACTGGTGTAGATACTTAGCAAAGATACTTAACTATTTTTGTGTGTGGATCAAACCATCTTGCAAATTGTCTCTTCTACAATCATCCTTAATACAATGTTGACATCAATGACAACTCATTAATGAAAACCTTCTTCATTCTTTCAACATGAAGGAGTATATTTCACATGAGGAAGATGAGAAAGGAAAGTAGACTAATCATAATGGCACAATTTTAGCCTTTTTAGGAGCTCAAAAATATCACCCTTTTAGTGTACATGGAGTGCTATCCAAATATTGGATGAATGTGCTAATAGATAGTGGGGCTACCCATAATTTTATTGATAAAGGTTTGGTAGCAAAGAGAGGATTGAAGACAACAAAATTTGAAGGCTTCAATGTCACTATAGTTGATTGATTCACCATGCCTTGTACTAGGATTATTAGGAAACTCAATATAAGGTATGTGATGAATTTTATGTTGTTTGGATTGGATAAATTTCTATGGTCTTGGGTGCTTAATGGTTGCATTCTTTAGAGGAGTTTACACAAGATTATCAAACTATGGAGTTGAGATTTAAATAAGGTGGGAAATATGTGATACTTAGGGGAATCTCAAATGGATATCCTCTAGTGGTAACAACCAAAAGAATGGTGAGGATCTTCCAAAGAGTCCAATTTATACAGGTAGAAAGTTGTGTGATAATACCCAAAAATTCACCTAAAAGTATGAAGCAATCCCATCATGTTGATTTTCAAAGAATTTTAGATAAGCATAATTTTGTTTTTAGTGACTTTCCTCTAGGATTGCCTCTAGAGATGGGTTTTGAACATATCATTGAGTAGGACTCATGTGAAAAACTTGTAATAACCACTCCATATTGTCACCCCAAAGGGTATAAAGTGAAGATTGAGAATACCATAAAATAACTTCTTGATATGGGTTACATAAGGCCAAGCTCTAGCCCATTTGCATCATCTGTGGTTCTTGTGAAAAAGAAGGATGAAACTTTGTGGATGTGCATAAAATATAGTGCATGGATTAAGGTACATATCCTATTCAAAGGATAGATGAACTCATTGATGAGTAACATGAAGCTATTTATTTCTCTAAAATTGATTTGAGATTGGGTTATCACCAAATTCATATGTTGGATGAAGATGTGGAGAAGATGACTTTCTGCCACTATGAACATTTTGAGTTCTTGGTCATGTATTTTTTCCTTACTAATGCTCCAAGAACCTTTCAATCATGCATGAAAAAAGTATTCACTAAGCAACTCAAAAAGTTTGTTTTGGTTTTCTTTGATGGTATATTCAATAAACAACCCAATTTTTCTTTTGGTTTTCTTTAATGATATATTTATTTATAGTAAAACTTGGAAAGAACATTTAGAGCATCTAGATACAATTTTGGGAATTTTAAACCAACAATATTTTCTATGGGGTGTGTTTTTGGCACTCTAAAGTTTTCCAATTTTTTTGGTGTTTTCTTGTTAGTTTGCTTGATGGATCTTGGGGTGGGGGGCCCCTATGGGGCTTCACAATCCAAATATTTGGTTGCTAGGTTTGATGTTGATCTACTCAGGAGTGATGTTTTTTCTCTAAATTTGGGAGTTATGTCTCCTATAAAGGAAAATAATATTTTTTGTTATAGAAGACCCTGTTTCTTTTGTGGATAAACTTATAGGTCATAAATCTCCAAAGTTTGTAAAGGTTTTAGTTCCTCTAGTGATCAAATCTAAGGAGGGAGTGGATATAGAGGTCCCTAATGATCTATTGAAAGAAGTAATTGCAGACATGTATATTGCATTAGTTGGTAAGTTTTTGGTTTTTAGACCTAATATGATCAAATTCGTAAATGGGTGAGTTTAGTTTGGAAGTTAAAAGGAATTATGTCTATTAGTGTGATGGATGATGGGATTTTTTTTTTTTTTGTTAACAAGGAAGTTATAGTTAAAGTTCTTACAAGGAGTCCTTGGGCTCTTGATAACAACTGTAGAAATTTCCTCTCCCTTTGCAAATGGAAACCAAGGCTTGACCCATATGTGGACTTTGGACTAGTGGCTCGCACTTTGGTTAGGTTGCCTTGGTTATGTATGGAATTCTAGAATCATAAAATCCTTTAATCTATTGCCAATTCCTTCGGACACCTGTTAGCGATTAACAAGGTTACCTAACAAAGGTCAAGATTGGTTTTTTCTAGGATCCATGTTAATGTTGCTATTAATATATTTCTCTTGATTCATATCACCATTAAATCTAAATTTGGTACTCATATCCAACTTATTATTTATGAGAACACCAATATTTATTGTCTATTTTGTAAGTAATTTAGGCATCTTAGTGATAAATGTTTTAAAAGGGTAAAACCTAGTAAGAAATTTAATGCTTTGGACTCCAATTTAATCCCTTTGGAGATTACTGATGGTATGGTTGTTTCTTCTAAGGCTCATAAGGTTCCTGTTGGTCCTATTCTTCCCTAGGGAATTGTTAGATGTTTTGTAAAGACAGTGGAAAGCCTTAAAGTAAAAGAAACATGGAGAACCATGTTATTGACCACCCTTTTGTATCTAACAATATGATGGAGGGGGAGATAGTAGAGGAGCTTATAGATGTCCCCAAGATTTTTAAAGTTAATGAATCTATTCACAAGGAGTATTTTATGAAGGGAAATTGATTCATCCCAGAATGAACATCTGAAATCAGTAGGTGCCTTCAGTAAGCTATGTTTCTTCAAAGAACTTCAAAAAACACGTACTAATATGCCATAAAGTGGAATCATACATAATTTATTTCCCACCATTAATCCTTAGAGAAAAGTTCATGCAATTTCAGATCATGCAAGATTAGCCAATTTCAACAACATGCATTAAATTGATTCAATAAACAAAATCATTAAACATGAAAGGAAATAAGACATGAACACAAAGATTTACATGGGGAAAAATCCTTTCGGGTAAAAAACCCCACATTCCAAAAGTATAGATCCCTTGTATTAATCAACAACTAAATACATAGTTACAATACAATTGTAGGCTCTAAGCCTTTACATGGATATTTACATCATGTTCCATTTGGAGAAATCCGGTAGCAAAACCCCTATGAATTCAATATCTCCTCTCACAACTCCTCAGGAAAAATCTCATATTTATAGAGCTTACAATGCAAAAATTAGACATTTCTAAATCAACTATCAAAACTCAACATGAAAATAGAAAATTCCTTCATGCACAACTCCACCTATAAAATCAACTTTCCAACTTGACGCCTCATTAGATTTAAAGAAACTGCAAGTTGTAACTCAAAAGACAATGTGAGAAAATTAGCAACATTCAATATATAGAAAAATCAATTCTATGGGAAAAATCAAAGGTTGAGACACCATTTTCCTAATATTCTCCCACTTGTCAAACACCTTTGAAGAGTACATGAAAGTAACAGGATTTACCTGCTAAGAGTCAACCAATGAGAACACATCATCACAACCATACATGCAATCACAAGAATCTCAAACAATGCTTTCGTGCTCCAACCAAGACACCTATAACAACATCCAAGATGTCCACCATCTTAGGAAACAGTTCCTACCATCCTCCAAGGAAAGGAACAAGCTGCTGTGTATATGCACCAGTCTAAAGAACATAATCATTAGATCCAACTGATAGCAAAGGCTATAGAATACTGCCACCACTCCACTATGCTCACAAGCTATACAAAAGCATCAACAACATCGACTTCAAAGCTCACAAACCAAACACAATTGTGAAGTCATCCTCTAGAAAATAAGATAGAACATCAATTAGAACAACAACTGGGAAACTAACTGCTCCCATCCAACTGACCAATCCACGTGACTAGAAATAGCACCCATAGCAAGTGCTAATCCATCCAATCACCCATACCTCGAAGGTATCCACATCAAAAAACTCATGCCATCTAAATAGCCAAACCATCAACTACAAATACAAGCTCCATGTGCCAACCAATCAAAGAAGATCAAACACATCTAGGAACTCCCACTGCATGGGTAATGCCAAATCTGAAAAGAACAAAGGAACAACGAGTCTACCAATCACAACACATAGAAAGTGTAGCCATGTAGTACTAAGGACCGTCCATAATGATCTACAAATCTTGCAACCAACTGCTGCAAGAAACAACTCTCTCAATAATCTTCCACAACTCTCCCATGTTCTCCATATTCGACAGAAGAAAGAGATACAAGAACCTCCATGTCATCACCCAAGTGACAACACATGACCACAAACTAGTGATCATCATAGCTCCACATAGAAATCTCACATCTAGAGTCATATGAATCTGAACATATAGGAAGAAGAACTAGACTAAAGAGAAAAATTTGTAAGTCATAAACATGTAGCATTCCCTTCTACATACATATCTAAATTCCAACTATGTCAAGTAAGATCTCCTTCACAACCCCAAGCGAAAATCCATAACAACATCCAAACCCGTTCAACCTCAAGAGATCAAACATAACATATGCATCATGTATCTACATGGATGTAAGCTTCTCAAATAAGATCAAATTACTCCATTTCCCATCTCAAGAAATCAGCCCACTACCATCCCCTATGATCATCATAAATGAAAATGCAAACCCAAGGAGATAAACATGCTATCCATCTCTCACAATGAATCCTCAAGAACCATCTAATAGCAACTCAAGGTCCATGTCTATGAAATAAAGTATAAAGCACCTGAGAGAAACAATGGGCAATACCTCACAAGTGATAAGCTACCGAGTAGACCAAGATTGGGGAATGAGAATGCTCCTCCAAGATATGCAGGCCATCATGAATCCTCCAAGAGCAATCTCATCATAGGTCTCTGTTGAACTCACGTCCAACCAAGGTGTAGGCTTCTTAGACTTTCTACTGAAATCTCATCAAGAGTAACCATCTCAACAACACTTCTCTAATCTCAAGAGAAATATAGCCTCACCTCATTCTCCATGTATCCATGAGAACTAGCAAATAATCATCTCATCCTAAACTCTAAATGCATCACTACACTATCACAAAGTTCTCAAGCATATGACCAATGCACTCAAAAAATAGAGAATCACCAGACCAATGTCAAAGCTCCAATCATATGAATCAAGAACTTATCATGAAATCATGATCTTATCATCCCCCTAAGGAGATCCCATGCTCCAAGTGAACATACCATGGTCTCAAGAGCAATGCATCATGCCAAAACTCCAATCTAGAATCAAGAGTATATCATGTCATAATAGCAATATACTCTAAACCAGCATCATTTGTCAAGCACCATCAACACCTCAACCCAAAGACCACAAGAGTCCTCCATGGCTTCGAGATGCTACACATCCTCAAATAGTGTTCACACGCAAATGTGAAGAAACCCTTCTACAACAATAGGATCTAAGAGTCCCTTTGAAACATCTACATCACTAAAGAAGATCATTCACCACATAGTGATGAATACACAATCACTGCTAAAACTCCCACCAAATCATGGTACCAAGCTTTCCAAGCACATGACACACCATCTCCCAAATCTGAAAATCATTCAAGTCCACACACATACAAGTGTATTTTTGATCACACCAAATGAAACCAAGATCTCCAAATCAAGGAAATACACCATGCTATAGGACTCCAACACTTACTATCCAAGTACTCTCGTATCATCCATCCTCTCATCTCAAAGTAACCACATCAATGCACAAGTGACCACAGATAAGGCCAACTAACAAGTCTGCATCAACATAGAATGAAACCTCATGGATATAGACAGTCCACTTCCAAGTCATCTATGCAATCATGTAGGTAAAGACAACCCACAAAATTGCACAACCCATAGATCTAATCAATGTAACATGCAAACCCAATATCACACTAGAAATTGACAATATGAGATTTGAAAGAGAATAACCATGTATACAACGTGACTCAAGCACCAGATCAAGCTTAGATCCGATTTTCCAATCATGTCCACAATGAGCACCATAATCAAGGAATCCACCAAGCACCACCACATAAATGTTGAGTGACTAATCACATACCAACACTCCAATGCAGAGAAAACATCTCACCTCCTTACACCATGCATGAAGCATGCATGCAAAACTGCAACTATCTCATCCAGTAACACCTCAAAAACCAAGGTCTAGAAAATATCTTAACCGCAACTCCACAAAACCACAAGTTTTCCTTGACCATGTAAAACCTACAAAACCATTGTGTTTGAAAAACACCCATGCGCATCCACACCCACTTCACATATGGGAGACTCAAAATTATGAAACAAAAAAACCATAACAATTAAACCAAAATAATGGATTATCATAGGTGAGCATAACCATAGATTTTTAGGAAAATCTATAAAACCCTTAGATCCAAGGAACATGAATCCAAGCCATGCAAGTACAAAGTATCCATAAAAGGAAAAAGCAGTTTAGGAACTCTAGGCTCATTTCAGGCCAACTCTACAACCACCAACATGCACATGCATCCGAGGGAGACAAGCTATTACAGAAGCTTCCAAATCATCCAATGATCAACACCATAGTCTACATGCAATCGGGGTAACAAAAAACAATGCCTTCCAATACCAGGAAAAAACACCCAGCATAAGCACATTACTCAATAGCTAAAAACCAACCCTTTTTTCCATATCACCAGGGAGCCTCTCACACAGAGAACCTATATGAAATATTTTCTGCAACACAACCACAAAGCAAAAAATCCCACCCTATGCATTAGGATTATTTTGTTGTCAACTATGAGCTTCTAATCACATCATTTCAATATGAACAACTCCATTTTCTTCATCTTCACCATCCTTCAAGTAGTGTGTTTTCTCCTAAAACTAAAACAAAAAGGCAAGAACTTCCACTCACCAAAGGATCAATCTTCAACTGATTCCTTTAGATTTCCTCAAGCTTGTTAGGCTAAGAAATCTTCACAGAAGGAATACCCAGAACCAGAAACACCAGGAATTCTTACATGCATCAACATGCAAGCACATGCAAGCCACATGTTGTTGGTGTAATTAATTATTTAATTACACTTGCATAAGTTTACTTAGGTAATATTTTAATTCCTAAGTTAATAGTTGTCATCCTTATCTTGTTGAGCTATCTTGTTGCTCAAGATAAGATTAGGGTTATGCATACATTGCTCTTATAAAGCAAATCATCTCATGTAATTATTGAATTCCTGAATAATATTATTTGCACATATTTATGCAAAGCTCTTGCTTTTATTTGCTTTAATTCCTAAGTTAATAGTTGTCATCCTTATCTTGTTGAGCTATCTTGTTGCTCAAGATAAGATTAGGGTTATGCATACATTGATTTTATAAAGCAAATACTCTCATGTAATTATTGAATTCCTGAATAATATTATTTGCACATCTTCATGCAAAGCTCTGCTTTTATTTGCTTTTATTTTCTATGGAAGGTTTTTTTTGGTTTGCATGTCTAATCTTGGTTTCTAATATGGTATCAGAGCCTTGATTTGCAGCCCCTTCTCAAATTTTTTGAGAAAATCATTGTAGAGTCATTTAGGATTCCTTGAGGGTTTCATGCCTTGAGTTCATCTATGTAGCGTTTTGGATTAGATCGGGCCTTTCCATTGGATTTAGAGTGCTGGAAAAAGTCAAGGTTGGCTTTTATTATTTTTGATTTTGGTCATCGTTTGCTAGATCCATGAGGGTTTGAAGCTTGGTGATTTTTTGTAAGCTCCAGAGGTAGCCAAATTTTTAGGGAATTTTGGGCACAAACAGAGGTCACCATTGCGTTCGTAGCAGCCAAAAACCCTAAGAATGCCTTTCGTTTCATCGATTTTGGTGAAAGCTGATTTTGGGGAAATTTTTTTTTCCCAGGGAGGCCGTATAGTTTGAGGCACATTTTTCAAAAAAAATTCAAAAAAACCCCTTCAATCCTACGCCTCCAGTTTTAAATGACTCTGCCACCATTGTGCCACTTGGCGGCCACCAGGAGCAGCGACCACTGGAGCAGCCACCAGTTCGCCACCAACCTCCTTTCAGCCCCTGCTGGCTCCCACCGGCCAGCGTTGGTCATATGGGGGACCGGGTGCTATGCGCCCAGCCCCCAGCTGACCTCAACCCCTGCATAGGTCCTTTGGAGGACCAGGAGCTTGGCGCTCAGCCTCGACTGTCACTTAGCATATTCTGACCAGATAGAGAATATACCGGCGACCGAGAAAATTTTTCCAGCAAGGGGTCACTTTTTTTCCCCGACGACCTCCAGGCCGTCAAATTTTTACTCATGAAGTGCTGACGTCAGCGGCCATATGACACTCCAAGCCCCTCTTAGCCCCCATTTTCCCTAAATGAGCACTTTTTTCCTTTTTGGCATAACTTGGGCATACGGAGTCAAAATTGGGAAAATGAGATATCGCCGAAAAGATGGTTTCGGGCACTATCCTGTGGTACATTTTATTTTTCATTAAATTTTTGTTTAGTTGCATTTATTTTTGTTTGAAGTCAAATGTTTATTTATGGCCTCCTAGCTCATAAATTTTTTCCACCATCTCCGATTTTTGCCATCTTTGCGGCATTGGAAAGGTATTGAGGAGCTCTATGTTGTTTTCCATGCACTTTTTTATCTATCTATCCTAGGTTGATCATTATTCTAGATTTGTCTCGATGGGTGTTTTGGAGATTACTTGGATGTTTTGGCAGTTGGAAGGGTGAAACTTGAATCTTTACACTTCATTTCAGTATCACATCATTTTATTTTATATTTATACATGTTTGCATTCTCTCCTTTTACAATCATTCGGTTATTGTAATAAATGAACTGAGATAAAGTTCCATAAGGGGGTTTTCTTGCATAATAATATGATTAGAGTGTGCATGCACTTTGATCTCCATCTTGATTTGCTGACAGCTCGTATGGGTTATATCTGGTTTCTTAGTTTCTTTTGGCCACATCTTGCTCTAGCTTGACACATATTAGATTCATCGGTTCACACTTCAGATTGGGAGTTTATGGGTTGATCCGCATTGGTTCAGATCCATCTCAATTTGAGGGCCATGTTTTTATGGTTAACGTTCCAGAGTCTTTATGGTACTTGTTCCCATTGAAGAGTTTCAGTGTCAGTTTGGCATCAACATCAAGATACACAGTTTCCAGATTCTGTCATCATTTTATCTACTATTGCTTCTTAGATTCCAGGGTTGTTCCAGTTTGTGAGTTTTCCAGTGCTCCATGGCATCAGGTTTGTTGTTGCATTATTATGATTCTGCCTTAGTCCTTCATTGAATCTCATTTGGTTTCTTGTAGACAAAAGTATCTTTCCTTGCTTGTCGTATTCTGGTTCCAGTGTTCCTCCATAGTGTTCTTCTAGTGCTTCTTTGCAATAGGTCATCTCATTAAGGGGGGTTTTTGTCCCACTGGGTTTTCTCCTCTTTCTCTTTCATTGCATTTGTACATGGGTACCTGATCAGGCCTTGTTGCTGGCACCCATTCATGCTTTCTTACATTCATCCTTGCATTTAGGTGCATGCTTTTTTAGTCTCCCTAAGTTGCACTTATGGGGGGTGTTGGTGTAATTAATTATTTAATTAGACTTGCATAAGTTTACTTAGGTAATATTTTAATTCCTAAGTTAATAGTTGTCATCCTTATCTTGTTGAGCTATCTTGTTGCTCAAGATAAGATTAGGGTTATGCATACATTGCTTTTATAAAGCAAATCATCTCATGTAATTATTGAATTCCTGAATAATATTATTTGCACATATTCATGCAAAGCTCTGCTTTTATTTGCTTTTCTTTTCCATGGAAGGTTTTTTTTGGTTTGCATGTCTAATCTTGGTTTCTAACACATGCGAGTCCACACAAGTACATGAAACACACATGTAAGTGCAACTCACAAAACTACACATGCAAGCAAAAAGCAAATCCTAGAAGAAAGCTTTGATACCAATTGAAGGGAAATTGATTCATCCTAGAATGAACATCTGAAATTAGTAGGTGCCTTTGGTAAGCTATGTTTCTTCAAAGAACTTCAAAAAACATGTACTACTATGCCATAAAGTGGAAACAAAAATAATTTATTTCCCACCACTAATCCTTAGAGGAAATTTCATGTAATTTTAGATCATGCAAGATTAGCCAATTTCAACAACATGCATTAACTAGATTCAATAAACAAAATCATTAAACATGAAAGGAAAAAAGACATGAACACAAAGATTTACATGGGGAAAAACCCTTTTGGGTAAAAAACCCCGCATTCCAAAAGTATAGATCCATTGTATTAATCAACAACCAAATACATAGTTACAAACAATTGCAGGCTCTAAGCCTTTACATGGATATTTACATCTTGTTCCATCTAGAGAAATCTGGTAGCATAACCCCTATGAATTCAATATCTCCTCTCACAACTCCTCAAGCAAAATCTCATATTTATAGAGCTTACAATGCAAAAATTAGACATTTCTAAATCAACTGTCAAAACTCAACACGGAAATAGAAAATGCCTTCATGCACAACTCCACCTATAAAATCAACTTTCCAACTTGAATCCTCATTAGAAAAAGAAAATTGCAAGTTGTAACTCAAAAGACAATGTGAGAAAATTAGCAACATTCAATATATAGAAAAATCAATGCTACGGGGTGGGCGGCCCTCCAAGTTGGTGGAGGGCATCGGTTGGCTTGCCTAGGTGGTGATACGCTTAGCCATGGGTGAAGGGTGGAGGCTGTTGGATTAGCCTTCACATAGATGGGTGGGCAGGTGTCTTTATTTATATCATGCTCTTAAAACTAGGAATGAAGAGGTGATACGGTGGCGGTTTGATAGTACATCTACTGCAGGCGATGGGACATTTTATTGATTACATTGAATGGATTTTGTGGGGAAGGACAACTTCCCTTGTGTGAAGGGATTAACATTTATTTCTTTTGGTGCACAGTATCACTTAATGATTTCAAGTCTAGCATTAGCATCCATTAAATGTTGTGGTGTAAAGCGTGGAGTTCTCAAAGTGAAAATTGGCTTGTATTGTCTGGTTTTCTTTGTTTGTAAGCTTGGTTTAACTAGGTGGAATTTGAAATCTGTGATGGTAGGGAGATGAAGGTTTATAATAAAGGTTTTGATGGATGGTTTGGTGTGCTTCAGAGTGGACACGTCGATTTTGATGGGAGCTAAAACTCGCCAAATGTCATTTTGAGAGGTGTCAGACCAGTGTCTCAAGAGGAATATGAATAATATTGATTCCTTGCTGGTTGTGGTGGTGAAGATGGTTCTTGGTCTTGGTCATTTGTGCAGGAGTGAGTATGGTAGGGACAACATGTGCATTACCTCTCAGTTTTTGGCATCGCTTCTGGATAGTTGAGTGTCAAAGGTAGAGGTGAGAGTGTTGTTAGAGAAATTGTTCCAAAGTGATTTGTTGGTGGGCGTGGATGATGTGTTGAGGCTGGTTGTTGAGGGAAAGGGGATTCCATGTCCTAGTGATTGGGTGTCAGTGAAAAATTCAGACGATGCTATTAAAATTTACCCCTTTCTTCTTGACTTGAAGGGGTCAGCTCTTCTGAAGCACCGTATTATCGTTGCAGTGGCTGTGGACTACATGAATAAATTATTTGGCCTAAAGGTAGTGCAAAACATTAAGTGGATTGTGGATTTCGAGCATTTTGCAGAACTAAAAGGTTTTGTGTGACTAGTGGGTTTGGGGTGGTAACAAGTTTTTTTTTTTATGTTTTGTTTTTTGTTATGCTCAGGTCTATTTTTCCTTTGTATGGTAGCCTTGTATGCGGGTGGCATATTGTGTGCAGGTTGGTGATGGTTGTAGGGTTGTAGGTTCTAGTTTGTCTCTCTTCGTCGTATATCTGATAGTATAGGTTAAGTTATCAGTATGGTGTTTGGGGTTTTTTGGCTGTAGGGGCAGCATTTTCTTGCCATGTTCGATGATGTAAACTTTACATTTTATTATTAATAAATATAATGACTCTTATGGATCAAAAAAAAAATCAATGCTATGGGAAAAATCAAAGGTTGAGACACCTTCTTTTTCCTAACATTTTAGAGGAAGGAATAGTGGAGAAAGAGTCCTTTGCCTCTAAAGTTTTTCTTGCTCAAGTTCAATCTTGTAGAGTATGATTTAAGTGAACCACTATGAAGGATAGTCAAACCCCTCGAGGAGTCAAGTTTCAACCCTTCACTCAGGTAAGCCTTTATGAAAATATGACCTTCAAGTTTATTGACTAATTAAATAAATGTGTGTTTTAATGATGAAAATAGATTATCTAAACTCTTTAGGCCTCAAAAATTGAAAGTACAAAGCATAAAGGTTTTTCAAATAGCTTGAAAATCTCTCTATCTAGGACTAACATGTGACTATTAAATGATAACATGTCATAACATAGATTGTTTCATACAATTTTTTGGATATAAAAGACTATGAAATATGAATTCTCAACAAATATGGAGTAACTAGAGTAGAAATGCAAAATGAACTTAAATAATTTAAGTAGCAAAGGAGAGTTCAAAATATCACCGAAGACATCCAAAGAGATTAATGACTCTCTCCAAATAACTCCTTCACCTATACCTACACACATAAGACCAAAGAGAGGGGTTGGGTGGATGTATGAGATTTTACCTTAGTCAAACCCCTATTTTGGTGTTCCCATCTCCATAGATGACCTTAGATAAGATAATAGAAATAGACATAAAATAATGGAAAGAAAAATATGATAACAAAATAAAGACAATATGCTCAATATAAAATCTCAAAGAGTTACCACCCCCAAGCATAGAAGTAAAGTAGATTGCTAGTGTAATGAAGAAGCAAAAAGAATATTCAAGATGGAAGTTACTTCTTCAAATGATAACAATAAAGATTTGCAATATGTTACTGTGATCATAGAAATGGTGGAATGATATATTTTTAGAAAGTTGTGAATGAGAAAACTAGAGCTAGAGAGTGTTGTAGAATGATAGAGAGTTGTACATCAAGTTCAAAAAGATCAAGATTAGAGGCAAAGAAATAAGGTTTTTGGTTCCAAATAGTATGCCTAAATGATTATCGATGAAAGTGCAGGCTGGCAAGGAAATTAGAAAATTGAAATTTGGTGAGTGTAATGTCCTAAAAGCTAACATAGTTGTGGATTTTTTGCGGGATGCTAGAGTGACACACAGACATATATGTGGAATGTGCCAGTTTGGGCAGAAATTGGAATTAAAAATCAAGGAATTCTACATGCTCGATGTTGAAGAATGGTTTGGGATGAGTTTGGGATTAAATATCATAATTATCTTAATTGTAACTAAAAGGTAAGGTGCGTGCAATGTGAAATTACATAGGATGCAATTTACATTACTTTTTTCCCCCACTTTAGTGAGCATATATGTTCAAGAGAACATGCAAGCTATAGTAAAAATAGGAGAGTATTTACTTAGGATGAGAAGGGGAAGTAGAGTATTCTATCCACATAGAGTTACTCCTAGAGAAGAGACTTGAGCCGATCCTGCATAAAACGGTTAAGTTGCATCACCATAAACATGTTAGTTGTAAACAAACATGTTAGGTGAAAAGTGAAAATTAGACATAAAAAATGATATAGACATAGGACGACATCGATATGTATGGGTAGCAATTTATGCTATGATAGGGACCATACGAAAATCCAATTGGCACGTGACTACTACAAATTATGTTGTAAGACAACCATAGTAAAGAGATATAGACATTCATAAAGATAAAGTCTAGTGGGTTTCCCCCACTCTAGATGACAGATAAGATAGCTGAATGTAGACATATTTTGAAAAGATTCATAAGATAAGATATCTATAATATGAATATGATAACCCCCCTTAGAATTCTTTGTGCTACGTAAAGGACCACAAGTATTTCTAAGGAGAAATAAGAGAGATGTGTCCTAAAAAATAATGAGATGTATTCAAGATATCCTACCTAGAATAAATAGCACATGGAACCTACAACATCAACAATAAGAAATAGATGAGAGATAGGGGATCCTAGTATTTGGGGTCAGTATGATTTATATCAATAACACCTATATATAACTATGTATGAATCTTCATCATATCCCAAAATATTTCAGATCGTAAAGAAGGACCACATAAAGAAAAAATAAAAATTTGGGTCAACATAGAAGAAATCCTACATACCCCCAATGCTTTGCATCATCCCCAAATGTTGAAAATCAAAGTACAACAAAAAGAAGAATGATGATACAAATAGAGGAAATGTATGATAGATTGTCTCCCCTATATCCAAGTACCTATGAGGGTATCTTGGGTCCTCCAAGAGAGACCAAAACATATATGTAAACAAATACGGGGGAACACAGACAAACATGCAAACTCTAATCTAAAGACATGAAGGGTACTGCTCTAGTTGATCATTCCCATAAAGTCATTTTCCTCCCAATCTTGATCATAGGGGGAAGGAGGTTGATCTCACAAAGGGAAAAAAACTAAGGCAGTACCAGGTGTCTCTCCTACAACAAGAGCTAGGGATGAGGCTACCTCAATATTCCCATCTACCAGTTCTTACCAATCAAGTGTCAATGATCTTGTAAATGTAGTTGACAAAGCTAGAATATCCTCCAAAGAATAGAACATACACTTCTTCAAAGAGGAGCATGGTGACTCAATTTTAGGTTGCAAAAGAACACGAGTCTCAATACCAACCTCTAGAAGAGGGGCACTGATAAAATTTGGTGAAGAAGGAACCTCGTCAATGACAAGAATAAAATAAGAAAGCGAATACAAAGGAGAAGATGTCTTACGAAGAAATTCAAGGATATGGTCTTGCTCAAGCTTGCACTTAGATAGTTGGTGTGAGATCTTCACATAAATTGTGGTAGGTTGATGGACCCTAAGAAGGCTACAATGTTCAAAGGTTAGGAGCAGAAAAGGTCACACTAGACACAACCTTCATATGAAGCATGTTTATGGGTTACACAAATGGAGGAATATCAGGCAAAGAAGTGATAAGAGGTGGTTCCAAAGAGGGAGCAATGAATACTTGCACCCTTAGGGCGAGGTTCATCACATCTATCAAAGGATCTAGAAGCAAGACAAAAATAGGAGAGGAAACATAAGTAGAGACATAAGAAGAAGCAAAAATTGGAATAGGAATAGAAGAAGAAGACTCAGGAAATGAAGCAAAATATTCATCCTTGGTCTTTTGTGTGGAATTATGTTCCCTTGCCATCAAATTTTGATGATGCTTGTGCTCACATGCAAGCTAGTTCCGATAGAGATGGGGACTAGGAACATAAGCCTTAGGAGACTCTGGGAAATTTTATTAAACTAGCAGAGTTTTCTTCATAGTTGTTGTCGACATAAGGGAAAGCTTCTTAGGTGGAACAAGAGATTCCAAGGATGAAAAAACCTTAACCTCAATTGTGGGTGCATTTCCTCCTTGTTCCTTTTGGGAAGGAGGATGAATAAGAGGAACCCTTAAGGATCAATATGTTAGAGCTACACATAGAGGACCAATTGAAGAATATTTCTTACCTTTTCCATACATGGTAGGGTGGGAGATATCAGGGAGAATGAGAAGCTTAAAGACATGGGACTTTGACTTTGACAACATTGGTGCCTTTCCTTTTCCTATGCTAGGAACACTTGAAGGAACATAAGGCACTATTGGAGGTTGCAAGGTCTTAGAAGAATGGGGAGGTCTACTCAAGGAAAAGATCTTGTCCTTAGCCCCCAAAGAAGAAGGTTGAGAGGATGAAATACATTGTTGTGTGGGAATTGCAAAAGAAGAAGGTGGAACCAAATTAGATGCTAAGCTCCCAATATTATACTTATAATATATTGTGTATAATAAATTGCTATGGGGTAGCATGGGTCCCATCAGAGTAGGCTAGAAATGATCAAGAGAAAATCTCTAGTGGCTTACATCTAGTATCCTAGATAGTCTGCTTAATACCCTCATGAAGAAACTTCAAACACTTGTGGAGAACAAAAGTGACACTGTTCATGGAAACTAACAAAGGAATGCCTAGTTTGAATATGAATAAGTTTGATTTTGGTATCACAACAAATGTTGTAGAAATAGTCTTAGGTCCTATAAGGACCAACATAGAAATATATACCAGAGGGGAAAGAGAAATAGCATCATGTGTATGAATGGTAGGCTTACACTTGTCATACCTTGCCCTATCTAGACTATTAATAAAGAGTGTCTCCTCTATTATAACACCGACTCTACTAGTAAAGTCAACCATTGTAACAACCTCGGTATTCCACTTAGTAAAATTTCAAAGTTTTCACCTCAAGTGAATGATCCATGATGCTACAACATAGCAATAATTCTTTTTCTTTTTCATAATGTAAATTACATGCACATCTGATATAAACACTATTCCAAGTTTCCATTGCATTTCATTGTAATTTCACAAATCTTTCCACAACATAGATTTCATATTGAATAAACTAAAGTTTATCATTCAAGAAAACATCCTTCCATATATATGGGTACACGATACATACATAGCTCTTCTGAGCTTCATTTGGCAATAGATATACAAATTGGTCCTGATGTCGCCGCAATGGTGTATATGTTCTAGATGTCTCCATTCCTTGGTGCATACACTCTAGTTTTCCCCAACATTGGCACAAACATCCACAAACCTTGGCCTCCAATTGATGAGGAGAAACATCAATCAAGCACTTTTTTTCCAACCATAGACTCAAATGCGGTCCCATGCACATTTACCACATATGGTAAGATGGCCCTTCCCTTCAATGAAGAGTTTGGTTGGTAAAACCCCATAATAATAGCCTATATGAGCTTAGTGTTGTGCCCTACATAACTAGAACTTGCATACACTACAATCCTGAACTAGCATGCATAAAAGGAACACAGTGAATTGATAGTACAATCAAAGGAAAATTACACTACTTTGGCCAAAGTATTCTCACTCAGTACTTCGAGTGTTAGTCTTCCTATTCACATACACTACCATAGCTTGGTTTGGATTATAACTAGTCATATACTATGATTAGGTAATTTTCTTCTATAGGTAATCATTAACCTCTAAAATAACCTATTCCACTTTTCCAAGACACAATGGTTTATCTACCAATAAAGCATAAGCTTAAGTTACCCCTCCATCAATGGATATTCTAATTCCTAGGTGTAACATACAAGCTTCTCTAGCCTACACATTAACTTTGCATAAACAACTTAACAAGCTATTCCCTTCAATGGACAACTAGTTCCAAGAATAACCTTATAATTTAAAGTATAGCTACAAAAGCTCCATCTTATCATAGAATAAATATTCATAAATACTGGCTCTATTCAGGAATATATGATGAAAATAAGTGATTCTTATCAAGATTATAATCTCTTTAATAATTGACCTCAATCGAAGAGTAATCATATCAGCATATGATTCTATTCATGGGCATAACCTCCTTAGTAAAGGGGTTATTCAATGAGTAGAATCTTGTCAACAATATGACTTCACATCAAGAGTATAAAGCAACCAAATAGGCATCAACTCTAATACAATAGGGAATCCCACATATAGCTCCAAACAAATAGTATTTCATAATCTACCACATAGGTGAGTCTCAACTTTGATATAACCTAATCCTAGGATAAAGTCAACAATTATCAATTAGTCCAATCATGTAGGTTAATCTAAACCTATGTGTTCTAAATGAAGATCAAATAATCAACCCAACCAAGTATATTATTCTCATCCTATTGGTTTTAAGGGGTAATCAAGTAAATATTCCTACCCAATAGGTAACTCTTGACTCAGGGTTTCAATCCTTAATAAAATATACTTCTCGACTCAATTAGGTTACTCTCTACCTAGGGTTTCATTCAATAGTAAGTAATGATCAAGTGGTCATTCAAGTATAGATTAGCGATATGACGTCTCATCCTATCATATATTTCATACTATCATTGTTGATGTATTGCTCAACCTTATCATTCCTAAGGTTTCCTAGCATTATAAGCTAATAGTGTCAAGTCACTTTATGACATTGATGCATTTCACATTATACATGTAGTGAAAACTATCTATGTATAGAAACATCATTTGAGTTCCCACATCAGTATATAAGAGTATTAAATAACTCTCCTAAGCTATTCACGCTTTCATCAATCCTAGTATATAATACTATTTTTAAAAAACAACTCCTTACCATGGAATATGTAAAAACACTCATAAGGAAGTCATAACATCATGAATCTTTTCCTTTCCAAATAAGCAAATAGATCAATTTTCGATTCATGAATCCCAAGAAAATAATCAAGACATTCAATCTTTCATGTAAAAAAATAAGGATGAAGATAATAAAATCCCATGCCTGTTTACGCTATAATCTATTTGACCAAATTGGTTCTCTACTTCATTCCTTTTCAAGCCAACTTGCTAAGCTTCTCACCGATACTCCAAACCACTCAATGAAATACCTCACAATAACTTCGCTCACTTTGACCTCACAAAATGACTTCAATTCTAGAGATGAATAACTCTAGTATATAAGCAACAGAATGCAAGTATGAACCCTCTCCAAATGAGAATAATATCCCATCTATTTATACAAAAATATGAGACAAAGATGCCTATCGATTTGCTAAACAAATCAAAACCTCTCAGCAATGTGGATTGACTTAGCTCTCTCAAATAAAAGGTGGCAGCAGTATAAGTAAATACTCAGCTTATTAGTTCAACAGATCGACCTCTATTTAGTCAGCTATGGTTTGACCATTTCATACATGCACATGTTCTCAAATGAGAATCAAATTGCAGGCTTAAAAGACTTCTATCGAATTCAGTGAGTTCAAGATATGGCGCCAACTATTCACCTCATTCCCTATTCCTAAGCTTGTTGTTTACACAGTGGAATAAGTCAATGTTCACTTGGATGTGTTTTTACCACATTGACTCGGTAATTGATATTACATTAGAAACCTATCCAATGGATTGAATTCATTCATTTCCACATGTTATTCTTTTTCTGCCCATGGTTCATATGTTCAAGCTTGGATTTACTTTCACATTTATGCGCAACAATCACTTTGGTTTGAAGCCATTATATTAATCAACACGAGGTTTACTAAATGCTTTGTTTACATTTAAATCTTCTTTATTCAAGTGATGTCAAGGTGTATCTTTCAGTGTTTTAAAAACACTTCATGAAATATTGATAAAGGTTATTCTAAATTCATGCAGTTATTCTTCTATGTCTACATACTACTTATATAGTATACAATGTGCTTAGTATATATAACTAGCACTATGAACATTGTATTATATCTATAATATACTATATAGATATATACATATCATGCTTATACATATATGTATACTTATATGTATATGTATATATATATATACATTTATCAACTCATATGATAATAAACATACATTCGATATTTTGAATGCATATATCCATATTATCATTTTTTTGCACAATAATAGAAATGGTGCAATGGTTTACATACGTGTATATTTTTATATATACACATATATTGAATATAGACTATTGCCTCGATAATCAAGTGCATATGCATTTTAATATGTTTATACACATAACTCAACACAAATTTCATATCCTCGTCGACATGTATGTACATTAAGTATATATATATATATTTACACATATATATAATCGATTCCTCATGCAAGTATGCTTGTAAGTATTTCCACTCATATATATGCATAAACACAATTATTCTCTCATGCATGAGTCGTTATATATATACATATATACATGTATACTTTTAATATACATACAAATCGACATAAAGACAACTATTCTCAAAGCCTGAGGACTCAAAGATTCAATCACAATAACTTGATCAAACAATCAAAGAAATCAAGACATTTTCTCAAACATTTCAACCTATCCTCAAAGGTTACTTATTTGATTCTAGCTGATCCAACTCAACTTAGACCAATCAATTCCAATAAGCCAAGACTAAGATGAAGGGTTAACTTACCAAATCCCATTTGACTCAATTATACTTTGAAGTGATTGTGTGTGAAAGCTCAGTTAGGCTGCATTCAAGGTTACCAAACCAAATACTTCTCCCAAGTGATACCCCCTCCCTTCCAGAGGTGTAAACCTGTAGTTGCATCCAACTTGGTATATTTACAATGGTAGTTCGACATTCACATGAAATCCACTTCCATCATAAAAAAATAGAATATTCATATTGCAATACATATTCTTTCATTGTACTTCATCAATATAAATATAATTACTCATTCAAAAGAATAATAACTTAATACCTATTTTAGTATTCCATTCCTTTATCATACATATCAAAATCATGATTGCATTTATCATCCTATTTACCTATGAAGGTAAAAGTAACTCAGTAACAACAAGACGGGGTGTGACATACTTCCCCCCTTGTGAATCATCATCCTCAATGATTTAAAGCACATTATCATATAGATAAAGTCAAATAAAGGTTTTACTTACCATTTCCAAACCATTTATGAATTATAAGATAATCTTCCCTTGTAGCATTACTCCTTGCAATCTTGTCCTTCCTGGACTGTGCATCAAGTGTCCTTGCTAATGCATAGGAGGAACTTGTGTGCTTATTGCATACTTTCTTGTTCAAATAGCTTATGCATTGTAATCAAATTACTCATATGTACATCTTAAATACAATAGTAAGTGTATCCTACATGACACCTATGTTACAGTGATTGGAAAACCCGTTCTCGTTGGCTAATGAATTTATCCTTAGTGTAATCCAAGTAGAAAAGGAATGTCGGTGTATTGAGCACTACACCATGGATCCCATCCTTCCCTTTAGTATTTACACCTTTAGACAACTCAGAAGCCGAGTTTGTCCATCACTTACACATCTATTTCCCTTAAGCATAAAAATAATGCTCCCTAATTCAAAATTTGTATCAACAAGGTTTTTCTTTGATCTTTCGATCTATTATTCCATTTTCAACCTTTTAGGTCTAAGGTTATCCCTATTTCTTAGCCTATCTTAGCTTAGTAGAGATCCTACCATTCTTCCATATAATGGACCAAACCTATAGAAGTATAAGTATTCTTCAAACCCTCCAAGATTTGGTTTATTACTTTTTCCTATTAGGCTATCGTAAAATAATATATTGAGCATTCGTTTAATTGAATTTCTCATAAGATGATCATGGTTTACAAAACCTTATCACTAATTTCTTGTTCTCATCTGATATTTCTTTCTCAGGAACATTTAGCAACCACTTTTTTTACAACTTGATGTTTAGGACTACAATTGAATTTTCTTAACCAAAATTGGTTGAGTCTATCCACCATAACATTGTGTCAATTCTATTAACAAAGAAATATAAAATTTCTAATGATCTACCACTTCCCTTCTAGAATTTCCATGGAAGTATACAAGCCCTACCATTGACAGCATCCTCTCATCATCTATCAACATACTGGACAATAACTTGCTACATACCTTGCAACATTACATTATATCCCCATCCAGATTATAGTGGTTCTTCATCCAACAAATAATTTTATCATTCCAATGTCCTAACTTTGACATAATTTTCCTCATTTCATTCCTTAATCTCCCAAAATTTTGGGTACATAGGTTCTTCTTCGATCCATAGTAGCTTATTCCGACTAAATGAAAACCTATTTTATGGATTCGTGCCACATTTGATTCTCAAGTATAATGGTTAAATAATTTGTGGAGATAAATCTTCTTCATCTTAGAATATCCATATGTTGGATTTCTTTTGTCCTTTGATCATTTCCAAAGATGTAATCCGATTTTCAATTCAATCTATTTTTCTTCAATGAGCATTTGAACTAATTCGAGTATCAATTCTCGTTCAATCATGCTGGTTTCCAAAAGATATCAAATTTATTGTATAACTAATTACCAAGCATGAATGTTTCTCAAAAACTCCAAATCATGAGTAATTAGATCTTCCTTTACCTATTCCATAGCCAATGATCTTGCTTTTCATGTTCAAGTATGTTTCCTATCCTTTTCTAAGGCATCAATGATTGATCTTCCAATCAAACACATATAAAGTATTGTGTGACAAATATTTCTTTTTCATTGGTCATAATCCTTGACCTTTTCACTATCTTATTCCAATAATTCCAATACCTTATCCATGTGGTCATAAAATATATTACTTTGATTGAAATTATGACTTACGAAGAAGTCAAAAGTTCTTCCAAATCAAAAATACATTGATGATCTTCATTGTGTGGGGTACTTTATATGAGTTAATTCACTCTCTTTCTTCCCCCCTTAGCGTTTCCACAATATTTGATTAAATCAAAGTTGACTTCTTAGGAAACATTTTCTTTCTTGAACTGATTTATCATTCGTTGTTGTTGGATTTTGATTGCCTTGAACATACTTTTTGTTTCCAAAGATAGATTCATCATTCGTCTCTATTCTTATAGATTTATCAATTGGATCATCAATAAAAATATCTAATGAATAATCAACAAAATTAAGAGGAAATCTAATATTCCAATTCTCTTTTCCATGTATACCAATATCATTTTTGTGGAGGAATATCCATATCCACAAAGCCTCTTTTGTTGATGTGTCTTCAACTTAGAGTGTTGTTTCCTTACTAATTCTTTTGATTTGACACATAGTGTCACTCTGTATCCCATTTCCTTTTGGAACCTCTATTGAAAGTTGGTGAGTTCAATTTACACTTCAACCAATTGATGCTCCATCTAAGACCTTTGTCCAAATTTATTCTAATTTTCTTTACAAGTTTCCATCTTGCATTCATCTTTCCAAGTGACTTTGTCCCAATTCTTGGTAACCTTATTCTCATAACCTTAAGCACTCTATAGTTTCTTGGTTTCTTTTTCTCATCTTAATCAAAACTCCAAATTGATCTTGCCAATTTTGGTTGGTGAAGCCATGACCGCTTTATTGTTTTCTTCTCTTCTGACCATTCTGGTCTCTATCCTTATCCTAAGGTACTAACTTCTTAATTATACACAAGATCTTGATCTTGTTCGAAATCAAATTTTGTAAAGGGCTATCCAACCTCTTGAATACTTCCTTAGTTGATTTAGATTCACCAAAAAATGACTTCCTACTTTGATTGAAGTTTCCAATTTATGCCTATAATGTATACAAATAGATTCATAGTATTCTTACTAAATCCAAAAATCCTTGACTCTTTACAACTATAGGTCACTACCATTAAGGGTGTTATTTCAATTCTTCCTTAGATTCATCTAATAGTTTCATAGGGTAATGGTATGTATTGGTTATCCTTCATAACCTTCCTACCAAACCTGATTGCATAATCTTCTGCAATCCAACGGGCTATCATAATGAGTTGGAGTTTTCAACTCTAGGGATGACTCTTATCTAGTCCCAAACTTAAACAAGTTTCCATGGATCTTATCTTCCTTTTCATTTCCCTTTGATCTTTCTTCTTGCCATCTAGGCTTAAGAACTTTTCAACCTTTAACTTCCAATAGTGTTTACATTTAACTTACGTAATGAGCCCACAACTCCAGAGTTGAACTTGGTAGCTCTGATACCACATGTAACAACCCCAAGGTTTCACTCAGTAAAATTTCAATGGTTTCACCTCAAGTGAATGATCCATGATGCTACAACATAGCAATATTTTTTTTCTTTTTCGTAAGGTAAATTACATGCACATATGATATAAAAACTATTCCAAACTTCCATTGCATTTCATTGTAATTTCACAAATTTTTCCACAACACAGATTTCATATTGAATAAACTCAAGTTTATCATTCCAGAACACATCCTTCCATATATATGGGTACATGATACATACATAGATCTTCTAAGCTTCATTTTGCAATAGATATATAAATTGGTCTTGATGTCACCGCATTGGTGCATACGTTCTAGATGACTCCATTCCATGGTGCATACACTCTAGTTGTCCCGCACACTAGCGCAAACGTCCACAAACCTTGGCTGCCAATTGATGAGGAGAAGCATCTCTCAAGTGCTTTTCTGCCAACCACAAACTCAAATGCGGTCCCTCACACATCTACCACATATGGTAAGATGGACCTTCCCTTCAACGAAGAGTTTGGTTGGTAAAACCACATAACAATAGCCTATCTAAGCTTAGTGTTGTGCCCTACATAACTAGAACTTGCATCCACTACAATCCTAAACTAGCATGCATAAAAGGAACACAGTGAACTGATAGTGCAATAAGAGGAAAATTATAGTATTTTGAGTGTCAGTCTTCCTATTCACATACACTACCATAGCTCGGTTTGGATTATAACTAGTCATATACTATGATTAGGTAATTTTCTTCTATAGGTAATCATTAACCTCTAAAATAACCTATTCCCCTTTTCCAAGACACAATGGTTTATCTACCAATAAAGCATAACCTTAAGTTACCCCTCCATCAATGGATATTCTAATTCCTAGGTGTAACATACAAGCTTCTCCAGCCTACACATTAACTTTGCATAAAAAACTTAACAAACTATTCCCTTCAATGGAAACCTAGTTCCAAGAATAACCTTATAATCTAAAGTATAGCTACAAAAGCTTCATCTTATCATAGAATAAATATTCATAAATACTGACTCTATTAAGGAATATATCACAAAAATAAGTGATTCTTATCAAGAGTATAATCTCTTTAATAATTGATCTCAATCAAAGAGTAATCATATCAGCATATGATTCTATTCATGGGAATAACCTCCTTAGTAAAGGGGTTATTCAATGAGTAGAATCTTGTCAACAATATGACTTCACATCAAGAGTATAAAGCAACCAAATAGGTATCAACTCTAATACAATAGGGAATCCCACAAATAGCTCCAAACAAATAGTATTTCATAAAATACCACATAGGTGAGTCTCAACTTTGATATAACCTAATCCTAGGATAAAGTCAACAATTATCAATTAGTCCAATCATGTAGGTTAATCTAAACCTATGTGTTCTAAAAGAAGATCAAATAATCAACCCAACCAAG
This sequence comes from Sequoia sempervirens, assembly GCA_007258455.2. NCBI lineage: Eukaryota > Viridiplantae > Streptophyta > Pinopsida > Cupressales > Cupressaceae > Sequoia > Sequoia sempervirens. The sequence continues at coordinate 137,612,544 of VDFB02252616.1, forward strand.
TATATTATTCTCATCCTATTGGTTCTAAGGGGTAATCAAGTAAATATTCCTACCCAATAGGTAACTCTTAACTTAGGGTTTCAATCCTTAATAAAATATATTTCTCGACTCAATTAGGTTACTCTCTACCTAGGGTTTCATTCAATAGTAAGTAATGACCAAGTGGTCATTCAAGTATAGATTAGCAATATGACGTCTCATCCTATCATATCTTTCATACTATCACTGTTGATGTATTGCTCAACCTTATCATTCCTAAGGTTTCCTAGCATTATAAGATAATAGTGTCAAGTCACTTCATGAAATTGATGCATTTCACATTATAAATGTAGTGAAAACTATCTATGTATAGAAACATCATTTGCGTTCCCACATTAGTATATAAGAGTATTAAATAACTCTCCTAAGCTATTCACGCTTTCATCAATCCTAGTATATAATACTATTTTAAAAAAACAACTCCTTACTATGGAATATGTAAAAACACTCATAAGGAAGTCATAACATCATGAATCTTTTCCTTTCCAAATAAGAAAATAGATCAATTCTCTATTTAGGAAATCTAGTGCAATTCCCAAGAAAATAATCAAGACATTCAATCTTTCATATAAACAAATAAGGATGAAGAGAATAAAATCCCATGCCTATTTATGCTATAATCTATTTGACCAAATTGGTTCTCTACTTCATTCCTTTCCAAGCCAACTTGCTAAGCTTCTCACCAATACTCTAAACCACTCAATGAAATACCTCACAATAACTTCCCTCACTTTGACCTCACAAAAGGACTTCAATTCTAGAGATGAATAACTCTAGTATATAAGCAAAAAAATGCAAGCATGAACCCCCTCCAAATGAGAAGAATATCCCATCTATTTATACAAAAATATGAGACAAAGATGCCTATCGATTTGCTAAACAAATCAAAACCTCTCAGCAATGTGGATTGATTTAGCTCTCTCAAATAAAAGGTGGCAGTTGTATAAGTAAAGACTTAGCTTATTAGTTGAACAGATCAACCTCTATTTAGTCAGCTATGGTTTGACCATTTCATACATGCACATGTTCTCAAATGAGAATCAAATTGTAGGCTTAAAAGACTTCTATCGAATTCAGTGAGTTCAAGATATGGCGCCAACTATTCACCTCATTCCCTATTCCTAAGCTTGTTGTTTACATAGTGGAATAAGTCAATGTTCACTTGGCTGTGTTTTTACCACATTGAATTGGTCATTGATATTACATTAGAAACTTATCCAATGGATTGAATTCATTCATTTCCACATGTTATTCTTTTTCTACCCATGGTTCATATGTTCAAGCTTGGATTTACTTTCACATTTATGCACAACAATCACTTTGGTTTGAAGCCTTTATATTAATCAACACAAGGTTTACTAAATGCTTTGTTTGCATTTAAATCTTCTTTATGCAAGCACTGTCAAGGTGTAGCTTTCTACATTTTAAAAACACTTCATGAAATGCTGATAAAGGTTATTCTAGATTCATGCGCTTATTCTTCTATGTCTGCGCACTCCTTATATAGTATACAATGCGCTTAGTATATATAACTAGTGCTATGAACATTGCATTATATCTATAATATAATATATAGATATGTTACACAATATATATATATAAAACATATCGTGCTTATACATATATGTATATGTATATATATATATATATAAATATTTATCAACTCATATGATAATAAACATACATCATTCAATATTTCAAATGCATATATCCAATATATTATCATTTTTCTGCACAATAATAGAAATGGTGCAATGGTTTACATACACGTATATTTATATATATACACATATATCAAATATAGACTATCACCTCGACAATCAAGCACATATTCATTTTAATACGTTTATACACATAACTCAACACACATTTCATATCCTCATCGACATGTATGTACATTAAGTATATATATTTACACATATGTATAATCCATTCCTCATGCAAGTATGCTTGTAAGTATTTCTACTCATATATACACATGAACATAATTATGCTCTCATGCATGAGTCGTTATATATATATATATATACATATTTACATGTATACTTTTAATGTACATACAAATCGACGTAAAGACAACTATTCTTAAAGCCTAATGACTCAAAGATTCAATCACAATAACTTGATAAAACAATCAAAGAAATCAAGACATTTGCTAAAACATTTCAACCTATCCTCAAAGTTTACTTGGTTCTAGCTAACCCGAATCAACTTAGGCCAACCAAATTTTCCAATAAGCCAAGACTAAGACGAAGGGTTCACTTATTGAGTCTTGTATGACTCAATTATACTTTGAAGTGAGTGTCTATGAAAGCTCAGTTAGGCTTCATTCAAGGTTACTTGACCAAACACTTGTCCCAAGTGATACTTACCCTCCCTTCTAGAGGTGTGAACCTGTACCTGCATCCTACTTGGAATATTTGCAATGGTAGATGTTCACATGAAATCCATTTCCACCATAAAACATTAGAATATTCATATTGCAATACATATTATTTCATTGTACTTCATCAATATAAACATAATTACTCCTTCAAAACAATAATAACTTAATACCTATTTCAGTATTCCATTCCTTTATCATACATATCAAAATCATGATTGCATTTATCATCCTATTTACCCGTGAAGGTAAAAGTAACTCAGTAACAATAAAACAGGGTGTGACAACCAATGCCAATGACCACATTACCATTGACCTGGGAAGGAATGTAAAGAGGAGAGTACTCTCCATGATATAAGTCATTAGGTGTGAAAGATATGTCAAGTATCTTAACCTTCTGACTTGGAGGGTAGATCGGAGTAATAAAAATCATGCTCACATATGCAAAATCATTAGATGGAGTAGAAGAAGCAGTGATAAAATTAGAAGAATGAGGTGGAAAAGGATCTATATAAATTTTTAGCTAACTATTGGCCTTAGCAATAGATTTATTTTAGTTCTACTTCTTACCATCAAGTCATATGTTATCGATATCTATGTGATCCTAAATTTCATGTCTCAAGCACACACAATATTTAGTGTCATGCCTAGGAACTCGATGATATTGGCAAAACTTAGAAGCATCATGCAACTAGGGTAGGGCTTATTATCAGGGAGTGGTCTAATCTCCAAGAGGGTGATTAAATTATCTTTTAATATCTTCTAAAGTACACTTAAATAAGAATCAATTAATTTTGTGAAAACCTTATTGTGATTTGAGTGTAATATTTTTTTTTTTTGAGGAATGGTTACCACATTAGCTATTGCCTTGTTTTAATTTGACCGTTTAGAAGAAGACATAGCTCTAAAATTATCAAGATGTGAGGATGAGGTAGAAGCCACATACTGAGCCATTTGTTGATAATCTTAGAGTGTAATACATAGATGAGAAAAGAAGGATTCTTTATTAAGGGCACTCATTCCCTTAATATCGACTGGAGACTTCCCATGAACATCCTCTAAATGTCATGATCAAGTAGGGCATATTGAATTTATGAAGAGATAGATTGATAATGATAGATAAAATCAATTAAATTTTCACTAGGTTGTTGCTTACAATGGACAAGATCAATGATAGTGACCTTGGAGCCAATGTTTGCCTAAATCCGCTATAGGAATTGATTCATGAGATGATAAAAAAAGATAGAATTATCAAGAAATGAGAAAAACCATTCCAATGCAATCTCCTTAAGGGATTGTGGGAACAATTTTGCTAAAAAATGGTCTTGATGCAAGAAATCACTACACAAAGTAGTAAAATAATTAACATGTATCTATGGGTCTCCCTGTATCTCCGTCCCTTAGGGTATAGGAGCATTCAAGATTTTTAGAGTAAGAGGGTTGTGTGATATTAAGGAGTAAGCATAGATTGCATAGCAATGTTGGTTAGATTAGAAAGCTAACACTGTATTTGACCCATGTTTTGCAATAGGGTGTTCAAGATGGGATTAGATGGGGGGGAGATAGATTAGCCATTACAATGGAAGCTTGCACTATAAGAGTTTGAGGTGTAGAACAAGGAATTCAATACCCCAAAGGATTTTGAGACACAATAATTCTAGGAGTAATAGGAGGCACAAACAAAGTGTTTGTATTATTAGCAGAAGATATATAGGATTACCATCCACCATGTGCATAGAAACCTCAGGCATCAAAACATTCAACTAGGTACCAGTGACATCTGATTGAGAATCATGAGGTTGATTCAAGATGGATGTGTACAAAGGTACATGAGTCTCAACTATGTTCATTAACACACAAAGCAGCTCAAGGCCCTTATGATCTGATATGAGCAAGTCTCTTAGATTACCAACAGTAGGAGCAGTTGAGTAAACAAGTTGTCATGATTAAGGAAATCCTCAAAGTGCCTCGGATTCTCCTCAAAAGACTGAATCTACTCAAAGGGGACTGTAAGAGTATTCTCATAATTTATAGGAGGAGGAGACCCATGAGGAGAATTTGTTCAAGAATTAGGTTGAGAGTTCAAAGTAGAAGAATTCTTAAAGATCGGTTGAGAGCTAAAAGGATCAATATTTCTAGAGAACATTGGGCTAGGTCTAGTGGGACTATATCGGTCTAGAGGTATGGTAGCTCTCAAGATTCTTGTAACTATATATCCAAAAAAATTAGACTGGGTCATAAAGCTCATAGAAGAGTATCACAACACACAACCTTGCAAAATATAGAAAATGAGAGAAGAGAATGCAAGAGAAATAGTTTTTTAAAATATTTTAAATGCTATTCCAAGAAAGATATGCAAAAGGAAAGTTCACATTGGGTTCACCAAAATGTAGAGTATGAAAAGTGAACCACTATGAAGGATAGTCAAATCCCTTGAGGATTGAAACTTTAACCCTCCACTTAGGTAACCCTTTAGGCAACTATGACCTTCAAGTTTACCCACTAATTAATTGAATGTGTTTTAGTGAAGTACAAAGATTATCTAAACTCTTTATGCCTCAAAAATTGAAAGTACAAAGCACAGACAAATTTTTTCTAGATAGCTTGAAAATATCTCTATCTAGGACTAACACATGGCTATTAGATGACAATGTGTCGTGATAGTGTCCTATGTAGATATACAAAATAAATTTCCATAGAGAAACACAAGTTTTGTACAGAGTTTTAAATATAAAAGACTATGAAATATGACTGCTCAATAAATATGAAGTAACTAGAATGAAAATTCTTAATGAACTTAAATAATTTAAGTAGCAAAGGAGATTTCAGAATATCACTGAAAACATCCAACAAGATCAAAGACTCTGCAAGTAGCTCCTTCACATGTACCTACACACATAAGACCAAAGAGAGGGGTTGGGTGGTTGTATGAGAGTTTTCCTCAGTCAAACCCCCGTTTTGGTATTCCCACCTCCACAAACAACCTTAGACAAGATAATAGAAATATACATAAAATAATATAAAGAACAATATGCTAACAAAATAAAGACAATATGCTCAATAGAAAATCTCAAAGAGTTACCACCCCCAATCACAAAAGTAAAGTAGCTTGTTGGTGCAATGAAGAAGCAACAAGAATCTTCAAGATGAAAGTGACTTCTTTAAACAATAACAATGGATCTTTGCAAGATGCCACTATGATCATAGAATTGGTGAAGTGATAGAGTTTTAGAAAGCTGTGAATGAGAAAACTAGAGCTAGAGACTGTTGATGAATGCTAGAGAGTTGTGCATCAAGTTCAAAAGATTAATAATGGAGGCAAAGAAGGAAGGTTTTTGGTTCCAAATAGAATGTCCAAATAATTATCAATGAAAGTGCAGGTTGGTAGAGGTGCTACACTATCAAAATGTGGTGAGTGTAATGTACCAATGGCTAACATAGTCATGGATTTTTATGGGATGCTAGTGTGGTGCAACAAATATCTATTGGGCATACACCAGTCTGGGTGGAAATTAGACTTAAAATTTGAGAAACTAGACATGCTCAGTGTTGAAGGATGGTTTGGGCTGATATTGGGATTAAATAGAATAATTATCTTAATTTTAACTAAAGGGGAAGGAATATGTAATGTTAATTGCATAGGATGCAATTTATGACATTACAAATCTAAACTTGGGATTAGGGAAAAAGTGTCCCAAGATCTAGTTACTGATCTTCTTCTTGATTAGTTTAATTCTTATCATAAGGATAGTACTGAAATAAAATATGCTAGTCCTCAAGAACCTCACCAAACCAATACGGGGAAAAAAAAATAGAAAAAAAAATTAGGAATTGAAGATTCCCTTACCTTATTAGGGTTTGGTTCTGGCTCTCTTCCTTCCCTTCGTTGTATCACAATATATGATCAAGAAGAGGAAGAGTGGACTCTAATGAATGGGAAGTAAAAGAAAAATAAACATCTTGATGTTGGTGAAGAAAGTAAACAGGAAAGATCTGCCCATAAGGACACCTGAGTTAGGGAGGTAGCTAGGGAATTGGCTATTGATAAACACAGGACTTTGGACTTGACAGGTCCAAAAGAAAAGAAATGACAATCTATTTTAGAGTTGGAAGCCCCCTCCCTTTCAATAGTTATTGGGTCCACAGTGGGTATACTAAAGGCCAAAATGTTATGAAGATTCTCTCTTGGAATATTAGAGGCTTAAAAAAACCTTTCAAGAAACACCTTTTAAAGAGTTGTATTGTTGAAAATAGGGTGGACATTCTCTTGATTTAGGAAACTAAAATGGTCAACTCTACTTTTGCTCAGATTTTTAAAAACATTTGGCCTTCTATTGAGTTATGTGTTTCTACAACTGAAGGTTCCTAAGGGGGCCTCGTCATCCTTTAGAATCCTAATAGATTTATGGGGGCTAAAGGTCAGTATTGTAAAAAAAAACCTTATGATTTCTTTTATGGATTTATCTAATTCCACTAAGTGGAATCTAATGAATATTTATGTTCCCAACACTAAACTTGCTAGAAAAAAACTATGGGACCTTATCTATAGTATGATGAGAGATAATCTTAAATAAAAATGGTTGCTAAGTGGATAATACAATACTCTTTTATTTCCCTCAGAAAAAATTAGTAGGTTAGAAGACTACTTTGAAAGATGGTCAATTTTACTGATTTTATTTTTTCTGTTGGTCTAATAGATATTGACCTTCAAGGGTCTACTTTTACTTAGTCTAATAGAATTTAGGGTAATAATATTATCCAATTAAAATTAAATAGATTCCTTATCTCCAATGGATGAAATATTTTACCTAGACTTTCTCTTTCAACCCTGCCAAGGACTGGTTCAAATCACAATGCTATTTTTCTTAAGTGGAATGATACCGTGTCTAAAGGCCCTTATCCTTTTAGGTATGAAAATGTGTGGGCCTCTCATCCTAAGTTTAGAAAAATTGTGGAAGAATGGTGAAATACGCCTTGTAATGGAACCCCTGTGCTTTGTTTAACCAAAAATCTAAAGACTATTAAAGAAAAAGTAAAAGGTTGGAATAGGCTATGTTTTGGAATTATCTTTCACAAAAAAGAAAAATTGATAAAATATTTGAAGGAATTCTGGGAAGGAATGGAGAGATGATTTAATGATTTGGAAACTTATAATAAAGAAAGAGACTTGAGGACTCAGTGGTTCAACCTTGTGAAAAATGAGGAGATCTTCTAGAAGTAGAAGTCTAGAATCGAGTGGCTTACTGAAGGAGATGAAAATACAAAAAAAATCCACTAATCCACTTTAAAGCATAGGAGTAGAAATGCTATCTAAAATTTGACCCTCCAAAATGGTGCTACTCTTTTAGAAGAATATATTCTTGATGATGTTATTTCCTACTTTAAGGAAACTTTGGCTAAGTACAATCCAAATATGTTCGACCTAAAGAAAGTTATAGATGCTATCCCCCAAATCTTGAATGACCAACACATATTAGATTTTGGGGTCATAAATTTAGTAGAGGTTAATTTTTTTGTCTTTTCCTTTGGTTCTTATAAAGCCCTTGGGCCCAATGGGTTCCCTCCTTCCTTCTTCCAAGATTTTTGAGAGATTATCTTAGAGGATCTCATTATGGTGGTGAGAGGAATTTATAGATCAATTAAACTTATAGGGAAACTAAACTTCACTTTTATTGCTTTGGTCCCTAAAAAATGGATATCTCTTCTATGTTGGATTTTAGGCCTATTAGTTTATGCAATATAGTCTATAATATCTTCTCTAAATTGATATTTAATAGACTTAAACTGATGCTCCAAAGGTTGATATCTACTAACCAAAAAGGGTTTGTTCCGGGTAGACAAATTTAAGATGTTGGTTTGTCTACCCATGAGCATATTCATTCTATGGAGTATAATAAAAACCTTGGTATGGTGCTGAAATTGGATATATCTAAGGCACATGATAAAGTTTCTTGGTCCTTTTTGTTCGTTGACCTGCGAAAGTTTTCTTTTAAAGGAAAAATATTGAAGCTCATTAATTTTTCGTTACCACTTTGAAATGCTCAGTATTAATCAATGAGGTTCCTAAGGGATTATTATCTTATGGTAGGGGCCTTAGATAAGGTGGCCCTTTGTCTCCTTACATGTTTATTATAGTGGATGGAGTCTTGGAGATAAATATTCAAAATTTGACCATTGTTGGGTTGTTGAAAGAGATCAAAGTTGTTTCCTCTCTCCCCCCTCTTCACATCAAAAGATTGTTGATAACACTATCCTCTTTGGAGCTACCTTTGGTGTGGAAGCCAATTATTGGAGAAATATTTTTCATGATTATGCTAAAGTGTCAAGTCAATAAATCAATTAAAATAAAAGCATGCTCTACTTCTTTAATATAAACCCCCCTCTTAAAGAAATAATTATGATAATTCTTGGTTGTCAAATTTCTAATCTCCTTGCTAATTATTTGGGGCTCCCTTTTTCCATGAAGAAACTTCTAAATCATTATTTGATTAGTATTATAGGAAATATGCAAAATAAGTTGGTTGGCTGGAAAGGAAAGCTACTTAGTCAAGTTGGAAAACTACAATTATTGAAAACTTCTCTCCAAAATATTTTAGTTTACTACCTCTCTTTGTTCAAAATCCTTGCTTACATGGCTGAAAGAATCAAACAAATTCAAAAGAAATTATTTTGGTTTGGCATTGAGGAAAGAACTAAGATTTCTCTTGTCAGTTGGGATAAGGTTTGTAACTCTAAAAGGAAGGGTGGATTGAGAATCAAAAAATTACAATGGCTTTGTAACATGGTTAATCTAATTGATCAAATACTGAATAATTAAAATAATAACAAGATTAAAATGATCAATTAAAAGCCTTATTCAATGAGATTTAATCTACAACATAAGAAAGATTCACTCTAAAGAAATTAAACATGAAATGAAGCTAAATGAAACTATTTAAGATACAAACCAGTGCAATCCCATTGTGGATTGAATGCAATTGAGTGAAGGTATGGTGTGGATTTCTCAAATTTCCTTATCCATAGTTGATTTGATGCAAAAGCTTGATGAATTGATGGTAATAGTGAGGTTGATTCACAAATTCTCAATAGCTCAAGTATGAAATCAGATAGAGTAAGGTTGCTCAAATGCTTATGAATGAATTATCATTTAAAATAAGGAGTATTTATAGATTTTTGGAATAAATTAATGGTTGATATTGAATTAGCTAACCAATGGATGAAATTGGATAGGAGATGAAGACATAGATCAAAGATCAAATCAAGGGTTGATAATGCATAATGACTATAGAGTCCCTACTAATGTCTGGTAAACTTGGTGACAATCACACAATTCAGAGGGGAAACCTAATTGAATAGTTCACTTAAACCTTTAGAAAGATCTTTGTTGAATTATTGACCAGGGCTAATAAGCTTGTGATGGTACTGACATTGTATGTGCTTTCAAAGACTCAAGACTACCTAAATCATCCTAACATAGGTGTTACACTTGCTGAGAAATCATAAAAATGCATAACAATGAAAGAAGTAATGTTGATGCTATTGCTACGGGTACCTACAGTATAAGACTGTGAATAATTCAATGTCAAGAAATGAATGTTGGAATTTAAATAATAATTGTAACTAAACCTACACTCCAGAGTACAACAAGCTTAAGCAAACTAAGGCATAAATGTGAAAAAAGAATTGTTCATGAATTTGTTTACAACAGTAACACAAGGAATCTAATTGACACAACATGCATTTATGAAATAATTGCTATAATAGAAGTAATTGTCCAAAAAATGAAGTGAGGGATAGTTACCTTGAGTGGCCCTTGTTGAAATGACTATCTCCACTGACATAACCCAAATCTAGCTTCTTAGATTAAGGCAATCATAATAACTCAAAACCATTCATTGTACAACTTCAAAACATCACATAAGACTATGATGTAATATATATTCATGAAATGATGATTGAGCAATAAACATTGTTTGTGTAAGAACAACAACTAACTAAAAAATATCTAATAGCTATATCTGTTATTAAACAATTAACTAACTCCTAATGCCTCAATCATTGAGAGATACATATAGGGGGAGTTTTATTAAAACAAGGACTTTAAGCTAAAATCATAAATCACCACTCCCTATATATCAGAGTGTGATAAATACTGAGCAATATATAACTAAAAAAGGAAGTAGAGTCCAAGTAGAATTGTGACTCTGCTACAACAACAACTGAAACATGGACTTTTTGAATCAATTATGTTAGAATCCTAACTATAATAGGGCTCTTCTCCTTCAAAATATTTATTAAATTTTATAATGATGCGCAATCATCCTCATTAAGTTGCTCCATGCTATAGTATCTATTATTAGCTTATTCTGGAACCTCCCCTACTCTACTGTCTGGAAACTCCTTTAGCTGTGGGTTGCACCTTGCAGTTGCTGCGAACTACAATATACCTGCTTTAGCTCCTTTTCTACAAAGAGTTAGTTCATAAAACATGTACACAATACTAAAAACCATAGCTGAGCACATATATCCATTACAATTCATACATGTTCACACATTAATTATGCAATAACCATCACATCATAACCATATTTTGGTATACTTTAAATTAGGTTTGAGTTTCAATAATGCTCATAAAAGATAGTATAGTGTAGGAATATGTATAAGATAAGTGTCTGAGAATGTCTATAAGTTTGCATAAAAAAATCAAAAAACTATTTAATGAATAGACTCATCATTCCCCCCAACCACCCATTTGCTTGTCCTCAAGAAAATAAACTAGGTCTGGAGGTTGTAGTGCAAAGTGATTTCCATGAGATCTGTGACAACATCCACTCCTTCGACCCGTTTCAAATAAAATCCCCTATAGCATGCAAGTATGTTCATTTTGATAACCTTAGCTTTCTCACATTCCCCATTCTTCTTTCCTGTCCAATGTGGTACTAGGTATAGATGCATTGGTGGTTGGAAGGTGAGTGGTACCCATTCAAGTCCTTTGTCCTTGGAAATATCCATGTACCTGCATGTTCTTTCAAACATGATCATAAAATTATAAACAAAGTGGGGCTCTTTCCTCTACAACTTAGGGTTTAAACTATCCCATTTTGCTTGCACAAATTGGTAAGAATGATGGATGGGTCCAACAATTAATATCTGTATCCTTCTATAATCCTGCATTCTCAAATACATAATTTTCTTGCCTACACCTTTGTGCTGAGAAAATTTTGAGTAACTTTCAATAGTTGGTATCCTAGGGACATGGTTGTATGACAAGTTGGATTTTTTGTGGCAGGTGATAGTCTAGGTAATAGCCCATTTTTTGTTATTTTTATACATATTTTGAGACACTTTTAGATAAAATTTCCAGAAAATGCTCCTATGTTATACTATCCTTTCATATCTATTATGCAGACTTGAACCTAAAATATAATGATGGAATTATGGTTATAATATAATATTATTGTATGATTTATATGAAGATATGTATGGAATGTTGATGTGATGCTATGTTTTGATTATGATAGTTATCCTTGTGTACATGCTTTGCCTTGTGTACATGCTTTGCAAAGTTAACTTGTTTGTAGCTAAAGAGGAACTATGGCACGCAACAGTTGCAGGATGAACCCATAGCAAAAGGAGTTTGGGACGGAAAAATAGGGGAGTTATAGATTAGATTGAATGTGATAATTGTTGATTAAAAGAACTTGATGAAGGTTGAACGTGGGTTATTATAACTAGTTAATAAATGCTAAAGAAGAGGTCTCCTTCACTTATGGGATTTTGACAAATGATTGTATGTTTACATGCAATTCTGTTTTGATAGAGTTTTAGTCCTATTGGGAATCTTTTTCCTTTTCAGTTATAGGTTGAATAAACTAGTCTTAACTCTACACTCTAAATATTTGAGAGTGGAGTTAATGATTTCAGTTAAGTTGTTGCTTTGAATAAGATTCCTTCAAGCTTGTATATAGCTATTGGTTGAATCCATAGGGAGTTAGTTGGTTTTTTTAGTCTTATGTTATCAGGTACTTTCATTTTCAAGACATGAAAAATATTCAAAATGATTGAGTACAATCCATGAAAAGATATTTTGTAATCTTTCATGATATGCAATGAATGGAGTTAATTTCATGGGATGTGTAGAATTTGTTAGCTATATTTGGGTTCAATTAAAGTGAGAACAACCACTTGAGTAGGTCACTCAAGGTACTATTCCTCACTTCATTTTCCATTTATTCATTTCTATTTAATAGTTGTTATTAGTTTATCACTACTTCATGAATTATATGAAATTTAACTAGAATATTATATCTTGCTTATTGTTAATGAATGCTTATGAATATGCATGCAATGGTTAACCATTAATACTCCCAAGCTTAATTTAGTTGAGTCATTAGTTTTTATCAGTTTTGAGTTATTATAGTATCATTTCATTAGCAATAGTTCAGTTACAGTCTAAGTTGTAGGTACCTGTAGCCACTAGTTCTGGTTATGTCTTTTAATATTTTGTAATTATGTGAATTTCCAACAAGTAGAATAACTTGAGTAGGATAGCTTAAGTATTTTTGAGTCCTTTAAGGCATATATAATGTTTCACCATCACAAGCTTACAAACCTTGGGTTGAAAATTTAGTGTAGTCTTGAGCGATGTTGAGTGGAATGTTCAGTTAGTTAAACCTTTGAATTGTGTTGGTTCTATCAAGTTTACAATATATTAGATTAGAATCTACATTTTTGGCATTGTTGCTAGGGGGATGGTGCTATCTTCATAGACTTGTTTTCATAACTTTCATAGTTAACTTTTGTTTCTTGCATTAGGGTTGTTAGACTTAATCTATTTTTAAAATTGGAGATACACTAACATTGTGCAGGACTAATACATTATAAAGCCATATTACATGTATGCAAAGGTGGAGAGATCCCTTGGGTAGATTCCTTCCCTCTACACACCAAGCAACTATATCAGAAGTTGGTGAATCTACTACTTAGAGCAAAGGTAATACTGAAGAAGAAATTTTCTTATCACCAACATCTAGCACACATATAGAAGGAACATACCACACCATGGGGGATGCAGTGGATGATGATCCTAAACATAAAACATTTGAGTTTTCAATCACTAACTAGGAAAGGGCTATAGTGTTGAAGAACATTTCTCCTTCAGTCTTACCAGTCTTCTATGGGTTAATGATTGAGGACCCAAATACATTTCTCTTTGAATTTGATGTCCTATGTAGAAGTTATGACTATACTTCTAATGCTCATAGGCTCAAAATCTTCCCTACAACTCTAAAGGGTGTAGCCCTAAGATGGTTCATGGGATTAGGTAGGGATTTTATTCCTGATTGGGACACCATGAAGACATTGTTCCTAGAAAAGTATCAGTGTTGCTATCCAATCCAAAATATCTTCATCATTCAAGTTCCCTACATACATAGGTATATCCATCTTTACCTTGTGTTTATCTTCCTTGATTGCCTTCAGTAGCTTGTCCATCCTCTACTCATCAGGGTCTAATTTCTCTTCTTCTTCTTCTTCTTGGGGATTCTCCGCTTCCCCTTCTTCTTCATGGTCACCCACATCACCTATGACCATACCTCTCCCTTGACTAGTTTCAACAACCTCAAGCCTGGCTACCACCATCTATTGCAATTCCTTCAATCTCCTAATCTATTTTGCAGTCTTCTTTTTCATCTCATTCATTTCTCTAGCCATAGTGTTACTTTTTGGAGGCATCTTGTTCTCTTTTGCTTCACACTTTTTCTCTTACCGACCAACCTAAGCTCTGATACCAATTTTATGTTGAGTAGGGTGGATGATCACAAAACTAACTCAACAACTCAAACTTTTCAAACTTAGAACCCTATCCTAGTGGGTTTCCTTCACAAATCTCCTATTCTCCTAGTAGTACTTGAAACAAGGGTTTTCCCACATAACTTCTGAATCAGGCGCCTCACCCAGAATTTGATCACCATTCTAGATACCCTTTTTTCCATTTGAAAACATATCAATTTTGCAACTAGGGTTACTTTGAAACAAAGCCCTCAAATTTTGACTACTACCGTTCCAATTAGGCCTAATTAGGCTAGTTCAACAAAGCAACAATGTGATTTTCAATCTCCAAACTTGAATTCTTCACTCAAAGGTGTTCAACATGTCACATGGGGTCTGAAAACACAAATTTTAGCAACTGGAACATTCTCCAAACAATTCTTTTACAAAACCCTAAGTCTACTTATCTCCTAAGCCTAATATATGATCTTAGGCTAGGGCTTCATCAAACTTGCACCTAACTCCATCCCCTACTCCTGTAAACACCAAAAACATTAAAATCATCCTACCTACATCCATTCCATTGATTATTAGGATTTTTCACCAGTGGAATGGGCCAAAAATCATTTTATTCTATCAAAACCCTCACTAACTAGGGTTTCAAACTATTTTCAACAAAATTACTCTAACTCCCTTCAAACTTAATGAAAACTAATGAGATGAATTGCAGAATATAGAAGACTCAGTCCATAATCAATCCCAATGAAAATTAGAACATTTACAGGCCATACAGATCCGTACTACCCTGTGTAGCAACAAGAAACACTGGAAAAACACATAAAAGAAAATATTTTTATTGTTTGATCACCAAAAATTGTCACCAGAAGATTGCCTCGACCATAAAAAGGAATATTTAAAAATTTAAAATCCTAAAAAACATTCTCCAACTACCATTTGAGTTCCAATGGTTCAAATTCCAACATAACCCAAAAATGCAAAGTTGCTTGTGCAACTTTTGCAACTTTTTTGCAAAATTGACATCTTTTACACAATTGACCCCAACCGACTCAAAAACATAAAAAAATGGTCTTAAAAGACCTTATTACACAACGAAAACAAAAAACCAAATTTTTTTTTAACATTTTACCACCTTTTAACATGAAGACTTGGGTGCCCTTGCACCAAGTAACAATCCAAGGTCTGTCGTAAAGCAACTGCTTCAACCACCTTGGCAGCACCCATCAAAGCTGTATCATCCACAAAATGAAGATGAGTTTGAGGAGGAAAATAATTGCTCCATTTCCATCCCTGAATGAGCCCATCCATAACCTAGGACTTAATGAACCTCCCCAAGCCCTCAACCATCAAGATAAATAAGTACGGGGATAAGGGATCCCCCTACTGAAGACCTTTAGATGTACCAAACAAATTAGAAGACTCCCCATTTATGAGAACGAAAAAAGAGGGAGTCGTCACACAACTCATGACCCAATCAATCCAATCACTACTGAACCCAAAGGCTCTGAGAATTTTAATCAAAAAACCCCACTTAACTCTGTCATTATCTTTGGACATGTCCAACTTTATAAACATAGCCTTTTCCTTAGAAGAAGCCATGGAATGAATAGTCTCAGTAGCAATAACCACTCCATCCAAAATATGTCTACCCGTTACAAAGCCCCCTTGTTCCTTTGAAATCAACTTATCTAGCCATGGCTTCAGACACTTAACAATTAACTTCATAATAATTTTATACACCACATTACACAAGACAGTTGGTCAAAAAAGATCCAGAGAATCAACACTCTCCCGTTTTGGGATAAGAGCAAGAAACGTGGAATTCATAGCATGCAACATTTTCTTGTTCCTTAAAGACCCATAAACAACCTCCAACAAATCAAGGTTGATCACTTCCTACAATTCCTGAAAGAACTCAACTAGAAACCCATCTAGACCAGGAGCCTTCCCTTTTTTCAACTGAAACATAACAACTTCCAACTCCTTCAAATAAATAGGTTTAAGAAGAGAGGCATTCATATCCATAGTCACTAGAGGAGGAATATAGGACAAGATAGAAGCTTTCTCCTCACAAGTAGTTAGAGTATGATCATAAAATAGCAGAGAAGAAGCAAACTACCTCACTAGAAATCTCTGAAGAGGAAGAAAGAACAAAACCCTCAGGAGAGCGAAGAGAAGAAATAATTTTTCTCTACCTTCGAGCCCTCATCGAGTTATGAAAGAAGGAAGTATTCCTATCCCCTTCTTGAAGCCAATCAACATGATCTTCTGTTTCCAAAAAAAATTCCCCACGAAGCTCCCACTCCTCAAGGTCTTTAACTGCAATATCCTATAACCTACTCAAATCTGCATCAAGGCCCTAATCACAAATTTTCCTAGTAATAGAATCCAAATGCTCCTATGCAACCCTTTTCTTTTGAAACAAATTGCCAAACTGATACTTATTCCAATGTTTCAACTTATACTTAGCAAATTGAAGCTTCTTCACAAAGGAGTATATAGTCATAACAAAAGCAAGCTGACCTTCAGTCCACCATCTAGAAACCAAATCAACAAGGCTTTCCTCCCTGAGCCACATAAGTTGAAATCTAAAAGTATGCTTCCCAGAACCACTAACCAAATAGGCATAAAATTTGATCGACCAATGGTCCAATCCCAGCCAATGTAAAATTTCAGAACTTGACAACCACTTGTCACCAACCCAAAAAATGGAAACAAGAAACATGTCTAACCTTTCAGAGATTTCATCATTCCCAAGCCTCTAATTATTCCAATTAAACATGTCATTCAAGGGTTTGATATCCACAAGCCGGAGCCGAGCCAAATTAACTTGAAGAAGATCAGAGGAAGGGTCTAGATGTAGCACACCCCCCCTTTTCTCTTCAAGAGAGACAATTGCATTGAAGTAACTTGCCATAATCCAAGGAAGGAAAGGATCCAATGATCTCATAAAATGAATGTGAGACCATAAAATAATTTTACTGGGGACATCTGTTGAAGCATAAATGTTGGAGAGAAGAGTTCTTTCCCTTGTCTCCAAACTAATCACAACAAGAGAAATGGAGAATTTACTAGAGAACCACTAAATAGGAGAAATCCACTGAGGATCCCAAAAGCAAGCAAGACCCCTAGAGCTACCCTGGGCACCCACATACTGGCATAACCATCTATTCCAAATCTTAGATGCACACTGCATTATACCATCCATTGATAACTTCGTCTCCTAGAGAAAAACCAAATTTGGAGGACTAAATCCATAATAGCCTTTTGTCTAGGGATGTTATTCATACCCCTTACATTCCATGAAACCACAATCATTGCAAAGGGTGAGAGAAGTGAGTATCTAATGTCTTCATTGACCTAGATTCAACCAACGTATCACTAGCGATCTTGACTTTTTCTTGATCCTTCTTCCTACCAACCTCCTGGGACTTATCAGGAGTACTCTTTTTTAGGGGCTTTTTTTGTACACCTAGAATAGGGGAGGAAGCAAAGATTTTATTCTTTCCAAGATCTCCAAAGCTCAAAATTCTAGCTAGACATGCACCACCAGTAGCAAAGACCAAAGAAATGTTAGACAACACACAAGAATCCCCAAGTCCAACACTAGAGGAAGGAACAACTGATTCCTTCACCACCCCAAGAGCCTCCACAGGACCAAGAGCTAAAGAAGATACAACCATAGGCTCAGGATTATAAGCAAAAAAAGGGGGAACATCAACATGCAAGTTAGGAGATATCCCCTCCTCATGGACCAAGTCATCCAATGCATCAAACCTGTTAAACATTTCCTCCTCTTGACAATCTCGTAAAGTCCTCTTCTAACCTCAGCGCTTATTTCGAGGCCTAACATGCACAAACCCATCTTTATGTTGAGTCACCCCCTATATGGGTGCTTTTCCCTTCTCAGAATTTTTATTTTAAGTAGTCATCATGTTACTTGAGCTACCAACACCAGGTTCATGAGGACACTACCTCTAAAGATGACCATACTTATGGCATAACCTGCATCTAAACAACAAAGTTTCATAATCTAATGGCTGGGTCTAGGAACTAGATCCCATTGTCAAATTAACAGAGTCTGGAAAAGGCTGACTCAAATAAATCTCTACACAAAAAGTGCATACTAAAAAATCCTTCTCTAAAGTTTTCTAAGATGGGCCAATGGGTTTTCCAAGTGACATAGCAATTGATTGTAGTGTATCTTTTCTCTAACATTCAAGCGACAATCGAGGAAAGCAAACCCAAATTGGTACCTTGGATGACAATTCCTCCACCAAATTAAAACCAACATGCCATGGTTTAATGAACAATCCAACCTGATTAAAAAAATACAGGCCACCCTCAAAGGCCTTATTTTGATCTGAAATATAAGAAAAATCCACCAAAAAGAAAATTTTCGTAGCTAACAGAACATCGAAATCGCCCTCCAGGTTCCATGTTTTCTGAATCTAGGGATCAAGGAAAGGGAGAGAAACCCTCATCCCCATAAATTTATAGATCAAGACATGCTTGCTATAATATTCAAGATCCTTGGAAACAACTTCCATTTGAACCACCACCACCAGACGTACTTGCACCCTTTCCAAACATCCATTAATCTTTTGCAATTTAAACACACCACTTCTAGACACATTGACACCAGGAGAAGATGGAGTGTGAACCCCATCACCCACCTCCACCATAGCATCAACTCCCATCACCGCATCCATTCCAACCACAACCGATCCTAATGAAAATCACACCCCTGCAAAGCCTAGGGTGGGGCCCAAATAGAGGAAATAGGCACACCACCCAATAGGAAAGGAAATGGCCAACACCTCCACGAACAAAGGTATTCACTGCAGAAAAAACCTAGAGCAAAAAAGTTTTGGATAGAAAATAAAACACCCTCCTTGAACACACAATGAAAACCCACCCCTACACGCAGCTCAGAATATGGAACACAACCAAAACAAAAGAAAGCACATGCATCCACTCCCATCAACATGAAGGCCGCGACCTCACACACAGAACACAAAATGAATGCCATGTTCAAGTCCGGATTTTGATTATTTTGACTTTATTTTGATTTTCTTCATTTTTTGGATGTTTTTGATTTTTTTATTGTGATGGGATTTACAAGGATCCAATCTACTACTAGTTTTAGGAAGTTTCCCATAGTTTGAGACAAGATTACCTTCATTAGGGGAGATGGATTTTGATGGTGCAACAAGGTTCAACCCTTGATCAGTTACGAGCCATGGTTGGATACATGTTTTATCATGGGATGAATGGGTGGATGCTTTACATAGTGCTGATAGATAAAGATGTAGGTCTTATTCAAAACATAGTGAATGTTTACCAAGTTTTCACTACGGTACCTATCCTAGAAGCACCACAAAGTGGTTTTCACTTAAAGGATGTTTTATTTCTCTTTATTATTTTTCTTGATTTTTGATTTTTTTTTTCTTTTTTAGGTTTTTTCCTAAGATACTCTAATGTGTTTAAGTATAATTTTTTTTAAGATGGTTGTTGTTCAACAGTTTTCCTAAAGGTTCTCCTTTAGGAATAGCCAATTGATAAGCTCCAAGGCCATATCTTGTTGCAATGATGAAAAGACCTAACCAATTTGGTTCAAGCTCTCCCTTCTCATCCTGATTCAGTTAGATCTTTTGATTTTCTTTTAGTAGTAGGTCACCAACTTGAAGGCTTATATTTTTTATGGTCCTCGTTAGATGTAGGTTAAGATGTAGGTTCAACAATGATAGTATTTATGATGAGGTTCTCAAACATGTTTTGGATATACATATAGTCATCTAGACATTCGCAATTATCAAATGTCTCATCAATGGTAGAAGTAGCTCCTTCCTCATAAGAGGTGCTTTTAGTAGTTTGGGTAATCACGTTAGATAAACCATAACCCAGTCCAAGATTCTTCGAGTGTTTTTCCACAATGAATAGTTCTCTTCTACCTTGTCCATGTAGACCAAGGCCACCTTGTTGAGTGAACCCCATGTTTTTGGCTAGCTGATATCCTTTGCTTCTCTAATCAATAGGAAGGGGAGGTAGTGGCATCTCCCATCCTTATTCTTTGTAGATCCAAGAAGATAGGTCTTCTTCACATACTTCCTCATCTTACATGTCACCCCACTTGGTGAAGATGGTGGGTTTGACTATCATTGTGATAGTTTGTACATGTGTGATCTCTTTCAGTCCTCCATAAATCTTCGGTGAGGGGGGAAGCATCCCAATAAAAAAAGACTGGTTGAAGTGGTATTCCCACATCCCTTGTCAAGTGCTTGGATCTTGGTATCATATTTAGGTAGCTCAATTGATGATGGTGTAGTGGAGGATGAATCTAGTGATGTTGGGTCAACATACGAAAAGGAGTGAAAAGATATATTATTGTTGGGAATTTTCTGAATCTTTTTATACTTTTCCTCTAATTTAGCACAATAATGGAATGGTTTGGGGTCAACATATATGGTAATTTACTTATTGTCATAAGGAAAATTTAGGTATTGATGGAATGTAGATGGTACTGCTTTCAAAGCATGGATCCATGGTCGACCTAAGAGAAGGTTGTATGGAAGCTTGAGATCTAGTACTTGACATGTAGTTTCTATTATGAATGGATATCTTGATTGTTCCTTCTAAATTTCACTCCATATCATCATACGATTTGATGGTGATGCTCTTGTTTTTATCTATGACATCATTAGAGTATCCTAGTTGTTTCACAAATTTTAAGGTACAAATTTTGAGACTTGCACCGTTATCTATTTGTACTCACTTGAATTTGTGTTTGTGGAAACCCAGTTCCAAATAAAGAGCTTGAACATGGAAAGATTTTTGTGGAAGGTCTTTCTCAAAGAAGACTAAATGATGGGTGGACGTGATATTTCCAACAATGGCTTGAAATTGACCAGCATTAAGGTTGTTTGGTAATGACGTTTCAACAAGTTCTTTCTCCAATATTTCTTTATGTATTGACAACAATTTTAAGAGCTCAAGGATGGAGATTGAGGCCAATTTTTTCTTGAGTTGTTCTACAATGCTATAGTCATTTGATGGATTACTCGTGGTTTTTACTGGGGGTGGTGCTCCTTGGATTGTTACTCTTCCCCTTCAGGTAGTCACACTACATTCAGGACCTCTGCCTAGTATGGTTACTACACGGATGGTATGATCATCACAAGAGATATGTACTAGAATGATATCCTCACCATAACAGAAGGTGGCCTTATGATAATATTGTTCTTTTCCTTTAATTTTTCCCCTAGAATGGTTGGGGATTGGATCTTGTAAATTTTTAGGTCTTTATTTCTGGGCTGATGTTCTATATTGACCTCTCCCTTTTCGATTAAATGTTGCACAATGTTCTTGAGTCTCATATAGTTGTTGGTAGTATGCCCCTTGATTTTTTGAAATTCAAATTAGTCATTCTCATTATACCAAGGGGGTTTGAAGTTAGGTTCTTCATAGTTTTCTCTATCATTGATCTTGATGAGGTTCTTGTTGACTAGTTTGTGCATAATCACCTCAAGGGATTCCTCTAATGGAGTAAATTTCCTTCGTGGTTGGTCATTTTGTCTTGGTGGTCCCCTTTCATTATCCTATCCTTGATTTTTTTGTTGGTTGTTGGGTTGATTGTTCTGAGGATAACTGAGTTGATTGTTCTGTTGATAATTAGGTTGGTTGTTTTGTTGATAACGTTGTTGTGTTGTTTGAACTTGATTTTGTGGTATATTGGTTGTTTGCACATTGCGTACTACCTCATCATCAACTACTCTGTCATTGGTTATATTCTTGTTCTTCACCCATATCTTGGGCTTGCCATTTTAAGTGGAAGGTTGATCTTTATGGTTGTAGAGTTTGATTACCCCCTTGTAATGAGGGATCTTTCGATAAATATTCCCTTTTCAATAGTTTCTTCGAAATTTCTTGGGCATAACATTGTGAGGTTGTAATTGATATTTGCATGTACATTGGAGATAAAAACATCAAAAAGTTGTTTCTCTGGAATGAGCCACTTAATTTTTCTCTCTTTGTGTCTCCATATTTGTAGGTACGAGACAAATGATTCACCTTGACTTTGTTTGATTTTTTAAAGATCAGTGATTGTAATGTCCTATCCTATATAATACGAGAAATGGTTGAAAAACTTATCTGACAACTCATCAAACATTTTGATACCTAGCAGTAAATGAGAGAACCAATCTATAGTGGGCCCACCAAGACTCTATGGAAAATGTTTCATCAAGTAGGTGTCATTTCATTGTAGTTCCATGCAAGACTGAAAATTCACGTACATGTTCAATTTGATCTCCATTCCCCTTGTACTTGTCAAATTTTGGTATTTTGAAGCCTTTGGGGAAAGGTACCATGGATAAATTTTGATCAAACAAATATGGACAAATGTCTTAGAGAGAATAACTCTTCTTTGGTTTTCCAATTTGTATATTCGATATCCTTTGATTGAGTGTTTTAAGTTGCACATTTATGTCGTTGTTTGGTGTGCTTGTTTAAGGATGTTGGGTATTGTAGATCTATTGTCCCATGGTATTTATTTGGTCATAAACAAGATATTGTGTAGTTGTGGGATTCTGAGGACCATGTTGGACATAAGGTATGTTAGGTTCTTGCTGCACATAAGGTAGGTTGGGTCCTTGTTGTGTACCTTGATATTGACTTTGAGGTGTTCCTTGGTACTGATTTTGTGGTCCTCCTTGTTGTTGTTGTTGAGGATTTTGATTTTGGGTTTGTTGGACAAAGTGTTGTTGAGTTTGAGGTATACCTCGATAGTTTTTTTGTGGTATCCCTTGTTGTTGTGAATGTTGTGAAAGGTTACCTTGGTATTGTATTGATGGTACACCTTGTTATGGAAGGTTACCTTGGTATTACATTGATGGTACACCTTGTTGTGGTTGATGTTGTGGAAGGTTACCTAGATAGTTTGTTGATGGTACACTTTGTTGTGGTTGATGTTGTGGAAGGTTACCTAGGTAGTTCATTGATGGTACACCTTGTTGTGGTTGATTGTGTTGAAGGGTACCAAGGTAGTTCATTGATGGTACACCTTGTTGTGGTTGATTTTGCAATAATTTCCATTATTGGTTTTGTACATTGTTGGAAGGGTCAATGTATGATGTGTGTTGTGGAATGTATTACCCTTGTGACGGGTTTCCACTTTTTTGGTTCATTGGAATTTTTCCCATGTTTTTCATTGTGCTATGTTGTGGCATGTTTTGGGTTGTATTTTGTGATACTATTGTGCCACAAATGCTTGTTCAATTTGGGATGGTGGTCTAAACAATGTGTTATCCATGCCAGGCTATGTTTGATCATTGGTTTTTGAAAATAATGATGGTATGTTGGTATTCATGTTTGGCTTTGGAATTTGTCTAACTACTATTTTTTCTCCAAGTAGAATAAGATTTGGAGCTTTTAGCATGTCCATGTTGAAGTCAATGGGTAGTTTTGCACCGCTTTGTGCTAGTGTGAGGAAATATGAGTTTGCATTCTTCCCAAGCATCTTGTCCATAAGATTTTGCATCTTAGGATCTTGGGAATATTCCAATAGTTTCTCATTACTTAGTTCTTCATCACTATTGTATTCTTCTATGATCAGGTCATTGATAATTGGAAGTTGATTTTAACTATCCATCATGTTTTGGTGTCTAAGGAGTACCTCCTCATCACATGGTGGTTGCTTTGGTGTTGCCTTGCATGTGGCTTCTCTTTGAGGAGTTGTAAGGTCATGACTTGGTTTGTACCACCATGGGTTGGTTTCCTCATTAGTGATGTTGGTTTTTGGTGCACTTGAGCTACTCTTATTGTCTTCCATATTTTTTCTGTGTTGAGATCTCATGGTTGTCATAAAAAATTTCAAGACCTAGTTGGATTTTTGTGATCACTTAACTATGGAATGGAATGCTGTTTTGTTTTTGGGATTTTATTTTTAAAAGAATGGTGTTTTGTAAACTAGGATTGTCTATTTCCATGTAGGAGGTGGTAGTACTGGTCATCTGACTGCAAGATTAGCTTTTCATTCCTCTTTCTCTAGAATAGTAGCCATATTTCTCCATTGATTTGGTGTTTTCTTTTTCTCAAACACGAAACTTCTCAAACTACTAATAATGTCCAATTTCTCACCTTCAACTCACGTGAGATTTGGTTGTATAATAGGAGTAGTAAGATTTGGTTCTTGAACAGGAGAAGTAGGATGCCAAATGGTCATGAAGTGTAAGATTTTTCTTGATGTTTGATCTTATTCTATTTTAAAAGAATGATGAATGATGATGATGTAAAAGAAAACCTTTTGGAAAAAGGTGTTAATGTTTTGCTATGGTTTTTTGTGATACTCAAGAACCTAAAGTATGAGTGATGTTTGGCAGATGTTTTGGAGATGATGCTAATTTTGGGATTCAAAGTGTAGAAAACTTGGACCAATATTTTACTCTGTTTCTCTAGAGGATATGTTTGAAGATCTACTTGAACTAGCCTTGAGGTGAAAGAAATGTTAATATATTAGAAATCAAGAGCAAAGGAATAATCCAAGTTGTGTTTTGATTTTAAATCCTAAAACTAGGTTGATGTGTTTTGGTGGAACTCTTATTTTCATCGTTCCACTGGAACTATGTTTGATTTTATGAATTTTCATCCTTTAACATCATTGGGGTTTAGGGTTTTTTCTCTCATTTCATTTATACCTTCAATATGTTCATTGGTTTATGTTTTCCTATTGATCAGTTGCACTGGGTCACCATTTGAGCTAAGTGGCTATTTTGACCCTCTCCATCATTCTGTACCGGCCCCATCTCTCAAGTCATCGGATGTGCCTAGGAAGGCATTTTCCTTATGAACAACTTATTTGCATGTGTGCTTTTCTACTCTATGAAAGTGTCATTCACTGTCTACCACCCATCATGGGTTCTATTCTAGAATTCTACATTCAACATGCGACGAGCGATGCCCCTCCACCAACACCATCAGGATCTACAACTATGGGATTATCACCCATTGTGGGTCATGTTGTACTTACCAAACAATAATCGGCGATGAGCAATATAACATTTACCTGTTAAGCTTGGTTCATCACCTATCACATGTTCCCTCACTTTTGGAGGGTAACACACGACCAACGATGAAGGTTACCTCTTGTAATCCATTGCTGGAACTTGCATTATCGCTGGTTGGCTTTTGCTTTTCAAAGAAGAACCTGTGACCACCAAGGGGTTGAGTTTTCCCCATTGCGTGGACACGGTTTATCGCTGGTTAGGGTAGCTTACTAGGAGGAGGACCCGCGATGAATGATGTAGAATGAAGATCTTGGGGTAAAGTATTTTGATGGTCAGATCGGTGGCTAATAGCTCATTGCTATCTCTTTAGCCATCGCGTGATGATGTTTCAAAACATTTCAAATTGGCGATGGATGATGCTGCAGAGATATGGTTGAGATTTCTCCATGATCCAAATGATCATCGATAGACAGGGTAAGGATGATTAGGCAAGGATGTGAACAGACACATGGCTACTTCAAAGCACTTCCTCGTTGTTTCCTGGTATGGTCCGTAAAGTAAGTGGCAATTATTAATGTGCCTCGTCGATCGAGTTTTAAATATGAAGTGATCAATGGTGGAGATTTGACATGTAGTAATGGTATTCATGTTCATACGAGCGAGCCGAGATGAACATTAATTGCAATTATCCTTACATTATCTTATTTAATGAGGATTTATTGTAGATGAATCAATTCATTCACAAGTTAGCTAGAGTTTGGAATTAATTGCTATGGCTGTGGGTGAGAGAGAATTTCAAAAAGTTGTGAATGCAATCGTTGTTGGGGTGGTGGCCTGGTATGTTTTGGTGTGTAAGTGCCTGTACATTCTGCATTGCTAATTGTGGCTCGACCCTATTTTGTGACTTGGGTTTTGAAGCATTTTTGCTGCATGTACGTGTGGGTTTCCTAGAGTTGTGGTCTTTGTTATTTTTCATCACCAACATTGATTACTGTGGAATTTCAAGAAAATGAGTGAACCAAGCACTCCTGTTGCACCATTGCAGAGAAATTGAAGGCTAAGTTTTCAGGAACCAATTGCATACATGCCAGAGAATAAACCTCCCTTAATTGAGGTACCTATTGTCCTGAAGAAGAGGAGGAGTGTACATGGAAAACATGAGAAGGTGGTCATTAGAAGCACCTATATTTTGAGAAGCAAGGTCATCTCACAGAAACTAACTAAAGGAAAGGAGAAGGTACCTCTGTTTGAAAGAATTAACGAGGTCTGGCCTGGGTCTTGGGGCTTGTTCAAAGAAAACCATTACTCCCATCCTCGTCTCTGATAGCTTGTCGAGCGATGAGGGAGGAGCTGGCCCTGGCCCTAGCCAATTCCCTACTTCCCTGGTGCCTTATAGTGACTTTGAAGACGAGATTGTGATTGCAAATCCACTCTTTGTTAGAAGACCTAGTGAGGGTGGTTACTCAATGACTGATAAGGCCAAGTAACACCCATGTCCTTTGCTAACGGTGTAGGGTTTTGGGTGATGTGATGATGGGGCTTTTGGATGGTGGGATCTGTGGTTCATTTTGATGGTGACTAGTTCATGGGTTTGTATAGTTGATCACGATGGTGGTTATTTCAAGTATTGGTAAATGTGCAAATTTTGTTGATTCCTTTTGGAAGGCTTGCGTGGCAGCTCCAACAACTGAGTTAGCTCTCATTTTTCCTCTTTGATTTTCCCATGCTTATGGAATGATTAATGTAATGGTTTGGGGAATTAACCCCATTGAAATGAACTTTAAAATGAACATGAAATGTAATTACATTTCAAGTTGGATGCTTTGTCACTCCCTTGTGCTATAAAAGGGATTTCATGGCTCGATGTAAGGGGTTCTGGTCTGAAAGTTTTGAGTCCAGTAGGTCTTAAATAGGCATTGATTATAGAAAGAAAAGGATAATGTTGAATTTTTGATGAATTCACAGGAAAATCATCTTGGGTATAGGAAATGTGTGTAATAGTCTTGATACGTTTTATATCGATTACTGGTATTGGAGTAGAATTCAAGGTCCAAATTATATACTCTCCTTTTGTATGTTTTCACAGACAATAAATGAAATTATCAAAGATTGTTTCATCTATCTTCAATAGTAATAACTCAATGGGTTAAGTAAAATGCTTAGAAATAGTCATGGGTACGTGAAAATTTACAAGGATTTGGTAAGAAGTAGTGTTTGGATGACATGAGTCTTTGCATTGTAAATCATTACAAAGATAGTTTAAATATATTATAATTGGATAATTGATGTATTACTAGTTGTTGCATATTTGACTCCATTCACCCAATTTGATGAGGCACTGGTTGTTCATTGACTATTTAGCAATTAAATGAATGAATCCTGTATCTGGTTGTGGACTCAGAATCAAAAAAAGATTTATAAAATTCTACTAAATTTGAACCACATGTTTGAAATATACCCACATTCTTAGAGAAATAGACACTAATTCGCTCAAAGGTCTACAAAATCTTTAATGAAATTAGTGTGTTTGCATTAGATAAGAATGGATCTATATTGAAGTGTTCTTGAAAATGTTGATGTACCAAGTGAAAATAGTAAGGAATACCCTCCTTGGTCCTACAAAGCCTAAAGTGAAGGAATAGAGACCTCAAAGACCTCTATTCGTTGTGTTGGCCACTAGCTCTTGGTGATTTTTGAATATAAAGGTTGGGTACCTTTTAGAAGATTCTAAGGTTAGCTAGAAAAATCACCAACAAAATGGTGACTTTGCTAGGGAAAATATTTTCATCCTTCAGTTGTAGATGGTTTTGATACATAGTTACATGGTGATGAATTTGGACGTTTAGTTAATATCTTATGTAGTTCTTGAACCTGGTTAAAATATTTGTAGCAACAAAGTGTGAAGATTTTGAAGGTGACTCTGTTGTGGGAGCAAACCAAAAACTAGACCTACCTTGAAGTTGTTTCCACTAATTTGAAACAGAATCCTCTTAACTAGAGGCGACGAATTTGATTTAAAGAACTTGACAAAGAATACGATAAAGTTTCAGATTTGCACGCTTCAAGACCAAAGGTGAAAAGCTACTCTAAAATGCCAGGCATTTTCATAAATCTGAGGAAATATTATTATATTTGTAGATAATTTGTGGAAATTTTTAAGACTTAGGCCATAAATGCTTCCCAATTTGGTGAAATAATACTAAAATAGGGAAGGAATGATACCTTTGCATAATCTTAAACTACATTTGAAATAAATGTTGAAATATGTCGTATTCATGAATGTCACCTGTTAGATAGTATTATGCAAAAGGAGTTAGAATATTTGCATCATAAAGGCTTACTCCCATGAAAGGAATTTGGGTTACCTTTCGATGATATTGACAAAACCTGCAAAGGATAGAACAAAATGTCTTGTCAGGATGTACACCTAGAACCAAAAATGAATATAACCACACATGATGAATACCCCTTGTCACATCAAAGGAATTTCAGTACCGAAAGGTACAGGGCCATAAATTTTAGTAATGTTAGTGGTTACCCAAATATTATACTACCCAAGATTAGAGAAAAAATATCAAAATTTTGTGGTGAAAAGTCAAAATCAACAAGTAGACATGTGCAAGAATTTGCTGATGTAATGGGTGATTATGAGATGGATTGTGAAGATGTGGTTATGAAGTTGTTTGTTCAATCCCTGAAAGGAGATGCAAGAGATTGGTTCTCTTATTTGCCAACGTCTTTTGTACGTTGTTGGAGTGAATTGAAGACAATTTTTATGGGATAGTTTGGTGAGAGGATAAATCCAAGTGTTGCAAGGAAGAATTTCATGGAAATCTCTAAGGGTAAAGAAGAGCTAATCCCTTCCTTTAACCTTAGATTTACAAAAAATCATAAGAGAAATCCCTAAACACATAAGTCCAAATGATGTAGAATGTCTAGTTGTGTATTTAGGGGCATTTGATTGTAAGATGGGTTTCTTGTTAAGAGATAAAGAGCCCACTACTTTATAGCAAGCTTACCAAAGTGCCATGGATATTGAGAACAATATTAAGTACTCAATTATGAGGGGACCTGTGATTGCCAACGTGAATGGCTTTGATAGAATCCAAACTATTGAGCCAAGCCAATTAGGAAATAAAAGTGTTGTTCAAGAAAAGGAGTCCTTAGATGCTACATCTGCATTGCTATTAAGAGATGCAAAACAAGAATGAGCATCAACCTCACATCAACCAAGATCAGGGAGGATTGATTGAATTTCCTCTATTAGAAAATTGTATGAGATGAAAAGACATGCAAATGAGTCACCATATGACTTGTTTTCAAGATTCCTGGATGGTATGATGGAAATACCCAAGAGTTTTAGGCCTAATGATTTTATGTGCATTGATTTGTTTTGTGAGGCTTACAAATTAGGAACAAGTCAATGGCTCGTGAATCAGAAGTCTCATAGCCTTGATCAAGTAATGGAATAGATAAGCATGGTAGAAGGAATTGAGCATAGTCATATGCCATTTGTTGTTTCCCAGAATGGGTACAATGCTTGCTGCAATGAAGAAAATAAAAGGATAGAACTATCAAGTCAAGAAGATACGTTGGAAGGAGGGCAGCCAGTTGATGATTGTTGTTATTTCACAAGCACTCTAAATGTGGGACCTGGCAGTAATGATGAAGATGAAGCGACAGAGTATGAGGATAAGGAATTATTGCCTAATTTTCCTCCTTGGGGTGTCATAGGTTATGAGCAAATAAAAGAAGCATATGGTGAAAATTCACAAAGAGATTTAGTCATGAACAATGATGCACTAGTCAGTGATTTGAATGCACTGAGTCTGAATTATATGACACATATGATGAATCAAAGGAATGAGATTGAACTGGGACAGTCTTCTAATGAATATGATTCCTCTTATGAGGTGGAGGTGGAGTATTTTGCTTCAAGTGAAGGGTACGACAATAGCCTTGAAGGGTTATATTTCCTTGGTAGTGAGAAATTTTCTTCATGTGAAGAATTTTCTAAGTATGGATCAATCGTTGTGAGTGCACATGATGAAGATGATGTTGAAAGTGTCTCTTTGTTCTTCAAGTAATTGCACCAATTTTTAATATACTAATGATCAAGTGAATTGGGATCTAGGCACCAACAAAGATGAGGTACATGTGACCATCATGAAGACATGGAAAAATCCTTTATTTGATGAACTTGCATTGGAAAGTGAGGTTATAAATGATGACTCCTACTGGTGTAGAAGAAATCCTCTTTTTGATGCAAACACTGATGAATTAGAGTACCAATATATGATTAAGAAAATTGTGTCTGATAAGCATCAAGAAAATAACTCAGACTTGCAGACATGTAATTGTGATAATGGCCTATCTGATGAAGAAACTGAAGATTGTCATGGTAACCTCGAAGGAGATGTTGATGATTATGCTAATTCTCCTATGATATATGGAGATATGCTTGCAGAGATGGTTGAGATATCGGGTGCTCGGGTTCCAGATGATGATATCTACCTTGAAATAAGTGGAAATCCACTCTTGGATGCCCAAAAGGAAAATTGGGATGAATGCATGGATACTCAAGAAATATCATTCTATGTTGAGGAGAGGGAATTATTTCATGACTCTACAGAGTATGCTAATATTGCTAGACTATTTGATCCATGTGAAGAGCAACTTAGAAGTATGGGTAACCAGAAAAATGGTGTTGGTCAATATGAAGCTGCATTGGAATATATTGCAGAAGTTCCATATCTTATGGAACTTACATGGAGCTGCTTCCACTTGAAGGAATGGATATTATGGTGGTGCATAATGCAGATTCTCCTGTGCTTGCATGCTATCTTTTGAGTACCTCTGAGGAAACTAAATATTGCATGCAAGATGTTCATGAATACCTCCAGCTTGGTGAACAAGTTGAAGGTAGTGTCACCATCTATGACCAGGTGGAATATGAAAGCTTTAATTTTCTAACACATCAAGGTGAGCCTATAATACAACAGGGTAATGAGAAAAATAACTCAAGGATGAGTGGGATGGACGAGGTCAGCTATGGTGGAATTAGTGGCTCAGAAGTACATAACGCAAATCTAGATCCTTTGAGGTCAAAGAAAAATAGAGTATTTGATAGAGGAAAGCTTCCTCCTTGAGCTTAGGGAGGCCATCAGGCCTCCAATTTGAAAGGAAAATCTAATAAAATTAATGTCCCCTCGGTGATCTGCTTCAACCAAAGATTTTGGATTCTTGCTATGCCTACTAGAGGCATACATCCTCAGTTAGAGCCACCAGTGGAACTCTTATTTTCATCGTTCCAATGGTACTATGTTCGAGTTTATGAATTCTCATCCTTTAACATCATTGGGGTTTAGGGTTTTGCTGCTCGTTTACTTATACCTTCAATCTTTTCATTGGTTTATGCTTGCCTATTGATCGGCTACATCAGGTCACGATTTGAGCTAAGTGGCTATTCTGACCCTCTCCATCATTTTGTACTAGCCCCATCTCTCAAGTCACTAGATGCGCCTAGGAATGAATTTTCCTTATGAATGACTTATTTGCACATGTGCTTTTCTACTATATGAAAGTGTCGTTCACAGTCTATTACCCATCATGGGTTCTGTTCCAAAATTCTACATTCAACATGCGATGATCGATGCCCCTCCACCAACATCGTTAGGATCTAAAACTATGGGATTATCTCTTATCGCAGGTCGTGCTTCACTTACTGAAGAATAACTAGTGATGAGTGATATAACATTTACCCGTTAAGCTTGGTTCATCACCTATTGCGTGTTGTGCCCTCACTTTTGGAGGGTAACACATGACCAACAATGAAGGTCACCTCTTGTAACCCATTGTTGGCACTTGCACTATTTCTGGTTGGCTTTTACTTTTCAAAGACAAACCTGTGACCACTGAGGGGTTGAGTTTTTCCATTGTGTGAGCATGGTTTATCGCTGGTTAGGGCAGCTTACTGGGAGGAGAACCTGCAATGAACGATGTAGAATGAAGATCTTGGGGTAAAGTATTCTGATGGTCAGATCGGTGGCTAGTAGCTCATTGTTGGCTCTTTAGCCATCATGTGATGATGTTTCAATTCAGATTTCAAACCGGTAATGGGCAATGTCGTAGAGATATGGTTGGGATTTCTCCACAATCCAAATGATCAATGATGGACAGGGTAAGGATGATCAGGCAAGGATGTGAACAAACATGTGGTTGCTTTAAAGCACTTCCTTGCTGTTTCTTGGTATGGTCCATAAAGCAAGTGGCGATTCTTAATGTGCCTCGTCGATCGAGTTTTAAATCTACAGTGATCAACGATGGAGATTTGACATGTAGTAATGGTGTTCCTGTTCATGCGAGTGAGCTAAGATGAACATTAATTGCAATTAGCCTTACATTCTCTTATTTAATAAGGATTTTTTGTAGATGAATCAAGTCATTCACAAGTTAGACAGAGTTTGGAATTAATTGTTGTGGTTGTGGGCGAGAGAGAATTGCAGAAAGTTGTGAATAAAAGCGTTGCGGGGTGGTGGCCTGGTATATTCTGGTGTGTAAGCACTTGTACATTCTGCATTGCTAATTGTGGCTCGGCCCTATTTTGAGACTTGGGTCTTGAAGCATTTTTGCTGCATGTACATGTGGGTTTCCTGGAGTTGTGGTCTCTATTCTTTTTCATCACCAACATTGATTACTATGGTATTCTGAGAAGATGAGTGAACCAAGCACTCCTATTGCACCAGTGCGGAGGTCCTGAAGGCTAAGTCTGCAGGATCCAATTGCATACATGCCAGAGGATAAACCTCCCTCAGCTGAGGTACCTATTGTCTTGAAGAAGAGGAGTGTATGTGGAAAACATGAGAAGGTAGTTGTTAGAAGCATCTATATTTTGAGAAGTAAGATTTTCTCATAGAAACCGACTGAAGGAAAGGAGAAGGGACCTCTGTTTGCAAAAGAATTAATGAGGTATGGCCTAGGTCTTGGGGTTTGTTCAGAGAAGCCCATTACTACCATCTTGGTCTCTCATAGCTCATCGAGTGATGAGGGAGGAGCTAGCCCTGGCCCTAGCCAGTACCTTGCTTCCTTGGTTCCTTACAGTGACTCTGAAGATGAGATTGTGATTGCAAATGCACTCTCTGTTATAAGACTTGATGAGGGTGGTTACTCAGTGGTTGACAAAGCCAACTAACACTTGTGTCCTTTGCTAATGGTGTTGAGTTTTAGGTGATGTTATGATGGGGATTTTAGATGGTGGGCTTTGTGGTTCATTTTTATGGTGACTGGTTCATGGGTTCGTGCAGCTGATCACGATGGTGGTTATTTCAAGTATTGGTAAACATGCCAATTTTGCTAATGCCTTTTGGAAGGCTTGCGTGGTAGCTTTGACAATTGGGTTAGCGCTCATTTTTCCTTTTTGATTTTCCCATGCTTATGGAATGATTAATGTAATGGTTTTGGGAATTAACCCCATTGAAATGAACTTTGAAATGAACATGAAATGTAATTACATTTTGATCCGGATGCTTTTTCTCTCCCTCTTGCTATAAAAGGGATTTCATGGCTCGATGTAAGGGGTTCTAGTCTAAAAGTTTTGAGTCTAGTAGGTCTTAAATAGGCATTGATTATAGTAATCAAAGGATAATGTTGAATGCCTGATGAATTCACTGGAAAATCATCTTGGGTATAGGAAATATGTGTAATAGTCTTAATAGGTTTTATATTGATTACTGGTATTGGAGCAGAATTCAAGGTCCAAATTATATACTCTCCTTTTGTATGTTTTCACAGACTATAAATGAAATTATCAAAGATTGTTTCATCTATCTTCAATAGTACAATTGAATGTGTGGCTTTATTTCTTTGCTTTAACTCAAAGGGTTATTTA
This sequence comes from Sequoia sempervirens, assembly GCA_007258455.2. Classification (NCBI taxonomy): domain Eukaryota; kingdom Viridiplantae; phylum Streptophyta; class Pinopsida; order Cupressales; family Cupressaceae; genus Sequoia; species Sequoia sempervirens. The sequence goes on from VDFB02252616.1 coordinate 137,646,643, forward strand.
AAATGCTTAGAAATAGTCATGGGTATGTGAAAATTTACAAGGATTTGGTAAGAAGTAGTGTTTGGATGACATGAGTCTTTGCATTGTAAAGCATTACAAAGATAGTTTAAATATATTATAATTGGATAATCGATGTATTACTGGTTGTTGCATATTTGACTCCATTTGAACCCAATTTGATGAGGCATTGGTTGTTCATTGACTATTTAGCAATTAAATGAATGAATCTTGTATCTGGTTGTGGACTCAGAATCAAAACAACATTTATAAAATTATGCTAAATTTGAACCACATGTTTGAAATATACCCACATTCTTAACGAAATAGACACTAATTCGCTCAAAGGTCTACCAAATCTTTAGTGAAATTAGTGTGTTTGCATTAGATAAGAATGGATCTGTATTGAATTGTTCTTGAAAATGTTGATGTACCAAGTGAACACAGTAAGGAATACCCTTCTTGGTCCTACAGAGCCTAAAGTGAAGGAATATAGACCTCAGAGACCTCTATTCATTGTGTTGGCCACTAGCTCTTGGTGATTTTTGAATATAAAGGTTGGCCACCTTTTAGAAGATTCCAAGGTTAGCTGGAAAAATCACCAACATATTTGATTTTTGCAAATGGATATGGATTGATGCAGATATGAGGTGTTTTGGATGTTTGAATATTTTATTCTCAAAAGATAAAAGATTAACCAGTTTCAGATCAGTCTCTTATTTGTAGCAGAAAATAGGGCAATAGTGGTAATATTTTAAGTCAATAACGATTGGTTTTTCTAGAAATAGTGGTCAAGATTAGCAAAAGTAACTTTGTTTGGTTAGTGCTTTTCAAAAACTAGAGACAATAATAGCAATAATTTTGAGAAATAGCAAGAAATTTTACGTCAACACTGGTAGTTTTCAGATCAATAGCGAAAATGTTTGCAATGGTGACTCTATTTGGGTCAAAAGTGTTCCTATTTTTCAAAATCGGCCTTCTTTTGTTAATGATTATCCTAATAGAAACAACAAAAGTGACCGTTCTAAGAAATAGCATGCAAGTTTTAAGTCAATAATAGTAAAAATAGCAACAATAGCGACTCTGTTCAGGTTTTTTTCCAGTTTTCGATTTGATAGTAGTTTGGACAAGTTTGCAATTTTGATGTTTTGGTTGATTTGATTTGTTTTGAGAATTGGCAAGTGATACAACACAACAATAAATTTTTTTGACTCTAAATGTCTATAGCTTAAGCAAGTTTCTTTCCACAAATCTCAAAGTTTGTGAAAGTCAAGATACTAAAACCATACTTCCCAATGTTGACTTTGGTCTAAATGTGACTTGAAATGTAAGCCTAAATATTTGGAAGCCTTTAGAGATATTTGTTTTGAAAAAAAAGGATATCTTTCAGGAATGCAAATATAGGGCTCTCTTCAAAAGGTATTCACACTAAGTCCAAAGGGTTTGAGATTTTGATAACCAAGTTCAATGTTTGTTTTGTTGTATTCTTTTCAAATCAAGAAAAGTATTTGATGTCTAAGGTAATGGATATTTTTGGAAAGTTCATAGAAGACAATCATTACAACCTAGAGATAGGCGCGTTCTTTTAGGTGGGGTTACCTCATGGACCGAAGGGATGATTTTACATGCAACTTATGGAGAGTGTTATGTCTCAACCATAAATCAAAATTGGTAAGTAACTTCTTAGAAGAAAATTATGATGCACCACCGTCAAAGAATGTTTTGGAAATAAGGGTGGCATGTACTACAAGGTTCTTAGTCACTGCTTAGGGGACCCAATGCTTGACTAATGTCCATCAAGTTACTAAAAGCTTTAACCACTCCTACTAGGGGTTCTATATACTCGAAGGTACCTTCCCATTCTGAATGACATTGTAGACCAAGTAATCACCAGTTTGGTTTTGGCATTTAGCCACGACCTAATTTATATAGTGGCCTGAGGGAAAAATTTCTTTGAGTCACCTTGAGTTCTCCAATGCAAGATTTGTATCAAGGTAGGCCAGATCTTAAGGTGATGCTTGAAATAAAAAAAATGCAAAACCCAAAGTGCTTTTCATCACCCAAGATTGTAAAAAGATGCGAGGGGAGAGGATACACACTTGGTTTTCCAAGCACGGTGAACATGGTATACAATTCATCAAATTCTCTTTTTAAGTCCAAAATTTGAAGTGTGAAGATATCAATTCATTTTTTTTATGCACCAAATCAAAAGTGCTTGAGACTTTAGTCAAATATAGCAATGTGCAAATCAAAATGGATTTTTTTAAGCACCAATTTTGAGTGTTTCTAATGGCCTCTTTCCTCTTAATTTGGTCAATAGATTAAAAGCATTTGTTTGTCAACAAAATGAAAGGTGTTGGTCAAAATAAAGAACATTCAATTTTACAAGCACCAAAGTGAAGTGTGAGTTTTTCCTAGTTCCATTTTAACAACACCAATTGAAGTCTAAGATTTGTTTTGTTCAATTTTAACACCAATTGAAATATTTTCTAACTAGGAATGCTTGTAGGTTCAGTTTTAAAAATACCAATTTAAGTGTGTAAGTTGTTGGTTCATTTTTAAAACACCAAATTGAAAGATTCTTTAAACTAAGAAAGGTTTGAAAGTTCAGTTTTAAGAATACCAATTTGAAGTGTGCAAATTGTGGGTTTAGTTTTACAACACCAAATTGAAAGATTATTTAAACTAAGAAAGCTTTGAAAGTCCAATTTTAAAATTGAAGCATCCTTGGACCATTCACTAACCCTGTAATGAAACTGTTAGTTGTTCTCATGGAAACACATGTCATACTGTTGCAAGGGTTACACAAATTTTTTTAACAACTTCCAAAACACCAAAAACTACCACACATTAGCATTAGGAAAATCTGTGAAATCAAAGAAAAGTTTTGCAAATTGACAGATTCAGAAAATACATCAAAAGCGACCCTGTTCCCTGCAATAGCAAACAACTTTAGGTTAATAACACCCCTATAAATTCTAGTTCAAACACATTAGCATTAGGTAAATCTGTGAAATCAAAGAAAATCTTTGCAAATTGATAGATTCATAAAATACATCAAAAGCGACCCTGTTCCCTGCAATAGCGAACAACTTTAGGTTAATAGCACCCCTATAAATTCTAGTTCAAAAGCTTCTGTTTAGAAACCTGCAACAAAAAATACCAATAGCACACATGTTTAGGTCAATATTGTTCTAGTTTAGGTCAATAGCAACCAAACAAAAGAGGCAAGCATGTGCAAATTTGGAGCGGAGACATTCCAGTTTTAGCAAAAGTGACTGAGAACCTACAACTTTCTATCAAACTCAATGAAAATGTTAAATTCAAGGACCAAGGTCCCACCGGGTATGCCAAATGTCATAAGGGGGGAATGAAGCATACAAAAAACAAAGAAAATATGAATTAAACAAAGCTTAATTCAAACAAGGTTAAGATCCCTAAACCCAGTACTCATGAAATGCAAAATGAAAGCCATGAATTCAATCAAATAAGAAATTAAGAACCTTAAATGAATCTAAAACAACAAAATATTACCATACCATGTTGAAGTTGTACTCACATTGATGTTGAATTATATTTGTATCAATGCAAAGCCTCCATTATGTGTTGCAAAAGCTTCAATGTGCATAAAATGTCAAACTAGAATGTGAGGATATCTCTTAATGTGCTTAAGGGATAATTGCTCAATGCTTCGCTATGAAGATTCTAGATGATTTGTGAGAGGGTAGAGGAGTGTTTTATAGATTTCTTGTTTGAGATGAATGTGCAAGATTAAAAAAATGCAAAATTACGATCAACAGTTAAGAACCATTGAGAGGAAATAGATTAGTTAGTTAGCTTTTGTGATCGAATCAATTAAGAATGTTAATTGTATAATCAGGGGATTTAGATTGCATAATCTATGGAATTAGGGAAATCAAGTTGAGTAGTTAATGGGATTGAAGAGTAGATAGATTAGTTAGGAAATGGATGAATTGGTTAGCCAATCAGAGTGAGCAATCAGTGGTCATGATTTGTTTGTCATGATTTGTTCAATCATAAAAGGGGTGAGGATAATTAATTAATTAACATTTAGAGTTTGAATGTGCAAGTCATGTTTGACTTTAACAAATAAAGTTGTATTTTTTTTGTTGACCTTTTTGAATGATGCTGAATAATTAATTTAATTATTTTGATTTAGAAAGGGGAAAGTGAATTAATTAAACTATTAAGTAATAATAATTTAATTAATTTAGGAGAATAGGGCATATTGGTGACATAATTAAATAATTGATATTATTTAATTAATTAGGAGGAATAAAGATTAGATAAATGATGAAATAGTGAATTAATAAAATGATTAAAGATTATTTAATTAATAGAGGAAAATAGGGTTTTCAATGAAAATGATATGAAATGCAATGATATTAAATGATAATGATGCTGATGATGAAAAAATGTCATTCAGGATGTGTGATATGCATTAGGTCATTTTTACATGTTTACACTTGTTAAATGGAAATCGCTTGATAAGGGTTGGATAAAACTTAACGTTTATGGTTTTTCAAAAGAAAATATAGGAGAGGTTGTTGATGGAGGAGTTATAAGAAATGAGGAGGGGTTCTTGATTGAGGGGTTTGCTAAATATATTGGTAGAAAATCCAATAATGAGGATGAAGCTATTGCTACCTAGTGGGGATTAACAAGAATGAAATAAGGGTAATCTTAATATTGATATTGAAGGTGACTCAAATTCGATTATCCAAACCTTGAAAGTTAATTTTCTCACCTTGGAGGATCAAAAACATGATGGATCACTGCAAAAGTATGATTAAGGGATTCTCTAAAACTAAAATTAATCATATATAGAGAAGAGGCAACTCGGTTGCTGATGTCTCCAATGAAGGGTTGCATTGTAATGAATGGAACTATTGGATTTACTCTAATATCTCATGGTTAGTGAAAGAGAAAGTGTCCAAGGAAATAAAAAATTCAAATGTATCAAAGTATATCAAAGATTTATTTATCGTACATTGAAGGATGATGTGGCCTTCAACTGGCATGAATGTCTATTATTAATTAAGGTGGGTAATTATAGAACCATAATGGACCTCCTTTATATTTTTTTTGTGGATTTATTTCTTTTCCCATACTCGAGATTTTAATGGAACTATTGGCTTTACTCTAATATCTCATGGTTAGTGAAAGAGAAAGAGTCCAAGGAAATAAAAGCTTCAAATGTATCAAAGTATACCAAAGACTTTTTTGTCGTACATTGAGTTGAAGGATGGTGTGGCCTTCAATTGGCATGAATGTCTATTATTAATTAAGGTGGATAATTATACAACCACAATGGACCTCCTTTATATTTTTCTTTGTGGATTTATTTCTTTTCCCATACCCGAGATTTTAATGATATTCTCCAAAAGATTATTTTGGAATTTCTTCATTATCTCCCCATTGCAAAGTTAATCTACAAGGTATTTGTGAGATTGGTAATAATAATATTTTCATTACGGGCGATGGGGGGAGTAATAATAATGACAATGGTCCTCTAGATGAAATATTCCATGAAAAGTCTTGGTGGATGGGACATCAAAGCTTCAGATTAAAAGAGAAAAGGTGGTAGTATTATATCATTGTTATTGTTAATAATTTTTTTACATGTTTCAAGTTCATCACTAGTAATAGAAAATATTCTAGGGTGTTTAATTGTGGTATTGATAGTAACAATATTGTGAAGATAAAGATGGGGGGCCTCATTACAGAATTGGTCCTCCACCTTGCAAGGATTTGATGTAAAAATAGTGAGCTTTGGGATATTTTTGAGAAAGGGGGATACTCCCCTTTCTTCAAAGCCATGAAAAGATATAATAATAATTTTTCTAAATTTATAAATTCCTAGCAACATGGATTTGTGTCCATCATGGGTGTGTGCTTCCAGGTCATGGATGATTTAATTTCAAAATCTACTAGCCTAAAGTGTGATGGTGAGCATATTGAGAAGAAGATCAATGAAAACTAGGATAAATTCATCAATGCCTTCCTTGATAAAGGAGAAAATTTGGTGAAGTTCCATAATGGATATAACAAAGAAATATTATCGACACCTTGGGGATTGGTAAGTATTCATATTATAAAGTATTTTACTTTGGAAGGGAGGTTTCAAACCATTCATGGCTACCATTTTCCAATCTTAAATCATATTAGGCATGGGCCTAAGATTAATCTCCCTTATTACCTGCTCTACCTTCTTAAAAAATACATCATGGATGGGGCTTATCCTTGCTTGGATCAAGGATTAATCATGGCCCTTTATAAGTATATGTTGGAGCACAATAGTCTACTAAGAGGGGGTGAATCAGTAGATATAAAAATTTCAACTCTTAAGACCTTTATGCAGATTAATTTATTAAACCCTTAGTGTTCATATTGAAACTTAAGATGCAACAACATAAACATGAAAACACACAATCATCACAACACAAAATGTATGTGGAAAACCCAAGAAGGGAAAAACCATGGTGAGAAATTAATGATATCAAGTTTCCACAATCCATAATATAGTTAATATTTGTTTCTGGATTTGATTGTGTTGTAATTTTTTTGCATCAACACAAACAAATCTACAAACAACTCTTAACAATGGTGAGAAATGTTGCTAGAATCTACTGTCCTAATCCAGCCTCACAACCAAATTTCCAATTACAAAGTTTAAGGGCACCAACCCTAAGGAGATTCCAATCCCCTATTTTAGGATCATGTACTCCAAGGAAGCACCCACTCCCTAATCCAAGCACCTACCCATATATCTGATGGCACCCACCAATTAGACTTACAATTCAAGATATTACAACTTGGATTACAATGACTCGGTTCAATGTTGCAACTTACTTTGCAATTGCACAATGATCTACACCTCACTTAATTTGATCTGATCTTCCTCTTCTCTATTAGTGCATTATCTATCCACCTCAAGAAGCTCAGATTACCCTTCTACAATATGCACTATGTCTTCTACAACACTCCTCTCTCTACACTGTTCCACACATTCTTGTAACACAGTCAAAATTTGGTATTCTATTTTTGTATCTCCTTCACTGACTTGTAATGATTACCTCAAGATTCTCATTTACTACTGATCTTTTGTTAGGGTTTTCCTCGTATTCTTCATCACACTACCTCAGCATTGAGCCTTGCACTCATTAATTGAGATACAAAGAATTTTCCAAATATAGCTCACTATAAAACCCTAGAGTTAGATATGAATTTAATAAATTCCTTTGTTTATTCGATTTGATCTAATCCCAATCTTTGTTGTTGTCAATTCCACTATTCAACACATCAAATCTTCATTACATTGGTCGTAGGTACAGGTGACCCAATTAAATTCAAGTGTAGAGCAAAAACCCTCATTCCCACATACTTAACCATTTAAGATCTTTGAATTTAAATTCGGGCCATCGATTTGAGGTCTTTGTAGCATAATTGTTTGTTCCTCATTGAACATCATCACTTTAATACACCACCATTATATTTTCTTCTTTTAACTAGCATTGTAGATGCGATCTACATTATAACCATTGCATATCGCAGCTTCACTTTAGACTTCACCTTCCATTTATGCAATGCGAGTTGATGTAGTGATCATAGTCGGATCACTCTCCTTCAATTTTGCACCATAGATCTAGGCTTCTCTATTTAAACCCATCACATATTGCTATTGACATATGCCTTCATCATCCATTATCACGATGGAGTGAAAACTTGCCACTTGTCTTCCAATCCATGTGTCATACACTTTCCATACCATAGGTTAAAGCCTGGGACCCACTGAATCCACAGTGGGGCAGCGGTTGACTACAATCTGTCCTAGGTTTTCATCATCTTCAACTAGCTCCCATCATTCATTGCTCATTTCCAAGCACATCCCTTCATTTCGCTTCACAACAACAATGTGAAGTGACTGAGCGATATATCGCCATGAGTCCTCATGATGTCATTGTCAACATATAGATTCTGGACCCACATGGAACACTTTGTCCACCATTGGATCATCAACACACCATATCCACCATTGTTCGCTATCCCGTGGGGCTTAAACAGGGACCCACTATATGCATCACAGGTTGGTGGGCATCGTTGATCTTCATTGACTTAATCACAACTGTCTATCACATATCATGCAAACTCTTCTATGTCAAATACACCAAGGCATGATGTAAGGGATGGTCATGATAGCCACCTGATTTTCATCGTTCAATCATCGCCATTGAGTCTTCATCATGATCATACACACACTGTCGAACGAGAGGCTAAGTAAATGGGGATGATTACACAATGAGCATAATGACTTTAGTAATAACTTAAGAAATCAATAACAACCATCAATAAGTCAACTTCAAAACATAAAGTCTGATGAACACCATGACTGTAACACTTAGGGATTTTTTGCAAAATCCTAATTCAATCTAAGAGCAATCTAAAATCATTTCTAAGAAAATTTGACACCCTCTAAACATGCAGACCATACCAATCAACTCTTCTTGAAAAACCCATGTTGAATTTTTTGTAAGATTCCTTTGCAACCCTCCATAAGTGACCTTTGTAAGAGCATGAAAACATTTTGAGCAACTTTGCAACATTTGTAGATTCATGCTCTTGACTTCACGATTCTACATCACATCTTCTAGACTAAGATCCATTGCTTCTGTGAACTCTCCCTTGACATTAATGTCGCCTTTTGACATCAATGACAACCAAATTTCCAACAATATCCCCCTTTATCATTGATGGAAAAACTAAATGCTCAACCAGACATATCCAAATGAAACGAATACCAATTGTAGATATTGCAATGCATTTTCTATACCAATTCCTTTGTACACTTAGAAGAAATAGCCCCATTTCCACTTTCTCCCCCTTGCTCAAACATTTGAGAATTTGCATAGCTTTCTCCCCCTTTGACATCAATGGAAAAGGGTTTGTTTTTAGCTTTCTCCCCTTTGGATATGCTCCCTCTTTGACAAACATTTCAAAGAGAAAGAGGGGATTTTAAGACCATCTGCAACCATAAAGTTATTAGAAATTTGTAAAACCAAATTTACTTGACTTGATCTCTTCTTCCTACCATTCCAAGGATGAATGTACTGACTATGATGCTCCCCCTGGACCTATGCCCTATCACTAAGATTTAGTGATATTATGTGGGAGAAATGAATACCAACTTCTACCTCAAATATTCAAATTGTTCCTTGGAAAGAGGCTTAGTGAAAATGTCAGCCACTTGTTCTTTTGTTGGAACATATTCCATGTTGGCTTCCTTGTCTACAAACTTCTCTTTGATGAAGTGATACTTTATGGATATATGCTTTGTTCTAGAGTGCATCACTGGATTCTTTGAGATGTTTATGGCACTTGAATTGTCACAAAGAATAGAGATAGGTTCTTTGTACTCCACCTTGATGTCCTTAAATGTCTGTTTCATCCATAGGATCTCAGTACAACATGCTACAACTACTACCTACTTTTCCTCTACTGTGGATAGAGTGACTAATTCTTGCTTCTTGCTCATCCAGGAAACCAATTTGTTTCCCAAAAAGAATGCTCCTCCACTTGTGCTTTTTCGATCATCTGCACAACCAGCCCAATCAACATTTGTATATGGTGTCAAAGTAATTTTTTTTTTTTTGGGATACCACAACCCATATTCAATAGTGCTTTTGATATATTTGAAGATTCTTTTTATTGTGTTGACATGAGACTCTATTGGTGCAGCCTAAAATCTTGCTACCATACAAACTACTTGCATTATGTTTGGCCTTGATGCAGTTAAGTACAGTAAGCTTCCAATCATTAACCTATATATTTTCTAATTTTCATTTGGTGTTTTATTTGATTTGCTTAACTTACAACCAGTTATCATTGGTGTACTACTGGTCTACTAACATACTTAGTTTGAGATATAAATATCTCATTATCATTTTGTGCAATTTGTAAACCAAGGAAAAATGACAACTCTCCTAACATTGGCATCTCAAATTCATTTTGCATATGCGTAGAAAATACTTTACACATTTTATTATTGCTACCCCAAATATGATTTCATCCACATATACAACAACAATAATCATATGCTCACCTTCTGATTTAAAATACAAATTACTGTCTGTACATCCATTTTTGAATCCTTATTACTGAAGATACTAGTCTAATCTAGAATACCATGCTTTGGGTGCTTGCTTTAGACCATACAATGCTTTCCTCAATCTATATACATAATCATCATCTTCTGATAGCTGAAAACCTTTTGGTTGTTCAATGTAGACTTCCTCTTCAAGGTTTCTATTTAAAAATGCAGATTTGACATCCATCTAATATACTTTAAATCCTTTATAAACTAAAAATGCAAGAAACATTCTATTAGCTTCTAATCTTGCAACCGATGCAAATTTTTCTTCAAAATAAATGCCTTCAACTTGTGCATACCCCTTGCACACCAACCTTGCTTTATTCCTTACCAAAAATCCATCTTCATTGAGCTTGTTTCTAAACACCCACTTAGTGCCAATTAAATTTTTGCTTGGGGGTCTAGGAACCAATTCCCATGTCATATTTTTCTCAATTTGATTTAGCTCATGTTCCATGGCTCTTATCCATCTTTCATTCTTATTGGCTTTAGTGAATCTTTTTGGCTCAATATGAGATAGAAGAGCAAAGTTTACTTGCTCCTTGTTCTTTGCTAATCTTCTCCTAGTATGAACTCCTTCATTCTTGTCTCCAATTATCTATTTTACAGGATGATCCTTCTACACATACCTTGTAGGTGCTTTCTCAAATTATTCTTTATATTCTTCTTCATCTTCTGATTTAGTTTCAAAGTTGTTTTTATTTAGTTTATTATGGTTTAAATTTTCATCAACCTTGACATTGATGCTTTCCACAATCTTGTGTAGCCTTTTGTTGTAACATGTGCTGTAACTAAGGGTAAATTTCTAAGGATTAGGTTCAATAAATTGAAAGCACAATAATAAAACCCAAAGAAGTAATGAAGTGCAAAGGAAAATAAATGAAAATACAGAAAATAGAACAATCTCACCCAATGTCTTCAATCTCCATGGCTGATCTCCATTACACCTTCTAACTTATTGATTTGTGTTGCCCTTAGATTGAGAGTGTGAGAAATCTTTGACTATGCCATTGTCCTAAACAAGCTTTGAAGGATTTGAATCTTAAATTCCTATGCCTATGACAATATGATAAATGAAAATAATGATAAATGACTATAATGCCTATAATAACGAAGTGGTCCCTAAATTATGAGCAAAATTGACATTTTATAGAAAATGTAATTTTGAATGGACGGACGAGATCGACTCTTGACAGAAACCTAAAATTAGAGGACGAGATTCAATCTGATAATCCCTAATCAGGGTTAGGGTAAAATCCTTAAACGAGTGGTTGAGATGTCATCTGAGAAAATCAGATCGGCGGTGGAGAAAAGATGAGATAATTAATTTCAAAAATAAAGATTTTTTTAATTACGAAGATAAAGATAGCCTGCTTTGTGAGATTTGAAAAATTAGATAAAATATGGACTGAAAAGAAAATTTGATAAAATCAAGAACCTGCTTGCTTTATTTGATTTTTGGAAGAAAGCTACCAATTTGAATTAAATCAACTCAAAATATGGATTTTGTGAGACAAATAAATAATATTTTTCAGATTATTTACTAAAATGAAGTGACAGTCAATAAAACGAAATCATTTTAAATAATAAATTGATTTAAAAATGATGGAAATGTTAAATTGAGAAATTAAATAATTAAAGATAATTATTTAATTTTAGAGGATTATGACTGATAATTAAATAAATTCATAAATTCATTTAATTATGGAAATTAATGACATATTGAATAAATAAATAAAATTTATTTAGTTAATAATTAGGAAGAATAAATGGATAAGGGTAATTAAACAAATTAACAAATTTATTTAATCAAAGGAAGACTTTAGACAATTAAAGACATATTGAATAAATAAATAACATTTATTTATTTAATAATCATGAAGAATAAAAGGACATGAATTAATTAAACAATTATAAATTATTTAATTAATAGTCGAATGTGGACCAAGGACATAATTAAAATGCTATAATTATGCTAGGATGAAAGTGGTTAAAGTATAGCTTGTAGGCCTAGGCCATTTTTATGTGTCTAGATTTTGCCCCTATTTGTCATAATGTAGCATGTCGCATTGTGACAAAGAAAATAAGTCAAAAATATGCCCCAGTGAAAAATAAGATGAGGAAGAATGACGAGGAAGGTTATGGTATGCCCCCTCGAGAGGACAGACAGGTTCCAAGATCATGGGTGTGCTCTCGAAATTGATGAGAAGACTAGAATATGAAGAGACAAAGAAATGTTAGTGCAAAAGGTATGGATGATGATATGGATGCAATGCCTATATGAGATGGGTGAGAGAAGATGACTAAAAAAAGGAGATGCATGTTAGTGCCTAAACCAAATCCTTCAAAACTTTATCATAGGACTTTTAGATTTATTGCTCTTAATCATCATTGGGCAGTAAAAATGACACAAATGAACAACAAACACCATGATATGACATAGACCAAGGTGTGCAAGGTCATCCACTTGAAAAACAGACAGTCACAGACAAGGAATATCCTAACTCATACTAAGGGTGAAATTGCCCCAGTCTTTTTGTCAAGACAATCCACATACAACATTCAAAGAAAATAAAATAGGCCAGGGGACGTCATCGCACCTCTAAATCCTTCATGGGACATCCTCGAGGTAGCTAGTAACATGATAAAAAAGACAAGACAGTAAAAATATAAGACAAAATAGCCAAGATAGTCAAAAGATAAGACAAGATAGACTAGAAAGATTAACAACCATTTTATTTTGTTTGCCAATGTTTGTTTTCCAAAGATTGATTTCTTGTTGGTTTGACAGTTTTGACAGTTTAAGAGTTTTTCCAATTTGATGGTGTTGACAGTTTGACAGAGCCTATTGTCAGGAAGGACACATCCTGAAAAAGGCAAAGGACATTTTGACGAGGTCCAACTCCAAGAAGGACACATCTTGAAGAGGACCAAAGAGTGACGAGACTGACATTGTTTTGACTAATATGTTTTGGCAAGTTGATTAATGTTGACCATATGATTGATTGGACTGTGTTGTCTGATTTTGACCAATTTTGACATTGATGTTTCGAATGACTGTCTTATGTCTGAGTTTGACTATGTCTGACTTATTTGACTGATGTGATGATTGTGACAAATGCCATGATTTTATTTTGACCAACCTAAAAGGACTGACCTAATGTCTCGGGGACTCATCGACTAATGGCCTTGCCTACGTAGCAAATGCGCAGAGACAACGTAGTTTGACAATGACATGGACTGACTGACATGACTGAATTTGACTCCATTTCTAGGATTTTGACATTGATTTAGATGTTTTTGTGTTTTTCTTCAAGACGTTTTATGATTTTTAGGTCTTTCTTCAAGACATTTTATGATGTTTTTGGTCTCTTTTCAGGACATTTTATGATTTTTTTTTGGATTTTGACATTTAAGAGGATCGTGACAAATGCATGTGACTGATGCCTACACATGAGAATCCAAGAACAAACATGATTGTGCCCCTAGTCAAGCTAAATACCAATTGACAAGTGATGGAAATGTTGTTTGACGTGGGAAGGACACATCCCAAAACAATGTGCAGACGGCGATAATGTGACGAAAGTATCGAGGTCTACAGTCGGGCCATGAACAAAGTGAAGTAATGTTTTGGATAATGTGCTTGTATAGATTAGACTCATTGCATTTGGAATGACTTGGTTAGGACTAGATGGGATGATGATTATCCTTAGATCGTTTGACAAGGGAAAGCCAAGATAGGTGATAAGCATGAAAGGATAGGGGTGGCCTTGGTAAAAGATAGGAGACATGAGACTAATGGAATTTTCATATGATTTTCAAGGACTATGTCGTATAAGGACAATAAGACTATGATGTTCAATGACATGATGTTTCATGAATCGTGTATGACCGAAGGATAGACATGTCAAGAATTTTCTCATAGCATGATTTATGTGTGCTAGTTTTATGTCAAGACCGAGGTAAGTGGAAAAAATGCATGGAAATGATAGGGCTTAGAAGGACATCAATATCATAAGGAGGGCATGGGAAAATGAGATGACTTGCCCCCAAGTATAAAATTCCACATAGACGATTTATTTTACACATGATGCCTATTTGCCAGGTTTTCATCATGGTACTTATTCAGGGCGCCTATTTGCCAGGTTTTCACCATTGGATGAAATTTTTCTCTTTACTACTTTCTTGAATTTTTGATTTTTTTGGTGTCACCAAGACGCCTGTTTGCCAGGTTTTCATCAGGGTGACGATTTTTTACATTTTTCAATATTTTTTGTATTTCTAATTTTGTGGATAGCCTGGATGCTTTAGATGACCACTGACTGTTCTGAATCCATTGATGGTTCCGATGTAGAGACTGGTGCCATGATATGCCAATAATGTTCTGTCTGAAGTAGTTGTCTTGTTAGGATCATAGCGCTTGTATACAACTGATCGATGTCATTGTGGTCCTTTCTGATACTAGAGTTGGCCTTATCAGAATACACACATCACGATAGAGTGCCATGAGAGTCCTTGCAGTAAAGAGTTGCTGCCAAGATGTGATGGATTTGTGATGTGGGATAATTGGACTTTAGACGAGATGTAGGGTTATGACGAATGATGGTAGATGTGGAAAGATTGTTTGGACGTTTGGATGGATGACTTTTTATTTTCCAAACTTGGGATGGTGGATGATGGATTTTGGAGGGATGGTGTTTGGAACCAACACTTTTATATGCCTTGATTGCTGACCATTTTGAAGGAGGTGGACATGTGTTATATGTGGGAGTCCTCTTGTGTTGTGTCTCCACATTGTGATTTACTTTTGTATTTTACTTGGTGTCTTTGTTTGATCCATCTTTCTTTGGGATCCATTTTAATTTCATTTGTCCACTTGTCCTTTTGTTTGATTCAATGGCCTTTGACATTTAATTTTGATCTTTTGACTTATAAGACTTTTTTTTTGTTGGTTCCAAAGGGAAGGTTTATTTATAATGGAATGACGGTTCATGGTGTGGGTGGAGGGGGTGTTGGCAGCAATCATATGACAAGAATTTCTCATGGACTTCATTTTGACGTTGGTATCTGACAAAGTTGCCCCTAGTATCGAGGAGGTACCGGTGACATCGTTTGATTTACTAACTGAGGAATAGCCAAGACCTTGATGTCTGTAATTTTCCTGAAGCTGTATTGGTTCTAGAATGCCTTGCTCTTGTACGCCTAGTCATTTGCCTTGATATTGCATGCTTTGACAGATTCTATTTGTGATGGGGTATTTGTTGTTTTGAAAGCAAGATGCTAACCCATCATTAGGTATGTGGATACTGTCACTTGTAATATTTTCATCTACAAGAAAGCTTGCTCTGACAAATATAGATGACCCTAGTTGATAAAGTGGCTTAGCTTCATTGTCATGTTGGACATATTCTTGACTGATATCTTTGGTCTAATAATGTGAATGTCAGGTTTAGATGATTCTATTAGTGCTTCCAAGGCAATGTCGAAGCCATCATTATGTTTAGTGTCATAGAGTCCAATGATTTTAGCTATAACTTGATCATATGCAAGCATGTCCCTAGTGGAAGATTCTTGTTCTGGAGGAATATCATCTATGTGTCCCATGGAGGCAAGTGTCTCATCGTGGGAAGTGTCAATAGTCAAGGCCTTTATAAGGTCGACAAGTGTTTGATCATGAATGGTGTAAAGGTCAAGGAGTGGATCGTTTTGGACTTCTTGGTCAATGGTAGGGTCTTGGTCGAAGATGGGGTTGTCATGGATTTGGACTTCTTGGTTAATGATGGGGTCTTGGTCAAATATGGGTTTGCCGTGGATGATACAGTTAGAAATAGAGTCGTTGTCAAGGAGAGGTGTGTTTTGGATGTCATGATTGTCTTGAAGGACTTCATGGATGGACTCAAAGATAGGGTCATGGGATGGACTACCTTGTCCTTGACATGAGGGTGACATTATAAGGTCATGCTTTGGGCTTTCATTTTGACATGTATCCTCAAGTTTATTAAATAGGATTTGACTTTGAGTAATGATAGAATTTTCATGACTAGATGTGGCTTGTGAGGGGGTGACTTGAAAAGGATTAATGAACAAAGGGCTAGGATAGGATGTGGGAACTTGGACTAGAGTAGTACGTGAAGAACTAGAATATGACATGGGTACTTGCATTGGACTAGTATGTGAAGGACAAGGGTATGATGTGGAGACTTGGACCGGATATGACATGGAGTCTTGGACTGGATTAGGATGCGACGACATAGGATGTGACATGGGGACTTCGAATGAAAATTCCCTGGAGTCTTGGACTGGATTAGTGTAAGGTTGACTAAAATAGGACGTGGAGACTTGGACTGGATTGATATGGTATGATGTGGGGACTTGACATGAGTTGATAGATGGTTGATAGGGAATGTAGACGTTGACAGGATTGATAGGTGAAGGACTAGCATATAACGTGGAGACTTGGAATGGACTAGTGGATAGTTGGTTTCCCTTGTCAAAGTTAGGATAAGGGTGAGTAATGGATGTTTGTTGTGGACTAATGTCATGAATGGTATTAAGTGAATTTTGGTAGTGAGGGTAGATGGACGGAGGACTAGGACTCATGGATTGTTGGTACGAAGGACATTGATTGTCAGTTTGGAGGAATTATCTCCTAAGGTCTAAGGCTTCTTGGTATTGACCTCTACAAAGTAATTAGTATTCAAATTTACTAGCAAGCCTATCAATATGTTGGTGAAGGGAAGACAAGGTGGTGGATGTCATGATGTTGTTAAATGCAAAGTGATAATGACGTATGTCTAAGGGAAATGACTAATGCAAGGTGATAAAATTGGTCAAAAAAGGATGCCAAATGCCAAGGTGACAACGAAGATGTTGACTAAGGAAAATGACCAATGCCAAGTCTAGATGCCAAATGTGGACTATGATGGACAATGCAAAGTCTAAGTTCAAAATGAGGGCTAAGATAGTTTTTTGATGCTTTGTTTGAAAAGTTTGAGTTGTTTAAGGTCGATTATTTGTGTCTGAATTTGTGACTGTTGTGCATAATATTTGAGTAATCCAATAAGCACTTGACAAGCACAATGTTTTGGGTGTAAGCAAGCACACATAAGACAAGTACAATCTTAAAAGGCCAATAGGCCAAGGGTTTGTATACTTGATATAGCCCACCGATATACCCCGGATTGGTGATAAACACCTTTCCTTCTTGAGAGTGGATAGCTTAGAATTTTGGTGGCATTGGCTCCCCTCCACGGCTCATTAATGTCATCCGAGCACACCAAATTCAGATTCTTTGGGTAATGAAATCCCAAGAATTGCTATCTTTACTCAAGGGGATCAATAGTGAGTGTCTTCGGGCATGATACTGTACCCTACACTATATCAAGCAACGACCAATAAAATGGTTGGAAACTAAGACAAGAGGTGTTTAATACGAGCATTCCGTTCATGGGGCATGATCCATGTGGTGAGAGTCCCCTTTCAGATCCATCTCATCATAACCACACTCGTGATTCTTGGGTTTTCCTCAAGAATCCACTTTTATATACCAGCTAGAAGTCTCTCAGGTTCAGGGTGCTACCGGTCTGAGTCATCCTGGGGTGAGTAATTTTTTCCACCATAATAGGCCCAAGTTCTAGAGTCAGTAACCATTTCTCCTACACCTAGGATTGCTTGAAAGCACAAGGGGAGAGGATACTTCGATTACCAAATCGTGAGGGTGACACAAAAAATAAGGTGGGTTTGGTTTTCTGATCACCTAGTTTTCACAAGGTGAGAGCATAATCACCTCCCACCTTCAAGAAAAGTTAGAAAAAATAAAGCACACTCATTTTAATGCACCAAAGAAATTTTTTACTAATCTAAAAAAATACAAGCACAATGTTTAGTTTTCAGTCTTCGACACTTGAACCTGCAAGACCACAAGTTAGGAGTTTCTTTAATTTTTAGTCTTCGACAAACGTATGTTTATGTAAACCCGAAAATTTTTGATTTCAAATCTGTTATATATGACTGATATTGCTACTAATATAGCTCCTTATGATCACCTACAAGATCAAAAAACAATATAATAATGCAGCCAACAAAGAAAAAAACAAGCTCATCAGAAAATTGCAATTTCAGATACTTTTGACATAGCCGAATTAGATTTGATTATTTGACAATTTTATTGATCTTAAAAATAAAAACTTAAAGAAGAGATCCCTATTAATTTTCTAAGAGCTTTCCAGAAATGTAAAGAAGTCAAAAAAATTCCCCGTTTTGCACCCAGAAATGCGAATTTGTGAAAACCATACAAAAAATGAAGATTGGATTGTTTTGCATTGTATTTGACCTCCAAATTAAATCTGTAAAACATAGACCCCCATTATAATTTAAAGATATTTCTAAAAATATAAAAATTTCTAAAAAATCCATTGATTTGCATCTATAAAATCAATTTTATGAAAATAATTAAAATCAAAATAACTTCCACAAAAATGATGATAACCCCTCGATTTTTTTATTGTGGCCTCTTGAGATGATGTGAAATATTCTATAAAAATATTGTAGAAAAAATCATAGCTGTGTAGAAGATATGAAGAAATTTGTAAAACCTGCAATTTTGTCCAAAAACTGACAGATCTGCAATAAAAGGTCAATAAAACCTGCAAAAGGCAAGCTAGATCAAAGGATTCAAATCAGGTTCACCAATGTAACTAAGGGTAAATTTTGGAGATTAGGTTCAATAAATTGAAAGCACAATAATAAAACCCAAAGAAGTAATGAAGTGCAAAGGAAAATAAATGAAAACACAGAAAATAGAACAATCTCACCCAGTGTCTTCAATCTCCATGGCTGATCTCCATTACATCTTCTAACTTGTTGATTTGTGTTGCCCTCAAATCGAGAGTGTGAGCAATCTTTAACTATGCCATTGTCCTAAACAAGCTTTGAAGGATTTGAATCTTAAATTCCTATGCCTATGACAATATGATAAATGAAAATAATGATAAATAACTATAATGCCTATAATAACGAAGTGGTCCCTAAATTATTAGCAAAATTGACATTTTATAGAAAATGTAATTTTGAATGGACGGACGAGATCGACTCTTGACAGAAACCTAAAATCAGAGGACGAGATTCAATCTAATAATCCCTAATCAAGGTTAGGGTAAAATCCTTAAACGAGTGTTTGAGATGTCATCTAAGAAAATCAGATCAGCGGTGGAGAAAAGATGAGATAATTAATTTCAAAAATAAAGATTTTTTTAATTAAGAAGATAAAGATAGCCTGCTTTGTGAGATTTGAAAAATCAGATAAAATATGGACTGAAAAGCAAATTTGATAAAATCAAGAACCTGCTTGCTTTATTTGATTTTTGGAAGAAAGCTACCGATTTGAATTAAATCAACTCAAAATATAGATTTTGTGAGACAAATAAATAATCTTTTTTAGATTATTTACTAAAATGAAGTGACAGTCAATAAAACGAAATCATTTTAAATAATAAATTGATTTAAAAATGATGGAAATGTTAAATTGATAAATTAAATAATTAAAGATAATTATTTAATTTTAGAGGATTATGACTGATAATTAAATAAATTCATAAATTCATTTAATTATGGAAATTAGTGACATATTGAATAAATAAATAAAATTTATTTAGTTAATAATTAGGAAGAATAAATGGATAAGGGTAATTAAACAAATTAACAAATTTATTTAATTAAAGGAAGACTTTAGACAATTAAAGACATATTGAATAAATAAATAACATTTATTTATTTAATAATCATGAAGAATAAAAGGACATGAATTAATTAAACAATTATAAATTATTTAACTAATAGTCGAATGTGGACCAAGGACATAATTAAAATGCTATAATTATGCTAGGATGAAAGTGGTTAAAGTATAGCTTGCAAGCCTGGGTCATTTTTATGTGTCTACACGTGCAAGTTTTTCTTTGGGTGGAATATCCTACAAATATTCCTTCATCATATCTTGAATCAAATATCCCAAAGCTCTCATCTTCTCTCTTGATATAGCAATTACTACCAAACACCTTGAAGTACTTGATAGATGTAGGTTTTCCATACCATAGTTCATATGGAGTCTTACCACTATTTTCTCTCATTAGATCTATGTTTTGAATGTAAACTACAGTGTGAATTGCTTCTCTCCAAAATGTATCTACCAATTTTTCCTCACTCAACATTGCTCTAGTCATATCCTTAACAATTTTGTTCCTTCTTTTAACTACTCCATTATGTTGTGGAGTTCTTGGTGCAAAATATTGTCATTTGATTCCATGCTTCTCACAATATCCAATTATTTCACTTTTTGTGAATTCGCCACCTCTATTTGATCTTAAGCATTTGATTTTTCTTCTGATCTCCTTCTCAACTAATTTCTTGAATATTTTGAATTTTTCAAATGCTTTAGTCTTCTCCTTTAGAAATATTACCCATGCAATTTTAGTGTAGTCATCAATTAATAGCATGAAGTATCTCTCACCTTTCAATCCATTTTTCCTTGTGGGACCACATAGATTAGTGTGAATAATTTGCAAGGGTTGTGTAGTTGAGTAATCATTTATTGGAAACTTAACCCTTGTTTTTTTTTTTCTACTGACATTCTTTGTAAATGGTGCTTACAGGCTTAGTTATCTTGGGCATGTGTCTGACTAGTCCTTTTGAACTTATTTTTACCAAATTATCAAAATTGACATGCCCCAACCTCCTATGCCACATCAAACTCTCATCTACCTAGCCTATTAGACAATTTGGCCTTTTACTTCACACATATTATAGAGTTTGCTATCAATCCTTACACCCTATGCAATTGTCTTACCATTCTTTCTTATCTTACAACCTTCCAAGTTAAACACAATCTTGTAGCCATGGTCACACATTTGGCTAACACTGAGAAGGTTATGTTTTAATTCTTCAACATAGAGGACATCTTTATTCTTGTTCTTTCTATCTAAGATCAAGATTCCTTTACCACAAATATTTACAACATTATTATCACCTAAGCTGACTAATCCTTCTTTACACTTCTCGAGTTCAATAAATTTTCTTTCATCTCCAGTCATATGCTTGGAGAAGCCACTATCTACTATGCACAAATTTTTCTTTTTGGCATGCAATGTCATTTGTGCAATCATTGATTGTGTGGGATTTGACCCTCTCTCCTTCCACACCTTCTTAGGTTCCTTTTCAACTTTCTCTTCTTCGTTCTTTGGAACCTTTAATTCCTTTTTCATTTTTGGAGGTGTATTTTTCTTCTCCTCAGGCTGAACATTTGGTCTTATAAATTTTGTCCTAAAGTTTCTAGCTAGATGACCAAAATTATTGCAATTATAACATACTATATTCATAACTAAGGCATCAAATGCGTTCTTACTTACAAAGTTTGTACTCCTCTTAGGAATGACTCTACATTCTTTAGCCTTATGACCAAACTGATTGCATGTATAACAATATCCACAAAAGTAAGGGGAATACTTGGTCATAGCATTTCCTAGTGTTGGATGAGGAGGTCTTCTTTGCAATTGCTTCCTTATATCTCTTACCCTCGTAAAACCATCATCATCAATTTTCTTGTGTTCTGCTGCTTCTTCTAGTGATTAGAAACTAATTGGTTATCCTCCTTCTCTGTAGTTGGTTTCTTTTCTTCATTAGTTTTCACTACCTCTACAGGTTTCTCTTTGGACAAACTCTCTTTGCAATCCTTTCCAAATGTTTCCAAAATTATATTTTTCTCTTGCTCTAAATCTCTCATACAATTTTGTAGAGGTGTCCATAAAGGTACTCTTACCTTTCTCAATTGGCATGAATTCCTATTATTAATTAAGGTGGATAACTATACAACCATAATGGACCTCCTTTATATTTTTCTTTGTGGATTTATTTCTTTTCCCATACTCGATATTTTAATGATATTATCCAAAAGATTGTTTTGGACTTAATCTACAATCTACAATCTCCTCATGTGCGAAGTTAATCTACAAGGTATTTGTGAGATTGGTAATAATAAGATTTTCATTACGGGCAATGGGGGGAGTAATAATAATGATAATGGTCCTCTAGATGAAATATTCCATGAAAAGTGGTGGTGGATGGGACATTAGAGCTTCAAATTAAAAGAGAAAAGGTGGTAGTATTGTATCATTGTTATTGTTAATAATTTTTTTACATGTTTCAAGTTCATCGCTAGTAATAGAAAAAATTATAGGGTTTTTTATTGAGGTATTGAAAGTAACAATATTGTGACTGTAAATATGGGGGGCCTCATAGAAGAATTGAACCTCCACCTTGCAAGGATTTGATGTAAAAATAGTGAGCTTTGGGATATTTTTGAAAAAGGGGTTGCTCCACTTTCTTCAAAGAAATGAAAAGATATAATATAATAAATTGACTTAAATTTATCAATTCCTAGCAACAGGGATTTGTGTCCATCATGGGTGTGTGCTTCTAGGTCATGGATGATTTAATTTCAAAATCTACTGGTTTGAAGTGTGATGGTGAGCATATTGAGATGAAGATCAATGGAAACTAGGATAAATTCATCAATGCCTTCCTTGATAAAGTTGAAAAGTTGGTGAAGTTCCATAATGGATATAACAAAGAAAGATTATCAACACCTTAGGGATTGGTAAGTCTTCATATTATAAATTATTTTACTTTGGAAGGGAGGTTTCAAACCATTCATGGTTACCAATTTCCAATATTAATAATATTAGGTATGGGCCTAAGATTAATCTCCTTTATTACCTACTCTCCCTTCTTAAAAAATACATCATGGATGGGGTTTATCCTTGCCTGGATCAAGGATTAATCATGGCCCTTTATAAGTATATGTTGGAACACCATAGTCTACTAAGAGGGGTGGTGAATCAGTAGATATAAAAATTTCAACTCTTAAAACCTTTATGCAGATTATTTTCTTAAACCCATAGTGTTCAAATTAAAACTTAAGATGCAACAAAATAAACATGCAAATACAAAATCATCACATAACACAAAATTTATGTGGAAAACCCAAGATGGGAAAAACAATGGTAAGAAATGCTGCTAGGATCTATTGTCCTAATCCAGCCTCATAACAAAATGTCCAATTACAAAGTTTAAGGGCACCAACCCAAAGGATATTCCAATCCCATATTTTAGGAGCACCTAATACAAAGAATCACCCACTCCCTAATCCAGACACCTACCTAGATATCTGATGGCACCCACCAATCAGACTTACAGCTCAAGATATTACAATTTGATTACAATGACTCAGTTCAATGTTCTAACTTACTTTGCAACTGCACAATGATTTTCACCTCACTTAATTTGCTATGCTCTTCCTCTTCTCTATTATTGCATTCTCTATCCCCCTCAAGAATCTTAGAGTACCCTTCTAAAATATGCACTATGTCTTCAACAACACTCCTCTCTCTACACTGTTCCACAAATTCCTACATCACAGTCAAAATTTGGTATTCTATTTTTGTATCTCCTTCACCAACTTGTAATGATTACCTCAAGATTATCATTTACTATTGGTATTATGTTAGGGTTTTCATGATCTCTTCTTCATCACACTACCTCTACATTGAGCCTTGCACTCATTAATTCAAATACAAAGAATTTTCCAAATATAGCTCACTGTAAAACCCTAGAGTTGGATATGCATTTAATACATTCCTCTATTTATTTGATTTGATCTTATCCCAATCTCAATTGTTGTTTGTGCCACTGTTATGCACATCAAATCTTCATTACATTGATTGCAAGTGCAGGTGAACCAATTAAATTAAAGTGTAGAGAAAAAACCCTCATTAACACGGACTTAATCGTTTGAGATCTTTAAATTTAAATTTGGGCCATCAATTTGAGGTCTTTGCAACATGATCATCCATTCATCATTCAACATCATCACTTCAAAACATTGACATTATATTTTCTTCTTTTAACTGGTGCCATAGATCTGATCTACATTATAGCCGTCACATATCATAGCTTCACTTTAGACTTCACCTTCCATTTTTGTGATGTGAGTCGATGTAGCAAGCACTGTTGGATCACTCTCCTTCAAATTTGTAAAATAGATCTAGGTTCCTTTGTATTTAAACCTATCTCATATCACTATTGACATATGCCTTCATCATCCATTATTGTGATGCATAAAACCCTCATGATGCAGTCAAAACTTGCCACCTGTCTTCCAATCCATGTGTCATGCACTTGCCATACTGCGGGTTAAAGCCTGGGACCCATCAAATCCATAGTGGGGTAGTAGGTAGTCGCCATCTATCCTAGGCTGTCATCATCTTCCACTAGCTCCCATCATTCATTGCTCATCGCCAATCACATCCCTTCATTTTGCTTCACAACAATGATGTACAATGATCGAACGATATATCACCATGTGTCCTCATGATATCATTGTCAACCTATAGATTCTAGACCCATATAAAACACTTCATTCACCATTGGATCATTAGAACATTATCTCCACCATTGCACACTATCCTATGGGGCTTAGATGGGGACCCACCATATGTGTCATGGGCTGGTAGGCATCGTCGATCTTCATCAGCTTAATCACAACTCTCTATCACATATCATGCAAAATCTTCTATGCTAAAGACACCAAGGTGCGATGCAATGGATGGTCGCTATAGCCGCCCCATTTTCATTGTTCAATCCTCACCATTGAGTCTTCATTACAAGCATACACACACCGTCGATCAGGAGGCTAAGTAAATGGGCTAGTTACACAATGAGCATGATGGCTTAAGTAATAACTTAAGCAACTAGTAATAGCCAACAAGCAATCAACTTCAAAACATAAAGTATGATAAATTCCATGAATTCAACACTTAGGCATTTTCTACAAAACCTTAATTCAGTCCAAGAGCAGTTTAAAATCATTTCTGAGCAAATTTGATACCCTCTGAACATACGGACCATACCAATCAACTCTCCTTGAAAAGGCCATGTCAAATATGTAGTCAGATTCCTTTGCAACCCTTCAAAAGTGACCTTTTTAATAGCATGAAAATTTTTTGAGCAACTTTGCAACATTTATAGACCCATGCTCTTGACTTCACCATTCTACATCACATCTTCCAGAGCAAGACTTGTTGCTTTTGTGAACTCTCCCTTGAAATCAATGTCACCTTTTGACATCAATGACAACCAAATTTCCAACATTATAATCTCTCTATGATCCCTAAGAAAAACCATTCTTTTCTAGGAAAAGAAGTGTTAGAATCTAGGAGATTGAACCCCCTCCTCCTTTTGATAATTTTTTTTACAGGAAGCACCAACTTAGGCATCAATTCCATGGGAAAAAAAGGAAGCTAAAAGCATGGAGGTGTCCCTTGGGCCCTCTAAAATTTCTAATATTGCTATGTTGAATGACCTCCTTATTATCTCCCCTAAAAATAGAAAATGGTCTATCAACATTGGTAGCAAATTCCTCCCATCGTCCCCTAAAAAAATAGCATTGAAAATGAATGCTTGAATACCCAAGATGCCACCCGCATTAAAAGGAAAGCCCCTACCCCTATCATGTCAAAAAAAAGAAGAAGAAAAATTTAAGTTGTGCTAAGGATGATAGGGGTCTCATCAACATTCCTGATACAAAGGTGAGCAACATCCTCTTCTACTTCTAGAGAACACCTTGTTGTCTTCTAGGTGTCGTAGATCTTCCAGATTAGCCAATCTACCTATTATGGGTATTTATTTAGAGACTAAAGGTAAATAGGATATTTCTTCCTCAGATAAATGTGAGGATGAATTTGATGATGACAAGTTTCTTCCTCATCCTGAGGATTATGAGGATGATATACTTAGTGTGGATTGGAAGGCACACTTGTAGATTGAGGCTATGAAAGATCAATCTGAGGAAAATAAGTAGGAGTTGGGTCACAATGTTGAGGAGGAGTTGCATGATGAAGAGAAGAAAGATGTTGATAAGGAGGAAGATGATAAGGATGGCATTGAAGTTGAAAAGGAAGAAGTTGATGTTGAAGAAGGAAATAAAAAAGATGATGGAAAGTCAGGAGAGAAAGATAGATTTGATAGAATAGATAGTGAGAAGGAATTTCCTACTCATGTTAGATCTAATTGGAGACCTTATAGCAGAAGGTAAAGGATATGGAAAGTAATATGAAGGTCAGTAATGAAAAAATCAAAATAATGGAATTGGCTATCTAAAACCTTACTTCTATCACTCAAGGAATAATGTTGAAAGTTATCATGGGACTATCTCGGGAAACTCTAAAAGTAATAAGTAGAGATAGAAACTTGGTAAAGATAAAGACTTTTAGTTGGCTAAAGTCAACAACAAAAAATGGAAGAAGGTACAAATCAAAGATGATTGGGAGGTGTCACTTGAAACTCTGTTGGATTATTGAGACCTTATCAAATGAGTTTTTCTAGGTCTTTTGTGTTGTTTCTTTTGGCTGCTAGTGTTGTTGTTTTTGTGCTTTTGGTTTTCTTTTTCTTTTTCTTTTGTTTCCAATAGGTCTATGTGCCTTGTTGATCTTTTGATGGCCAACATACATTTTTTCTAGGTTTTGTTTTTGCTATTGTTTTGAACTCTAGGGTCAAGGCCCCTTTTCCTTGCTTATATTATAAAAAAAACCTTTCTATGCTAAGTTATCCAAATTTGAGTTTGAATTAACTGAGATTCTTTACCTGGGTCACATAATAAGTTCCAAGGGTGTTCAAGTAGATCAATAGAAGATTCAAGCAATTCTAGAGTAGCCTCCACCTACCAATCTAACATAGTTGAAAGGATTCCTTGGGCTATGTTGTTACTACAAGAGGTTTGTGAAGGGATTTTCTTAGTTGTCTCTTCCATTGATTAATTTGACCAAGAAAGGAGCCTTTACATGGTTCGAGGAGGCTTATAAAACTTTTGACAAGTTTAAGGAAGTAATCAAATCATGCCTAATGCTTGTTATTCTTGATTTTCAATTAACTTTTGTAGTTGGATGTGATGCATCTAAAGAAGGTGTTGGGGATGTCCTAACTCAAAAGGGACATCCAATTTATTTTGAGATCATAAAATTGTCTTTTAGAGAATCATATTCCATTTATGATAAGGAAATGTTGGAAATCATGCATGCACTAGAAAAGTTTAAACAATATCTTTTTTGTGGGAAATTTGTTGTGAAGACATACCATAATAGTTTGAAGTACTTTTTGAATAAAATATTTGAATGAACACCAAAAAAAATGGGTAATAAAGTTGCAAGAATATGATTTTGAAATAGAGTATATGAAGGGCAAGAGAAATGTGGTGGTTGATGCACTTTCTAAGAGGCCTAGTTTATGTTCATTGTCTAATATTTCTACTAATTAGAAAGACACTATCATTGGTAAATATGATAAGGATTCATTTTAATATGATGATTTGGATGAATTAGTGGAGGATTAAATGTACATAGTGATAGATGGGATAATCTACTACCAAAATAAATTTGCTAGAATGAAAAATCAAGGAGAATATTTTAAGGGTTTTCCATGAAACTCCCTTAGTTGGACATAAAGGATACTATAAACCATACATGTATGTTCATGATATATTTTCATGGAAGGGGCTAAAAGAGGATGTTCATAGGAATATTAAAGAATTCATGTATTGCCATCAAAACCAAGGAGAACAAAATTTTCCTATAGACCTACTTCAACCACTTCCAATACCTGAACAAAAGTGGGAAAGCCTTTCCATGGAATTTATCATGAGGCTTCCTAAGTTCTAAGGTAAATATATATTTTTTAATAATGGGTAAATGCTTTTGACCCAGAGCTATGAATTAGTGAGGTCACAAACTGGGGACCTCGTCCCCAATTTAAACATTCAACAATTACACCCCTAGTGGGGTTTGAACCTTGATGGCAAGAACAACACCACAATAATTTAACCATC
This sequence comes from Sequoia sempervirens, assembly GCA_007258455.2. Taxonomy (NCBI): domain Eukaryota; kingdom Viridiplantae; phylum Streptophyta; class Pinopsida; order Cupressales; family Cupressaceae; genus Sequoia; species Sequoia sempervirens. The sequence goes on from VDFB02252616.1 coordinate 137,674,734, forward strand.
AAACCATGCCACTATTGGCAAGTTCCAAGGTAAATATTACATTTATATAGTGGTGGATAGATTTAAAAGGTATGTACATTTATTTCTAATCAATTTAGAGTTTAAGGAACTCCAATTAGCATAATTATTTTCCAAAGAAGTTTTCAGATTGCATGGGTTGCCAAGAAGCATTGTTAGTGACAAATATAGTGAATTACTTAGCTCTTTTTGGAATGATATTTTTCATTTATTACGAATATAAATCTCACCAAACACAAGATACTATAAAAAAAAGTGGTCAAATGGAGATTTTTAACAAGTGGATAGAGGGGTAGTTGAGGAATTGTGTATCAAATCAACAAACTACTTGGGTCAAATGGTTGCACCTAGGAGAGTATTGTTACAATACATGATATCAAATGTCTGTTGGTATGCATCCATTTTGAGCTATATATGGTTATGATGTACTCTTTTTGTTGATTCATTATTTACAAATAGTAGAGTACATGCAACACATGATTTTATTAATCAAATTCAAGGAATTTTGAGATCACTAAAGGACAATTTACAACAAGCTCAAAATCAACAAAATATGTATGCCAATTTAAAGAGAAAAAAAAAGAGTATTTGAGGTAGGTGATTTGGTTTTTATGAGATTAAAACCTTATAAAAATAGTTCTTTGAATAAGAATGGGGTTGAAAATCTTAAGCCTAGGTACTTTGGACCCTATAGAATTATCATGAGGATTAGTGAGGTTCCTATGAGTTGCAGCTTCCACATGACATATACCACCCTTGGCTGATAAAGATAAATTTATTTTGATTCCTAGAAAAAGTCTTGGATACTAGGGAAAAAAGGTTGAGAAATAGGAGCATTACATAATATTTGATCAAGTGGGAGAAATTTCCAGTTGAGGATGCCACCTAGGATCCCGATTAAAGATACTTGAGCATCCTAATTTATATTCTTGAGGGAAATAAATATTGGGGAGGGAGGAATTTTCATGTCCCCTTTCCAAAAATAGTAGACTCCATTGGTTAACTAATTCATTCCCATTTTTGTGTGGGTTAATAGAAATTTCAAAGGGAAAATAACAATTTAATATTTCAAATTGTCCTAATATTTCTTATTTTATGAGAAAATTAAATACAAAACTTAATATTTCAACTTGAGTAGGCATTGAGAATCTTCAAGAGCTAACTAGTGGTTAATTGTCATTTACTAAAGCATCTTTGGGAAATTATCTTTTTTCTAATTTTGGTTGATAGTTAAAAAGTGAGACCTAATTTGATTTCAAATTCTTTTCCCTCCTAAAAATTGGTGTGCAAATTCTTGGGTACTCGATTTGGGAAAGAAACATATAAAATATGAAAAATTTCTCATTTGGATTCAGTTAGTATTTTGCAAAAAACTTCTCTATTGTACTTGCATTCTACACATCTTTTGTGGACCAAAACCCACTAAAGATTATAGTCAATGGATGAAAACCCATTAATTTTTAGGATAAAAGGATGAAAACCATTTCATTTTTTCAAGAATTTTCATATAGAGATTGCATTGGGAATAAAGAATAAAAATTATTATAGATTTGTGTTGTGTGTATGTTGCAGGTTTCAAGTGAAGGGTTTGTGTGGAGAAATTGCAGTTTGGCATGAATTGTTAGTTGGTATTTTGTTTTGGAGCAGCAATTTTTTCTATTCATTTTTGTTTCTAGATATGTTCCAACAATTATGCATGTTCATTCCTATTGATTCTAGTTTAAGTGTAGATTGTGTGTTGATTGGGTAGTTTGTAAAGTGATTTTGTATTGCTTTTTGGCTGTGGATTGTAGTAAGATCTCCATTATTTTTTTGTTATTGTTGTTTATTTTATATTGTATTAGCCTATTTTGTGTAATTTCATCAAAAAAATATTAAGAAAAATTTCAAGATGTTTGGGTGTGAATTTGATGTAATCGAGTGTTAGTTTGCTCAATAAAAATTACAATTACTTGTGGATACTTTGATATATCTTTTTCTAGCCTAAAATTATTTGAGATATATTTATTTTCTTCAATTTTTTGTACTTTTCCTTTTTTTAAGAATAATTATCAAATTCATTTCATTAGGGATATTACACAAGGGCCCTACTTCTAATGGGTTTCTGTTGTGTGAGGGAGCTTCACTGTTAGTTGTAGGGTGGATAACACCTTTGTGGAGGTGTCTCCTATTGTTGGGTCCTATGGTTCAAATACAATATTGCCATGGATATAATATGGTGTTGCATTAGTGGAGGGTTATGCCAATTCATGATTTGGTGTGTTGTCTAAGGTTCCTTTTATTAAACCTATGAGTCGTAGTTTTCCATGCTTGATGAGGCTCCTATACCTGGTGATTTTATGCCTATTCCATGCTGGGGTGAAACTTTCCATGACTCACTTGGATCTTGTTTCTCAATGATGATTCTTGATGCCTTGGTCAACAAAGCCTATACTTTCATGGGAAATTCTCTGATAGGGAGGTTCTTAGGCTCTCATATGAACATAGACGATGTTTATAGTTGGGATTCAAAAAGATGGGGTGTTGTTGGTCAGTTTTAGGTAGCCAAAATTAATGATGCTTTCTTCCTATTATCCTTCTAATCCCTTGAGAAGAGTAAGTGTATATTTTAAGGAGGACCTTAGTTCATTGGAAAATTTGTCCTCTATTTAAAAAATGGACTACTAGATTCAATGTGTCCAATAAAAGAATTAACTAGGTCCCTATTTGGGTGAGGTTCCTTGTGCTCCCTTTGGAATACTAAAATGAAGATATCATAAGAGGTATTGATAATGCTCTTGGTTCTTTAATTATTGACAGGGTAAAAAAAACATGAAACACTAGTGTCACAACCCCTATTTCAATAAGTAATTATAATTCAATAATAATATTTTGATGCATTTAATATTTAATTTAGTTGAATGATTATATTATTCGTACTTCTCAATGTTTAATTAAATTAATTTATAGTGAAATAAAATGGAAAGGAAATGAAAGAATTAATTAAAATTAATTAAATATTTCCTTTTGACAATTTATGGATAATGTTTTGGCAATGGAATGATATTTCTTTACTATTTATTTGGAATGAATATTTAATTTACAATTAAAATGGAATTCTTTATTATTTACCAAGGATAAATATTATTTTAATTTCAAGATTAGGTTATGGGAAAACTAAAGGAAATCTTTAAAAGGAGGAAAAGGAATAACGAAAACACACACGAAATAGCTTTTGTTGATTTTTCTTATCTTGGTAAAAGGGAATAACTAAACTTGGGTACCTAGGAGAGGGTTTTTGAAGCATCATTAATTCATGCAAAAGGGGATCATTATCCACAACTTTCGCTCATTTCTCAATTTCTCACTCCCAAAAAAGCAAGCAACAAAGAGAACATAATTGAAAAATGTGATTAGTTACTTCAAGAATGCACAAAATTGCATGCATGCATTTGGAAATACTTGTTCAAGAAACTTATCTTGCTATTTAAAGGAGGAGAGGAAAGTGGGTTCGATGGTTTTTACAGGGAAGTAATTGGTTTGAGAGGGATGATAAGGAAGAAACGAGAATAAAAGAGGAGCTTTTCAAGGTATGCTCTGCTTCACATCCTTGTAGCAAAACAATGACTTTTGTTATCTAAGCCTCTATGTAATCAACACCTTTGCAAATGATCTTGATGTATATTCTTTGAAAACAAAGTGCATTGTTCTATTGTATTTTAGGATTTGATGCTTGTTTATGGGAATTTTCCATGATTTAGTAAATTGATCCAGTAAAAATTTTATCTGTCAATTTGATTTGATTTGGTTCACTCTTGCATTCAATTTATTTCACAAGTCATTTTAAACCCTCAACATGCATTCAAAGGTCACTCCCTGTTTGGCTCTATTCTCTCTCATTTTGGAAGAAGCCTAGTTTTAGCTATCTGAATTCTAAATAAAATTAGTCCTACACCTTTATTTTAGTAACCTTCTTACTGTCTTTCATGAGTTCTCTTATTTTATTAATCTCAGTCTGTTTTGATGGTCAATTGCATATCTTTAGAATAGAAGACTTTGTTCCATCCTTTGGGTACACTGTGAGTTTAAGAATCTTTTGCAGAGTGGTTTAATCCTAATCCATGGCTAAATATGGTGAATGATTAAAGCCCCCGGCCACACACCCCCTATGAGGTGGCTACACTGTGGAGGCAGTGCCCTCCCCATATCTTGAAGACATTTAGCTTTGTTGCACTTTTGCATATTTTCAATCCTTCCATATTATATACGTTCATAGCCTTCTTATAATATGGATTCATGTGGAATGAAACCATAGAGAAAACTAGACCCTTGTAAAGTCCTTGTAGAAAAGTAATTATGCTTATGATGCTTTAAAGATCTTTATACAACTTATGTGATAATAAAGTATACCTACATGAAAACATGTGGTATAAGGATTTGGATTTAGAGATGGATTTAAATTTTGGAAACTTAATATCTTGAACTCCTTGAAAATTTGTGGTGTCTTAAGGGTAATGATTATTGAGGGTTGTAGATGCAAAATGGTTTTCCTTATATCTCTTATTGGGGTGTAAGTTGTCTCGTTGTCTATATCTATTATTTGGTTATAGATAAGTAACTCCTGATTTATTTTTCAAATCATTAGATTTTCATGTTAAAAGGGTAAACTTAATAACCAAATATAATGAAAATGGTAACTGCTTTACCTATAGTGGGTAGATATGCAATGTTAAGGATAGAACATTTAGTACATGTTTTACTTGGTAGTTATTTATAATTTTTTCCTAAGGCAATGCCTAAATTATATTCAAATAGGAAAATGTTACTTGATACTGAAACATGAATCTAAAATATGGTATTGATTAACCACTAGATAGCTTGGACATGTAAAGATAGTATATAAATTCTTGGATGAATTAATGAGTATGCTGAATTAAGTGATTAAGTTTAATATAATGAATTGGTTGGACTTGCTTAATAGATGTGGAATGTGTTAGAAGGAAAATGAGTAGGTCAATATGCTGAATATGTAGTTTAGATTGAATATCTTGAATAAGAGGAAGTGAATGATATGTTGAATATATGAAGTATGTTGGAAAATATAGTAAGTTGAATAGGTTGGAAGGATACGATGATTAGGTGAATACATTAAAATTATAGATCTAAGATCTTATTATATCAAAGAAAAATTAAGGGAACTTGTTAAGTATGCATTTATTCTATATCTCATCACTTGGAAGTAAAGTTATGAATCTTATTTATTGAAAACATTAAGTAGTGTTACCTTCTATATAGTATTCTTTTATGAGTGAAAGATTCTTACCGTCATTGTTATAATAGTAACCCACAATGATTAATCATCATTCATGTGTCATGTTTGTATTTGAGCTAATATTTGTGGTAAAGATTTAATGAGTCAAGAAGCATTCAAGTCAAGATCTATCACAATCAAGCAAGATCTTAATGATAGAGTTTTGGTAAATTGCGACATCATAATGTGATCATTCTTCATTCATTTATTTTATTTAATTTCATTTTAAGGTTTGAATACCAAAACAGGGTTTGACCAAGGCAAACACCTATTCACTAATAATAGATTGCAGGTCTAGGTAGATGACACATTGATGAGCAAGCATTTCTTGTGTATGTATCATTGATTCATTGATGTATGTTACTCAGTTTAAATTTAGTGATGAAAGTAATTTAATTATTCCTCTGCACATTTGTACAACTCCTTTTTTTCTATTAATTTAATTTGAAAATTAAGGTATATAATTTAGTAATTATGTTTTTCCAGACCTTACATTTTGGTATCAAAGAACTTAGGTTCAACACTCGGGCCTCGAGTCTTCTGTGCTTAGGTTGCATTGTAGTACATGAACCTGTTGTATTGTATAGAAAACCCTAGTTATGTGTGATTCTTTGATGGGGTGAAGCCACAATAGTGGTTTACAATTGAAGTGAGGAAGGAAAACTCACAGAAAATGAATGCATGGAAAAAATATTTATTTTAGGGGTTTGTACGAACATACTGGTTCGACCAAACCCATTAGGGGTTCGCTGGAACCTGGGTTCAGGCGAACCCTTTTAATGCTTTCCCACAAAAAATGCCAACAAAAACCCTTATAAAAGGGGAGTTCGAATGAACCAGGGTTCGAATGAACTAGGGTTTGAATCAACCAGGGTTCGAATGAACCCTGTTTCGAGCAAACCCCTAGGGGTTCACTCGAACCCCTAGGTGTTCACTCGAACCCCTGGGTGTTCACTCGAACCCACTCGAACCCCTGGGGGTTCATTTGAACCCCCCTTATTCCTCATCCCTCCTTTGAGACACAAAAAAAACCCTAAATTTTGGCACTTCAGAGCTCGGGTTGATGATCAAAATGGATGAATCTTCACAAACCCAGCTGGAATCAGGTAGTCCTTAGAACAAGATATCCAACAAATATAATATTAATATGTTTTGGTTTTATTATGTATTTGTTTTTTAGTTTTATTAAACATAGGTTTTTCATCGAAAATGAAGGTCTATGTTCGCACATGTGGAAAAATAGCAGATTATCAAAAAAAAATCTGAAAAATATGAGTGCACTAGATATTGAAGTCCTTGATCTAACAAAAATAAAATTGAATTTCAATATATACAAAAAGTTATGCATTATATAGTCGCTATGTCTGAAATGTAATTGGTTTGACTTCAAAACTTGATTAAAGAAAAAATATTCAATAAAAAACTATCTAACCAAGTGGAAGCACTAGATATCAGAGTTATGAATCTAAATTCAAAAGAATTATTATTTTATCCTTCATGGAAAAAAGTTATGCATTATACGGTTTGCGTCACTTTTTAAAAATGTTGTTTTTTGAAAAAAACTAGTTTTTGTGGGAGATGGAAAAAGAAGTGTAAAATGATTCCAAAAATTTTGAAAAAAATATTTTTAGAATCTACAAAAAAAATGTGATGAGACTCTAGTTTGCATTATCTTCAAATTCTTCACGGTTTAGCCACTATAGCTACTTGAATGTGAAGATTTAGTTAAAAATAATAATTTCAGTGTCCAGTTTGGCCAAAAATTGTAAACCACTATTATGGGATCACCCGATGGTTAGTTGGAACTGATTAGAAGTTTAGATTTAGTCCGATCATTCAGAAATATAGAGGTGTGAGACCTCTTCGCGTTAGTCGTGATTTCGTAAGAATTGCTAGTAAGAGTGATAATGACTATTTGAAATAAGCCAAGATGGATGAATTATAGTGTTATCTGAAGAGAGCCAAGATGGATAGTATATGGTGACAACCCTTGAATGATGATGTGGCAATGAAGGTGAATTAATAAGAAAAGTAAATTATGAAGAGAGATCTCTCTAATGATGTAAAGGATGAATGAGTTGATAAGATACAAGGGAAGAAGAAAAGAAGAAACTTCTGATAAGAGGAAGAAGAAAGTCATTTATGAAGTAGATAAATGGATAATAATAGATAAATATTGGTTGAACCTTCTCGAAGGTAAGAAACCTAAGAAGGATGCTTAAGGCAAGAATGTTTGTGACAGTGCTAGGAATTGGGAAAGTTGATTGTTGAGTAACATCTTATTCCTATGGGATTTGGGATCTATTGAATCCATGAGACCATGTGAAAGTGCAAGGTCCTGATGTCTTAAGAATCTTTTATGTTTGATTGTTATTAGTGAAAGTACGTTTACATATGTACTATATGAGAATGATACTAGTAATGCACTTCTCATGCTATGTGTGAATGACACATATGTATGTATGATTGTGTGCATATCATAGAAAATTGTTACCTTAATTGTACTTACATCTATACTTGAATGAGAAAATGTTCACTATACTAATGCGAGTGATGCACTAGAGTAAGTTCTTGATTCCTTTGTGTGGATAAAGCACTTGAGTAATTATTGCATTCCGTATTTGTATGTGAGATATACTTTTGATACTCATTGTGTTTATTGGATCAAGTAATGATCACTATAACTGCATTATTGCAATTTATGCTTATTTCATCTTTTGTGTGAGCAATGCACTTGTCTGAGAGATTCACTTACCATATTCATTGTATGAAAACTTGAATGAGTAATACACATTGTACATACGAGACATGTTCCATATTTGTGTGAGTGAGGCAGTAGAAGTAAATTATGTATTCATACCCTGTGTGAATTAGGCACCAGGGGTTTATGTATTCTTGTTTGTTAATCATTCATTTTATGTGCATTTGAGCATGTTATGTACTATTATATCATCTGGTCCTTATTTTATGCAATTTGATTTTTCTTGTTGAATTTGCTATTTGTGATAAATTTTAAGCTTACCTTCTAGGACAGGATGCCGAATGTGGGGCAACAAAGAAGCTAATCTTCTTTTCCAAGATCAACCAAAATTTTGTATATATGCTTTGGCCAAAGTGAGTTGTACTGTTGAAATAGACGGATAATGAATGCCTAGAATTTCTATATGTTTCTCTTCCACATCCTGTATGCAAGAAATATGTTCATTCTAGTATAAGAGTCCATATAAGGCATCAAGCATGCATCGAGAGTTTCCCTCCTACCCTTTTGTTTAAGGTTTCTAGGCACCTCATGCAACACCAGGTGTTCTTCGAGTTAGGAAGAATCTCGAGGAAGTGTTATGCTTCATGTTTGGGTGGGAAAAGCACCTTAACCATAATCTTGACCTTCAGCTTGTGGAAGACCATTAGGTTATGGTAGCTAAAGATTGATTAAATGTTTTATTTTCTTTGTGTAATTCAATATGTATCATTGCATGGATCATTGTATGGCTTGTTTAGTCAATTGATGTAATGCACTTCTTTTGGATGCACTCTTGTTGCATTTGTAAAAAGGAAAAGTATTATACATATCATACCTTTATGGATACCTTTGTTAATAAAAAATTACTTTTTCCAATTGAGACTTACTTTTTATTGTGAAAATTAGTAACTGGTTGAATCAGTATTGAGCTCTTGATGATCTTCTTGAAATATGGTATTCTGGGTTGCTATGGTAATCAACTTGAACCTTTTGTTTAGTAAGTGATCTTCTTATCTTTAATGTTTCTAATAATGTTGAAAAAATGAACTATTTCTTTCTATCAGTAAATATCTTAGAATACAAAAAAGAATTGAATAAGATATATAAGATTGTACGAAAGGAATGAATTAGTTGGCATAATTTTATTAGAGTAAATTTGATGAAGCCATGATGTGCTAATGAGGTGTACAAGTGTGTGAATGTCAACCAAAAGAATTTTGTTGTTATGAATAGATAGGTGCTTGAAGTAAACGATATCTTTGTCAGGTGGGCCGATTGCAACATTAAAGTAGAATAGAGTAAAGAGGTATGAAATTTTTATCTTTAGTTAAGTTGATCATTAGGATGATGATTCTTTAAGGGGGGAAGGATGTCACAACCCCTATTTCAATAAGTAATTATAATTCAATCATACTATTTTGATGCATTTAATATTTAATTTAGTTGAATGATTATGTTGTTCATACTTCTTAATGTTTAATTAAATTAATTTATAGTGAAATAAAAGGGAAAGAAAATGAAAGAATTAATTAAAATTAATTAAATATTTCATTTTGACAATTTATGGATAATGTTTTGGCAATGGAATGATATTTCTTTACTATTTATTTGAAATGAATATTTAATTTACAATTAAAATGGAATTCTTTATTATTTACCAAGGATAAATATTATTTTAATTTCAAGATTAGGTTATGGGAAAACTAAAAGAAATATTTAAAAGGAGGGAAAGGAATAACAAAAACACACATGAAATAACTTTTCTTGATTTTTCTTTTCTCGGAAAAAGGGAATAACTAAAATTGGGTACCCTGGAGAGGGTTTCTGAAGCATCATTAATTCATGCAAAAGGGGATCATTATCCTCAAATTTCGCTCAATTCTCAATTTCTCACTCCCCAAAAAGCAAGCAACAGAGAGAACATAACTAAAAAACATGATTAGTTACTTCAAGAATGCACAAACTTGCATGCATGCGTTTGGAAATACTTGTTCAAGAAACTTATCTTGCTCTTTAAAGGAGGAAAGGAAAGTGGGTTCAATGGTTTTTACAGGGAAGTACTTGGTTCAAGAGGGATGATAAGGAAGAAACAAGAATAAAAAAGGAGCTTTTCAAGGTATGCTTTGCTTCACATCCTTGTAGCAAAACAATGTCTTTTGTTATGTAAGCCTGTGTGTAATCAACACCTTTGCAAATGATATTGATGTATATTCTTTGAAAATAAAGTGCATTGTTCTATTGTATTTTATGATTTGATGGTCGTTCATGGAAATTTTCCCTGATTTAGTAAATTGATACAGTAAAAATTTTATTTGTCAATTTGATTTTATTTGGTTCACTCTTGCATTTGGTTTATCATTCAAGAGATTCTAGACCCTCAACATGTATTCAAAGGTCACTCCCTATTTGGATTTATTCTCTCTCATTTTTGAAGAAGCCTAGTTTTAGCTGTCTGAATTCTAAATAAAAGTAGTCCACCTTTTTTTGGTAACCTTCTTACTCTCTTTCATGAGTTCTCTTATTTTATTAGTCTCACTCTATTTTGATGGTCAATTGCATGTCTTTAGCATATAATACTTTTTTCCATCCTTTGGGTATGTTGTGAGTTTAGGAATCTTTTGCAGAGTGGTTTAATCCTAATCCATGGCTAAATATGGTGAAGGCTTAAATCCCCTGGCCGTACACCCCCTATGAGGTGGCTACGCTATGGAGGCAACACTTGATGCAGTCAAGGTAGGAGGATCCAATTAAGGATAGTCTAACCTTGTAGCCTAAATTACTAATTCCATGATCACACAAATGCACAACATAAATTAACAGCTAATCCACAGAAAGATCAAAGACATTCATGAACACCAAACACAAGATTTATCCTAGGAAAACCCTAATAGGGAAAAATCCAACCTTCAAAGCTCATCCTCATTATATTAAATATCAAAACACAATTACATATGCCTCTCAGGCTTCCCAAATTCTAGGCCATAGCTCAGGAGTTGCAAATAACTCATATAATAACAATTTTCCAATGACTGTTTCTTCTGCTCCACACTCGCCTTGCTTTGCGATCCTTCCGAATTTGAATACTTCATCACCATGCTTCATACTTCGTATTCTCCAACACCTTGTCAATCTACCTTCCTCCCTCCCATCATAACAAATCCTCTCTCCTCTATTTATATCATCTGCAAATAATTTAACTCTTAACATGTTAGCCCAATTACAACGACTAGAAATATAACGTGCCAACTTAGATAGGTCGGCCCTAAACAATAACAACTTACAATGTGAATCAAACAAGGTCCACCATAAAAAATCTAGGACCCAAAACAACATCCTCAATCATGAAAACACCTTCCAAATTATTCCTCAAAGATCCACAACATGCCACAATGCCTTGTTGGCCAAGAACATGGAAAAAATAAACTCTCAAAAGAAAAATCACCAATCGCGGGCACACAGATCAATGTGGACCAAAAAAACATGATCTAGAAACATCCACAAGCCTCACAAATCACCACTGAAATGTATACAACAACTCCACATACTAGAATCACATCATCTTCCCTCAGGAACACCAACTAGAATAACTGAACAACTGTCAGCACACAAATCTTCACAACTCAATCGATCCTTCATGCGGATCTCTAAAACTTAACATGGTTAAACTAGGTATCCTCAACGACAAATCCTTTAATCCACAACCTTTGTTCATCAAAATACTGAGCTAGCCATGCTGATGGCTAAACTGAATTTCACTGTCAACTACCTCAATTTTTTGAATACTTCTGGATGCCCCTTCATCAGACTCTTAGGCTTATTTGAAAAGTGAGCCTCTTCACTTTGGTCTATACGATATCAAATCCAATATTGTCTCCTTAAATTGGTTCGGCGATCTATCCATAGGTACTTGCAACTGCCCCAAGGTCAACGTTCTGTTCAAGTCCACCTTGCAAAACTATCTCGAGTTGTAATTGGTTCAATGTTCTACTTGCAGGCCTTGCATTGCCTTACTAGTCGGTGATCTGAGCAAGCCCACCCTACAAGTTGCCTCAAGTTCTTCATCTTGTCATGGTCAAGGTTTGGAGATCTACTTGCAAGCCTTACACTGCCTCATTGGTTGGCGGTCTGAGCAAGCCTTCTCTGCAAGTTGCCTCAAGATCATTGTCTTCTTCTATTTCCTCATTCACATTTACTTCACTTTGGTACATAAAACTTCTCCTTAATATCAATGCTTCACCCTCTTTCAGATCTATGAAATCTAATTCCTCCAAAGGTTCCCCTTCCTCTACATAAACTAATTCAGGCTCTTCTTCATCTACACAAACTATCTCTGCATCTTTTACTGCTTCTCTTTCATTAGGTTCTTGATGACACTCAAAACTTGATTCTTTCTTCCTCCAAATTCTTCTATGCTCTGCATAAGGTCTTCTTTCTCTGCATCTTGATCCCTCTTTTCCTCCAACATATGAGTTCTTCCATCTGTATGATCTTCTAAGCATACAAGTAACATGATTCCATTTTTCTCCATCAATCCATCCATAATTCATGTGCTTACAATCTATCATAGACTTTCTCCTTCTCATCTTATCCCAACACATCTTTTTAGAATGATTCCTTAATCCACATAACTTACAAGGATATAGATCCCAACACAATACCTTTTCATGTCCATGCCTATTACAATGTGAACAATACATACTTTTTCTTCCCTGATTCAAAATTGCAATAACATTCTTACCTCTGTCATATCGAAGTCCTCCACTTTTGGATCTCATTATTGGTTCAACAGGCTTTGTAATTCCTTTCTAATGATTTCCCAATCATTTCCCTTCATATACCATTCTCTACATGATTTTGAAACCAATACCATCACCAACAATTATAGGCTTCATTACATTGTTATCGTCAACTTCACCTTCTAAATAAACTTCTGCAACATCACACAAATCATTAGTATCACAAGAAACATCACAAAGTTTAGTCGTAGATCTCAGATTCGCATTTTCCCTCCAGCATATTGTAAGTGACTGCTCCAACTGATCAACATGTTTCTTCAAACCAAATATCTCCTTCTTCTGCAAACTGTTCTCCTTGTTCAACTCTTTCAAACTTTCCTCCAGATCTCTATTCCTCTTTTCCACCTTCTTAAACAACTTGAAACCTTCTATAAATTCCTTTTAAAGATCTTCAAACATATCCAGCTTTGCTTCTAGTTCTTCATTTCTCCTTCTAACATCTTTCAGTTCTTCTTCAAGAGCATCATACTTGTCTCCTCCTAGTTCTTTTATCTTCTCTATAAATTTTGAATTACACTTCTTGATTTCACACAATTCTTCCTCCAAAGTATCCCTTTTGCACATTAGGGTTTCATTTTCCTTCTTCATCCTCTTCCCAATCTTCCCCACTAAAAAAAATTAGATAAACAACCAAATTCAGATGCTTACTCGAATCTTTCTTTTCTCGATATTTCTTCTATGATGACACTTATTACTTCTAGGGTTTCCCACTTCTTTCAACACTGTCTTCTTTCCCAACAAATTCAAAACCAGCTAACAAACTTGAAACTAGATCTGATACCATTTGATGCAGTCAAGGTAGGAGGATCCAAAAAAAGACAGTCTAGCCTTGCAGCCTAAATTACTAATTCCATGATCACACATATGTACAACGAAAATTAACAGCTAATCCACATAAAGATAAAGACATTCATGAACACCAGACACAAGATTTATCCTGGAAAAACCCTAACAGGGAAAAACCCAGCCTTCAAAGCTCATCCACATTATATTAAATCTCAAAACACAATTACATATGCATCTTAGGCTTCACAGATTCTAGGCCATATCCTAGGAGTTGCAAATAACTCATATAATTACAATTTTCCAATGATTGTTTCTTCTACTCCACACTTGCCCTGCTTTGTGATCCTTCTAGATCAGAATAATTCATCATCATGCTTCATAATTCATATTTTTGAGCACCTTGTTGATCTACCTTCCTCCCTCCCATTGTAACAAATCCTCTCTCCTCTATTTATATCATCTGCAAATCATTTAACTCTTAACATGTCAGCCCAATTACAATGGCTAGAAATATAACATGCCAACTCAGATAGGTCAACCCAAAACAATAACAACTTATAATGCGAATCAACCAAGGTCATCCACAACAAATCCAAGACCCAAAACAACATCCTCGATCATGAAAACACCTTCCAAATCATTCCTCGAAGATCCACAACACGCCACAATGCCTTGTCGGCCAAGAACATGGAAAACATAAATTCTCAAAAGAAAAATCACCAATCACGGGAACACAGATCAATGTGGACCAACAAGACAAGATCTGGAAACATCCACAAGCCTCATGAATCAGCATAGAAACATCCAAAACAACTCCACATATTTAAATCACATCATCTTCCCTCAAGAACACCAACTAGAACAACTAAGTTACAACTGTCAACACACAGATCTTCACAACTCGATCGATCCTTCATGCAGATCTCTAAAACTTAACATGGTTAAACTAGGTATCCTCAACGACAAATCCTTTAATCCACAACCTTTTTTCATCAACGTACTCAGCTAGCCTTATTGATGGCTAAACTGAACTTCACTACCAACTGCTTCAATTTTTTGAATACTTCTAGATGCCCCTTCATTAGACTCTCGAGGTTATTTGAAAAGTGAGCCTCGTCACTTTGGTCTATACTATATCAAATCCAATATTTTATCCTTAAATTGGTTTGGCGATCTATCCACAGGTACTTGCAACTGCCTCAAGGTCAGCTTTCTGTTCAAGTCCACCCTTCAAAACTGCCTCAAGTTCTTTTAATTGGTTCAGCGTTCTACTTGCAGGCCTTGCACTGCCTCACTAGTCGGCGATTTGAGCAATCCCACCCTGCAAGTTGCCTCCATTTCTTCATCTTGTCATTGTCAAGGTTTGATGATCTACTTGCAAGCCTTGTACTGCCTCACTGGTTGATGGTTTGAGCAAGCCTTCTTTGCAAGTTTCCTCAAGATCATTGTCTTCTTCTATTTCCTCATTCACATTTACTTCACTCTGGTACATAAAATTTCTCCTTAAGATCAATGCTTCACCCTCTTTCGGTTCTATGAAATCTGATTCCTCCAAAGGTTCCCCTTCCTCTACATAAACTAATTCAGGCTCTTCTTCATTTGCACAAACTATCTCTGCATCTTTTACTGCTTCTCTTCATTAGGTTCTTGATGACACTCAACACTTGATTCTTTCTTCCTCCAAATTCTTCTATGCTCTGCATAAGGTTTTCTTTCTCTGCATCTAGATCCCTCTTTTCCTCGAACATATGAGTTCTTCCATCTGTACAATCTTCTAAGCATATAAGTAACATGTTTCCATTTTTCTCCATCAATCCATCCATAATTCATCTGCTTACAATCTGTCATAGGCTTTCTCCTTCTCATCTTATCCCAACACATCTTTTTAGAATGATTCCTTAATCCACATAACTTACAAGGATATAGATCCCAACACAATTCCTTTTCATGTCCATGCCTATTACAATGTGAACAATACATACCTTTTCTTCCCTGATTCAAACTTGCAATAACATTCTTATCTCTGTCATATGAAAGGTATTCACTTTTAGATCTCATTATTGGTTCAATAGGCACTGTAATTCCTTGTTGATGGTTTCCCAATCCTTTTCCTTCATATCCCATTCTCTGCATGATTTTGAAACCAATACCATCACCAACAATTATAGGCTTCATTAAATAATTATCTTCAACTTCACCTTCTAAAGAAACTTCTGCAACATCACACAAATCTTAGTATCACAAGAAACATAACCAAGTTCGAGCTTAGATCTTAGATTCTCATTTTCCGTCTAGCATGTTGTAGGTGACTACTCCAACTGATCAACATGTTTCTTCAAACCAAATATCTCCTTCTTCTGCAAACTATTCTCCTTGTTCAGCTCTTTCAAATTTTCCTCTAGATCTATGTTCCTCTTTTCCACCTTCTTAAACAACTTGAACCCTTATGTAAATTCCTTTTCAAGATCTTCAAACATATCCAACTTTGCTTCTAGTTCTTCATTTCTCCTTTTGACATCTTTCAGTTCTTCTTCAAGAGCATCATACTTGTCTCCTCCTAGTTCTTTTATCTTCTCCATCAATTTTGAATTACACTTCTTGATTTTGCATAATTCTTCCTCCAAAGTATCCCTTTCGCACATTAGGGTTTCATTTTCCTTCTTCATCCTCTTCCATATCTTCCCCATTGAAACAAATCAGATAAACAACCAAATTCAAATACTTACCTGAATCTTTCTTGCCTCGATCTTTCTTCTATGATGACACTTATTACTTCTAGGGTTTCACACTTCTTTCAACACTGTCTTCTTTCCCAAAAAATTCACAACCAACTAACATAATCGAAACTAGCTCTAATACCATTTGATGTAGTCAAGGTAGGAGAATCCAATTAAGGACAGTCCAGCCTTGCAGGCCAAATTACTAATTCCATGAACACACAGATGCACAATGGAAATTAATAGCTAATCCATAGAAAGATCAAAGACATTCATAAACACCACACACAAGATTTTTCCTAGAAAAACCCTAACAGGGACAAACCCAACCTTTAAAGCTCATCCACATTATATTAAATCTCAAATTTTTTTTACATAAGCCTCTCGGGCTTCACAGATTCTAGGCCACAACCCAGGAGTTGCAAATAACTCATATAATAACAATTTTCCAATGACTATTTCTTCTGCTCCACACTCTCCCTGCTTTGTGATCCTTCTGGATCAGAATACTTCATCACCGTGCTTCATTATTCATATTCTCGATCACCTTGTCGATCTACCTTCCTCCCTCCCATTGTAATAAATCCTCTCTCCTCTATTAATATCATCTGCAAATCATTTATCTCTTAACATGTCGACCCAATTACAATGGCTAGAAATATAACATGCCAACTAAGATAGGTCAGCCCCAAACAATAACAAATTACAATGTGAATCAACCAATGTCAGCCACAACAAATCTAGGACCCAAAACAACATCCTCAATCATGAAAACAACTTCCAAATTATTCCTCGAAGATCCACAACATGCCACAATGCCCTATCGGCCAAGAACATGGAAAACATAAACTCTCAAAAGAAAAATCACCAATCACAGGCACACAGATCAATGTGGACCAACAACACATGATCTAGAAACATCCACAAGCCTCACAAATCACCACAGAAACGTCCGCAACAACTCCATGTACTGGAATCACATCATCTTCCCTCAGGAACACCAACTAGAACAACTAAACAACTGTCATGTGGATCTCTGAAACTTAACATGGTTAAACTAGGTATCCTCAGCGACAAACCCTTTAATTGACAACCTTTGTTCATCAACGTACTGAGCTAGACATGTTGATGGCTAAACTAAACTTCACTATCAATTGCCTCAATTTTCTGAATACTTCTGGATGCCCCTGCATTAGTACCCTCCCCATGGGTTGTAGCCTGTGGGGAGGGAGTTTCCCTCCATAGATAGTGCACCCTCTATAGAGGGGTCGTGGGCCTTTTATAGCCCTAGTTTTGCAAGATTTCGGTCACGTTTTCCTTTAAAGGTACTTCAAATAGATTAATATGCACAGTATTTGATTACTGCAGTTTTTGTAATCCTAGATGCACTTCATATGCTTGAGGTCCTAGTAAATCAGAAAGTATAACCGTGTGGCCTTTCTTTATTACATATTAGATTTATTTGAGGTCAAAATTGATGAGGAGCACAATCTCCAATTTCAAGTTAGAAAGAAATGCATCACCAGTCTCTATGGCTTTAATAATCTTAGCGAGATTACTCTTGCTCTTTCCTCATGTATAAATAATTGTAATACTAAAAGCTAAACATTTTATCCTCTCGTTTTTTGTTAAAAGGATAAATAATGAGCACTGATAGATTACTCTGACACACACATAGTTTTGGATATGTACTGTGCATAAGATCGATCTGTGACAATTATGTTTTACCTATCATCAAATCTGTTCTAACCAACCAAGTTACCCTTGCTTACTCTTTGTAGGCATGGTCACTATCCCAAGGAATTAGAATATTCCTAAGCCAAGAACCTATATGGAAATCATCATTAAAAGTTTTGTAATGTAATAAATCTCCATCATATTTACCAAATTTATAATATCTTTACAAGAAAATGGTGTAAGAGGAAATCATAACTAGAGGCTACAATTCCTTGAAAACACAAATTATCTTGAAGAAATTTAGCTTTGTTTCACTTTTGCATATTTTCAATCCTTCCATATTATATATGTTCATAGCCTTCTTAGAATATGGATTATTGTGGAATGAAACCATAGAGAAAACTAGACCCTTGTAAAGTCCTTGTAGAAAAGTAATTATGCTTATGATGCTTTAAAGATCTTTATACAACTTACATGATAATAAAGTATACCTACATGAAAACATGTGGTATAAGGATTTGGATTTAGGGATGGATTTAACTTTTAGAAACTTAATATCTTGAACTCCTTGAAAATTTGTGGTGTCTTAAGGGTAATGATTATTGAGGGTTGTAGATGTAAAAAGGTTTTCCTTATATCTCTTATTGGGGTGTAAGTTGTCTCGTTGTCTATATCTATTGTTGGGTTATAGATAAGTAACTCCTGATTTATTTTTCAAATCACTAGATTTTTATGTTAAAAGGGTAAACTTAATAACCAAATATGATGAAAATGGTAACTGCTTTACCTATAGTGGGTAGATATGCAATGTTAAGGATAGAACATTTAGTACATGTTTTACTTGGTAGTTATTTACAATTGTTGCCTAAGGCGATGCCTAAATTATATTCAAATAGGCGAATGTTACTCGATACTGAAACATGAATCTAAAATATGGTATTGACTAACCACTAGATAGCTTGGACTATGTAAAGATAGTATATAAATTCTTGGATGAATTAATGAGTATGCTGAATTAAGTGATTAAGTTTAATATAATGAATTGGTTGGACTTGCTTAATAGATGTGGAATGTGTTAGAAGGAAAATGAGTAGGTCAATATGTTGAATATGTAGTTTAGATTGAATATCTTGAATAAGAGGAAGCAAATGATATGTTGAATATATGAAGTATGTTGGAAAAAATAGTAAGTTGAATAGGTTAGAAGGATACGATGATTAGGTGAATACATTGAATACCTTAAAAGTATAGATCTAAGATCTTATTATATCAAAGAAAAACTAAGGGAACTTGTTAAGTATGCATTTATTCTATAGCTCATCACTTGGAAGTAAAGTTATGAATCTTATTTATTGAAAACATTAAGTAGTGTTACCTTCTATATAGTATTCTTTTATGAGCGAAAGATTCTTACCGTCATTGTTATAATAGTAACCCACAATGTTTAATCATAATTCATGTATCATGTTTGTATTTGAGATAATATTTGTGGTAAATATTTAATGAGTCAAGAAGCATTCAAGTCAAGATCTATCACAATCAAGCAAGAGCTTAATGCTAGAGTTTCGGTAAGTTGCGACATCATAATGTGATCATTCTTCATTCATTTATTTCATTTCATTTCATTTCATTTCAAGGTTTGAATTACAAAACGGGGTTTGACCAAGGAAAACCCCTATTCACTAACAATTGATTGCAGGTCTAGGTTGACGACACATTGATGAGCAAGCCTTTCTTGTGTATGTATCATTGATTGATTGATGTATGCTACTCCATTTATATTTAGTGATGAAAGTAAATTAATTATTCCCCTGCACATTTGTACAACTACTTTTGTTCTATTAATTTATTTTGAAAATTAAGGTATATAATTTAGTAATTATGTTTTTCCAGACCTTACAAACACTTGGTTTTCACATGATTTTATGTCTATGTTGATATTGGTAAGTTGTTACCAAACACTAGTAAGCTACACTTTGTGTTGGGTGTATAGGAAAAGATCATCCAATATAAGTCTTCCTCATTGGCTTTCTCTCATTGCCATAGATTTGGGAATTCTTCCCACTCATGCCATGATTTCGAAGATAAGATCTATGCTTATTCCAAAAGGATCTTCCTTCTTATGGGAGCTTGGTGACTAGTGTTGAAGGAAATGATTGGGGCTTCTCTAGTGTAAGTGCACAAAAAAATCTAAGGAGCCTTCCCTAATGGACAAGAAAGATGTTTTATGTCCCTTGGTTCATGATTATTCTTTGAATTTAGGTAAGGGTTTGGACCTTTTTGTTGTGGATTACGTTGGGTACCTGAGGGGAGCGCTCGTTAAGGATAAAAATAAACTCAATGCTTCTCCTTAGGCTGAGATTATTTTTTGGATGGTTGGAACAATACATCTTGCTCTTCCTCTTATATTCTAGATGATCGTATGTAGATATATGTCCCAACCTTAAATATCAGAGTAATAGCTTCAAATATCTTCGTAAGGATGGTTTTGTGTAACTCTCATATAAGTAATTTGTTGGTTTTGATATTGTTTAAAATATTATTCTTTCTTTATTTGTCAATATTGTTTTTCTTTTTCTTATTATTTTATGCTTTGATTCTACTTCTCTCATTACAAGTTATATTTAACTATCTAATATGTTGTTCATTTGAGTACACCCATTAACCATATCATCCAATTGGTTGAACGGTATCAAAACATTGAAAGGTTCCAATCATTCCCATCAAATTTCCTTCAAAACAATTGAATTATATTAGACATATAATTATATTTACGGTAGATAAATGACTCTCTATAATGGTAATCAATATTAGCCTATACATGTTGCAAATATGTTGGTGGTCAGTGCAATATCATGGGGGTCCAAACTAGGCCTCTAAGTGGCGATGAAAATTCAGAAAATCAGAGTTAGGCAACTTGACATAAAAATTTGAATAGGTTATTAACATAATATGAAAAATATGTAAGAACAAAAGCTGTAGCAAACCGAATGTAGTTTCTAGACTACTAGTCCTTTTTTGGAATTTTTTAGGAAAAAAAGTAATTTTTTTTTTAGAAAATTTGAAATTTCAATGCAGTGGTACTAAATTTTCAAGAAAAAGATAAGAAGCGGGTGTATGTCTGACCACCCTAATTACAAGATAAAAATAATCTTTTTTTCTAAATTTTTCAATATAAGTAGAGGACACATGCCCGAATGTGCCATATTTTTTTTTTGTATCTTTTTTCCATGTAAATAATTAGTTATGATTTTTTTATTAGAACTTTTCAAATTTATTAAAACGTCTGTGTCTAACCACCATAACTTGGTAAAAAAATTATGAAACTCAATTTCTTTTTTATCCTATAGTATGTGAAGCATAGAATGTGGTGCATCTTGTAGATTCAAAAAATGTTATGTAGTTTGAAAGTTATAAAAGTTTTTCAATCAGCCTATCAATCAGGACTTTAGACGTAATGTACGTAGAAAATCAATAATAATTATTTATTAAATTTAAAATAAGGAAAAAGTTATATTGGTGGAAAGCTGAAATTTTTTTCTATAAACCTTTTTCTTTTGATGAAATCTGGATAAAAAAATGTCGTCAGCCATAAAGGTGAACTTTAGAAAACTAAGCAAATTTTCAAAACACGTTTTTTGGGTTGACTTTCTAGGTCAAACAATCCCGAACCAAATCCCAAGCCAATATCCATTTTATTTGGTAATACCAAACTGAAATGGATATCCGTTTCAACATGGATATTCATTTTGGAAAGCGGGAACCCATTTTTTTGAAAAATACAATGGATATCCATTTTGAAGACCTAAAAAACCCTCTTTAGTAAAATGGGCATAACTTTTGCATTTCTTATCAAAATTTTGACTTTTTATAGGAGTTGGAAAGGTGATTGAGAGCTCTACATAATGGACTAGGTGGTTTTTCTATATTTTACACAAAAAATAATTATAATCATTTGAACTTCATATTTCATTTTTGAAACATTAAAATGCTCACGACTTTCGCATGCAAAGTCTCTTTTTCATGATTTTTTTGTAACACTCATCTCAAAATACTTGAAACTTTAGAAAAAGTAATGAATAATGAAATATACACATATTTTTGGTAGTAAAGAGATGAATTTTTTTTTTCATAAATCATGTATCTCTTTGTCCTTTCTCTACCTCTGCATATATCACTATGTCTCCCCTTAAACTTTGGTTGTCCTCCCTCCCTTTCTTCTCTCTTTGTCCATCTTTATACCTATCAACATACACTCTCTCTCTCCTTAGCAGGCTCTAGACCTATCTTTCCTCTATACGCCAATGGCCTTCTCTCTCTATCTCTCTCTCTAGTCCCTCCCTCCCTCTCCCTCTTTCTCTCTCCCTCTCCCTCTCCCTTTTCCATCCTTTGAAGTATCTCTTCCTCTTAAGTCTCTCTCCCTCTTAGGTCTCTCTCTCAAGTCTCTCCCACTCCCTCTCTCCCTCTTAGGTCTCTCTCTCTCAAGCCTCTCCCACTCCCCCTCTCTCTCAATCTCTCACTCACACTCACACTCTTGTCCTCTCAAGTCTCTCTCCCTCTCCCTCCCTCTATATCCCTCTCTTCCTCTCAAGTCTCTCTCTCCCTCTGCTCTCCATCTCCCTCTTAGGTCTGTCTCTTTGGTCCCTACCACTCCTCTCCCTCTCTCTCCCTCTCCCTCTCCCTCTCCCTCTCCCTCTCTCTCTCACTCTCCATCTCATCTCAGTCTCTCTCTCTCCCTCTCTCTCCTCCTCTCTCTCCTCCTCTCTCTCTCTCCTCTCAGTCTCCCACACCTCCTCCCTCTCTCTCTCCTCTGGTCTCTCCTCCCTCTCTCGGGTCCTCCCACTCCCCTCCTCTCTCTCTCTCTCTCTTTTCTCTCCCCTCCCCTCTCTCTTTCTCTCTGGGTCTCTCCTCTCTTTCTCTCTCTCAGGTCTCTCCCACTCCCTCTCTCTCTCTTCTCTCATCTCTCTCTCTCTCTCACACACACACACTCCATTTCCCTCTTAAGTCTCTCTCCCACTCTCTCTCTCTCTCTCTTCATATCCCTCTCAAGTCTCTCTCTCCCTCTCACTCTCTCCCTCTCTCCATCTCAAGTCACTCTCTCTCAGTCTCCCTCCCTCCCTATATATCTCTCTCTTTCCATCACTCTCAAGTATCTCTCTCTCACTCTCTCTCTCTCTCTCTCCCTCCCTCCCTCTTAGGTATCTCTCACTCCCTCTCTCCCTCTTAGGTCTCTCTCTCTCTTAGGTATCTCCCACTCCCTCTCTCCCTCTTAGGTCTCTCCCACTCCCTCTCTCTCTCTCTTAGGTCTCTTCCACTCTCTCTATCTCTCACTCACACTCACACTGTCCATCTCCCTCTTAGATCTCTCTCTCCCTCTCTCTCTCTCTCACACACACACTCTCTCTCCCTCCTTCCCTCCCCCCACTCCCTCTCCCTCTCCCTCTCCCTCTCCCTCTCTCTCCCTCTTAGATATCCCACTGCCTCTCTCTCTCACTCACTCACTCACTCACTCACTCATTTTCCACCTCCCTCTCAGGTCTCTCTCTCTCCCACTCCCTCTCTCTCTCAGATGTCTCCTTCCCAACCTAACTAGAAAACTCTCTCTCTCTCAGGTGTCTCCTTCCAACCCTAACTAGATAAATCTCTCTCATGTGTCTCCTTCCCACCCTAAATTGATAAAATTCTCTCTCATCCCCCTCTTTCTCCCTCTCTCCCCTCTCCCCCTCTCCCTCTCTCCCTCCCTCCCTCACCCTCCCTCTATCTATCTCTCCCTCTCTCTCTCTCTCCCCCTTAGAAGTAACTTGAGATGGGAAGAGAGAGAGAGAGGGAGAGTGAATTGAGATGGAGAGAGGGAAGTAGAGATGGAGAGAGAGACCTAAGATGAAAATAACGAGATAAAGAGAGATAGAGTGTGTGTGTAAGAGAGAGAGAGACTTGAGAGAGAGTGGGAGAAAGAGACCTGAGAGGGAGATGGAGAGTGTGACTAAGAGAGAGAGTAAGAGAGAGAGATGAGAGAAGAGAGAGAGGGAGTGGGAGATACCTGAGAGAGAGAAAGAGAGAGAGAGAGGAATAGAGAGAGGAGGAAGTGGGAGAGACCTAAGAGAGATAGAGACTTAAGAAGGAGAGAGACTTCAAAGGGAGGGGGAGAGAGAGAGGGAGATAGGGAGATGGAAAGTGAGAGGGAGAAGGAGGAGTGGAGACAGGAAGAGGATGGGAGGGAACTGAGAGAGAGAGTGTGTGTGACAAAGAGAGAGACCTTCCAGGAGGATGCAGAGAGAGAGGAGAGAGGAGATGGAGAGCAGAGGGAGACAGAGATGAGAGGGAGATGGAGAGGGAGTGAGGACCGTGAGAGACAACTGAGATGGAGGAGAGAGATGAGACACACCCAAGAGGATATGGAGAACGAGAGAGATAGGAGAGAGAGAGATAACTGAGAGGAGAGACTGAGAGAGAGACAGAGGAGGGAGAGAGAGACACTTGAGAGGAGGAGGAGAGGAGAGAGGAGATAGAGAGAGAGAACTGAGAGGAGAGAGGTGAGTGTGAGTGAGACATTGAAAGAGAGAGAGGAGTGGAGAGAACTGTCAAGAGAGAGGGAGGCGGGAGAGACCTGAGAGAGAGAGAGAGAGAGAGAGAGGGAGGAGGAGAGAGAGAGACAGAGAGAGAGAGAGAGAGAGAGAGAGAGAGAGAGAGAGAGAGAGAGAGAGAGAGAGAGAGAGAGAGAGAGAGAGAGAGGGGATATGGAGAGTGAGAGGGAGAGGGAGTGGGAGGGACTTGAGAGAGAGAGAAGGAAGGAATTATGGAGAGAGGTAGAGAGATATGTCTAGATATCAAGGAGAGAGAGTGAGAAAGATAGGTATAAAGAGGGACAAAGAGAGAATAAAGGATGGAGGGATAGGTCTAGAGCTTAAGGGGAGACATAGTGATATATAGAGAGGTAGAGAAAGGGACAAATAGATATGATGATTTATGAATATTTATTCATCTACTTGCTACAAAAAATATAAATGTTTTATTATTAATTACTTTTTCTAATTTTTTAAGTATTTTGAGATGAGTGTTACAAAAAAATCATGAAAAAAAGACTTTGCATGTAAAAGTAGTGATCATTTGATTTTTCAAAAATAAAATATGAAGTTAAAATGATTATATTTTTTTGTGTATAATATAGAAACAAAACCTAGTTAATTGTGTAGATCTCTCAATCACCTTTCCAATTCCTATAAAAAGTTGAAATTTTGATAAGAAACACAAAAGTTATGCCCATTTTACTAAAGAGGGTTTTTTAGGTCTTCAAAACGGATATCCATTTTGTTTTAAAAAAAAATGGGTTCCCACTTTCCAAAATAGATATTTGTTTTGAAATGGATATCTATTTTGAAATGGATATCCATTTCAGTTTTGTATTACCAAACCAAAAAGGATACTGTACCCAAGCCTGCAAAAAGTCAAAGCAGAAATTTCGCATTTTTGGGCATGTTAAAAACACATTTTTTTCACATTGCCACTTTTTAGACCCCCATAATCTTGCACAAACCCTTGGCCTATATTTGGTATGAATAACGTGTTAAGATTATGGATGCATAGTCCCTAAAATTGCAAACTTCGATGAAGGACCTTTGCCAAGAAAGATAATCAACCACAAAGAAAGTGTTGCAACAATGGAATGTTGAATAGAGATTCTATATTGATACGGTATGATAAGTTTTAAATGAACAAAATGCCTGATTATATAGGAAACATTAAAAACCTAAGATGCATGAGATGTTTCCAAGTGTAATGATCTAACATGTGACAACATTAACCCAAACTAACTAGATAAAGATAACTTCTAGAAGGAAAACACATCATCTAGAAGGAATCTTATCCCTATAAACATGGAAGGGGACACTACCCCATTATTAAATGATTTATTAAAATGTAACCTAGAACTAAATTAATTCATGACCTAAGTTAACTTATGCTAGTGTAATAATTAATTTAATTACACTAACATAACACAATAAAATTGCTTTCATAATATAGCTAACATCTATGGATAGTTGTCTGAGTTGTAAGAAAATAAACTCATTTGATCATCTCATGCTACCAACCAAAAGAACAATCCATTAATCAATTTACATGCATATCTTATATATGGAATAGTATTGAACTTGTCTATCTTGAAAGATATAAATAATTTTGAACAAAAGAAGATTCGTAATATGAATGTCTAGACTCAAAACCATGGGCTTGTGGATATAACTGCTAAAGACTACTCTTTTTCCTGCACAACCACCTTGTCCATGGATTGGCTATCTAAACTCTCTATAAGTGCAACACTTTCTAATAAAAAAATTAGTAATTGAGCCTTAAATTTTGGACTTCAAACAAGTAATTTATCAATATTATAGGCTGGCGTCATCACAAATCTAGATGTGATGAAATGTATATTAAAATGAGCTAAAGTATAAAAACATACAAGAAAATGCAATCTTATAACATCTTAGTTTCTAAACAAGTGTGACTAAGGAGATAGATTTGATTTTTATGTGTTAATGAAAAAAATGAATTGTTAGACTAACTTATCTCTAATTCCTCAAAACTATCTCTCAAATAATACCACAAATTAAAGTGAAGGAAAAATAGACCAATTTTCATTTCTAGATGATGCTACTAGAAAGACCTCATATCCTCAAATATGTTTTGCTAAGGACTTTCATGCATATATTATTAAAATTTAAAGTAGCAATTAACAAAATTCTTAGAGAATATCACCTAGTACTTAGATGAAAGAATTGTTTGTTGAATTAACTTGGTAGCATCATGAATGTTATGTCAATTATCTCTCTAATGACTAGTGGAAAAATCATTCTTATTTTGGTATAAATTAGTAGCATATTGTTAAGAAGGAATTCCATAGAGGAGACACCCACAAGTTACAATTGTTCTTTTATTTTAGGTGATTCTATGTAACATGTTATATATATATATATACATATATATATACATACATATATATATATATACATATATATATACATATATATATACATATATATACATACATATATATATACATATGTATATATATATACATATGTATATGCATATATGTATATATATATATGTATATGCATATATGTATATATATGCATATGTATATTATTTAAGAAGTGGATTGTGATAAACCCAACCAATTGAGATATTTTCAAAAGAAAAAGCCAAATGGAAGAATGATTTTCTATAACAATATCGATTAGTTGTATTTACTATTTAACCCATTATGGATAGTGTAGCTCTCCCACTATGTTCAATCAATTGATGTAGACAATACATACATACAACTTAATAGACCAATAGATCCCTTATTAAGAAATTTATCATCCTAGAGGTGCTTCATTTAAATTGTCAAGTAGAGAATTGTAATCTTGAGATGATGCTGACACTATATATGCAAGCATCCTAATCAATTGTGTATAGAAAAGTAACTGAAACAAATCCAATTGAAAGAAACTTAAATTAAAATAACTCTATCTAGAAATAGATTCATATAAATAAAAAATATTTTAGGTAACTATAATAACTGCTATGAGTAAATACTCTTATGAAAATAGTAAATTAATGACTCAACTATGTTGCAACTTACTGTAATAACAGTTCAATTAGTTGTAACTAGGAAATAAAATTTAACAATTCATTCTATTATAATTAAAAGTCTAAACTAATAGGAGTATTGCAATACCTCAAGTGACCCTTTCTTGATTTGTTGCAATCCCACAATAGCCTTCTTCAAATCTTAGCTTAGAGATTCATGGAAAATATGTATCCTTCTTTATTATAGTTTGAACATACAAAAAGTTGAGAATAGAGTATTTGATCAACAATACTTATATTCCAATCTATTTAACACAAAATATCTAGCTAGATCATAACGTCTCACAAGATCAGACATATATACGAGATCTTTGAGAGTTTGATTATTCTTGAAGTGGAAAAAACTATAAAAAATTGTCAATTCTCCCAAAAACATAGGAAGAGGACTAGGTCTTATTTTAAGCAATAATGAAAAGATAGTGGAGGTAAGAGTGTTAGAATCATATCAGGACTCTACATGTTTAAAGAAGATGGTTATAACTAAAGACGTGCTTAACATGAAAAAACTTATTGCAATCCATAACCATTATTAGTACAAGTATCTTCTTTCCTCCATGACCTAATATCAACATAAAGTAAAAAGATGGAGTGATCCATGAATAAATCATGTTCAAAATATCAGACCATTGCTTGTGTCAACTTTGGAAAACTATGCTTATTGTAGGAAATCACCCTCTTTTATTGTGGTAGATATACATCCTTTTTCTATGGGTTTAAAGTCCCTTTCATACAACTTGACAAATCATTCACTAGAGGGGTTATTTTATTTCAAATACATATTTGATCATTAATAACTATAATCAACATAAAACTCCATTAAATTCCATAGTCATTCAAAGGTTCACACAATCATTTATCAATATAATATATCATCATTAATTTTTTAAATACTTAATATATGTGAAAAGGTATAGGAATTTTTTTGAAACTTATTAGAAATATGACAAAAAGTATGAAACTAAAACAAGGAAAACAGGGTAATTTTAGGACTCATCACTCTCCCAACTTGGCTCTTTACTTATCCTCAAGAAATATAGGGTCTTTGATTATATTGTAATGCAAATTATTTGTAGTCCATTTTGTAAGTGACTCCTTCTCCCTACTTTAGGTAGAATCCCTTATGTTTAGATATTATTTCCCATTTGGTTTCCTTTGTTTCCCCTTATTCTTCCCTTCTTCCTGTCCAATATGGAATTTTGTCCAAGAGAAGGGGAGGATGAAATTTCAAGGGGAACCAAGGTTTCTAATATTTTAGGGAGGCTTTGATATACTTATGTTCTCTCATAACTACTACCACGTAGTTAAAAACATAATGGAGTTCCTTTTTTTTAGTTCCTATGTCAGTTCCTTCCATCTGTCCTAGGAGAAAGTGAGTGCCTCTCTTTCTCTTCCTATTAGTTCTTGAAACTTTTATAATCTCTTTCTCTACATTCCAAAATTTTATTTTCCATTTTAGGTCTATCCACCAGGTCAATCCATTCCTCAAATACCTCATTAGGATCCTCTATCTCAACTCTAATATGGAGGGGAAGTGACTTCTCCCTCTCATGATAATCTTTTCATAGTTGAATTCTCCAATGTTCACTTATAATGAATGAGGCTAATGACATTATTTGAACATCTCCCATAAAAATTATTGGGTTCCAAACAAGATCATATGGAATGGCCAAATTATGCAAGTAAAATTCACACAGCTGATCTTGCATATTTGGTGTGGCCTCTTGATAAGTTTTTAAAAATAATGTTGGTGATCATATTGAAACTAGAAGATCACTAATTAATTGACTGAATTGGAAGCTCAAAAATTTTCTTGCAAAAATAGGTATAAACCCTAGCAGGTGGTCTATATTTTATGATCTAAACAATTTTATCCACTAAATTGTCAATTTTTACCTTTAAAATTTTAATCCTTGTGCCATTCTTTTCAATTTCTCAATTATGCATCACTATTAATTCAAATATTTACTTATCCTATTTTCTTTGTGACTGAGAGAACTCCATTTTATTCCACAATTATATTCTAAGAGTAACCAAGGTAGGGGTTTTTATTGTTGTTTGGAAATTGTTCTGCTACTCAATATTTGGAGTTTTCTTATTTATTTCAATGATGGCCAACTAGGCCAACTTATCTAAAATTTCTCCTTTCTGATCATAAACGTGCAACCAATTTTCTAATCCTTTGACCTTATTATCCAACCCAATCTCTCTTTGTTGGTAGTTCCTTTTATCTATTCTTCTAGTTCTTTAATGCTTTGTAGAGCTACTTGCAACTCATTA
This sequence comes from Sequoia sempervirens, assembly GCA_007258455.2. Lineage (NCBI taxonomy): Eukaryota > Viridiplantae > Streptophyta > Pinopsida > Cupressales > Cupressaceae > Sequoia > Sequoia sempervirens. The sequence continues at coordinate 137,704,668 of VDFB02252616.1, forward strand.
AATTCATCTTTTCTTGTCAAGATTAATTCCTTCTCATCCTCCAAAAAATAATTATTCATCAATCTTAGCTGGTGAATCAAATTCTTTTTTAGCTATTGGAATTTTATGAGGTATGGGTTTCTTCTTTGTTGTAAATAAATCTTCTTCATATTCAAAATCTAAACTAGTGCTTAGACACTTAAATTGGAGGCTTTTGGACTATTCTTGATTATCAGACAAATTTTCCTTTTCTAAGTCTATTTTGGACTCTATCATCACAACCTTTTCTTGTCTAGAATGTGCCTTCCCTCCTGTAACACCCTTTTCCTTAAGGTGGTGTGATTTTCTTCTAGATTGCACAAGATTTTTCTTCTTCTTTTTAGGTGCAAAAGAGGAAGGTGCACTTTTTCCTTTATATTTCTTGGACATAGCAAGTTTTTTATGGTAATAGGGGTTTCTAACTCTATAGGTGTTGTGAGTTGTGCCCTAGAGGTTTTAGGTTGGGTTTCTTATGTCTTTGGCTCTAGTTGTGTGTCATTGTTGTGGTTAGGTGACGCAACATGTGGGGAGGAGGGTATATATTCCTCTTCCATTTTTGCAGACAACTCATTCTCCTCTCGAGCCTTATTTACTTCATCTAACCCTAGACATAAAGGTATGTTATTTATAATATTGCATTCTAGAAATTTTTCCCAAGAAATACCAAGGAATTGGGTTCTAAGGCCTCTTTTTACCAATAAAGTGACCGAACACTAATGAGATAGGGTGGACTAGTTTCTCTTTTTTGTACTCAAAAGACATCTATTTCAACAAGTTATACATAAAAATTGGGACATTTACCATCCTTTGATGGTGAAGGTGACTTAGCAGTTTAAAATATATTGTGTATAAAAGAGAATGTTTACCATCACAAGTCATATTTAATTATGTATACAACAAAAAATTCCCATAACCATGGTAGAGAAATTCATTTAGTACCTTGAGTTGAGGATTCCAATTCCTCTCATATCTATGTGAACTCATTTAGAGATGAAATTCCATCTGCTCGTATATGAAATTTTTCTCCATATGTGGGTAATTTTGAGACTTCTACAATTTTTGCCTCTAAGGCATCCACTCTCAAGCCTTAGACTATGGATTCATAATTTTGTAATGTGTTATAATTTTTTTGTGTCATTACCTCATTAAACTTTGTAAGATGAAAGAAATAATCCAACCATCCAACTTTTTGAAAAATAGGAAAAAACATTTGGCCTTATAATAATAAATTATGGGCTAATGATTTTTGTCTGATGGTGTCTCCCCATATTCTGAAGTTATGTAATCTTCATTAGACATATTTTTCTTCACTTTGTTTGTTTGTATGCTTTAATTCCTACTTTTATGATCATTAGATAAATTTTGCTTCTCTAAATGAATACTAAATTCTAAGTTGGAGTATGCAACTCTTTTTAAATTTCATAATGACAACCGAACTAGTCCTCCCCCCAACTTAAATTTGTAATTTATCCTCAAATGGAAAGGTACCAAAATTACGGGGGGGATAATTTTTTAAAGCATTATAGATATAGATATAATATAAAGTAAATTTTGCATGAACATGAATTCCATAGAAAATTAATAGAATTAATAGTAATCATAGTTTATAATGGAAAAAGTACCTAAAATAGGTGTGGTGATGGGAAAGGTGGCACATGTGATGTGATTTGAATGTTGCCAAGTAGCAACTTGTTGAGAGAAATAAAATGATAGAAATTGATGGCGATACTGTGGGAAGCTTGCCATATAGAGAACTATCAGAACAATGACATGTGCACATAAAAGGATTGATATGGAAAAAGAAAACTATGGAACACATGGATTTGATTTATTATGATGTGACATGTTGTGTGAAAATGGTAGAGAATAAGAGTAGTTACATGTAAAGGTGATGAAAATGATGTACAATTGAGAGTGATAGTTGTGTGTGGAGTGGTAGTGGTTGGAGGTAGTTGTTTTAGGAAATAATATAGAATAGGTCCCTTGTGTAAATGCCTTAGGGTTGTTTTTATAGGTCCCATGAGAAGAAGTGCTCATTACTTGCTACATGTATTTGGAAATAGATTTTTCTAGTGGTACACATTATTAGTGATATAGTGTGTGTGTATGTGTGTTATTTTATTGTTTAGTAAGAATCATACCTTCTGTATATCAGTAGGTGAGCTTGTTTACTCATCTATAGACATATCAATGGTTGATTCAATTATATTTGCATGATTTTTAAGAAATGCTAAATCTATGAGTGGTGTAAACTACTATTGCAAGTCCTAGAGGAACTCTTCTTTGTGCAATGGATTTTTATAAGGCTTGATTCGATGTCTATTGATCATAAAAGAGAATTTGATTGAATCAATTGTAGTTCTCTATTGCTCCATTTTGAAATATGTGTTTTATTTCATAAGGATGTAGCCACCATGTCTATAATTTACCCTTGTGGTCCTTATACCTTGAATCATAGAGCAATGCCCAATTCCCTTCATGGAATTCTTTAGTTTTGATAAACTGGTCATGCCATTTGATTATTTATCTTTGAAAAATCTCTATATTATGGATTACATCCATCCTTATTTCATCTAGAACATTTAGATTGTGTAGTCTATCTTTATGAGCTTCTAAGAGATCCATTCCAAGTTGCACTATTGTTTTGAGTCTTTTATACATTCAAATTTAATGGGAAGGTCAATATTTTTCCCATAGACCAATTCATATGGCATAAATCTTGTGGTTATTTTATAGGTTGTCCTATATGACAAGAAAACTTTAGGTAACCTTTCTACCAGTCCTTTTGATGCAATTGGATTGTCTTTGTTAGAATAACTTTAATTTCCCTATTTGTGACCTCAACTTGTCCATTTGATTGTGGGTGGTAGCGAGTTGACTTTTTTTTATGCCTAATCTCATATTCTTTGACCAGATGGTAATCAAATCTAAAGTAAAGTGTGGTCGTTAATCTATGAATATCTCCCTAGGCACTCCATACCTTGAGAAGATTTCTTCATAGATAAATGTTGCAACTTTTCTATCTCTAGCAATTTGTAATGCACTTTAACCTCCGCCCATTTTTCAGATAGTTAGTACAAACTAGTATGTAATCCTTATTATTGGAGGTGGGACCTATTGGTCCAATGAAATCTAGTCCCCATTTATCAAATGGTACAATAGCCAATTGTGGTTACACGGGGATTTCATCGCTTCTTGTAGGTCTACCCATCCTTAAGAATCCATAACACCTCATTATATATTTGACTACATCTTTATGGAGTGTTGACCAATAGTAACAAGTGTTTAAAATATTTAGAGTTGTTCTCTTGGCTACAAAGTTTCCTCCACAAGTATCATCATGACAAGCCTTAAGGATATCATATACTTTATCTTCCCTCATGTACCTTCTCATTATATTTTTTGGTACGATATAAAATAGATAGCTAACCACCCATAAATATGGAAAGTTGAATTCAAATAAATGGTACAATTCTATAAGTGAGAGATGTGGGGGTGTCCTTGCAACCAAGTAGTTAGCTATGTTTGCATCAAAGGTGTTTGCATTGTTAAGGAAAATAGGTGTTCATCTGGAAAAAGAATCATCCACAATTTCTTATTTTGTTCTCACTTGTAGCCTAGAAAGAAATTTAGCTACTACATTTTCTTTACCTAGTTTATCCATAATAGTTATATCAAAATCCTACAACAATAACCACCTAACAAGTCGTCCACAAACCACTATTTTTTTCATCAGATATTAATATGAATAAAAATAAGATAACTAGTGATATAATGTTTGAATTTTTTAATTACATAGACTATTGCTAACATTTCCTTCTTTGTGATAGTGTATTGAGCTCACCAACTTGAAGATTTTTATTGATGTAATAAATAGAATACTCCAAATTACCATCCTTTTATCCTAAAATAGCACCTATGGTGAAATTAGAAGCATCAATATGGATGTGGAAATAAAGTATCTACTTAGGGCCTCTCAAAATAGGTGTCCTTATGAGAGATGTTTTGAGAGCTTCAAAAGATTCTTAGTAGATAGTGGTCCATTTAAATTCAATGTCCATAGGTAGGAGGATAAACAAGGGAGTTACTATTTTACTAAAATCCTTAATAAATCTCCTATAGTATCCTGCACGGCTAAAGAAATTCCACATTGTTGATGAGTGTTTTTGCACATTCACAGCACAAACAAAGTAATAAAGTACCTTGTCTCTTGAAAGGAAATATTACTTAAAAAAACTTTAGAATGATAACTCCAAGGCTTCAATTGTTAGGTCTTGACTTTACAAAAATGACTCAGTGGTTAATGTAATATTAGTTCACAAGGGGCACTAATGTTTAGCTGAAACTTTTGAGGACAAGGGTTTATAAAATCTAAAGACTGGTAAAAACCCTAGTTGTATTTTTAGATCCATAATTTGAAAATGACTTCTAATCATAAAATATAGTAGTTTGGTGATGCCATTCCTTTCAAATATACAATCAAAAAATTACAAATGGTATGAGTAGGAAATTAATCAAATACCTTTAACACTTTTCCATTATCATAACTGAACTAAAATTGAAACTAAAACTAGAAATAAAGTTGGAAGAAGGAACCATACATGCATTAAAAAATAATAAGAAAATTCACCAACACTTCAATGCCTTCACATGTCAAAATGTCTTCGCAATAACTCTTGTTCAACCCTTTCCAAATGAGAGAAGGTTTTCTTTTATAGAGAATGCTTACAAAATCAATGATGGAGATTAACTCAACACCAATGACCCATATTACATTTATATTTAATATTGGCAACATATGCCTCTTCTATATCCAATAAAATTTTGTTACAATTTTGAACCTAGGAGAAACAAAATATCCCTCCCTTGATCTTGATAATTATCCATATTGGAGAAATAAAAATTCCCCCCTTGGATGATCCTCAAAGCATACTTGCATAACTGGCATAGATCTTGGTACAGATTATCATGGAGATCAATATTAAATCTTGGGATTGTTTTAATTACCTAGTTGAATTCAATTAGAACCTCCTCCAATATTTTGTTAGATTGCATAGGACAACTGATGAGGGGGGGTGAATTAGTTGTATTCTTTTAAAAACATTAGAAACCCTCATTAACTCTTAGATCTACATTAATTCTTAAACCCTTATTTACTATTAAACCCTTAACTTGCATTAACAAAATGTGACTATGTAAAGAAATAATGCAAACACATTAAACACATAAGAACATTAGATTTACATGGAAAACCCAAGAAGGGAAAAACCATGATGAGGATTAGATCACTAATATATGAATTGAAACATCGAATACAATAAGGCTCATTTCCCAAAAAGATAAAGAAATGATCACGATTGATGGCTCACTACCAAAGGAATCATAGTCCAAAAGAAAGAAGAAAGAAGAGATGGCTCACTACCAATTTGAACTGCTAACAATGCATCTCTCATATGTCGAAGGTACAGTTTCACTGAAGAATAAACAACACACAAAATAGATTGAAATGTAGAAACCTTCTGCTCACTGCATTAGGAAGTCATAGGCATTAAGGCTCACACTTAGATCAACACACTTGATCAGTTTTGCATCTTTCACATCACTCAATCTTCACACCTAATCTACACAATAATTCACCTTGCATTTATATCCTTCATGATCTAAAATAATATCAATTAGGCCAGTCTTAATGAAACATATACAACTTTACTATGTAACACCAAATGGATCGGCACTAAACACTTCCACAATATAAAGAAGTGAAGCCAAACCATGCCACAACTTAACTGGGATCCAAATCTACATAAACATGCTTCTCAAAACTTCCTCAATTAATAATTTTCCTCCACAATTAGTGCTAGCATGCTAGGTTAGCCAAACCTACACTAACACTAATAAGAGACACCGATCATACCTCTCAAGGTCCAAAAACACCTTGAAAACCACACAAAAACATTCCAAACTATTCATACAACATCTCAGAATACTCTAGTACCATCAAATATTCTACACAACCAATGCAAGCACCTGAAACTCAAGAACATATTCATTTTGTGTAACCAGACATACTGACACAAAAATCCAACACACTAGAAAACATTGTGGAATAACTCAACACCTAAAACTTCAAGGGAAGGTAGATACAAACATTATAAGCATGTTCCTAGATATGCAACACCAAAAAATTTGTTGCGGAGAAATATGGAGCAATCTTATTTCTCCCATACAACAATGCTTCATAGTTCACACACTGGTGAACACAACTTCTTCTGCCACATGATCCATAACTTGAAACTATGGATATAACACCTCAGAAAACCTCTGATAATCACTTTCAAATTGCATGGGAACATCTTCAACCATGAATAAATGTGGAGAAAAACACTAATAACCACTATGTCACATTGAACTCTCTTTTATTCAGATTTTTTTCAAAGAACTTGGAAACCAAGCACCACAAACACCAAATCAACATATGCAACACCTTCTCAACATATCAACCACACAAGATGTTGTTATACACAATCCTTACACATCATTACTATATTAGAGGTTGACATGAGTGATTATTCTAATGACAACATAAAGTGGCCAACACACTTACTTCCTCAGGGGTTGACATAAATGCAAAAATACTCTATTGACATCAATGACAACAAAAGTTTCCAACAATCTCCCCCTTTATCATTGATGGAAACACTTTATATGAAAAACCATCAATAACAACAACAACCAGCAACAACACATACAATTCACCAGTACACACTTCTCCCCCTTACACAAGCATTTATTTTCATCTAACTTTATACCCCTATGGTCTTTAGACCATATCAATTTTTGCACTTGTTTTTCATCCATTTCAATTTTTTCTCTCACCCTTTGACATCAATGGAAAAGGAAAACACATAGTTTCCTTTCTTTTACTCATCCTTTGTCATTAATTATCTATACTTGCTCTCCCTTAAAGGCAACACTTGTAAGAGACAACAACTGCACTCTCTTCCTACATACTCACTTTCTTACACATTCCCCCTTAGGAGCAAACAATATGATATAATAGACTACACCAATGAACAACCACTACTACCAACTCCCTCTGAGAGGTAGCCTTCAAACATTAGTCTAAGACCAAGAGATATATCTTGAAATGCTTCCCAAACAGATGCATTGATGAGGGCGCAGCCCGAGACTTAGAAAATAACCCACAAACAAGAGAATAATTTTATTATTCAGAAAATGGAGCTTCTTACATGCAGAGGATCTCAAATCCCCAAGTTCTACAACACATGCAAGTTACAGAAATCTATTGAATCACCCTTTCGCAATATGCGAGCTTGTCCCCAAAAAGTTACCCAAAAATTAGAAACCCGCCCATAAATAGAGATCCTCTTTAGTTTGGAGCCAAAACAATATTCAAATTTGAGTTTAGGTGGTTTGGCACCGAAAAATTACAACTTGAAGTTCAAATTTCAAAAGAACATTTGCAATTGTATCTTCTAGAAAGTGTGCCAACTTCCCAGGGCCATAACTTTTGATCCGAGACTCCGATTCGCAAACTGTTTGAACTGTTGGAAAGGTCTCGAAGTCAATAACACACTCAAATTTGCTATGTTGATTTCAGCAAGTTTCAGGGCCATTCCGGGAACTCCAAGTGCCTCAAATCTAACTTGGAAGATTTTCAGGTGCAAATCTGGGAAACTAAAATTGCAATATCTTTCAACCCAAGAATAGAAAATAAAAACTATAAATTGGGAATTTTATTATGACAAAAAGGGTATCCAAAAATGTAAAAACATCTAAAAACTGAGAAACTTGAAATTTAACTATTTTTGGGTGATGCAAGATTGCCCTTACACCACTGGATGCTCCTGCATCAGACACCCAGGGTAATTTGAGAAGTGACCCGTCATGTCTCAGATGGTTGAGGAAAACCCAACCGGTCAACCACTACCTTAGAGAGCCAGTATGAATCTTCCACATGCCTTCCTCTCCATTTCACTAGATATTCTTCATATTGCCTATTTCTAGTACTCCTTCCCACATGACTATCCAAGATTGCTTCAATATTCTCCCTTTCTGAAGTAGGTGATGGAATGCCATACTATCCTATTGCTGGTGCTTCCTCTGTTCCACCTTCATGATACTTTGTCAAATCTGAAATGTTGAACATAGGGGAAATATTGATTTCATCAAGCAACTCTACCTCATATGCATTCCCTGAATCATGCTTCTTCAAAATCTTACAGGGACCTAATTTCTTCATCTTCAATTTGTTATAGGTTCCCATAGGAAACCTTTCTTTCCTCAAGTGGACCATTACTTCATTGCTAGTCTGAAACTCCTTATTCCTCCTTTTCTGATCTGCCTTAGCCTTATATTGCATATTCATCTTATTAATGTGTTCTCATACCTTCTCATTTATATTCTTGATGTGCTCTGCAAAATCTTTGGCTTCAACACTTATTTTCTTCTCTTGGTCCATCTTCCTCAATTTTGGAGCTGTTCTGGGGCTACCTCCATACACAATCTAGAACAATGATCTACCAATGCTTCTATTGATAGAATTGTTGTAAGAAAATTCTACCTGCGGTAAGATCAAGTCCCATCCCTTGGGTTTATCTCCTACCAAACATCTCAGTAGGTTACCCAAACTCCTGTTAACAACCTCTGTCTACCCATCTATTTGTGGATGGTGTGTAGAACTAAACTTCAACTCTGTCTTCAGCTTCTTCCACAAGGTCCTCCAAAAGTACCCACAAATTTGGTGTCAGGATCTGAAACATTACTCTTTGGTAGACCATGTAGCCTCACCACCTCTTTGAAGAAGAAGTCAACAATGTGGACTGCATCATGGGTCTTCTAACATGGAATGAAATGTGCCATCTTTGAAAACCTATGAACCACCACAAAGACTGAATCATTCTCTCGTTGTGTCCTTGGCAAACCAAGAACAAAGTACATACTTATATCCTCCCATGGCCTCTCTGGTATAGGTAAGGGCTGATATAATCCCGTATTCTGGCTCACTCCTTTAGCCATTTGACATACCCTACAGCTTTGTACAAACTTCTTCACATCCTGTGACAATTGAGGCCAATAATAATGCTCATTGATAATGGCAATGGTCTTATCCCGACCAAAATGTCCTGCCATTCCTCCACTATGCTTCTCCTTTATTAGGTTCTCCCTCATGGAACTCCTCAGGATACACAATTGACTTCCCCTAAATAACATGTCATCCTAGATTATAAAATCCAGCCACCTTGTCCTGTCCACTGTAACAGGTTCCTTGCAAGCTTTCCAAGCCTCTGCAAAATCAGGATCTTCTGCGTACAGTGTCTTAAGTTCATTGAACCCAACCACTTCAATCTACATCTTTGTTAGCAATGTATGCCTCCTACTTAAGGCATCTAAAACCCTATTTGACTTCCCACTCCTATGTTTCAAAAAAATGGTATAACTCTGCAAAAACTCTACCCATTTCATATGCCTCCGATTTAATATTCCCTGACTAATTAAGTACTGCAAGGCCTGATGATCAGTATATAGAACAAATTCCTTCGACAACAAATAATGTCTCCATTTCTTTAATGCTTGAACTATTGCATAAAATTCCTGATCATATATAGAATACTTTCTCTTGGCATCATTTAACTTTTCACTAAAATAGGCAATGGGCTTACCTTCTTGGCTCAACACTGCTCCAATGGCACACCCAAGCATCACAATCCACCTGAAACACCTTGTTGAAATCTGGGAGGGCTAGAACAGGTTGCTCTATTACCTTATGCTTCAACAGTTCAAAACTCTTTGCCGCTCCAGTGCTCCACTTCAATTCTTTTCTATCCCCTCTCATTGTTTGAGTCAGGGGTCCACAAATACTACTGAAGTTTCTAATGAACTTTCTATAAAAACTAGCCAAACCATGGAAAGATCTCACCTCGGTAGCAGTTCTTGGGGTAGGCCATTCCAGAATAGCCTTCACCTTCTCTGGGTCCATCTTGAGACCTTCTGCTGAGACAACAAACCCCAAGTACACTAACTCCTCTTCACAAAACTGCACTTCTTCAGATTAATCAATAGTTTCTCTTCTCTTAACTTCTCAAAGGCTCTCCAATATGCATTAGATGCTCATCCAACGTCTTACTGAAAATCAAAATATCATCTAAATACACAATAACAAAACTTCCCAGAAATTCTTTAGTACCTCGTTCATGAGCTGCATGAATGTGCTTGGTGCATTGGTTAGCCCAAAAGGCATGACTAACCACTCATACAGGCCCTCTTTGGTCTTGAAGGCAGTCTTCCATTCATCTCCCTCTCGAATTTGGATCTAGTGATATCCACTCAGATCAATCTTTGTGAAGTATTGAGCTCCACTCAAACAGTCCATCAGGTCATCCATCCTTGGCAGGGGAAATCTGTACTTGATTGTTATCTTGTTTATGGATCAGGAATCTGTACACATCCTCCACTCCCCATCCTTCTTTGGTGCTAGTATTGTAGGTACTGCACATGGACTCAAACTCTCCCGTATCAAACCCTTCCTCAAAAACTCTTGAACTTTTTTGTTCAACTCCTCATTTTCTCTTGGAGTCATTCTATGAGCTACCTTATTTGAAAAACTGGCTCTAGGAATCAAGTCAATCTGATGACTGATCTTCCTTATTGGTGGTAAACCCTCAGGTAAATTATCAGAAACAATATCCTAAAACTCATCCAACATCCCGAAAACTTCTTCTAGAACCTTCTCACTATCCTCCTTACTCACTCTAGGAATTAATGCATAACACACACGCTCATGCTTCATACCTTCTAAATTTTTTCTTCCATCTACATAAAAAATTCTAGCACTACTGCATACCTTTTCTTTGGTCTCCTTCAGGGGTTTCAACTTGTGATGAACCCCATCCTTTGTCAAAGAATAAGTGTTTGCATGGCCATCATGTATAGCTCGCCTATCAAACTGCCATGACCTCCCCAACAACATGTGACATGCATCCATGGGGATGATATCACAAAGTACCTCATCATAGTAGCTCCCGATCTTAAACTTTACTAGGCACTGCTCATTGACTAAAACTTTGTGGTCTTTCTACAACCAGGCAATCCAATACGGATGCGGGTGCCTTTCCCTCTTTAGCTTCAACTTTGTGACCATCTCTTCTAACACTAGATTATCGGTGCTCCCACCGTCAATAATGACATCACAACATTTTCCTTCACACTTGCACCTTGTATGAAACAGATTCTTCCTCTGTTCTGGTTCCTTCTCCTCAGTCACCAGGGCTCTCCTAATCACTAGGGCTTCTCCCCTTTCAGCATCATCTGAATGTTCAGATTGGGCCTCCTCATTTGCATGTGCAACCCTTCCACGACCTTATGGCCTTTTGTCTGCCCTTGCTTGGTGTTGTGGACATTCATAGGCTCGATGCCCTTCTTCACCACACTGGAAACACGTTCCTTTAAAACCACCTCTTCTATATCCTTGTCCATATCTCCTTCGTCCTCTACCTCTTTGATCACCACTGTTTTGATCACGAAGGCAGTAGAAGTTGTCATTCCTTTCGCTTCGGCTGGTACCCATATCTTCACTTTTCTTTTCATCATCATTTTGACTTCCTGAAGGTCTTCCACTGCCCCTTCCACTTTGACCTCCTCATCCTTTTTGCTTGCCATCAAATCTTTTGTTCAACTTCTCTTCCACCTTCAGAGCAAACTGATACACATCCTCAATGGTGATCATTTTGACTAGGCTTAACTCCTCCTGAATGCTTGGTCATAACTCATTAAGATATCAGGCTACCTTCTCCTTATTGGCCTTTGTGTGGCCTGTTCTGATGATTATCTTGTGAAAATCTTTAGTATATTCTTTCACAGATCTGCTTCCTTGCTTCAACCCTTGCAATTTATTCAACAGATCTAACTCATAGTCCACTGGTATGAACTGCTTCTTCAGTTTCTCTACCATACGATCCCATCTGGTGATATTTCCTTTTCCTCTTCAATCTCTTCCAACTGAACCTCTTTCCACCAAATACTGGTATGGCCCTTCAGCTTCATTTTTGCAAACTTAACCCGATCTGGGTGCTCTATTTCCTCATACTCGAAATATTCATCTAGCTCGTTGATCTAGTCGATCAACTCTTTCGAGTTCAGACTTCCAGAATAACTAGGGACTTTTGCTCTGGGTCTTTTTCTGATCTTTGAAATGGCCCTTATTAGCTGCATTTGGTCTTGATCAATTTCTTCTTCTTCCTTTTCTACATTTTAACCTTCTTCCTCTTCTTCATCCTCACTTTCCTCCCTCGGGTTTAACCCTCTTCTCAACTGCTCTTGTAACACATCAATCTATCTTTGGAGGGCTGCCAGTGCATCTCTTCCACCAACATTTCTGCCACCTTGACCACCTCTGGCACCACCACGCCTACCAGGAATCACTCTTGGAGGCATCTTCCTTGGACTCAACCCACAACCATGGTCCTGGTGCGAATTGCCTCACGATCGGTGATCTATCCACACACTCAAGAAAACCCGCTCTGATACCACTTGATGAGGGTGTAGCCCGAGACTTAGAAAATAACCCACAAACAAGAGAATAATTTTATTATTCAGAAAATTGAGCTTCTTACATGTAGAGGATCTCAAATCCCCAAGTTCTACAACACATGCAAGTTACAAAAAGCTACTGAATCACCCTTTCGCAATATGCGAGCTTGTCCCCAAAAAGCTACCCAAAAATTAGAAACCCACCCATAAATATAGCTCCTCTTTAGTTTGGAGTAAAAACAACATTCAACTTTGAGTTTAAGTGGTTTGGCACCAAAAAATTACAATTTGAAGTTCAAATTTCAAAAGAACATTTGCAATTGTATCTTCTAGAAAGTGCACCAACTTCCCAGGGCCATAACTTTTGATTCGGGACTCTGATTTGCGAACCGTTTGAACTCTTAGAAAGGTCTCAAAGTCAATAATGCGCTCAAAATCCACTACACCAATTTCAGCAAGTTTCAGGGCCATTCTGGGAACTCTAAGTGCCTCAAATCTAACTTAGAAGATTTTTAGGTGCAAATTTGGGAAACTAAAACTGCAATATCTTTCAACCCAGGAATAGAAGATAAAAACTATAAATTGGGAATTTCATTATGATGAAAAGGGTATCCAAAAATGTAAAAAACATCTAAAAACTGAGAAACTTGAAATTTAACTATTTTTGGGTGATGCAAGATTGCCCTTACACCACTGGATGCTCCTGCATCATGCACTCACTTATGCATCTAGTTGAAAGGAGGGAAATAACCCCTAACTTCTCTCGGAGATACTCAGAAGTATTTTTTGGAAGAGCCTTTGTGAAAATATTAACAACCTCATCCTTAGTAGGCACATACTCCAACTTCACCTCATTCTCTAGAACTTTCTCTTTCAATAAGTGATACTAGATTGAGATATGTTTTGTTGTTGAATGTATTACCATATCCTTTGAAATGTTGATTGCACTTATATTGTCACACATGGTAGAAATAGGTTCATCATATGAAACTTAGATATATTTCAAATTTTGCTTCTTCCATAACACCTGTGTGCAACATGATGTTGTTGCAATATATTTTTCTTCTGTAGTAGATGATGACACTGAATCCTGCTTCTTACTTAGCCATGAAACCAACTTTCTTCCAAGAAAGAAAGTACCACTACTTGTACTTTTCCTTTCATTTGCACATCCAACCCAATTTGCATCTGTATATACACTCAAAGAGAAGTCAGTATGCTTATGTAGACACTGAAAAATATCCCAAATCATATCATACACTCAAATCAGGTATACTAACATCATTTCCTCTTGAAACCCATCCTCTTTTCGCTTAATTAATTAAATTAGCCTAGCTAATTAATTAATGACATCATTTTAACCTATTAACCTAATTTATCAAATTGGGTTAATTCACCCCCTTTCATGCTAACATTTTGTCTCGTTAAATTAAATAAATCAAACTATTTAATTTAAATCCCTGATTCTTCTTATTTAATTAAATAATCCTAAATTATTTAGTTAAATATAATTCCACCTTTCTCCCATTCATTAAATCATTTTATTTAATGAATATCATCTAATTCTTCTAATTCCCCTAATTGCATAATTAATATTGTTTAATTATTAATTAAATATAATTCCCCCCACTTGCAAAGCAATATTCCAAGGGAATATTCCTCCTTTGCATATTCCTCCAAAAGGAATATTCCTTCCCTTTTTGCACAATTTAATTTAGTTTTAATTAACTAAATATCCTTTTCCCTCACCCATGAGAATATTTCAAAGAATATTCTCTTTCCTCACTCATTTGAAAAAGGGGAATATTCCTTTTCCTCAACAAGCTTACTTAGCTTCTTGTGCAAGTTAACTTGTGACCTCTTGATCAAGTTGAAAGTGTGTTTGTTTTAGGGAATGTTAACCCTTGATTAAATCTCATCTTGCATTCTCACCTGTTGATGAGAATCCATGATCCATGCCTCTTCTTTCTTTCATCCTTGACCATTGATTGATCCTTTTGATCTCATCCATTCATCTCTTTTTACCTATTCTATAAATAGAGCTTTCCTCTATTGAATAGGGATCCATCTTTCAAAAGAAAACTTATGTTGTTGAAATCACTCATACTCACAGTCACATCTAGCACACATTTAGTATCTTTTAGTTCATTGTAATTGCATTTAGTTAACTTTAAACTTCCATTAATGGCTTCCATGATCACATAATGCATCCATTTAGCTTGTTTATTAATTATGGTTTGAATCTTTTTGTTTTAATTCCATCTAGATTAGCTTAGATTTTGCATAACTAGATCATTTTTAGCATAAAATCATATTAATTAGCTTGTATCATGCTCATTTAGATTAAAATCATGTTTACATACACATCTCACAATTGTTCGATCAATTTTATTCAATAAAACTAATTGGAACAAGCTCATTTATCCATGGGATTGGGAAAGGGTCGTAATTCCAAATCAACGTGACACCACTCCCACAGTAAGATAAGTTTCAAATGGATTAGAGTAGACATTTAAATTCTTTCATAGTTTATAATATTTAGTTTTGACAAATGTTTAGTTTAACTTTCATTTGAATGATCCCATTGAGATTTGATGTTAGTGGCTTTGTTCTACTTTGATTCTTCATGGATCAAGCATAATCGGCCCATGCTAATCTGTCTAATCACACCTTAGGACACCACAAACCATAATCTAGAGTTCCCTTCAATTATCTAAATATCCTTTTCATTATTGCAACATGAGATTCTTTGGGTTCTTCTTGAAATATAGCCGCAAGACAAATTGAATGCATAATATTTGTCTAATAGTCGTAAGATATAATAGTCCACCAATCATTGATCTATACTTTCTCTAATCTATCTTAGGAGATTCATCATTCTTTATTAACTTACAACCAATAACTATGGGAGTACATACAAGTTTAGAGTCATCCATTCCAAACTTATTCAACAATCCCTTGACATACTTAGACTGTGATATGAATATACCTTTCTCTAATTGACTGATCTACAAACCAAGGAAGAAATTCATCTCCCCACACATAGACATTTCAAATTATTTCTGCATTTCCTCTATAAAATTCTTGCACATATCTTCATTTCCTCCAAAGATTATGTCATCAACATATACCACCAGAATCAAGATTTCTTCTTCAATTTTGAAATACAAATTTCTATTTGTAGTACCTTTTCTAAATCCTTTCTGCAACAAATACTTATCTAACCTTGCATACCAAGCTTTGGGAGCTTGCTTTAATCCATATAATGCTTTCTTCAACCTACAAACCATATTATCATCTTCTAGAAATTGACACCTTCTGGTTGTTCAATGTATACCTCTTCTTCCAAATCACCATTCAAGAATGCAGAGTTCACATCCATCTAATATACTTTGAAATCTTTATGTGTTGAAAAATTTAAAAATATCTTGATAGCTTCCATTCTTGCAACTAGGGAAAAAGTTTCTTCAAAGTCTTTACCTTCAACCTATGAGTAACCCTTACACACAAGTCTAGTCTTATTTCTGACAAATTTTCCATCTTCATTCAACTTGTTCCATAACACGCACTTAGTGCCAATCACATTCTTATATGCCGGTCTTGGGACCAATTCCCAATTTAGATACTTCCCTATCTATTCTAACTCTTCCTTCATTGCTTTGACCCAATTTTCATCTTCGTATGCCTCAGTCACTGTTTTTGGTTCCACCTCAGAAAGTAAACAATTTTTTTCTTTTTCCTCTATCATAGAAACTTTTATTCTTGTTAGCACACCTTTTCTCTTATCTCCAATGATCTGATCTTTTGAATGACTCTTCTGCACATACTTAGGAGCCTTAGGATTCTTTTCTAGAGCTTCTTCCTCTTCATCTGTCAACTCTTTTCCTTTTTCTTCAACTTTTTCTTCTTCATTGTAAGGGGATTCATCAGATTCATATCCTTCTATCAGTACTAAACTTTAATTTGGTTCTTCATTCACCTTGACACTTGCACTCACAAAAATCTTCTTCAATATCTTGTTGTAACCCCGCTAGGCCTTGATTCTTGTAGAGTATCCAAGGAAGATTCCTTCATTAGATCTTGCATCAAAATTTCCTAAGTTTTCTTCATGTCTTTTGATATAACATTTTCTTCCAAAAACTCTGAAGTACTTCACATTAGGGGGTTTACCATACCATAACTCATAGGGATTCTTTGAATTTTTTTTTGTTGCTTAACCTCTATTAAGAGTGTAGAATGCAATATGAATTGCTTCTCTCCAATAGACATCCAAAAGATTAGCTTCCTTCATCATTATCCTAGATGCTTCTGGAATTGTTCTATTTTTCCTTTCCACAACTCCATTCTACTAAGGAGTTCTAGGGGATGAAAAATGCCTATTTATTCCATGATCTTCACAAAAACTATTAAACTCATTTTAAGTAAACTCACCACCTTATCAAACCTTAAACATT
Organism: Sequoia sempervirens; assembly: GCA_007258455.2. Classification (NCBI taxonomy): domain Eukaryota; kingdom Viridiplantae; phylum Streptophyta; class Pinopsida; order Cupressales; family Cupressaceae; genus Sequoia; species Sequoia sempervirens. The sequence continues at coordinate 137,721,689 of VDFB02252616.1, forward strand.
TTATTTTTAGATTCATTTCATTTTCAACCATAGCCTTAAATGCTTTAAAATTGTCTAGATTTTTTTATTTTTCTTTAAGAAATGTAACCCAAGCCATTGTAGAATAATCATAAATTAATAACATGAAATAACTATCACCACATGAGCTTCTAATTCTGGTATGTCCACATAGATCTATATCACTAACTCCAAGGGAACTATGGTAGAGTATTCTTTTGTCTTGAATCTTTCCATTTTTCTTTCCAAATTGACATTCTTTATAGATTGCATTGATAGGATTTATGATTTTTGAAAAATCTCTCACAACATCAATAGAACTTATCCTAGCTAGGCTATCAAAATTGATGTGACCCATTCTTCTATGTCATAGCCAACTTTCATTAGTTTAAGACATAAAGAACTTTGCACCATTACCTTTGAGTTGATAAACACTGCCTCATGTCCTTGTTACAGTAGCAACCATAATATTAAAGCTTCCTTTTCTGATTTCACAACCACCATTTTGAAATACAAGATTATATCCTTTGCTGCACATTTTTCCTACACTTAGAAGATTATGCCGAAGACCCTTGACATAAAGAACATCATTTTTATTATGCTTTCCATCAAAACTAATTGAACCTTTTCCAAATATCCTAGAACAAGACCACCATCATACTTTTCAAGCTTAAAAAACTTACTCTTATCACTTGTCATATGATTTGAGCATCTACTATCAATGATCCAGTAATTCTTCTCCTCTCTAGCATGAAAATCAGTCAACATAGTTCTTTCAATGTTATGACATGTTTCTAGAGAACTTTCCTTCACACACATTTCAAGATTAGTAGAATTAGTTTCAACATTTAAAGCCATGAAAAATCATTCATCACTATCTTCATTCTCATAATGTGATTCTTCATCATCAAATAAACCAATGTCCTTTTCAACATAATAACTCTCTTGATAAATTTACCCTTTTGATCCTTCTGTTTGTCATTAGTAACTTTGATTTGACACTTAGATGCATAATGACCTATCTTTTCATAATTAAAACATTTGAAAGGTAGCTTACCTCTCTATTTTCTAGTACCCTTTTTTCAACCTCCTCACAAAGTTTTCTTCCACCTCATCAAGATCATCTAGATATGATCCATCATCCTTTTCCAATTTGTAGACTTTAAAAGCAATTTATTTGCTTATAGTATCTTCACCAAATTCTCTCATTTCAAAAAAAGTTAATGCACCAAACATCTGATCACTAGAATAATGATCCAAGTTCTAAGCTTCCTGAATAGAAATTTTTTTATGACTATACGATTTAGGGAAAGTTCTTAATACCTTTTTCAACACTTCACTTTCATCCAAATTTCCACCAAGACCATTGATAGCATTAAAAAATTCATCAACTCTGAGCATGTAGACAAAAATATCTTCATCTTCAAACATCCTTAGGGTTTCAATTTTGTCTTTGTAGATTTGCATCTTTGCTTGTTTGACCTTGTCATCTCCTTCATAGATTCCTTACAAATTTTTCTAGACATCTTTAGCAGACTTGTAGCTTATAACCTTCATAATTTCTGAATCAGTAATACCACTTAGGATTGCATTCCTTGATTTTCTATTGTTCTCATATGCCTTGATCTCATCATCAGTTGATTTTCCATTTGCAGGCATAGTGTAACCTCTTTCAATAGATTGTCAAACACCAAATCCAAGGAGACTAAGAAAGACTTCATCCTAGATTTCAAGTAGGTATAATTTGTTCCATCGAATAAGGGAGATTTGACACCTTTCCTGTGTGCCATTTGGATCTACCTCAAGTGGTTAATCTTCTTCTTGGGAACCAAAAATCTGATACCAATTGTTAGAATGCATAGGACAACTGAGAGGGTGGTGAACCAATTGTATTCTTTTAAAAACATCATAAACCCTCATTAACTCTTAGATCTACATTAATTCTTATACCCTTATTCACCATTAAACCCTTAAATTTTATTAGTAGAATGTAACTATGTAAATTAGTAATGAAAACACATTAAAAACATAAGAACACTAGATTTATGTGGAAAAACCAAGAAGGGAAAAACCATAGTGAGGATTAGCTCACTAATATATGAATTGCAACACCAAATACAATAAGGCTCACTACCAAGGGCCCACTGTTGGTGGCTCACTACCAAAGGAATCATATTCCAAAAGAAAGAAGAAAGAAGGGATGACTCAGTACCAATTTAAAATGCTAACAATGCATCTCTTATATGTTGAAGGTACAATTCCACTGAAGCACAAGCAAAAAACCAAATAGACTAAAATGTAGAAACCTTCTGCTCATTGCATTAGGAACTCATAGGAATTAAGGCTCACACTAAGATCAATAAACTTGATCAATTTTGTATCTTTTACATCACTCACTCTTCACACCTAATCTACACAAAAATTCACCTTGCATTTATATCCTCTACAACCTAAAATAATCTTAATTAGGTCAGCCTTAATGAAACATATATACCTCTACTATGTAACACCAAATAGGTCAAAACCAAACACTTTTACAATATAAAGAAGTGAAGGAAAACCATGCCACAACTTAACTAGGATCTAATTCTACATAAAAAATCTTCTCAACACTTCCTCAATCAACAATTGTCCTCTATAATTAGCGTTAGCACTCCAAGCTGGCCAAACCTGCACTAATCCTACACAACTCTCAAGGTCCAAAAACACCTCACAGACTACACAAAAACATTCCACATTGTTCATACAACATCTCATAATACTCCAACCACCTAAAACTCAAGAACATCTTAATTTTGTGCAACTAGACATACTGGCAATAACATCCAACACACTAGAAAACATTGCAAAATAACTCAACACCTGAAACTTCAAGGGAAGGTAGATACAAACATTATAAGCACATTTATAGATCTACAACACCAAAAACTTCACTATAGAGAAATGCAAAGCAATCTCATTTCTCCAAGATAACATTGCTTCACAATTCACACACTGGTGAACAAAACTTCTGCCATGTGATCTAGAACCTAAAACTATGGATATAACACCTCGAAACACCTCTAATCATCATGTACAAACCACATGGGAAGATCTTAAACCATGAAGAAATGTAGTGTAAAAAATTGAACACCACTTAGTCACATTGAACTCTCTTGTATTCAAATTTTCTCAAAAGCACTTGGAAACCAAGCATGACAGACACCAACTCAACATATGCAAAATATTCTCAACATCTCAACCAAAAAAGAGGTTGATATCCATAATCATTACTCATCATTACTACATTAGAGGTTGACACCAGTGATTATACTAATGACAACATAATGCAACCAACGCACTTACTTCCTCAGGGGTTGACATCAATGCAACAATACTCTATTGACATCAATGACAACACAAGTTTCCAAAATATTTCTCCAAGTACCTTTAGGATACCAAACACTTCCTAGATCAACAAATAGAGCACTACCATGAATTCATAAATAGATCCCTTCTAGACAATTTGACTTGTTTAATTTCTTCCCTTAATCATAATTAAATTAAAGCTCCCCTTGACACAATCAACATTTGGCATGGTTTCATATGTAGGAACACCCTTTTCACCAATTTTCCCCCATCCCGTCAAACCTCTTGAGAAATGTCCTTAGTGTGAACATAGATCCAACAACTAAACATATACATTTTCATAATTTTCATCTTCTTAACAAGATTAGACCCGCTTTAAAACATCATTAAGAATTGCCATTAAAATCATAAAACCCAAAAAATTATAATTGAAAGTCCATATTGTTTACATTAGAAAATAAATCCATTAAATTAACGACTTTACTTAAAATATGGATTTATGCAAATCAATATAAAATTTACCACCTTCATTGATTAAGAGTTCATTTAATTAAATTACTTGCAAATGTAACCGATTAAAATTTTCCTTGACTCTCAAATGAGGACACAACTAAAATGTATGATGACCCCCACAATTGCAATGCTAAGTAGAATTTAATATTAACTTGATCATTTAGGGCTAGTGATAATCAGTGGCCCATATTATAGATATTTGTGAAAATATTCATTTTGCAAGGATAGAATAGCCTTCGGCCATACAAAGGACCGCATATAGCTAGGACATGCATCCAAGAGACAACCTCAAATGGAACTATGGGTGTATCACAACCCTTTTTGGTCTTTGGTGGAGGTACCATAAATCCCTAGAAAATGTTATTCCCTACCTTTTTGAAAAGCCCACATTGATGGGGAATCCACAACACATGAGATTCTATAATGCACATATGCCTATGGTTCAACATAGGTAGCAAAATATTCAAACAATTTCTACACTATGATCCACCTTAATTCTTGGTACAAATCCAAATCCTCACAATGGTTTGTTTGCAATTATGAGCTTGAGATGATTTAGAATGGTTCCCCACACCCACAACATACTAACTACTACAAATAGTGTTCTATAATCATGTACACCTTGCAAAAAATAGCAATAGGAAAAAAAATAATGGGATAGTCCATGCAAGCTAACAGGTCCACTATCAATGGTCTTGCAAAAATAGAGACCTCACACACTCGAAAACCCACAACGTGGTAAGGCCCATGATCCCAATTTTGATTTTCTTACTACAATTAATCAAGAATTCTTTATCAAAGCTTATTGTAAGGCTATGAATTTGGCTAAAATTGTTATGCACAAATTGAGCCGTAATTTCCCTTGTGAGAATTGACTCATTTTTACATGGGCCTCAAATTAATCAAGAAGAAATAATGGATTGATCTATAATATGCCAACCATAGCTGCTAGCATCAATAGATTTACCAAATTCCCAAAGAATCAATGACTCACATGAGGGTGACGCTAGGAGCTTGTGCTAATGTGGACATCAACATACACTCTATATAAAAATAATTCAAATCCTAAAAGTATACTACTATTCATAAGAAACCATAAAGTTTGTATCTTAAATTGGGTGAAGTCTAAACATTGTTGTATTTTGGAGACAAATCAAAATTGGACAAAAAATCTTCATATTATTTTTATTAAATAATTTGCTGCACTATTAAATATTTTTCTGCACTTGTATTTAAAATAATAGTTATAAAAAATTATGAAATACTGGAAATGAAAAGTTATAATATTTAATGAAGACAACTGCATTTAGTTATTGTAACCACCCAAAGAAAATGTGCTATTGGGTGCATGAGACAAAACCAATGTCCACGCTTCATTTGTAATTAATGGGAAAATACATGGGAACATATTCCAATACTTAGATCAAAGTTTTGTGGGCAACATGTTATGGAAAATGTTAGCATAAATTTACATTTTGTGTGGCTAAAAAATGTAGGAAGTGCTACAGGTACCCATAGCAAAGGATGTGTAAAAACAATAGTTGAAAAATGTGATGAAAACTATTGTTGCAAGTTGTCAATGTTGTTGCATCTCTTTGTAAAGGTTTTTGATGGAATTTTAATATATATTGGACCCTCTATTGGTGGACATAGCCTGGATTTGGGTGAACCACATTAAATCTTTGTGTTGTCTTCTTACTGTCCATTTTTTTGGGTTTTATAAACCTACTGTGTTTTCACATTTTTTTTGCATTTAATTGATAATTTATTGCCCACAATCTATAACAACTGGTGTCAAAGTGGGTTTTGTTTAGTTATCCTCTACATGAAGGTCTCATAGTTGAGTGGGAGTTATGAAAGACAAGGGTAAGTTGAAGGTCGAAAAATTTAATGGACATAACTATTAGTTATGGAAGATGCAGATGGAGGACTATCTCTATTAGAAGGATTTATGGAGACCATTGGAAGGGAAAGCTAAGAAATCATCAGCAATGTCTGATGAGGATTGGAATACTATGGATAGAAAAACACTTGGAAGTATTCATTTATGCCTAACACAATCGATGGTGTTTAATATTTCAATAGAAAAGACTGAAAAATTTGATGCAGACCCTAGAAAAGTTATATGAAAATCCTTCCACTTTGAATAAGGTATTTCTTATGAAGTGTTCATTTAATGGTAGAAGGTGGGTTAGTTTTTTATCATTTAAATGAGTTTAATATGGCTACGTGTCAATTAACTTCTATAAATGTAAACTTTGATGAAGAATTTAGGGCTCTTTTGATTATGTTTTCTTTGCCTGAAATTTAGAATATCTTGGTAATGGCTGTTAGTAATTATTTTTTTGGTTCAAATATACTAAAATTTGATGATGTTGGTGTGATTTTGAGCGAGGAAATTTGTAGGGAAAGCTCAGGTGGTTCATCCACATCAAGCATTTTTTTGAATACAAAAAGCAAGGGTAGAACAAAGGAGAGAGGAAAGAATTATGGAGGTCACGGGAAGTCAGGGAAGATCAAAGGATAAGAGGTCCCAATCCAAAGAGAAGGATTACTGGTACTATGGTAAGTTGGGTCATTTAAAGAAATATTGTTGGTCTCATAAATGTAAAGGAGACAAAAATGAAGGTAGTAAAGAGGAAAATATGGTAAGTAACAAATATGATGAGGATGCTTTGATTCTTTCATTTGACAATGTTGGGAAATTGTTGGATGGAGTGATGTGGTGCTAATACGTGGTTGTCATTGATTTCAACACTATTAGCATTTGATGTTCTAAGTGTTGTATATGTCGAGGATATTGAGAAAATTATAAGTGAATGTGTTCCAGGTTCCTAGTGGAACTATGCTAAATTGTGTACATCATAAAGGCATTACGTTATGCACATAAAAGGTTAGTTGTTGTGGATCAAAGGGTTCAATGTTGAGTATGTCTAGATCATCTACTGAAAGTTTCAGAGGTCCGCATGAATTCGTGTGCAAGTTGTGGTCTGACAATATTTTGCTGGTCTTTGTCAGAGTTTCTGAGTGAAGATTGTATGTTCCTAATTATCTCAATTGTTGCAGATGTCTCTATGCTATTTCTTGGTGTTTTTAGATGTCTCTAGTTCATCCTCTATCCTTGTGGTACATCCACATGATTTGGTGAAGCTCATGATTGAAATATTTTCTTGTGTATGTTCATTTTTTCTTGTTCTTGGCCGAGATGTTGATGCTAGTGTGTTGTGGATGTTCGAGGCATGATTAATTGGAGTATTCTTGTTTTGGAGAAATGAATTTGGGTCCCCACTATGTTTTGTCGGACCTTGGTGAGTGCGCATTGAAAATTTAATTGTGAATTTGAGCCAACATTGAAAATATATTCTTTTCCTCTATCCAACTTTGTTATGGTGAAATCTTTGTGGCGGATATATAAGAAGCAATTGTGTGGATAGTTTGGTAGTATGTGAAGTGTGGTTAGTGTGCTGAGTATGCATTGTGTTCTCTTGTGTGCATAAGTGTGAATATCATTGAATAGCAAGTGTGTAGAAGGTTGAGCAAAGTATGCAGAAGTACTATACCTAATTGGAATTGTAATCAGGCTTGGACATAAGCCATTCTCTCAGTTCAAATTTTCAGATGGTTTTTGTGTACCTTGGAGTTTTACCCTATTTTAATGTGCAAAAAATCTTAAAATGCAAGTGATAAAACACTAAGAACACTTCAATGATTAGCCTAAAGAGTGATAAAACAAGGAAAATAGATGAAATAAAATACAAATCGATTATACCTTCCTTGTTGTTGAAGACTCCTTGGTTGGCCCTTGATTTAGATGAATTTGTGTGCTCCTTGGATGGCTTTTTGGTGTAGCTAGATGCAAGATTGAATATGCAAGATGATCAAAGTGGATGGATAAATGATAGTGAATGCTTGAGAATGCAAATTGACAGCCTAAGGTTGCTCAAATGAAAAAGTGTTTTGACAATGCCCTTGAGGAGGGGGGATCTATAGAAGAATTTGAATTCTCTAGAGAATTCAACAGTTGAGATTCATCCAACAAGGTCAAGAGGAAGGGCTATGGTGAGTTGAGAACTCACAAGCCCTCACATCTTGACATGTGGATGGTGAAGTGGCTAAGGGGAGATGAGGTGTAAGTGAGGTGGAAGAGAAGTACATGAGGTGGAGGAAGGACAAGTACCTTCCAAGTACCTTGGGGAGTGAGAAGATTTCCTCAAAAAGGGATTTCTTGTCCCCAAGTGAGAATGAAAGGGACATTTGAGGAATTTTGGAATTCCTCAAAAATCCCCATGGGAAAAGGAGAGGTGGTTGGAGATATAAATGTGAATTAAAAATTCACATTCTTAGGAGAGTCTAAAGGATAAAAGGTGAGCTCCAAAAAGGTGGGACTTGGTCACATGTGGATGATGTGACAAGTCCAAGGTTCTAGAAGCCTTAGAAGATAGAATGTGAATTAAAAATTCACATAGGGAAGAGGAGAATCTAGGATAAATAAATGTGAATTAAAAATTCACATGGGAAAGAGGGTCAATGCTAAAAAGAGATAAATGCAAAGGTTGACTAAAAATGTGGTGCTAAATATGGAATGACCTTGGTTAAGGTTGTGCAAATATTGGATTAGAATAATTAATGGAAGATTAGAGGTAAGTGGAAAATGTAGGAGGATGTGACATTAATCTTTGATTAAGAGAATGCACATCATAATCATGAATTAATTAAATTAATTCAGATTAGAGCAAGATCATGGAGGATGTGACAAGGAGAGAGAGAATGAAGAATTTTAAATTTATTTTAAATCAAAAGGGCCAAAAATGACTAAATTAAATAAATTGGTGTATTTATTTAATTTAGAGAGGAAGAAGGTGAAAGATAAAACATTTAGTTATTAAATTAAATACTTTACAAATATGAGACAAAAAAGTGTAATATTAATTTAATAAATTAATATTTAATATGATAGACGAAAAGGGAGTAAATTTAATCATATGGGATTGATTAAATTTAGATGTCTATAGTTTTAATCTGAATCTTTCTATAAGACAGTGAGTCTTCTATTTGTAATTGAGCAGTGAGATCTAGGCAGTGAGCCTAAATGCATGTGAATTCTCCTTTATACATTTAACAGAGTATAATATTGTGGATTGACATCCACCATGGTTTTTCCCCTAATAGGGTTTCCAAGAAAAAAATCTTGGTGTTCTTTGTCTCTCTGATGTGTTAATTGATTATGGTTAATTGTTTATTCATCAGATTTGAGATTAAAGTTAAGTTTACAAAGTTTAAATTTCTATGACAACTGATTCACCCCCCTCTCAGTTGTCTATCCTTTCTTTTGCCAACAATTGGTATCAGAGCGGTTCCTCTGAAGAAAATTCTAACAACTTGAGGTGATTTGGGATGGAAACATTCAAGAAGGACAACCTTAGATTTGATGGCACCAACTACTCACTATGGAAAGTTAGGATGCAATTTCATTTACAGTGCATTGGAGATGCTATCTAGAAGATTACAAAGAATCAATACACTATTCCTATGAATGAACCCTCCACTCCTGATGAGATCAAGGATGCATAAAGCAATACTAGATCCATTGAAGCATTGGTGAGCGCTCTGACAGATTCAGAGATGGAAAATTTGGTAGGCTTGCAGATAGCTCATGAGATATGGATAAAGCTGGAAACTTTATATGAAGGAGATACATAGGTAAACATGGCTAAGCTACAAAGTCTAAAAGGTAAGTATGAAAACCTGAAGATGGGTGAAGAAGAAAATATTACTTCTTTTATGCAAAGAGTAAATGAGACAGTGCTAGGTATTAAATGTACCGGTGGTTTAGTAAGTGAAGTTGAAATTGTGGCTAAGATACTCAGATCCTTTCCTCCCTCCTACAAGTCGAAAGTTCATACTATTGAAGATTTTATGTCTGTAAACAAGATGAAAAGAGACACATTGATAGGAAACTTGTTGCTTTTGAAATAAGTGAGTTTGGTGAATCCACATCAAAGACTGAATCTATATTCAAGGCTACTATATCCGGAAGCTACAGGAAAAGTTACAGTCCTGGAGAGAGCTCTAGAAGGGCATCCAAATATGATGAAGAAATGAAACAGATCGAAGATCAAGATAGAGAAATTCTAGAACTAGAAGCACTCATTGCAAAACAAGAAGGAAGAGGAAAATGTAAGTATGAATATGTATTACCTATTAAATTTTTTTCATGCAGTAAAATAGGTCACTTTGCATCAAGATGTCTTGAAAGAGTTCCTAGGTCTAAACCTAGAAAACCTAGATTTTAGAAGAAATGTTACTTTGTTGAAGAAGCAATAACAGATGATGATTCTAATAAAGATGCTGGAAATGAGGATGATTGGGATTTTATTGCTACCATTGAAAATAAGCCTAAACCTACTGAATCCACTGAAGAAAAGAAAGCTCTTGCAGCCCGTGTTGAGGAAAAAGATGAATGGGTCATTGATAGCGGATGCTCACATCATATGACCAGTGACAAAAGCAAGTTTGTGAATCTAGAAGAGTATGATGGCGGGGTTGTGATATTTGGAGACAATAATGCTTGTGTGATTTGAGGTAGATGCTCTATTAGCCTTCGTGGTAAAGAAAATACTGATGATGTTCTCTATGTTGAAGGCCTGAAGCATAACTTGTTAAGTGTTGGATAGATGGTGCACAAGGGATATGATCTATAGTTCAAGGATTGAAAATGCCAGATTCGTGGAAAATTTGGAAACATGATTGCCACTAGTGTGCAGACTAAAGGTAACATCTTTCATTTGAATAATGGTAATGGTAGTTGCTTAATTGCTCAAGTATATGAAAGTTGGTTATGGCATAGGATATTGTCATGTAAACTTTGACGACATCATTAAGATAAGTTCTACTCAAGGAGTAAGAGATCTATCTAAATTAGCGAAGCCTGCTAATGTAATCTGTCAACAATTTCAAATGGGTAAACAAACTAGAGATTCCTTCTGAAGCAAGCAGTTTCTCTCAAATAATGTGTTAGAACTATTACATAATAATTTGTGTGGTCCCTCTAGAGTGAAGGGCATTCATGGAGAAATATATTTTATGCTTGTCATTGATGAATACTCTAGAATGATTTGGGTTTCCTTTTTGAGAGAGAAAAGTGAAGCATTAGATAAGTTCAAAAGCTTTAAGGCCATGGCAGAAAATGAAAAAGGTCTGAAGATCAAATGCTTGAGATCTGATAGAGGTGGAGAATTTCTTTCAAAAGAATTCAATACTTACTATGAAGAGCATGGAATTAAAAGATAGTTATCTGCTCCCCAAACCCCTCAACATAATGGAGTTGCAGAAAGAAAGAATAAAACAATTTTGGATGCTACCAAGCAATGATGATGGAAGGAAATGTGCCTTAGATGTACTGGAGTGAAGTGGTAAGTACTACTATATATACCTTGAATAGAGTAAATGTGAATGGTAATTCTGGTAAGACTCCTTATGAACTATGGTTTGGTCATAAGCCTACTGTCAAATACTTCAAAATATTTGGAAGAAAATGATATATCAAAAGAGATGATGACATCAAAATTTTTTATGTTAGAAGTGATGAAGGAATCTTCCTAGGTTAATCCACAAAGAGAAAGGCATACATATGCTACAACAAAAGACTGAGAAAAGTAATTAAGAAGTGAAAATTTCAAGGTTGATGAGGATTTAGTCAGATCATCCAGAAGATGCAGCTATGATTTAGATGAAGATATCATGTGCCAAGGGAAGAATTCACAATCACCAAATCTACTTCAGAGTATTCCATATGTTCTGATGAAGCAACCACAAGTTGTTTTGGTAAATCAAGTCAGTCAAGAAGCACAATTAAGTGCAACTACACAGGAAAGTTCATAAAACACAAAAGTTCAAGAAAGTCCTAAAACTCCAAGGTATGCAAAGTTGAATCATTTTGAAAGTCAAATCATAGGAGATAAGAGCAAAGGAGTGCAAACTAGAAAGCAAATTGTTGAAGAATATTGTCTGATTTCCAAGATTGAACCTAAGAATGTCATTGAAGCCTATCAAGATGTACACTGGTTGGAAGCTATGAAAGAACTAACAAAAATTGAAAAGAATGACACATGGACACTAGTTCTTAGGCCCAAAGACAAGAATGTGATTGGAACTAAATGTGTATTTAGAAACAAGTTGAACAAAGATGGTGAAGTGGTCCAGAATTAGGCAAGACTGGTATGTAAAGGTTACTCTCAAATGGAAGGTATAGATTTCAAAGAGACCTTTTCCCCTATTGCTAGAATTGAAGCAGTAAGACTATATCTTGCTTATGCTGCTTACAAGAACTAAAAAGTTTACCAAATGGATGTAAAGTCTAAATTTCTAAATTGGGAACTTGAAGAAGAAGTGTATATTGAACAACCAGATGGATTTCAGCTAACAGATGAGGAAGACATGGTTTGCAGATTAAAGAAAGCCTTGTATGGACTCAAACAAGCCTCTAGAGCCTGGTATGCCAGATTGGAAAAATACCTACTAAAGCTTGGATTCTCAAAAGGTACTGTTGACAGTAACTTATATTTCAAGATAGATCATGATCAAGAGTTAATCATAGAAGTTTTTGTTGATGATATCATCTTTGGTGGAGATGATAATTTATGTATGAATTTTGCTGATGAAATGAAGAATGAATTTGAGATGAGCATGATTGGTGAAATGAAGTTCTTTATGGGATTACAAGTTTCACAATTGGATCAAGGGATTTTTATATCTCAGTCCAAGTATGTGAAAGAACTATTAAAGAAGTTTGGAATGGATGATTCCAAATCGGTTGGTACACCCATGGTGACCAGATGTAAATTAACACAAAATGAAGATTCTCCTAAGGAAAATCAAACCAGATATTGATCAATGATTGGAGGATTACTCTACTTGACACAGAAAAGGCCAGATATTATGCATGTTGTATGTATGGTTGCAAGATTTCAAGCTGATCCGAAAGAATCGCATGTAACTATTGTCAAAAAAAATTTAGATACTTGAAGGGCATTGTTGATTTTGGACTTTGGTATTCAAAGGATGGTGATCTTACATTGTGTGCATACACAGATGCTGATTGGGTTTGTGATGTGGATGAAAAAAAAAGTACTAGTGGTGGTGCTTTCTTCCTAGGGAAGAAGCTGGTATCCTAGTTAAGCAAGAATCAAAGCTCTATTTCTCTATCCACTACTGAAGCATAATATATTGATGTTGCAAATAATTGTACTTAGGTGCTATGGATGAAACAAATTCTAAAAGATATTAAGGTGATATATGAAGAACCCATTGCAATATACTGTGACAACTCAAGTGCAATAAATATATCAAGGAATCTAGTATTACATTTGAAGACTAAGCATATATCAATCAAGTTTAGCTTCTTAAGGAACAAAGTGAATGAGAAGGAAGTTAGAATGGAGTATGTGCCTACAAAAGAATAGATTACAGATATCTTTACAAAGCCATTGCCAAAAGATACTTTTGAGTATCTTAAAGGAATGCAAGGGGTAGTTACCCCTCCTGAAAAGAACTAAATGATGCAATTATTTGCATCAATCTGTGAGCTACATTGTTATATTCTAATTAGGATTGATGTTTTTGTGGTTGCTACTCAAGGGGAGTAGTCAGATGTGTAGAGATATGGTTCATAGCATGTGTGTGGAAAGGTCATGGTTACCTTTTCCATTGATTTCAAAGGGGAAGAAGTGTAATGTGAAAAATATAAACATCTAAGGGTGAGAAGTGCATAATGAAAAATATTTCCAAGGAGAAGAGTAATTGTGCAGTGTGTTGGGTTGATGGTATTTTTCACATCATGTGTTGCCATCAATGCCAAGGGGGGATATTTTTGGGAAATTGTTGGATGGTGTGATGTGGTGTTGATACATGGTTGTCATTGATGTCAACACTATTATATTTTGATGTTCTAAGTGTTGTATATGTCAAGGATATTGAGAAAATTATAAGTGAATGTGTTCCAGGTTCCTAATGGAATTGTGCTAAACTGTGCAGGTCATAAAGGAATTATGTTATGCACATAAAAGGTTAGTTTTTGTGGATCAAAGGGTTTAATGTTGAGTATGTATAGATCATCTACTGGAAGTTTTAGAGGTCTGCATGAATTCGTGTGCAAGTTGCGGTCTGACAATATTTTGCTATTCTCTGTCAGAGTTTCTGAGTGAAGATTGTATGTTTTGTCACGGATGTCTCTCTGCTATTTCTTGATGTTTTCAGATGTCTCTAGTTCATCCTCTATCCTTGTGGTACATCCACATGATTTGGTGAAGCTCTTGATTGAAAATATTTTCTTGTGCATATTCAGTTTTTCTTGTTCTTGGCTGAGATGTTGATGCTAGTGTGTTGTGGATGTTTGAGGCATGATTAATTGGAGTATTCTTGTTTTGTAGAAGTGAATTTGGATCCCCACTATGTTGTGGCCAACCTTGGTGGGTGCGCATTAAAAATTTAATTGTGAATTTGAGTGGACATTGAAAATATATTCTTTTCCTCTAGCTAACTTTGTTATGGTGAAATATTTGTGGTGGATATATAAGAAGCAATTGTGTGGATATTTTGGTAGTATACGAAGTGTGGTTAGTGTGTTGAGTATGCGCTGTGTTCTCTTGTGTGCATAAGTATGAATATCATTGAACAAAAAGTGTGTAGAAGCTTGAGCGAAGTTTGCAAAAGTACTGTGCCTAATTGGAATTGTAATCAGGCTTGGAAAAAATCCATTCTCTCAGTTCAAATTTTCAGATGGTTTTAATTTGAATCTTTCTATAAGATAGTGAGTCTTCTATCTGTAATTGAGTAGTGAGCTCTAGGCAGTGAACTTGAATGCATGTGCATTCTCCTTATTATTCTCATTTATACTTTTAACAAAATATAGTCTTGTGGACTGAAATCCATCGTGGTTTTTCCCCTAACAGGGTTTCCACGAAAAAATCTTGGTGTTCTTTGTCTCTTTGATGTGCTAATTTCTTATGGTTAATTATTTATTCATCAGATCTGAGATTAAAGTTAAGTTAAGTTTGTAAAGTTTAAATTTCTATGACAACTGATTCACCCCCCTCTTAGTTGTTTGTCCTTGCTTTTGCCAACAGATAATGCTAATGATTATTGGGTGTTAGATTTAGGGGCTTCATTTCATGCTATGCCCCATAGAAGTTATTTTCTTGATTATGTCCAAGGGGATTTTGGGCTGGTTTATTTGGGAGATAACAAACCTTGTCAAATTGTTGGAAAGGGAAGAATTAAGGTTAAGCTGTAGAATGGGAATCATTAGCTACTACAAGAGGTAAGGCACATTCCAAGGTTAAGCATAAATTTAATTTTAGCAAGACAACTAGATGATGAGGATTGTGTTGTTACATTTAGTGATAAAAATTGGAAGATTACAAAAGGCGACTTAGTGGTAGCAAAAGGTGTGGAATTAGGCACATTATATCTTTGTACAAGTCATACTGTTCCTTCTACTTTAGTTATTGTAGAGAAAAGTCAATGTTCAAGAACAATTGTTGTAGGTCAACAGGTAGAAAATCAGACAATTGTTGTGGGTTTTGAATCAACATTGTGACATAATAGACTTGGGCACATGAGTAAAAAAGGTATGAAAGTGCTTCATTCAAAGAAAGTTTTACTAGGTCTAAAATGTGTTAATATGGATTTATGTGAAAGTTGTGTGTATGCAAAACAAAAGAGAGTTAGTTTTCTCAAGGATGGGAAGCAAAAGAAAAATGAGAGATTGGAGCTTGTGCATATGCATGTATGGGATTTGCTCAGGTATCTTTTATCGATGGCTCTTGGGATTATGTTACATTCATAAATGATGCAACTAGGAAGGTTTGGATTTATTTCCTTAGGAAGAAATATGATGTATTTGAAATGTTTAAAAATTGGAAGGGATTGGTTGAGAATGAGACAGGTAAAAGATTAAAATGTCTTAGATATAACAATGGTGGTGAGTATTGTAGCAAAGAGTTTGGATATTATTGTTCCTCTAATGGTATTCATAGGAAGAAAATGGAGTGGATGAGCGCATGAATAGAAAAATAATGGAGTGTGCATGGACTATGAGATTGCATGTTTGGTTGCCTTTAAACATGTGGGAAGAGGCTATAAAAACTATTGTTTATTAAATTAATAAAGTTCCATCTAATCCTTTAGGTTGTGGTATTCCAGAGGAAGCTTGGATGGGTAAGAAGATGAGTTATTCCTTTTTTTAGAACATTTGCTTGTGAAGCATTAACACATGTACCTTCTGAAAATAGAACCAAGCTAGAAGCTAAGTCAAAAAAATGCATATTTGTTGGATATAGCATTGATGAATTTGGTTATAGGCTTCAGTATTTTAAAAATTAAAAAAATTGTGAAAAACATGGATGTTATATCTAATGAGAAGGTGTTGTTCAGAGATTAGTTGTAGCAGCATGAGAAGAAAGAAAATGATTATGTAGTGCTAAATGATATTATGAACAATGATGTTTCAATGGTTCCTCATGCTCCGCAACAACAACAACAAATACCACAAAATCCAGTGAATGTTAGATGATCTTCAAGGATAAGTAGACCTCTGAAAAAATTCTCCTTCTTTGTATTCTAGTTTATTAACTGATGTTAGTGAACTAGAATGTTATGATGAAGCTATGTGTTGCAAGAATTGAAAAGGAATGTAGTGTTATCATTGATGTCAACTAGTCAACTAG
Organism: Sequoia sempervirens; assembly: GCA_007258455.2. Taxonomy (NCBI): domain Eukaryota; kingdom Viridiplantae; phylum Streptophyta; class Pinopsida; order Cupressales; family Cupressaceae; genus Sequoia; species Sequoia sempervirens. Next base: position 137,738,272 of record VDFB02252616.1, read on the forward strand.
TTATGTCAATCGGTCAACTGGTTATCTACTAGTTGTTGTTGATTATATATGTCGAGGATATTGAGAAAATTGTATTAAAAGGTTGTTGGTTCCAGTGCTTGTGAACTATGTTTTGTTGTGTGTTGATTGAGATCTGGGAGAATTGTTGTTGGTATGGATTTCTCCTTGATGAAATCTTATGGCGTATGGTTCAAGAGTTGTGTCACCCTAGTTCTATTGAAGTTGCTTTTGATATTTGGATGTATCAAGCTTAATTGATCTATGTGTTTTACATTGGTATGGATGACCATGTGTCAAGCACTACTTTCAAAGATGAAGCATTTTGGATCTATTATGGATCCTAGTGAAGCATTTCTTTGGGTTTCCCTCATTCTAATTCCACCCTAGGATGTTTGGCATTGACCTAATTTGAAAGTTGAAGTCAGATGGCTGACTTTGTATCTTTTCAAGGTTGGAGATAGTATAAATAAAGAATGTGCTAGTGATGAAAATTATACATAAAAAAAGAAGAAATATGAGTGAAAGAGTAGATGCAACCTTGATGGTATTCTTGAGGTGTGTGAGTTAAGTGTGTGGTTGTTCAGTGTGAAGCTTAACGGTGAGTTTCTAGATGTAGTGAGAAAAAGGTGAACTCTATTATTCATGCGAGTTGATCAATGATTGTAGTGGAATATTTGTTGCATTAGGATTGTTGTCTCTCTATAACAAGTATTCTTTGACTTCTTTGTATCTTTGTGGCAGCGAGCCCTCTGGGTTGTAGCCCTATGGATAGTGAGTCCGGACAGTGAGTCCTTATTTCAGGCATTGAGCCTTATCTCAAGCAGTGAGCCTTTTTTAAATCAGTTTTGATATTATCTATGGTGTGAGTTAATCCTCAATGTGGTTTTTCCCTCATTGGGATTTCCACGTAAATCTGGTGTTATTGTGTTTGTGCACTTGCATTTGATGGTTAATCACTTAATTAGTTTATGTATTAGTTCCGGTAATTGAATTAAAGGTTATAATATGTGACAATTGATTCACCCCCCTTCTCATTTTTCCTATCCAACAATTGGTATCAGAGCTTGGTTCCTTGGTGAAGAGCTTAACCACTTGAGGAAGGTCCGAGATGGCTAACAAAATGATCTTTGATTATCTGAAGTTTGATAGAACTAACTATAGTATTTGGAAAGTACTGACGGAAGAATATCTGGAGTATTGAGGATTTGATGTTGAGAAAGCTTACAAGAATCCCTACACTCCTCATGCAAATGGTCTAAGTACACCTGAGCAAATTAAAGCACATGAAGTGAATAACAAGATGAAGTTCATCTTGAAGAATAGTTTGGTACATTCTGAGTTGATTAAGATTCAAAATTTGAAGATAGCTAAGGAAGTTTGGGATGCTTTAGAAGGAGAGCATGATGGTGATGAAAGGGTAAAATAAACAAAATTACATAATTTGGAAGCATGATTTGATATTTTACATATGACCAAAGATGAGAATGTTAAAGCTTATGTACATAGATTGGATGAGGTAGTGGATGGAATGCGATCTCTTGGTGCTACTATACATGAAACCAGAATTGTAAAGAAAATTCCTAGGACTCTTCCTGATGATTACAATGAAAAGGTGAGTGCTATTGAGTAGACTATAGATTAGAAGACATGTACTAAGGATATGTTGTTAGCATTCTTGAAATATTATGAAATGAGGAAGTTGAATCTAAGAAGTGGAGGCAAGACAAAAACTACTTTTAAAGCTACAAGAACTAAAGATCAAGATGAAGAGAAATTTGAAGAAATCAAGGCTAACTTTGTAAGAAGATTGAGAAAAGGCTTTGGTAAGTATGAAGGTAAGTTTCCCTTTAAACACTTTAGTTGTGGAGAGATTGGTCACTATGTTGCAAAGTGTCCAAAAAGAGCTAAAAAGAATAAACAAATATATGAGAAAGAAAGGAAAGGAAAGAAGATTAACATAGCTTATTATGTTAATGAGAATTCTAGTATTTCAGATGAAGATTCAAAATATGAAGATCTAGATGACAATGAATTCTTTTTGTTGGCGATTAAAGATGAACCTACTTCTACTAATTCAAAAAGACAGTCAAAGGAAAATCCTCTAGATAAGAAAGAGAAAGAGAAAGAGAAGGAGGAGAAAAATGAAGGTACAATTATCTCTTCCCTACATGCTAAACAAGAAAATAATTTTTGGGTAGTTGATAGTGGTTGTTCACATCACATGACTAGTGACAAGAGTAAGTTTGTGAAACTTGAAAAATATGATGGAGGTCTGGTTATGTTTGGAGAGGATGCTAGTGCTAAAATCCGTGGGATAGGTTTAGTAAGTTTTGATGGTAAGCATCATACTGATGATGTCTACTATGTTAAGGGTTTAAGGCATAATTTGTTGAGCATTGGTAAAATGTAAAGAAAGGGATATGATCTTGTGTTTAAGGATGAGAAGTGTGAGATCTAGAAAGGATCCAAAACTTTGATTGTTACAAGACAAAAATTTGAAGGGAATATTTATTAGCTTAAAGGTGTTGATGGATGATGTTTTATGACTCTGATAAATGACAACTGGTTATAGCATAGGATAATGCGTCACATGAATTTTGATAACTTAGAAAGGATTAGTAATGTTCAAGTTGTGAGAGATCTATTGAGAATTAAAAAACCTATAAATGCTATCTACAAAAATTACCAGTTCAGAAAATAGATAAGAAATCATTACAGATTAAAGGAACAATATACTACTAGATTTCTTGATTTGGTTCATACAAATATTTGTGGTCCTATGAGAGTGAGAAGCCTACTTGGTGAAAAGTACTTTATGCTTTTAATTGATGATTATTCTAGATATACATGGGTTACATTTTTAAGAGAAAAATCAAAAGCATTAGATAGATTCAAAGCATTCAAGGCTATGGTTGAAAATGAAGTGAATTTGAAGATAAAATTCTTGAGATCTGACAGAGGTGGTGAATTCACCTCCCATGAGTTCGACATGTTTTGTGAAGTGAATAGAATAAAGAGACAATTATTTGGTCTAAGAACTCCTCAATAGAATGGAGTTGTTGAAAGGAAAAATAGAATAGTTCAAGAAGCTGCTAGGTCAATGATCACTAAAGCCAGATTATTGGAAGTTTACTAGAAATAATCTATTCAAACTATTGTGTATGTATTCATTTGAGTTCAAGAAAGAAAAAATAGTATGAAGACTCCTTATGAGCTATGGCACAGAAAAATTCCTAAAGTTAAATATTTCAAGGTATTCAGAAGAAAATGCTACATCAAAAGAGATGAGGAAAGTTTGGGAAAGTTTGATGCAAGAAGTGATGAAGGAATATTTCTTGGTTACTCTACCAAAATCAAGGAATATAGATGTCTCAAAAAAAGATTGAGGAAGATTGTGGAAAGCTAGAATGTGAAGGTTGATGAAACAGTGAAGAATTCTATTGATATTGATGGAAATGTGTCTGATAAACATGATTGTGCAAGAATAGAAGAAATTGAAGAAGAACAAGATAGAGATGAGAAAAAAGAGCAAAATGAAAGAGAAGAAGATGCTTCGGTAATGTCCCGTAGAACACCGAAATATATACAAAGGAATCATTCAGAAAGTCAGATTATTGGAGACAAGAAAAAAGGTGTGTTGACTAGAAGCAAAGCTACTATTGAATTAAATTTGTGCTTACTCTCTGAAATTGAGCCGAAGTCAGTAAGAGAAGTGTGCGAGGATGAAAATTGGAAGGAAGCAATGAAAGAAGAACTTTTCAGATTGGAAGAATCAAACTTGGGAATTGGTTCCAAGACCGGTAGACAAAAATATCATTGGATCAAAATGGGTATTCAGAAACAAGCTGAATGAGAATGGGAAAGTTGTCAGAAAAAAAAGCAAGGTTTGTATGTAAAGGCTACTCACAAGTGGAAGGTATATATTTTTAGGAAACCTTTGCCCCAATAGCAAGAATGGAAGCTATAAGGATGTTCTTGGCATTAGTTTCTTATAAAGATTTCAAAGTCTATCAGATGGATGTCAAGTCAACATTTTTGAATGGTGAGCTAGATGAAGAGGTTAACATGGAACAACAAGAAGGATTTTAGTTAAAATATCAATTGGATATGGTGTGCAAATTAAAGAAATATTTATATGGACGAAAGCAAGCCCCTAGAGCCTGGTATGCAAGGTTAGATAGGTATTTGAATCAGTAAGGATTTAACAAAGGTACGAGAGAAAGTAATTTGTATTTCAAGACTGAGAATGACAAAATCTTGATTGTAGTGGTATATGTTGATGACATTACCTTTAGAGGAAATGGAAAGATGTGCAAGATGTTTACAGAAGAAATGCAGAAAGAATTTGAAATGTCCATGTTTGGTGAGATGAATTTCTTTCTTGGGCTACATATTAATCAAACAAAGAAAGGAATTTTCATTTCACAATCTAAGTATGTGAGAGAAATGTTGAGAAAATTTGGTATGGATGGTTCCAAACCGATAAGTAATCCTATGGTGACTAGATGCAAGTTGGGAAAAGATGATGATTTGCCTAAGACTGATTAGAGCAAGTATAGATCTATGATTGGTGGACTACTTTATTTGATTGCTACTAGACCGAATATTATGCATGTGATTTATCTTGTGGCTATATTTCAAGAAGATTCAAAGGAAACACATGCTACTGTAGTTAAATGAATATTCAGATATTTGAAAGGCACTTTGAACTATGGATTATGGCATCCTAAAGATACTGATTTTACATGCAATGCTTATATAGATGCAAATTGGGCTGAAAGTATAGATGACAAGAAAAGTACAAGTGGTGGTGCATTCTTTCTTGGATGTAGATTGGTGGCATATTTGAGTAAGATGCAAGATTTAGTCTCTTTGTCTACTACCAAAGCTGAGTATATAGTTGTTGCATTGTGTTGTACACAAGTGTTATGGATGAAACAAACATTGAAAGATATCACAGTGCTACATGATGATCCTATTCCTATCTTATGTGATAACACAAGTGCAATTAACATTTCAAAGGATCCTGTGATGCACTCAAGAATGAAGCATATATCTATCAGGTATGATTTCTTAAGAGAGAAGGTTATAGAGAATGAAGTCAAGCTTGAGTATGTTTCAACAAAAGATCAGATTGCGGATATATTTACAAAGGCTCTTCCTAAAGATACTTTTGAGTATCTATGGGATAAGCTAGGGGTTATTTCCCCTCCTTTTATAAACTAAGATTCATTTGGAGATGCATCAGTCTGGTGAAGTCATGATTCTATCTTTTGGACTGATGTTTGTTGGTGGCTACCCTTAGGGTGAGTAGGAAGATTTTCTAAAGTGCTGTCATTATGATTAATTTTTTTTCATGTCAAAGGAAGTTTCAATGGACATATCTTTTTCCTTTTCCATTGATGTCAAATGGGGAGAGAGAGAGAATGTGAAAAGTTAATAAGAGAAAGAAGGTAATAAGGAAGATGATCTTCTAAAATGGGAGAAGCAAAAAAATCTTTAGAAGTATTTTCAAAACAGGTGTGTTGTCTTTGATGGTTTTTCACATCATGTGTTGCCATCAATGAAAAAGGGGGAGATTGTTGCAAGAATGGAAAAGGAATGAAGTGTTGTCATTGTTGTCAATCGGTCAATTGGTTATGTCAACCATTCAATTGGTTATCTACTAGTTGTTGTTGATTATATATGTCGAGGATATTGAGAAAATTGTATTCAAATAAGGTTGTTGGTTTTGATGCTTGTGAACTATGTTTTGTTGTGTGTTGATTGAGGTCCGGGAGAATTGTTGCTGGTCTAGATTTCTCCTTGATGAAATCTTATGGTGTATGGTTCAAGAGTTGTGTTTCCCTGGTTCAATTAATGTTTCTTTTGGCATTTGTATGTATCGAGCTTAATTGATCTGTGTTTTACACTGGTATGGCTGACCGTGTGTCAAGCACTACTTTCGAAGCTCATGAAGTGTGTTGGATCTATTATGGATCTTGGTGAAGCATGTGTTTGGGTCACCCTCATTCTAATTCCACCCTAGGATGTTTGGCACTGACCTAATTTGAAAGTTAAAGTCAGATGGCTGACTTTGTATCTTTTCAAGGTTGGAGATAGTATAAATATAGAATGTGCTAGCGATGAAAATTATACATAAGAAAAGAAGGAAGATAAGTGAAAGAGAAGACATGAACTTGATGCTATTATTGAGGTGTGTGAGTTAAGTTTTTGGTTGTTCGTGTTGGAATCAAGGAACACTGAGAAGGGGGGTGAATCAGTGTTCTACAAAATTTAAATTTATTAACTTGATCTTTAAACCACTTATAACATTGAACCAAAAGAAAGATGCATGAACACAAAAAAAGAAACCACAACACCATAACACAAGGATTTTTTATGTGGAAACCCTGTAAGGGGAAAAACCACAGTGGAGGTCAATCCACAATATGATTTGACTCAAATAAAAGTGTTTACAAAAGGAATGCACATGCATTCAGGCACACTACCTAGAGCTCATTACTCAAATACAAAAGGAAGACTCACTGTCTTACAAAAATATTTGGATTACATCCACAAGATTTAAATTGAGAAAATAGCATCTACTAATGCTTGATTATAGTTCCAGTTAAGGCACATCAATTACTTTCTTGACCTTATGTCTGATTCTGCTCTTCTACTTTGTCTCCTTTAATTCGGATCACAACTCCTTTTCTTCACAAGTGAAACTGTGCACAATCGCTCTACAATCCTTCTAAATTTTGTAACACACACCAACAAACTTTGGACACACTTTCAAATGATATAAATGATCACATATATATATCTGCAACTAAATATTTAATCAACCACATGTCAAATTCAATAAAACATAAAATATTTACAAACTGTCGGCTCAAATCCTGAATAATTTTCAATGCACACCAACCAAAGTCAGCCACAACATAGTGAGGACAGATCAACATGATCGAACACAAAAACACTTAAAAAATCACTCCTCAAATATCTGCAATACACTACATTCATCAAGTCAGCCTTTTTGCACTGATAAACAGAAAATCAATCAACCGGATCTTCTAAATTTCACACCGATCGATACAAGGCTCTAACATTCAAGGATAATATAGATAATACATTGAAAAAAATTCCCTAAGATCCACAACTCAAAATGATAATTTTTTTTTGCATATGAATCGATGAACACAATTCTGTCGGATGCTCTATTCTATTTTGACAGTTAATTACAAAACTTCATTCTGACTTTCGGTATGATCAAATGCTGATGTGTAGATCAAATTATTGACTAGGGTTGCTATTAATGACAACACTAGATGACTTGTGTAGTGTCTCTTTCCAACAATCTCCCCCTTTGGCATTGATGGCAACACTTAGTGAAAAATGATTGTGTTGGATCAATACCATCATGAATTACCTGCCAACCTTCAAAACTTTAAAAACACAACTCCCCCTAAGATGATTAAGGAATTTTTCACTGTCCCATACTCCCCCTTTGACATCAATGGCAAAGGCAGGAATACACATACCAAAAATCAAACAAAAACTTCTATGCACAAACTGCATATGTACAAGCATGCTTATACAACTTACATAAACTTGAAAATATTTGCAAAATTACTCTTCAATAGGCTCAAAATAGTGTCCCAACTCTTTTTGAGACTCTCCAAGATAGTCATGTGACCAAAAAATAAGTAAGATTGCATCTCTATAGACTCAAGGTTTGTCAAATCATTGACTACCATAGCATCCTGTGCTTCCTTCAATGCGCTAAGCATTGTCTCCATCTTATGACCAATTAGTCCTCTTAGCTCACATACTCTTTCAACAATTTTTCCTTCTTCACGCTTTAGACATTTAATCTTGTCAAGCAAGGATATTACTTGACCTTCTTCTTTCCAACATAAATGATTAGAGGATCAAAAACTTGAGAGATATCTACTAACTGTTTCTCATATTCTTTCATTTTCTTTTCAATGTCCTCAGTGAATTTAGACAATGATAAGCATGACTTATAAATGTTTCTACCTTCAAAAAAAAGCATCTTGAATATTCTTTACATAGGTAGCTAACAAATATTTATCATTAGAAATCATACCTTTCAATCCACTGAACATTTTAGCATCAAATTCCTTTTGAACCTTATCCATAGCTGACTTTTCAAGTGACTCAAAGTGAGTACTTACAAAATTGACAAGTTTCTTCAACTAACCAAATGGAGAATCAGATGAATCCTTGACATATGAAGGAATGATCTTCTCCAAGATACTAGATGCAAGATTTAACAACTCACTATCTTCAATATGAGAGATTTTAGAATCTCCTCCCTTGCCCTGGCTTGAGCAAATGATGCAACTTTCAACTTCTCAATAGGAGATAAAGTAGCCAAGTTGATAGGACCTTTAACTAGTTTAGGATCAAATTCCTCCTGTTGTTCTTCCAAAACATCATTTACTGCCTTAACAGTGTCTTTTGCTTCCACATGAATCTCCTTCACCTCATCCTTCTTCTCTTCAGTCATAGGTTCTTCCTTAACTTCAGGAATCTCAATTTCATCAATTGACACAACTTTAAGAGCATCAATATCCATAGAAATTTTAGTGTCATGTATATCTAGAGGATTCAGACTATCCTCAAATGTGTCCTCTTCAATTCCCAGACTATATGGAATATCTTCAACATGCACTTCTTCAGAACAATAGTGTATATGTTTTTCAACAAAATTTCCTTAAGGATTTTCTCAGTGTCTTTTGCAACTTCTTCAGTTCTTGCATTCACTCTCCTCATTTCTAAGACTTCATATAGACCCTTAGGTAACTCAGAAATTATTTCAATGAGAGTCATATTGAAATTATTCAAATACTTTATTATAGCTTCTTCAAGAATTCTTTGACTGACACTATCAAAGGTCTCATACCATTCATAAAGTGGCCTAAGATTACCATCCTTAATCAAAGATTTTTCCACTTCCTCTATAGACATACCTGATTTATCAGTTTTCACCTTTTTCTTTGCTTTCTCTTCATCGAAGGGCTTATTCTTAGAGATTTTAGATGCTTTGGTGCCCATATGCTTTATTTCTCTTACCCCTTCATTAGATTCAGTTTCTTCATCTTCTGAAACAACAACATAGATCCTTGTGCTCTTGTCCTTCTTCCTCTTTCCTTCTCTCTCGGATGTCTTGAATTGAGCTTTCATAGGACTTGAATTCTTTGCAAGAATAGATGAGAGAGCAAAGCTCCTTGTGGATCTAGATCTGGTAGAGGATACTGCCAGACTAGCAGAATCAATTCTAGCTGGCTCTCCTACTTCGACTTGTTCTCTTTTTGTTCTAGCTTCTCTCACAACTTTAGCTAATATCCCCATGCTTTCTGCAAAATATTCTACTTCTTTTCTCACCTTTTGGATTATCATTGGCTTCTTCAACTGTGCATGAACTTCCATATTCTTTTCCTCAAAGGTACCAAACCTTTCTTCTGTCAGATCCCAAGGTTTACTTAGTAAGTGTTGAGCATATAGCTCCAAAATGTGTTCTTCAACCTCATAATCCATAGGCATTATCCACACTATTCTAGGATCAACATCTTCCATTAAGCACTGATCAATATCAACCATGAAGCAAATTGTGTCCTTATACTTTTCCATAATAGATGTAGGAATCCTTTCCTTGGCTTGCATCTCATTTTGAAAGTTTTTGAAATAACGTCATATAGCAGTTTTTTAGCTTTGTTGTCACCAATTCCATACAAGATATCTCTAATTTGAATAACTATTGGTTTATCACCTTGCCATTGAACTTTTCCGACTCCCAAAACTTCATTCATGAAATAAAAGAATAAGCATAGCAAAAAATTACCATACTTGAAAGAATTCTTCTTATCCTTCTTGATTTTACCAAGATTTTCAATTAACTGGCTTCAAAGTAACTCACACAGGTCATAATCTGCATTTTCTTTGACCATCTAATATGTTCCATATATTGTTGTACCAGATATAGAATTGTCCTAGATGGAGTGATAAATCTTGTACCCAATGACCATAGAAGAAAATATCACATCCACTTCAATAATATCATCAATTGTCATATCTCTCTTGTCGAACACTAAACCAGTTGCATCTGTAACTGTTTGATTCTTCACAACTTTCAATGTCGACAACCCACCGGATGAATCCAAACCAATAAAAATCCTTATAGCTTCCTTTGTGATCTTAAAAGGCTGACTTACCACATAAACTTGGCATGCACTCAACTCAATATATACCGAACCCATTCGTTTTCTTCAAACATGAGAAATTTTACAATCTAAGTGAATTTCTTCTCCTCCAAATATTTGAATTTAGGTTTTACATGGAGATATTCTCCCACAATGTGATTGCTGTACAAATTCAACAACTAGGAGCTTCCTAATTCTTCAACATTTGAATGAATGTATGCCCTAATATCTTCGATATGTAAAACACCATACAGAACAGAGGAAAATGCACCTAAAGGTTATGTTTTAATGGATTTGAATGGGTGCCATTTGAATTTTGAATGAGGCCTATCCTTAATATTAACAACCAACAGAGCAACCATTTCCAAAATTTTCAAATTCATGAGTTTACAGATAAATACCTTTCGCCAGATTATGGTTTGATTGTCGAATCGCCTTCAAACTTGAATCTTCACCAAACTTTGTCAAAGTTCACTTCAGAGCTCTCAAAACTTCTTCTTCTTGAAATGCAATGTGATAAACAATGGATAGAAATGACCTTTTATCATTCACTTACCTAAATTTTTCATCGCAATAAATGCTTTTACCCTAGGTCTTCCAGATACCCTATTTTCACAGACTGTGAAAGAAAACTCTTCTGCGGACCTTCAATTTTGCATAAGTTTCCCTTTACAAGAGATCCAAAAACATCTACACATCACTAATGCAATCATTGCAATCTACCATATTCCGGTTCCAACTACCGACAAGGGGTTTAAAATATTTTCTTGAGAACTCCCCCTAGGCTAGAGGCCTTAAACTAATTCCCAGAGGAATTACCAAAAGCAGATTCTGGTGTTGAGCCATTTCCTACATTAAAGGGACTCTTCTTCACCCATGTCTTCTTCATTTGCTTCTTGATCTCATCTGTGGTAACTTTTCCTTTTCCCTTTTCATCCTTCATATTTTTTCTTTGATTTACAGAACCCTTCCTGCTTCTACAAAATCTTGCAATGTGATCAGATTTGTTGCAATTGTAGCACACCACATTTCTTTGTCTAGACCAGTTATTCTAGTGATTTTCTCTTGATCTGCACTGGTTAGCAATATGGCCAAATCTATTGCATGTATAACATCTGACATCTCTATTGAAAAATTTGTTTGACATATTTCTATATTCAACTAACTTATGACCATACTTGTTGCAATTGAAACACTGATTGGAGAATAATGGACCACTTGAATTCATTCTACTTCTACATTGAGTAGCCATATGACCAAATTTATTGTAAACAAAACATTAACCATTGAAACTTTGAGCATTAGGTTGTCTTGCCGGATACCTTCCAACTTTGTTCATCTGATTTCCTTTCCTAAACCTCCTTTGTCCAAATCCAGAGCTTTTTCCCTCCTCATATCCAAGACCTCGCTTGTCACTTTGAGTCCTTTGAATTTTAATTAGTTCATCAAGCTTAGCTGAGCTAATCTTGAACTTCTCCTTGAATTAATTTGTAGTAGCAAGTTCATCTCTAAGAATAACAATCTTATTTTCAAGCTCTTCTTCATTATTTCTAGATTGTTCCAATTCAAGCTCCAACTGATTGAATCCATCAGTAATTCAGCTACATTCTTCAAATTTTTCTTTCAAGTATTGAGCAAGATTCTCTTCATTCTTCTTTCGGTGTTCAATCTCCTTAGTCATTCTCATCACAATAGATTCCATCTCATGCTTTAGGACAACATTATCTCTAGTAAATTTTTCACATTCTTCTGTCTTTTCCTTCAGGGCTTGACTCAGTTGTTCATCTTCAATGCTTTTACTCTCTTTGATCTGCTTGTTCTAATCACAAAGTTCCCTTCTCTTCTCCCTGGACTTATTGATTTTATCTTTCAATGATTTAATGAATTTCTTAGCATTCATGAGGCTTGCTTGCAATTCCCGACCTTCATATTTGGATTGATCAAGATCATCTAGAGCCACCAAAAGTTGTTGTTGAAGATTGCTTGAATCCATTGAATCATTTTCCCAGATCTTCCCCAAGCTTTTAAACTTCTTTCGAGGAACTAGGATTTGATACCAATTTTTGGAATCAAGGAACACTGAGAGGGGGAGGTGAATCAGTGTTCTACAAAATTTAACTTTATTAACCTAATCTTTAAACCACTTATAGCATTGAACCAAAAGAAAAATGCATGAACACAAAACAAGCAACCACAATACCATAACACAAGGATTTTTTACGTGGAAACCTTGTTAGGGGACAAACCATGGTGGAGGTCAATCCGCAATATGAGTCAACTCAAATAAAAGTGTTTACAAAAGGAATGCACATGCATTCAGACACACTTTCTAGAGCTCACTGCTCAAATACAAAAGGAAGACTCACTGTCTTACAAAACTATTTGGATTACATCCACAAGATTTGAACTGAGAAAATAGCATCTGTTAATGCCTGATTATAGTTCCATTTAAGGAACATCAATCAATTTCTTGAACTTTTGTCTAATTTTTCTCTTCTACTATGTCTGCTTTAATTTAGATCACAAATCCTTTTCTTCACAAGTGAAACTGCACACAATCGCTCTACAATCCTTCTGAATTTTTCAACACACACCAACACACTTCATACACACTTTCAAATGATATAAATAATCACTTATATATATCCGCAACTAAAGATTTAATCAACCACATGTTGGCTTCAATAAAACATAAAATATTTACAAACTGTTGGCTCAAATCCTAAATAATTTTCAATGTGCACCAACCAAAGTTGACCACAACATAGTGAGGACCCAAATCAACATGCTCGAACACAAAAACACTTAAAAAATTTCTCCTCGAATATCCACAATATGCTACATTCATCAAGTCATCCCTTTTGCACTGATAAATAGAAAATCAATCAATCAGATCTTCTAACTTTCACACTGATTGATATGAGGCTCTAACATTCAAGGATAACATAGATAATACATCAAAAAAAGCTTCCTTGAGATCCACAACTCAAAATGATAACATAAAATTGCATATGAATCGATGAACATAATTTTGTCAAATGATTTGTTCTAGGTTGATAGTTAATCACAAAACTTCATTCTAACTTTCGGTATGATCAAATGCTGACGTGCGAATCAAATTACTGACTAGGGATTCCATCAATGACAACATTGGATGACTTGTGCAATGTCTCTTTCCAAAAGTTCAGTGCAAAGCTTAACATTGAATTTCCAGATGCAGTGAGCAGAAGGTGAACTCTATCATTCATGTGAGTTGATCAGTGATTGTGGTGGAATCTTTGTTGCATTGGGATTGTTGTCTCTTTATAAAAAGTCTTCTTTGACTTCTTTGTATCTCTATGGCTGTGATCCCTCTAGGTTGTAGCCCTGTGGATAGTGAGTCCAGACAGTGAGTCCTTATTTCAGGTAGTGAGCCTTATCCCAGGCAGTGAGCCTTTTGTAATCGGTTTTGATATTCTCTATAGTGTGAGTTAATCCTCACTGTGGTTTTTTCCTCATTGGGTTTTCCACGTAAATCTGGTGTTATTGTGTTTGTGCACTTGCATTTGATGGTTAATCACTTAATCAGTTTATGTGTTAGTTTCATTAATTGAATTAAAGGTTATAATTTGTGACAACTAATTCACCCCCCTCTTAGTTTTCCTATCCAACACTTGCAGGTGGATGCCAAGGTTCAGTGGGAGCATAGAATGGAAGAGGAAGTGGACTCCTTGCTGAAAAATTAAATTTGGGAATTATGCAAGTTTCCTACAGGTAAAAATAATTTTCCAAACAAATGGGTTTATAAGCTGAAAGAGGAAGATGGAGGTAAGAAAATATTTAAATCCAAGTTAGTTGTAAAGGGATTTGCACAGAAAAAAGGGCATTGATTTTGATGAAATTTTTTCTTCAGTATTTGTACTATTTTAAGTATTGTGGTGCTGAAGATTTGTATTTGGAATAACTAGATGTTAAAAATACTTTTCTCAATGGTGACTTGGAGGAAGAAATATATATGGAACAACCATAAGGATTCGAGGTCAAAGGTAAGGAGAAATTGGTGTGCAAATTGAAGAAAAGTTCATATGGCTTGAAGCAAGCACCTCGGCAATGGTATATTAAATTTGATAGTTTTATGGATGATCAAGGCTACAGCTAGTGTAATTCAAACCATTTTTTTTATTTTAAGAGGTTAGATGATGATAGCTACATTATTTTATGTTTATATGTTAATGATATGCTTATAGCAAGGTCTAATGTGGATCACAGAAGGGAGTTAAAACAACAATTACAAAATTCATTTGCTATGAAGGATTTGGGGGCAGAAAAATAAATCCTTGGTATGAAGATTACTAGAGAGGAAAAACAATTTTTTTTTTTTTATCTCAGGCTGATTATATTGATAAGGTGTTGCATAGATTTCATATGGAGAATGCAAAAAATTTCATCACGCCTTTGCCTAGTCATATCAAATTGACTAAGGATATGTGTCCAAAGACACAAGAGGAGGAAGAAAAAATGTCCAAGGTCCCATATGCTTTAGTTATAGGAAGTTTAATGTATGCCATGGTATGCACGAGACCAAATATTGTAGATGTCATAGGAGTTGTTAGCAGGTATATGAGTAATCCTAGAATGGAGTACTAGAATGTGGTAAAATGAATTCTTAGGTATTTGAGTGGTACATCCTATAAATGTTTATATTTTGGGGGCTCTAATACTGATTTAAGAGGCTATGCTAACTCAAATTTAACAGGGGACATTGATACTAGGTGGAGTACCACAGGTTATATTTTTACAGTTGAAGGGACATTTGTAAATTTTATTTCTTAGTTGCAAAAGGTGGTTGCTTTATCCACCATAGAGGCAAAGTATGTAGATGCAACAAAGGAAAGAAAATAGATGATATTGCTACAAATTTTTATGGAAGAGTTGGAAAAACAATAGGCTAAAAGTTAGTTGTTTATAGACAGTCAAAGTGCTATACATCTTGCAAAGAATTTTTTCTTGCACTAAAAAAAAATACATACGGATAAGATATCATTTTATTCGGTCAGTGTTGGAGGATGGAAAAGTATGTCTAGAAAAGATTCATATGGATGAAAATCCAATAGATATGTTTACAAAGGTGGTGACAAGGGGGAAGTTGAGCTCCTCTTCAACTTTGGTTGTCCTTCAAGGTTGAATTTAACTAAAATAGAACACCAAGGTCCAAGGTGCTTATTTCTAGTGGGAGTTGTAGTGGTAGTGGTGTTATGATCAGTCTCCAAGTGGGAGATGGTATGGAGTGGAGTTTGATATGTCTCCAAGTGGGATATTGTTGTGTGATGGAGACAAATTAGACTTAGACAAAAAATATTCATTTATTTTTATTAAATAATTTGCTGCACTATGAAATATTTTGCTGCACTTGTATTTAAAATAATAGTTACAAACAATTATGAAATACTACAACTGACCAATTATAATATTAATGAAGACAATTGCATTTAGTTATTGTAACCACCCAAAGAAAATGGGTTATTGGGTGCATAAGACAAAACCATTGGCCACACTTCATTTTTAATTAATGGGACATGCATGGGAACATATTCTAATACTCGGAACATAGTTATGTGGGCAGCAGGTCATGAAAAACGTTAGCAAAAATTTATAGTTTGTGTGGCTGAAAAATGCAAGAAGTGTTGTAGGTACCCACAACAAAGGTTGTGTAAAAATAATTCTTGAAAAATCTGATGAAAAATGTTGCTGCAAGTTATAGATGTTGTTGCACGTCTTTGTAAAGGTTTTTACTCAATTTTTAATATATATTCGACCCTCTATTGGTGGATGTAGCCCGGATTTAGGTGAACCACATTGAATTTGTGTTGTCTTCTTACTGTCCATTTTTCTGGGTTTTATAAATCTGTTGTGTTTTCACATTTTTATGCATTTAATAGATAATTTATTTCTTACAATATCTAACAAATACAACCATTTGAGGAGATGATCAACCACAAAATTATCTAGATATGATTGAATATAATTCCACTTGGTTGGTCACCTTTAAAAATTGAAATGTCTCATGGTATTGAGAAAATATGGAGGATGTGGAGATTCATAAGGAAAATACCACCATATGCTTTATAACACCAGTCGTGAGGATATGAACACATACGACTAATGTGGAAACATCTCATGCTCTTGACCTACAAACATAATGTCACGTCTCAGACTCTGATGCAAGTTGCTTTTGGTTTTGTGTGGATTTGTTATATAATATGATGTGTGTGGTAGAGTAATAATGAATATTATGGTGTTTTGGTGTGGTGATATATGAAAGTGTTTACTTAAATTAAGAAAAGTTGAATAATATTGAATGTGTTTTACTTTGAAGATGAAGCAAAATAGAAGAGAAATATTTGAATTAATGTATTATATATATTGTTTTGATTTATATCTTTATGGGACACTAATTTAATTTATTGTTGTGTGTTTGAGTGCACTTGAGATGCAGGAGGTCGAAGACCAAGGGTGTGATTAAGGAGAGGAGGTTAGCTTCTTGACAGGATAAAGCAGGATGTTCTCTCGATCACACACATGCACTTAGATTCATGTAGATTGCATTTAGGAATGATAATTTTGGCTTGATTGTTTTGATTGTTCACAAAATAAATAATGATTAGTCAAATTAAATAAATAGTGAAATATAAGCATAATAAAGTAAAAGAATTAATTTTAATTATAATTAATTATAGATTTTGATTTAAATGTCTATGCATGATAAAATCTGAGTAAGTATTCTATTCTTCTTTTAACTTGTGTTAATTTTTGAGGTAATAAATAAACTAATAGTTAGAAGATCTATTTATTTAATTATTGGGTAAATATTTTCCAAAAAAGGAATTTATTTGCAACTAAATTAAATATTATTTTATATTTTTTTTCATTTGAGCACGGGAAATGGAAAAGATAAGTTATATCTTATTTTTTTTTTAAATTTTTTTTTTCAAGATTAGGTTTTGGAATAAGGAAAAAGAAAACTTTAAAAAAGGGAAAAGGGGGTAATGGAAAACCAACCTTTCTTTATGTTTTCTAGAAATGCTTTGAAAATTCACTTTCATGGCTACCAAATAGATTCTTGTTTTGTTTTTAGTTTCCAATAGATTAGAAAATAGAAGAACAGGAAAAAAAAGGAGAAGAGGAAGGTCTTTCAGGAAGGAAATCTCAGAGAAAACAAGAAGAGGAAGTAGCAAGGAGGCATCTTAAGTTGTCAACAAATTATCTAGGTTCTTCTTCATAATTCTCTTTTATTGCCTTAAGATTCTAAATGAGAGAAAATAAATTTACTGTGTTCAAAGATTTGTTTGTGCAAAACCTCTATGTTTGATGTGTTTGTTGAGAAAAATACTTCGGTGAAATATGTACATTCTCTTCAAAATCCTTATGAATTTATAAATAATTTCATATGCAGTGTCTTTCTATATCTATTTTCAGAATATCATTTCTTTCTGGTTAAATCTTTGAGAAAAATCTAGTGCCAAATTGTTTGATTATAATATATATTTATACATATATATATGTTTAATATATATATGTATACATAAATTAAAATATGTGTTGAATGGGATGCATGTTTATTAAAATAGAATTCGTATTTAATTGATAGTGAACTCTGTGTTTTATGTGTGTTTTTTGTTGTTATTCATGGTAGAAAAGGGGGACTGGGTTTTCCCCAGCCGTGCCCTCCCGATAAGGGAAGGGTTGTGTTGTGGGGGACAACGCCCCTCCATAGGCCGTGGCTTGTGGAGGAGACACTGTCCTCCACAAGCAACACCTCCCCATATGGGGGGGCATGAACCCTGAAAAGAGAACTTTCATCACCGAAACCTTCTTTCATTTGAAACAAAATTGTGGTTTGATTTTTAAATTCGGTTCCTTGTTCTATAAATTTATTATATATGTGAAACGGGTCTGATGATAAATATAAATATATATATATATATGTGTGTGTGTGTGTGTGTACTAATGTAAAGTTATTTGTGAACCTTGTGTGTGCTTTGTAATTATTAGAATTCCTTTGAAGTAGAGATGTCTAAAATTGAATGAAAGCTATAGATGAAAAATGTATTGTTTATTATTCTTTTGGGAATCTTCTGGGACAAGATGTCGAAGGTGGACCCACAGAGACAGTAGTTTTACCTTTTCTAAAACTATTGTTTGTTTATTTATGCTTGGCCAAGCACATGCACCATTGAAATAGATGGAAATAAAAGCCTAGAAATAAAAGTATATAGGTCTCTGCCCCCTCCTGTTTGCAAGAATTATGTGATTCTTATGTTAGAAATGCATATAGGCATCCGGCTTGCATCGAGAGTTCCCTCCTGCTTTGTTGTTTCATTTTGCTAGGCTCCTCATGCAGGGCCAGGGATTTCTTCAAGTTAGGAAGAAACCCAGGGAAGTCTTGTACTTTGTGGTTGGGCGGAAAAGGTGCCTTAATCACACTCTTGGCCCCAACTTGCAAGAAGACCAATGGTGTCATGGTGGTTGAGGTTCAAAGTTTCTTATGCTATAAATGTATTCATGTATTACTTTTGAAATACTTGTATAACCCAATTGTAAAAGTAACTTTATTTGACATTCATTATTATAACATTGAAATAGATGTATTGGAATGAAATATTTTGATGTAACATTGAAATAGATGTATTGATTGAAAGTTAATGATGTAACTTGTACATGAATGAATTTATGGAAACTCATTGATATGCTATTGACATATACATATGTATCAGTGCAAAGATCCTTGTTGTAGATGCAATTTACTTCTTTTAGATACATGAAATGAAATTTATTACTATTTTTTCTTTTGAGCTCTTATGGAAAGCTCTTGATCTATGCATCCTTTACTTTTATTTTACTTGAAATGTAAAGAGTTATGGCAACTTATGTGGTTAATTGAACATCATCTCTCGAGCGTTACATTTTTGTATCAGAGCAGCAAGGTTCAACTCTAGGACCTATGCCTAATTATGCTTGATGTTATGTTTTGCTAGGGTGACCCTAATGGAGGGTAGATATTATCAGCAGGAACGGGAAGGAGGATCCTATGGTGATCCCAATGATAATTTGGATCAGATTTTGGCCATTTTAAGTAGGAAAGAGGCCAAGATTGATAACCTTGAGCAGGCAAGACAAACTGGGCCAACAAGAATTGATCCTAGTGAAAGTGAAAACATCAGAAATGAACCAAATGGAGAAAATCTCAAAACTGAAAAGAATCAAAGTAAGCTAACAAAGGTAGCTGAAGAATTGGGTAAGGACCTCAAGAAGGTTGTGCCACCCAAGTTTGATGGTAAATCCTTTGGTGATGGGGCAGAAGCATGTATTATTGAAATGGAAAGGTACTGAACTGTTGGTTCTCAATTGTGACCATATGGTTTGTCCTTGATGACAAAATCCCTTTCAATTGATTCTACTTGTTGATAGTTTCAGATTGGTTTCTCATGCTTTATCTTAGTATAGTTTTGTCTATATGGTTTACATGTCTTGGCATTCAGTGGACAGTTTACATTCAAAATTTTAATATCTTATGGTACTGTTCAGTTTGAGCTTCGTGCAGTCTCAGGTTATCTTATTTGTACATTGTTTTGATGACAAGAAAGAGCATATCGGTGTGAGAATGCCAGGGTCTCCCTGATCCATTTCTCTAATAAATGTCTCTATTGCCTATCGATAAGACATTTTTGATGTCATGACAATTGGATTTTACTTACAGGCAACTTTCGGTAGAACTTCTCCATTGTTTCGGTGACAGAAAAGGATCATATTGGCATGAGTTATACTGTCAGAATGATGTCTTAGCGAACTCATCATGTCTCCCCAATCAGAAACAAAGGGTGCTCATCGGCGAGATGTTTTTCTTCATTGTAACATCTTGGCGAACTTACTTTAGTCGTGTTGACTGCCTGTGGAAAAATTGCATATTGGCAGGAGGTCTTAGCTTCGGTGTATTGTCATAGAGAACCCGTCAGGTCTTGCCAACTAAGTCTTATGAGGGGCTTTCGGCGAGAGGTTGGTATTGTCTCAGTGACTTAGAGTGGATAAAGATTTTCGGTATGACATAGTGTGCTCTCTGAGAGGTCTCCCTGACATTGAAATGTCTCGGTGATGCATAAAACAAAAAGGAACATTTCGGTATGACTCATGTGCTTGAAGAAAGATCTTGGCGAGTTTGTTTTCTTATACCGACCAACAACATAAAGGTATACATCTTGGTAAGAGTTAGGGTTTTCAGTGTGAGGTCTCGGCGAGTGACCTTCAGTCTCGCCAATGGAACACAAAAGGACTTTGTTGGCATAGGATCTGACTTGTCTCAGTGACACACAAGATGGTGGGTGTCTTTTGGTATAACAAAGTATTATTTGATATGATTTCTCCCCTATGGTTGAAGGTTACAGTGACACATAAGAGATAAAAAGTCTTTTAGTGAAACATAATGAAATCTACATAACATCTCCCTGACAGCAGAATGTCACAGTGACAAATAGAGGGATGACTGACAGCGATAAAGTTTCCTTCGGCATAGGTATTGAATTGTCTCGATGAATAGGAATGATCACGTGGGCTTTCAGTAAGACACAGGATGCTCTACGAGAAGTCACCCTGACTATGCATTGTCTTAGCGAAGGCGGATGAACGATACATCTCAGTGAGAGAACTATTTTGTCTCAATGACCAAAAGAACAGTACATGGCTCTTGGCGTGACATAATGTATTCGTTATGACTACTCCCCAAATTTGATGGGTCATGGTGAAAGCGATAACTAAGGGGAATGACTGGCGATTTAATTACCTTTAGCAGAACTATCTGGATGTCTCGGTGAACAATTAACAGATTCAATCACTGTGGCCAACATGTGAATTTCTAAATATAGTTGCAAGCTGACATCATTGGTTGGCATCAAATCTCAGAATGGTTACAAGGTAGAATATGCATTAAAGGTTATGATTTATTGTTAATGGGCAATCAAGAATCTTGAAAGATCTTCCAGTTTCATTACTGACACATTACATTCATTACAAATTGATGGATTCTGCAATTGGTTATTCTAAAAATAGTTTCAAATGAGTATTTTGTTTTAATGAAGCATCTATTTTTTGTGAAAGGCATTTGCAGTTTCAAAAAGGAACTTTTATTTATGATTGTCAGTTTATTGATAGCCTATTGCATAGGCATTACTCTTGCAGACATTTATTTTTCTGGCATCCTTTTTCCTGAAAATAGAAAGGAGGTTTCAGCTCTCCTTTGACCTCGAATCTCTTTGAAGACTACACATTGGAAAAGATGTATAAAATGCAGTGTTGTGAATACTGAAGAGTTGCTAGATAGAAATACTATGATATAGGTATTTTGGCCATATCAAGAGATGTAATTGAAAAACTCTGTGATACAAAATTTGGAAAACATGATGCATAACAGAGAGTTATGAGCTTAACTGAAAATAGAGAGATCCTCTGAGATATTATTATTGTTCTAAAAATAAATTGAGGGGTTGGTGCTCCTTGAAATTGGTGTTTCAAAATGAGGGGTTGGTGCTCAGAAATTAGCCTATAAGGCATTGTTAACAGTTGTTTTTGAAGATTAAGCTAGTAAGGCAGTTTAGGAGTGGTTTTTCTACCCCAGGAGGGTTTTGCACTCAGAAAATCCTTTGTCTTATGGTCTCTTTGTTTTGATGTCATAATGTTTCTTGATTGTGATAATTTTTATTAGTCTGAACATTTTTGAATTATAGTTCCTTCATATCTACAAATATTTAGTTCAAATATCTTGCACAAGTCATTACTAAAAAGTCTAATTCAAAAGGAAGCTTAAAAAGTTCTCATTTGATTCATTGCTCAAGAATAGTTATAATTAGCTAAAGGTGTTTGTTGTCTCAATACCTTTCTTGTCTTTAAAGCCGCATTCAAATCAATTGTTTAAGAAGTGAGTCACTAATGTTGATCATCATTTGCATAGTCTTATGAGTTGCACCTGCACTGTCATCATGCTTTGATTGTTAATCAATGTCAGCATGAACTATTTTGGAAAATGCAAGATATCTCACTCAAATCGCATTTTCATAAGTTGTCTAATAGACTGAGTTAATGTTGTCATATCTTTGTGCTTTCAAAAGTGATTACTCTACTCTATTGTTGAAAGAAAAGGAAATCATAATTAAAAATGATGGTCGAAGTTGAAAAAGTTTAGACACTGATTCACCCCCCCTCTTAGTGTCTGTCCATAACTCCAACAATTGGTATCAGAGCATAGGGTGCTCTGATAGGTCTAAACCACCTAGGATTGTTCCTAGTTACTTGGAGTACTTTGGTTAATATGGGAAAGAACAAAAGGAATAAGGGAAAAAGTTGTTCTTAGCAAAATGCTATTCATCATGTTCAACCTAAATCTAGTATAAGGAATAACGAGGAAGAATTCATTAATAGTAGCTCTGAAATGGTAGAGTATCCTAGATCTAGAACTCCTCAGTTCAAAGGTACAAACTTTATTATATGGAAACATAGGATGGAAACATACTTACTTTCTTTAGGGTATGAAGTGTGGGCAGCAGTTGAAAAGGGTTGTACTACATCTGCAACATCTCCTTCCACTCTTGAGGAGAAGAAATCACTTAAATTCAATACCAGAGCTATAAATGTTATTTTTAATAACTTTCCAAATAAAGTCATTACAAAAGTCATTCATTATAGCAGTGTTAAGGAAGTTTGGGACAAGTTGATTGAAATGAATCAAAATAGTGAGTTACAAGAGGAGATATCTTTGGATATTGAAATAAGTTGTGAAACATCTGAGAGTGAAGAAGGTGTAAACCTTCATAGTTTTAAAAAGAAGTACAAGAGGATCATTAATGAATATTTAAATGATCAAGAAACTTGTGTAAAAGTAGATCAATCTTTGGATGAAGTTAACTCTAAATAGGAATATGATGAACCAGAAAGTGAGATTGATTTGGAAGGTGAATTCCTATGTGCCTTAGATACTATTAAGCAACTTAGAAAAGAAAACCAATTTTTAACAAGACAACTTCTACAAAAAGAGAGTCTGGAAGTCAAGTTAAAAGACAAGGATGAGTTGTGTAATAAACTAGAAAATGAGATTGATTCTTTAAAGAAATATTTAGATAATGATTCCTTGTTAAAAGAACTAACTCTTAAGGACGATATGATTATAAGTTAGAAAATTGAAATTGAAGAATATAAGAGGATTGCAGACGTTGTGAGTTCTGATTTGGAGATTAAAAAGATTGTTTGTCTAAAACTTGAAGAAGAGGTAGTTGCTTTAAGAAAAGAGATTGAAAGTATCAAGGCTCAATTTGGTAAAATTCAGAAATTTGATCATAGTACTAATATATTGAATGATATGTTGGGCAGGAAAAAGCATTCTAAAGATCCTATATGAGTGGGATATGAGGTTGGACAAAGCTCTGCAGACAAATCTAAACATGAAACAGTTTTTACTACTTCAGATGGAAAGAATTTTATAGCCAAGCAAACACCAAGAATGAAGGTTGATCTTGGTTACAATATTGCTGCATCAAAGGATAACATTGACACTAGAAGACAATCTAAAGGTATTCATAGAGAAAGGAAAAATGCCTTCAAATCTTCACATCCTTGGCATGATCATTCATTCAGGTATAATCATTCTTTCCAAGGATATTGTTATGTTTGTAATAACTATGGTCATAAGTCAATTGATTGCATAAGATGGTCAAATAAGAATCATTCTAATGTCCCTAGAAATGGGGATGTGGTGTGTTACAACTGTAACAATTTTGGTCACTTGAGAAGAGACTATAGAATAAATACAAGTGATAATAATGTAGGGAACAATGCTGGAAATGTTTATAGGAAGTCTTCTATTTCTTAGAACAATCACAAAGTCATTTGTTTCAGATGTTATAACATTGGACATAAAGTACAACAATGCAGATTCAATAGAAAGATAGGTACTTTAAGCAAACAATTGAAAAAGTATTCATTGGAGTGGAGAATAAAGAGAAATGAAGATGCTTATGAGAAAACTCCTTGTGCACTCCTTGCACAAGTGTTGCCTTCCAGGTCTTGAGAAGAAGCAAAGACTCAGGGGAAGTCTATTATGGTAATATATTTTACCCCTAAGAAGTCTAGAATGAGGTATGACATCTCGCATTTGATTTTGGTGGTATAAGATGTTAAGGAATGTTTTTACTTGGTCTAGTGGTTGACAGTTTTCAGAAGTTTTTGAAATGACAGTGCACTTTGTTTTTAAATGAACTCTTTGGATGCTTGGGTTTTGGATATAATGGTATGTACTTATGACATCTTTGAGTGATGTGGAGACATATAGATGAGTTCCTCAATATATTAAAAATAAGAAATCTTTTTGAAGTGATGTCGATGTATTTATCTTTGGAGAATAGTGATTGAAAAACATGTTTGATGTTATGAGGTATTTTTGTGATGATATTATTTGGTGTTGTGTGAGGGCTGAGATTAATTATCTTTGGTATTTTTTCATCGTTCTTGGTGTGGTAATAGAAATTCACATATGGACTGAGGATGGGTGTACAAGAATAGATTGACGATGAATTATGTAGTATACATGCTTTCAAGTTATATTTATTGTATGAAAAGAGTAAAATGATCTGTGTCATTTGAAGAAGAATAACCAGTATCATTGGTCTTTGATACGTATTGTCATGGACAGTGACTGAGGTTACTTGTGCTGAGAAGAGGTTGGTTGTTTGTGCTCAATTTCTGGTATTGCTAGATTGAAGTTGATCAAATTAAATGTGGAGTAGGTGATCTTGAATGTGCCTTGATCGAACATGACAAAGAAGGTGGTATGTTCAAGTAATAGGTATTCAATCTTTAGGTATCAACGTGGTTTGTTACATATAATATTTTGGTACCTTTGCTTTGGAAATGATGATATGGACTGAGATTCTTGAAATGGATATATTGTTTGCTATGATATCAACATGTTACAATCTTACTGCTCTTCTGCAAATATGTCTACTGCACTATTGCTCTATTTGTAGCTAGTTCTTATGATATTTGGTTGGCTTCTCAGTTGTGTTCCCTGGCATTGCACATTCTTCTCTTCTATCCTTTGTCATTGAGGCAAAAAGGGGGAGAGTCAATTGTGTTTTTCCATCAAGGACAAAGGGGGAGTTTGTTGGTTCTCAGTTGTGATCATATGGTTTGTCCTTGATGACAAAATCCCTTTCAGTTGATTCTACTTGTTGATAGTTTCAGATTGGTTTCTCATGCTTTATCTTGGTATGGTTTTGTCTATATGGTTTACATGTCTTGGCATTCAGTGGACAATTTACATTCATAATTTTAATATCCTATGGTACTGTTCAATTTGAGCTTTGTGCAGTCTCAGGATATCTTATTTGTACATTGTTTCAGTGACAAGAAAGAAAATATCAGCATGAGAATGCTAGGGTCTCCCCAATCCATTTCTCTGATAAACGTTTGTGTTGCCTATCAGCAAGATGTTTTTGATGTCATGACGATTGGATTTTACTTACAGGCAACTTTTGATAGGACTTCTCTATTGTTTCGGTGACAGAAAAGGATCATATCGGCATGAGTTATACCGTCATAATGATGTCTTAGAAAAATCATCATGTCTCCCCAACCAGCAACAAAGGGTGCTCATCGGCGAGAGGTTTTTCTTCATTGTAACATGTTGGCAAACTTACTTTAGTCTTGCTGACCGTCAGTGGAAAAATTGCATATCAGTAAGAGGTCTTAGCTTCGGTGTATTGTCATAGCGAACCCATCAGGTCTTGCCGACTATGTCTTATGAGGGGCATTCGGCGAGAGGTTGGTATTGTCTCAGTGACTTAGAGTGGATAAATATTTTCAGTATGACATAGTGTGCTCTTCGAGAGGTCTCCCAAACATTGATGTCTCTGTGATGCATAAAACAAAAAGGAACATTTCGGTATGACTCATGTGCTCGAAGAAAGATCTTGGCAAGTTTTTTTTCTTATACTGACCAACAACATAAAGGTATACATCTCAGTAAGAGTTAGGGTTTTCGGCGTGAGGTCTTGGCGAGTGACCTTCGGCCTTGCCGATGGAACACAAAAGGACTTTGTCGGCATAGGATCTAACTTGTCTTAGCAACAAACAAGATGGTGGGTGACTTTCAGTATAACGAAGTATTATTCGATATGATTTCTCCCTGATGGTTGAAGGTTACAGCGACACATAAGAGATAAAAAATCTTTAGGTGAAACATAATGAAATCTACATAACGTCTCCTCGACAGCAGAATGTCATAGCGACAAACAGAGGGATGACTAACGGCGATCAAGTTGCCTTTGGCATAGGTATTGAATTGTCTCGACAAACATGAATGATCACGTGGGCTTTCGGTAAGACACAGGATGCTCTACGAGAAGTCACCCCGACTATGCATTGTCTTAGCAAAGGCGGATGAAGGATACATCTCAGTGAGAGAACTATTTTGTCTCAATGACCAGAAGAATGATACATGGCTCTCAGCATGACATAATGTATTCATTATGACTACTCCCTGACTCTGATGGGTCATGGCGAAAGCGATCACTAAGGGGAATGACTAGTGATTTAATTTCCTTCGGTAGAACTATCTGGATGTCTCAATGAATGATTAACAGATTCAATCACGGTGGCCGACGTGTGAATTTCTAAATATAGTTGCAGGCCGACATCATTGGTTGGCATCAAATCTCATAATGGTTACAAGGCAGAATATGCATTAGAGGTTATGATTTATTGTTAATGGGCAGTCACAAATCTTGAAAGATCTGTCAGTTTCATTACTGACACATTACATTCGTTACAAATTGATGGATTCTGCATTTGGGTATTCTGAAAATAATTTAAAATGAGTATTTTATTTTAATGAAGCATCTATTTTTTGTGAAAGACATTTGTAGTTTCAAAAAATAACTTTGATTTATGATTGTCAATTTATTGACAACCTATTGCATAGGTATTACTCTTGCAGACATTTATTTTTCTAGCATCCTTTTTCATGAAAATAGAAAGGAGGTTTCAGCTCTCCTTTGACCTCGAATCTCTTTGAAGACTACACATTGGAAAAGATGTATAAAATGCAATGTTGTGAATACTGAAGAGCTACTGGATAGAAATACTATGATATAGTTATTTTAGCTGTATCAAGAGATGTAATTGAAAAACTCTGTAATACAAAATTTGGAAAACATGATGCATAATAGAGAGTTATGAGCTTAACTGAAAACAGAGAGATCCTCTAAGATATTATTATTATTCTGAAAATAAATTGAGGGATTGGTGCTGCTTGAAATTGGTGTTTCAAAATGAGGGGTTGGTACTCCTTGAGTTGGTGCTCAGAAATTAGCCTATAAGGCATTGTTAACAGTGGTTTTTGAAGATTAAGCTAGTAAGGAATTTAGGAGTGGTTTTTCTACCCTAGGAGGGTTTTCCACTCGGCAAATCCTTTGTCTTATGGTCTCTTTGTTTTAATGTCATAATTTTTCTTGATTGTGATAATTTTTATTAGTCTGAACAATTTTGAATGATAGTTCCTTCATATCTGCAAATATTTAGTTTAAATATCTTGCACAAGTCATTACTGAAAATTCTAATTCAAAAGGAAGCTTAAAAATTTCTCATTTGATTCATTGCTCAAGAATAGATATAATTAGCTAAAGGTGTTTGTTGTCTCAATACCTTTCTTGTCTTTAAAGTTGCATTCAAATCAATTGTTTAAGAAGTGAGTCAATAATGTTGATCATCATTTGCATAGTCTTATGAGTTGCACCTGCACTATCATCATGCTTTGATTGTTAATCAATGTTAGCCCTAACTATTTTGGAAAATGCAATATATCTCACTCAAATCACATTTTCATAAGTTGTCTAATAGACTAAATTAATGTTGTCATATCTTTGTGCTTTCAAAAGTGATTACTCTACTCTATTGTTGAAAGAAAAGGAAATCAAAATTAAAAATCATGGTCGAAGTTGAAAAAGTTTAGACACTCATTCACCCCCCCTCTTAGTGTCTGTCCATAACTCCAACAACTTCACCCTTCAAAACCTGTTCAAGGAAACTAAGGCAGAATGGGGATCCTACCACCTTACAGGTGAAGCTGCTACATGGTGGGAGAATGAAAGGGCTGATAAATAGTTTTTGCCTAGCAAGGTAACATGGGAAAAATTCTTGTAGGCTTTTAGGAAGAGGTGGCTACCACAGTCTTATTTTGACAAGAAAATGATAGAATTTCATGTGCTCATTCAAGGAGGAATGGTAGTGACACAATATTGGGAGAAATTCTCTCACTTGCTTTAATACGTACCTCAGTACCAACATGATGAGAGGTTTTGAATTCAAAAATTCATTCTGGGGCTTAGGCCTCAAATTGGAAATGAGGTGGATATGCATAGACCTAATACCATGGATGAAGCCTTTGAATTGACACTTTTGTAGGAACATAAAATGCATGAGGTTACAAAATACAAGAAAAGAAGGGAAGCTAAGTATGGCAATAAGAAGTTCCAAGGAAATCGCCAAGGCAATAGTAACCAAGGAAATCAGAGCAATCAAGGTAACTAAGGAAATAATAACAGGCAGATCAAAAATTTAAAAAGGGGTGGTAGTCCTCAGAACCGTAATGATGGAAACCAGAGTAATAATAAGAGGGCTAATTTCAATAAGAAGAATGACAATAATAGGAGGGAATTTTCTTACAGGCCTAAAGCACCCCCTGGGGGTTGTTATACTAGTGGTGGTGAGCATTATGACAGTGTGTGCCCTCAGAGGGTTAATAGATAGAACAACATGAATCAACATCATATCCATGCAGCGGTTGACAATTGCCAAGCAGATTATTAGGCCACTCCTATCCAACTTTTTGGTAAATTTTTTTGATGTCCTATTTCTATTTTGATTGATATTGGTGCCACTGATAGTTTTGTGGATCCCCATGTTGTATCTAAATTATCAGTTAGACTAGGCTATATGGAAAATTCATGGAAAGTTCAGTATGGGAACCGGGTAGAGAGGAAGGTAGAGCAATGCCTATTTTGCAATGAACTTGACCTCCCTAGTCTTAAAACGCAAGTTAATTTGTATGTAGCACCACTAGGATCTTATGATGTAATTTTAGGGATAAATTGGCTCTCTAAATATAAGGCCCTTGTGGATTACGAAGAGAAATCAATAAGGTGTCTTGATGATCAAGGAAACCATGTGGAGATTTGTTGTGTAAAGAGGCCTCTGGAACTTAGGCAAGTCTCTACCATGTAGTTAAAGAAGGCAAGCTGAAAGGGATGCACTATTTATGCAATAAAGGTCAAGGACCTTAATGAGACAAAATCATCTGTTAATGATCATCCCATTCTAAAAGAATTTGAGGATGTTTTTCCTGAAGAGCTGACTGAGCTACCGCCTAAGCGTGTATTTGATTTTTCTATTGATTTGCTACCTGGAGTAGAACCTCAGTCTAAAGCCCCATACAAAATGAATACAACAGAGTTATATGAGCTAAAAGCCTAATTGGAGGAATTGTTGAAATAGGGTTTCATTAGACCAAGTATGTCACCTTGGGGAGCTCCTGTTATATTTGTGAAAAAGAAGGATGTGACCTTGAGGTTATGCATTGATTACAGGATGCTTAACAAGGTTACTATCAAGAAAAAATACATGCTTCCCCATATTGATGATTTGTTTGACCAGTTAAAAGATGCCAAGGTATTCTCAAAAATAGATCTAAGATTGGGGTACCATCAATTGAAAATAAAGGATGAAGATATTCACAAGACTGCATTCAAGACAAGGTATGAGCACTACGAATTTACAGTGCTACCGTTCAGGCTAACCAATGCCCCTACAACCTTATGAATTGGATGAACAGTGTCTTTCGGGACTACTTAGATAAAAAAATTTAATCTTCCTTGACGATATCTTGATATATTCTAAGTCGAAGGAAGAGCATGAGAAGCATTTGAGGATAGTATTGCAGCAACTGAGAGAACATACATTATATGGGAAAATGTCCAAATGTACCTTTTTTTGATTTGAGGTGCACTATTTGGGACACATTATTTCAGCAGAAAGGATAGCCATGGACCCATATAATATTAAGGCAATCTTAGATTGGCCAGCACTGCAAAATGTTTCAGAAGTCTAAAGTTTTATGGGGCTTGCAAGTTATTACAGGAGATTTGTGCAAGGGTTCTCGTTAATAGCAGCGCCCATTACCACACTCCAGAAGAAGGGAAAGAAATTTGAGTAGAATGATTAATGTGAATTTTTTTCAGTTGCTAAAAGAGAAACTCACTTTTGCACCTATTTTAGTTGTGCTTGATACAAATGGTCATTTTACAATGATTATTGATGCATCAGGAGAAGGGGTACGAGCAGTTCTCATGCATGAAGGACAAGTGGTGGCATATGAATTAAGAAAGTTGAAACAACATGAGTTAAATTATGCACCACATGATTTAGAGTTGGCAGCCATAGTTCATGCCCTTTAGATGTGGAGACACTATCTCTTGGGAAAGCCCTTTGAATTAAAAAAAAATCATGTTGGGTTATAGTACATCTTTACTCAACCCAACCTAAATACCCATCAGAGGCGATAGTTGGAATTTTTGAGTGAATATGACTTTGGCATAGAGTACATTATAGGGAAGGAAAACATGGTAGCAGATGCCTTGAGTAGGAGAAGACATATTACAGCCATGGTTACCATAAAATCTAATTTCAGGGAGCAGGTGGTTCAAGCCTTACCCAGGGATGAGCATTTCAAGAGGGCGAAACAAGCCCTAGAGCAGGATCTTTCAGATCATAGATTTGTTGGTTATGTACTTGAGTCCAATGGAATCTTGCGATTCCAGGGATGCATGTATGTTCCTAACTTCACAAGATTGAGAGAATTGGTGCTTGAGGAATTCCATAGTGCACCTTATTCAAGGCACCTCGGTGTGACTAAAATTGTTGAGGGACTCAAGCCTCTATATTTCTGGCCAGGACTCAAAAGAGATGTTACTACATTTGTAGCCTGATGTTTGGAATACCGACGAGTTAAGGTTGAGCATGTACGTCCAACAAGACTTTTATATCCTCACAGGGTGCCAGAATATAAGTGGTAGGTGATAACTATGGACTTTATTCAGGGATTTCCAATGTCTAGGAATCGACATGATACCATCCTAGTTGTGGTGGACAAACTGACTAAGGTAGCCCATTTCATTCCTGGGAACCTCAAGGATGGCTCAATGATTTTGGCGAGGAAATTTGTACAGAAAATCTTCCAACTATATGGAGTGCCAGAAATGATCATTTCAGATCATGACACTCGGATGACTTCCAGATTTTGGACTATTCTGAATTCTTCCTTGGGAACCAAATTAAATTTCAGTTCTGCATATCATCCTTAGACCGATGGTTAGTCAGAGAGGGTGAACCAGATAGTGGAGGATCTCCTCTAAATGTATTGTATGGAGCAACAACACAAATGGGAGGAGTATTTTCCTTTGGTGGAGTTTTCTTACAACAACTCCTACCATGCCTCTTTGGGTATGGCACCATTCAAGGCATTGTATGGACATAAATGCTGAACACCCATCAGTTGGGACAGGGTAGAGGACAAGATTGTGATTGGTCCTAAAATGTTGATGGAAATGGAAGACCATATGAAGCTTATTAAAGAAAAGCTAAAGCAAGCTTCAGATCGATAAAAGAGTCTTGTAGACAAGAACAAAACTTTCACACAATTCTCTGCAAGAGACAAAGTCTTTTTGAGAGTTCGGTCACATAAGAGTTCAATCTCTTTCGGCAAGAATTCTAAGCTTGCCCCTAGGTTTGTTGGGCCCTTTGATGTCATGGAGGTGATTAATCCAGTTGCTTATATGCTTGCTCTGCCACCAACTCTATCCTGGATCCATAATGTTTTTCATGTCTCAGTGCTTAAGCCCTATCATCTAGATGTTGCTCATATCCTTGACTGGCGTGTGTTGCAAGTACAAGACCTAGGCGTGATGCAGGTGGAGCCCATCAGGATACTGGAGGAGTGCAATGTTAAGTTGCAAAATTGAGATATTATGCAGTATAGGGTCCAGTGGGACCAATCTCCAGTGGATAATGCCACCTGGGAGAATGCCGAGGACATAGACAAATCTTTTCCTTATTTGAGATCTTAGCATGTTTTTCTTTTCTTGCATATAGAGAATTAAGATACACTGATGTTTCAGATTTTGTTGTGTGGATTTGTAATAAGCCATCGAGATGATGTCTCTTCCTAGTGGGGAAGGATGTCACATCTCAGACTCTTATGCAGGTTGCTTTTGGTTTTGTGTGGATTTGTTATATAATATGATGTGTGTGGTAGAGTAATAATCAATATTATGGTGTTTTAGCATGGTTATATATGAAAGTGTTTACTTAAATTAAGAAAAGTTGAATAATATTGAATGTGTTTTACTTTGAAGATGAAGCAAAATAGAATAGAAATATTTGAATTAATGTATTCTATTGTTTTGATTTATATCTTTATGGCATACTAATTCAGTTTATTGTTGTGTGCTTGAGTGCACTTGAGATGCAGTAGGTCAAAGACCAAGGGTGTGATTAAGGAGAGGAGGTTAGCTTCTTGCAGGATAAAGTAGGATGTTCTCTCGATCACACATAGGCACTTAGATTCATGTAGATTGCATTTAGGAATGATAATCTTGGCTTGATTGTTCACAAAAAAAAAAGATTAGTCAAATTAAATAAATAGTAAAATATAAGTATAATAAAGTAAAAGTATTAATTTTAATTATAATTAATTATAGATTTTGATTTAAATGTCTATGCATGATAAAATCTGTGTAAGTATTCTATTCTTCTTTTAACTTGTGCTAATTTTTGAGTTAATAAATAAACTAATAGTTAGAAGATCTATTTATTTAATTATTGGGAAATAGTTTCCAAGAAGGGATTTATTTGCAACTAAATTAAATATTATTTTATATATTTTTTCATCTGAGCATGGGAAATGGAAAAGATAAGTTATATCTTATTTTTATTTTAAAATGTATTTTTTTTCAAGATTAGGTTTTGGAATAAGGAAAAAGAAAACTTTAAAAAAGGAAAAAGGGAGAAACAAAAAACCAACCTTTCTTTATGTTTTCTGGAAATGCTCTGCAAATTCACTTTCATGGTTACCAGATAGATTCTTGTTTTTTTTTAGTTTCTAATAGATTAGAAAATAGAAGAACATGAAAAAAAAAAAGGAGAAGAGGAAGGTCTTTCAAGAAGGAAATCTCAGAGAAAACAAGAAGAGGAAGTAGCAAGGAGGCATCTTCAGCTGTCAAAAAATTATCAAGGTTCTTCTTCATAATTCTCTTTTATTGCCTTAAGATTCTAAATGAGAGAAAATAAATTTACTGTGTGTTCAAAGATTTGTTTGTGCAAAACCTCTATGTTTGTTGTGTTTGTTGAGAAAAATACTTCGGTGAAATTTGTACATTCTCTTCAAAATCCTTATGAATTTATAAATAATTTCATATGCAGTGTCTTTCTGTATCTATTTTCAGAATATCATTTCTTTTTGGTTAAATCTTTGAGAAAAATCTAGTGCTAGATTGTTTGATTATAATATATATATATATATATATGTGTGTGTGTGTGTGTGTGTTTAAAACATATATATATATATATATATATATATATATATACATAAATTGAAATATGTGTTGAATGGGATGCATTTTTATTAAAATGGAATTCGTATTTAATTGATAGCAAACTCTGTGTTTTATGTGGTTTTTTTTGTTGTTATTCATGGTAGAAAAGGGGGACTGGGTTTTCCCCAACCGTGCCTTCCCCATAAGGGAAGGGTTGTACTGAGGGGGACAATGCCCCTCCACAGGCCATGGCCTGTAGAGGAGGCACTTTCCTCCACAAGCAACACCTCCCCATATGGGGGGGGGGGGCATGAGCCCTGAAAAGAGAACTTTCATCACCAAAACCTTCTTTCATTTGAAACAAAACTGTGGTTCGATTTTTAAATTCGGCTCCTTGGTCTGTAAATTCATTATAGATGTGAAACGAGTCTGATGATAAATATATATATGTGTGTGTGTGTGTGTATGTAATACATCTTTCTGTGCAATCTTTTTTTTCTTTATAATATATTCAAAAGCAAAATACATATATATATATATATTATTTTGTTTAATATATATTCAAAAGTAATATATATATATATATATACATACATACATACATATTATATATATATATATACATACATATTATATATATAAGAGAAATAAAAATATGAGTTATTTATATCAGAAAAACATAGCTGTGCTTGTTAAAAATTTTGTAGTTAAAATTGTTGAAATTATTATTTTTCTAAAAATGTACATAAATATAAATATATAATTAAAAAGGAACTAAATGAATAAATAAATTTATATATAGATGTATATATTTTTTTTAAAAAGATTAAACAAGATTAGTAAAATAGACATGGATAGATATGAAACTGGCTGATTGCAATCACTATTCTATTGTACAGTGGAAGACTTTTGCATTAAAATTATTATCATATTGTTGAACTTCATATTGTGTGTACTTTACATGCCACAAAATGGGGAAAGCTATAATTCTCAGAAATATATTTATAAACTAGTGAATTTTAGGAATATAAAACACATAACAT
Organism: Sequoia sempervirens; assembly: GCA_007258455.2. Lineage (NCBI taxonomy): Eukaryota > Viridiplantae > Streptophyta > Pinopsida > Cupressales > Cupressaceae > Sequoia > Sequoia sempervirens. The sequence continues at coordinate 137,773,186 of VDFB02252616.1, forward strand.
ATATATGCATATACATTATGGCATTCTAGGCTAGATGATATTTCCTAACATATGAAATTGTGAATGAAAGTGAGTGAAATTATTCTCTTTTCTTTAAATTTAACTTATTATTCTTATTCATAAAAGTGTAGACATACTCCTATTAAATAGGAAAGTAATCTGTAAGCTAGGTTTTTACCCCATACTTATAAGGTTGATTAGAGTAGTTTTCTTTTTCTGAACTTATATAAATTACTTACTTTGATCAAATTATTTAAATAGAAATGAGAACTTACGAGTTTATAGATATACTCTTTCCAAGAGACCAAATTTAGATTGTTTTGAAATCCTAGAAAGTGACTTGCAAAAACCAATTGTATGATCAAATTTTCACTTAAGTTAGTGTACTAATGTAAATTTATTTGTGAACCTTGTGTGTACTTTGTAATTATTAGAATTCCTTTGAAGTAGAGATGTCTAAAATTGAATGAAAGCTATAGATGGAAAATGTATTGTTTATTGTTCTTTTGGGAAAATTCTGGGACAAGATGCTGAAGGTGGACTCACAGAGACGATAGTTTTACCTTTTCTAAAACTATCATTTATTTATTTATGCTTGGCCAAGCACATGCACCATTGAAATAGATGGAAATAAAATCCTATAAATAAATGTATATAGGTCTCTGCCACCTCCTATTTGCAAGAAATATGTGATTCTCATGTTAGGAATGCATATAGGCATTAGGCTTGCATTGAGAGTTCCCTCTTGCTTTGTTGTTTCAGGTTGCTAGGCTCTTCATGCAGGGCCGAGAATTTCCTCGAGTTAGGAAGAAACCTGGAGAGGTCTTGTACTTCGTGGTGGGGCGAAAAAGGCGCCTTAATCACACTCTTGGCCCCAGCTTGCAAGAAGACCAATGGTGTCATGGTGGTTGAGGTTCAGAGTTTCTTATGCTATAAATGTATTCATGTATTAATTTTGAAAGGCTTGTATAGCCCACTTGTAAAAGTAACTTCATTTGAAATTCATTATTGTAACATTGAAATATATGTATTGGAATGAAATTTTTTGATGTAACATTGAAATAGATGTATTGATTGAAAGTTAATGATGTAACTTGTACATGAATGAATTTATGGAAATTCATGGATATGCTATTTACATATACATATGTATCAGTGCAAAGATCCTTGTTGTAGATGCAATTTACTTCTTTTAGATACATGAAATGAAATTTATTACTATTTTTTCTTTTGAGCTTTTATGGAAAGCTCTTGATCTATGCATCCTTTACTTTTATTTTACTTGAAATGTAAAGAGTTATGGCAATTTATTTGGTTAATTGAACATCATCTGTTGAGCATTACACATAATCCCACAGACAATAAGGTCCTACATCATGCAAAAACCCACAAACAATGAATACATGTAATAGTGGAAACAATGATGTTGTGGAAATTAATGAAAACTCCCATCTATGTAGAATGGGGACGGGACCCCATAATATTTAAACGCTCAGTTTGTGCTATTGTCATCTTTTCTATTCATCATTCGAAAAGGATTTCATGGCTTCAAACTATGAATTTTAAATGACACTATCATTTTCACCAATTTCATGAATTCATTAATCTCATTTTTGGTTAAAAGATGTGTGAAAATGGAAGAACTCACGACATTGATGGCATTTAAAATCTATAGCAGTAAAAGTGTTATTGAAGCACTTGGCTTCCTATGGAATCTAGATAGGATTGATATTTTCAAGCTATACACCAAAGTTCGTAGTAATAATTAATGTGGAGATTGGGGTACTTCACCCCACAAGGCGAGAATACCTTAATATGTAATGCATGTAACTATGGAGATTTACATGATGTATGATTTTTAAAAGGGTGTATAAAAATCCTGCAACAACATGATCTTTCCACTACCATCATATCCACAATGAAAAATGTGGAAATAAAGTGGGTGGTGAGGTGGTCACATATAATGGATTCCCTACAACACTATATTTCCCACAATAAGACACACTCTTTGTTATGGAAAGCTTGCATGCTCGATAAAACCACAAATGGAAACTTATTGCAAATGGAATTATAGAAAGGAAAGGGTGTCTTGAGTTTGGTGAAAGGGGAAAGTATTCCACAAACCAAGAAAACCAAAGGTTATAAGAAACCCACAATAACCATAACCTTGCACTTAATGTATTCCTTACGTCAAAAAGTATGCACTAATGGAAAGCTCGCAATGAAAGTTGTGCAAAGATGAAGACACTCAATGAGATTAACATTGATAAAAATAAAAAAGAATTCGATATGGACATTAAACCATGGTCAAATGGTGAAGAACCTTTAAAAATTTATCCCTTCACCATTTCAATACTAGCCAAGCCAATACTAGCTATGTAATTAATGCAAGCAATGTAGGGGTGAAAATAACACCAGTCATGCAAGGTCCATTAGACATCCATAAAAGATTCTTAGATAAAATAAAGAATGATACCAAAACCATAAGGTTTTAAACTTTACAAATCCATTAAGTATTCTCCCAAAAGCAAAGGCAAAAATAGGAGGCAAAACAAAAAGTGACCCAAAAGGTGAAGCGAAAAGAGGGGGTCCCTATTTTAGTAGGGCATGTGTGCAAACAACACAAGAAATGGTGAATCTTCTAGGGAAATGATTTAGATAATTTCAATGACAAATAGGAATCACAAACCTAGAATCTCTAGTTCCAATCTCCACACTAGGTCAAATAAATCAAAACACATGATCAAAGAATCAAAGCCACTGGTAGATCCAACTTTCCATAGGCTGAAAATCCAAGTGTGTGAAAATGTATTCATTTCCCTCCTTAAGTGACTATAAGAACCTATGCTCCATCATATTAAGCTACATGATTGATTCCACTTCAAAAGCAACTTGGACATTTCCTTGCTACCAGTGAAGCATCTATAGCATTGATGAGGTTGTTGCTATGATTCTCTCACAAATAGCTCTACTTCTAGTCAAGCATCCATAGCTTTGGTAGAGATGTTGAATCCTCTTGAAAGTTGATTTTTTTTTTCATTATTTCTTTTCTTTTCTTTTCTTATGATTTTTCTTCTTTTCATTTCAACTCGAAGGCAGTGAAGCTTGCATTCAAGGCTGAGAATCATAGTGTCACTGAAGCAAGATAGAAACCACAGTAACCTTAGGACTCTTAAAATATGTGAAATATGTAATATTTTAGGATACTTCAAGTCAAATGAAATGATTGAAACATCCTCCTAAATCAAATATTCAAATCATATAACACCAATAGCAGACTATCACTATCCATTCATAAAAACGTGATTAAAGATTCCCAAATAAAGACTCGTAAAATTCCAAGATAATTAATTTTTTTCCACGCTTGCAAAACACCTAGAAGAGAATGATAAAACCCTTAGACCAGATCGCAAAAGAAAGCAAAGACTGAACCTAAACCAGCCGACAAAACAAAACAAGATGCAAAATTAAACTGACTTTATTCAAACTTGGCTATATGCAAAGGACTCTCTAGACAAATTATACTCAAATAAGACAAACTAACACTTGATCCTATAGGATTTCTCAATACATGCATAAAAATGAGGTGTCATTTACATTCCTAAGCCATACGAATTCGTCCTTGTACTCAAAAAAATAAGTTCCCATATTTTAACTTTCAAACTCAATGTCATAAGTGAGAAAAATTAATAGTTGAGGTAGTTCATTAAGTCCTTGATCAATCCACAAGCATGTTTTATTATCTAAATTCCCATAATCAAAATGAGAAGCGTAATTATTGACAAGAACAAGGAGACATACAATCTGGGTATTTTCTTGCATGGGTAGTGATATTCAACTCTTCACAACCTATTTGTTATTTGATCTTGCATTCTCAACTATAGGAAGATGTAATTTGTGGTACAAAATTCCTATTTCATCGCAACTCTATGAGTCATAATGACAATCATTAGGTAGTATACCATGTAGAGGACTAATATTTTCAATTTCATGGAATATTTTACCGGATTCATAGTCTGCATAGGATTGAGAAGATGACTCCATAGATATTTATTTAGGAATATTCCCATAATACATCATGACATGTGCATTTTCTATATCATGTATACTTATGTGATCACTATGTTGCAAGTATGAGCAAGTTTGGTGGTGTTGTCATTAATGTTTTCATTGATGTCAAGATAGTATAGGATGATACATATTTTGCATGTATAGTTGAGATGTTGTGAGTACATTGATATATCTTTATGATGTTACATATATGTTGAATGATGGGTTACCAAGTGTTTTTGAGAAAATTAATAAAGAGTGAAGTCAGAGTTATGTATGTGTTCAAAATGTGCTTCGATATGTTCTCCACATTTATTTTGTGTTGATCATATGCTTGTGTGGATTTGAAGGGTTGTTTTTGGGCATATGTTGGTGACATCTCCTAGTTTGTAGCTTCTAGTTTGATGGAGTGTGAAAGTTATGTTCACCGGTATGTGAACTGGTTTGGAAGAGTTGTTTGTTTGTGAATTGGGAGATATGTTTCTAGTCTTGTGGATCTGATAAAAGATTTTTTAAGGTGATATCTACATTACGATAAATGTGTTTGTGGTTTGATGCTCTAGAAGATGAGTTCCAGAGCTTCTATGTGTATGTGTACACTCTGGTTGGAGTGTTGGGAGGTGTTTTATGTTCGAAGGCTATTCCACTTGTTGCAGATGTATTTGAAGGAATTTGAGATGTGTTCTTGTGCATAATGAAGCATGTTATGTCATCCACATGTTGTCTTCCTATTGGGAAGTGTGTACTTCAATGCTCATTTGTGTTTTCATTAGGTTTGGCCAAACTGGTATTTACACTTCATACGAAGGGATAAGAATTAATTAAGGAAGCATGTGATTGATCTGAGACATTGCTTTGGTCCTGGTTAAGTGTTTAATTGGTCCACTCCCATTCCTTTCCACTGCAAGAATGTTGAGTTTCTGACCTAATTTGAATTTATGAAATGAAGCATATGTAGATGACCTTGGAGAAAGTTTCTAAGGTTGAAGAGGGTATAAATGCAAGTAAATATGTTGCAAATATGTGTGTGTCAAACCAAGAAGAAAAGAAGAGTTGTGTGAAAGTGAATTGAGGTAGCATCACTTTAATGTGTTAGATTCCTAAAAGCAATGAGTTGATAGTATCTACAATTCTTTTGATTAAGGCTACGAGTGTGTGTAACCTATTGTGGTGGATATTTTCTATAATCTTTTGTATCTATAGGCAGTGAGCCTCCCTGTTCGATAGTGAGTCCTTTTTGTAGGTAGTGAGCATTTGTATCTAGACAGTGAGTCCTTTTTGGGCAGCAAGCCCTTGGCAATGAGCCTTTGTGTATTCGATTTTGCTATTACGTTATATTGTGAGTTAATCCTCACCATGGTTTTTCCTTCATTGGGTTTTCCACGTAAAATTTGGTGTTCTTGTGTTGATTTTCCTTTTTGTTATTTGCATTGCATGTTCGCACTTGGGTATGTGCAGGATCATGGTATGCCAAAAAGTGGCAATATTTGTAGGGTATGTGGCTGATGACTTTTTTTTCACCCAAAATTAATGAAACGAAAAGGGTTTTTAGAGGAGATTCTCAGATTTCCAAAAATATAAATTATGATTTAATTTGAATTTAATAAATAATTATTATTCATTTTCTATTAGAATTGACTAAAGTCCCGATCGATAGGCTGATTGAAAACATCTATAACTTTCAAATGGTATCATATTTTTGAATCGAAACGCGTCACATTCTACGCTTTACATACTATAGGATTAAAAATAAAAATTAAATTTCATTAATTTTTGACCAAGTTAAGGTGGTCGAACGAGTTTTTATATTTTCTAAAAGTTGTAATAAAAAATTCATAATTAATTATTTACTTGGAAAAAATTACAAAAAATATGCATCACATCTGGACATGAGTCCTCTACTTATATATAAAATCTTACAAAAAATATTATCATTTTATTATGGTTAGGGTGGTCATGGACACCTACTTCTTATTTTTTCCCTAAAATTTAAGTACTGCATTGAAATTTCAAATTTTCACCAAATAGATTTTATTTATTTTAAATAAACCTAGTATTTTAGAAACTACATTCAATTTTCTACAAATTCTATTCTTACATATTTTTGAAATAATATAGATAACTTATTCAAATATTTACGTCAAGTTGCCTAACACTGATTTTTCTGAATTTTTTGCCACTTAAGGGCCTATTTGGCATACCATGATCCTGCACATGCCCACTTAATTAAAGAATTGTGTGGTTTAAATTTTTGTTTGAATTTGGTGACAACTAATTCATCCCCCCCTCAGTTGTCTTGCACCTTTTAAAAATTGGTATCAAATATTTAGTTCCTTGGTGAAGAGCTTAACCGCTTGAGGTAGATCCGATGGTGTACAAATTGGTGATCCCTATGTTTGATGGATTTGACTACAGTGACTAGAAAGTGAAGATGAGAGGTTACATAATCTCTCTTAGTTACAAGACCTGGAAGGCTCTTGAGATGAAGTATGTTGCACTGGTAAGTGGTCCTACTACTGTAGATGAGGTTTCTGCTTATGAGGAGAATGAAAAAGTGAGGTATGCGATCTATAGTGCTTTATCTAAGACAAAACAAACTAAATTTATTTCTTTGGGAACTGCTTATGAAGTTTGGAAGAAGTTGGAAGATCTTTATGAAGGAAATGATAGAGTGACATTGACAAAGAAGCTAACAACAAAAGACAGATACGAAAATTTGAAAATGGAAGAAAGTGAAGATATTGCAAGCTATTTATAGAGGGTTGATCTTGTAGCAAATAAAGTTAGGAATCAAGGGGGCACTCTAACAGATGAAGATATAATTGAGAAGATTCTAATGACCTTACTAGAGTGTTATAGTGATAAGGTTTCAGTTATTGAGGAAATGTATGATCCTAAGAAATATACTAAAGAACAACTATTTGGCACCTTGACTACATTTGAGATGAGAAAGTTTGGATAGAAAGAGGAGAAGACATAAACAACATTTAAAGAAACAAAGACTGAAGATGATCTGGATAGCGATGGTTCAAATGAGTTGGAAGCGAACTTTACAAGGAAGTTGAAGAAAGGTACCGATAAGTATAAAAGTATGTTTCCCTTCAAATGTTTCAGTTGTGGTAATATTGGTCATTATGCCTCAAGATGTCTGAATAGAGCTATACATAAGAAGAACAAAGATCACAATAGATAGAAAGGATAAGAATTCAAGAAGTTGTATTATGTTAGAGAAGAAGTTGGAATCTTTGATGATGAATTTGATTATGAGGGTGATGATAGTGAGTGCTTGTTCTTAGCTTTGGATAGTAAATATGTGTCTACTAACTTTGGAAGATGTTTAAAGGAAAGTGGTTCGAAGAACAAGAAGAATGAGATGGAAGGTACTCTGGTTATTTCCTTTCATGCTAGATAGGATGAAGACTATCGGGTGATTGACAGTGGATGTTCTAATCATATGACCAGAGATAAAAGTATGTTCACTAAACTTGAAAAATATGATGGTGGTTTGGTCATGTTTGGTGATGATTCTAGAGCAAAGATTGTTGGGAAAGGTACAATTAGTTTTGATGGAATACACAAAATTGATGATATATATTATGTAAAAGGTTTAAGGCATAACCTTTTGAGTGTTGGATAGATGTGTAACAAAGGTTTCAAACTTTTGTTTCAGGATAATACTTGTGAGATCAGAAAAGGATTTGGAGCTATGGTTGCTAAAGGAAGGAGAACCCATGGAAACATCTATTAGCTTAAGGGTGTTGATGGTCAGTGCCTTGTATCTCAGGTTAACGAAAGTTGGCTATGGCACCGAAGGATGGGACATGTGAACTTTGATAATTTGGTCAGGATTAGTTCAAGAGATGTTGTCTGATATTTTCCTAAAATCACAAAGCTTGCTAATACTATTTGTAGAAGTTGTCAGTTAGGGAAACAAAAAAGATGCAGTTTCAAAGGAAAAGAGCAATCTACTATCAAAATGCTGGAATTAATTCATAAAGACCTATGTGGTCCTACCAAGATAGGAATCCTAAATGGTGACAGGTATTTTATGCTCCTTATTGATGACTATTCTTGAATGACATGGGTTGCTTTTCTTAGAGAGAAGACTCAGGCTCTAAGAAAATGAAGTGAACCTGAGAATCAAATGTTTAAGATCTGATAGAGGTGGAGAATTCACTTCTAGTGAGTTTAATGAGTTTTGTGAAGAGCATGGCATAAAGAGATATTTTTTTGCTCCTAGAACTCCTCAGCAAAATGGAGTTGTTGAGAGAAAGAACCGGACTATGTGGGAGGCTATAGGAACCATGATGAAAGAAGAAAATGTACCTAATGTGTACTGGAGAGAGGCAATACGCACTACTATTTATATTCTCAATAGAGTTCAGATCAGAGGCAATGACACAAAGACTCCTTATGAGTTATGGACTGGTAAGGCTCCTACTATGAAATACTTTAAGGTGTTTGGAAGCAGATGTTACAATAAAAGAGATGATGAGAATCTCAGGAAGTTTAATGCTAGCTGTGATGAAGGGTTTTCCTTGGATACTCTACTACCAACAAAGCATATAGATTCTTCAATTAAACATTGAGGAAGATTGTTGAGAGTGCTAATGTGAAGGTTGATGAGGATACACACAGACCTATTGAGATAAGTGAAGTTGAACTAGATGATCCTATTTGTGCACTAGTACCTAAAGAGAATAAGGAAGAGGAAGAAGAACAAACTGAAGAAGAAGAAGAAGCACCATAACTTGTTCCTAAGACTCCTAAGTATGTCTAGAAGAATCATCTAGAGGACCATATAATTGGAGATAAGAGTGAAGGTGTGAAGACAAGAAGTGAAGTAGTGGCTGAGGTAAATTTGTGTTTACTTTTTAAAATAGAACCTCAGTCTATGTGTGAATCATGTGAAGATGAGAGTTGGGTTAGAGCTATGAAACAAGAGTTGTAGCAAATAGAGAAGAATCAAACATGGGAATTGGTTCCTAGACCTGTGAATAAGAATTTAATTGGTTCAATGTGGGTGTTTAGGAATAAGTTGAATGAAAATGGTGAAGTTGTAAGAAACAAAGCAAGACGTGTGTGCAAGGGATACTCACAAGTTGAAGGCATATACTTTGATGAGACATTTGCCTTGGTAGCAAGAATGGAAGCTATTAGGATGTTTTGGAATTTTCAACCCACAAGGATTTCAAGGTATATCAGATGGATGTCAAGTCTGCATTTCTGAATGGAGAACTAGAAGAAGTATACATGGAACAACTTGAAGGATTTTAGTTATCAAAAAAACTGGACATGGTTTGTAAGCTGAAAAAGGTATTGTATGGACTGAAACAAGCTCTCAGAGCATGGTATGATCGATTGGACAAATATTTGACACATCAAAAGTTTAATAAGGGCTCTGCAAACAACAATATTTATTTCAAGATGGAAGGAAACTGAATGTTGATAGTGGTAGTATATGTTGATGATATCATTTTTGGAGGAAATGAAGGTATGTGTAAGAGATTTGCAGAGGAAATGAAAAAAGAATTTGAAATGTCCATGATTGGTGAGTTGAATTTATTTCTTGGTCTTCAAGTAAATCAAACTAATAAGGGGATATTCATTTCATAATCAAAATATGTGAAAGATTTGTTAAAGAAGTTTGGAATGGATGACTCCAAACTGGTTAGCACTCCTATGGTGACCAAGTGTAAAATGAGTAAAGACGATGAATCTGGTAAAGCTAGTTAGAGAAAATATAAATCTATGATTGGTGCACTGTTGTATCTTATTGCTATTAGACTGGATATCATGCATGAAATATGTTTAGTTGCCATATTTCAAGCAGAACCTAAAGAAGAACATGTAACAACTATAAAGAGGATATTCAGATATCTTAAAGGCACCCTAGATTATGGCTTATGGTATCCTAAGGATACTAATTTTGCCTTAAGTGCTTATACCGATGCAGATTTGGTTGGCTGTGTGGATGACCAGAAGAGTACCAATGGAGGTACTTTCTTTCTTGGTGGAAGATTTGTTTCATGATTAAGTAAGAAACAAGAGTTGGTTTCTTTATCCACTGCAGAAGCATAGTATATTGTTGCAGCATCTTGTTGAACATAGGTTTTTTGGATGAAGCAAACACTGAAGGATATTGGAGTGATATGTAATGAGCCTATACCTATATTTTGTGATAACACAAGTGCTATAAACATTTCAAAGAATCCAGTCATGCATTCAAGAAAAAAACATATATCTATTAGATATCATTTCTTGAGAAAGAAGGTATTGGAGAATAAATTCAGGCTAGAGTATGTGTCTACAAAGGACCATATTGCAAATATATTTACTAAGACTCATTTGAAAGATACTTTTGAGTATCTCAGGGAGAAGTTGGGGGTCATTGGTCCTCTGAACTAGGTGCACATGGAGGTGCATCACTCCAGTGGATCCACATATTCTTCATTTATGTAGATTGATGAATGGGTCTACTCCGCAAGGGGAGTAGAAAGTTTTCATTCTTACAATATGAGTTGTATGGGTGCAATCCTAAGGGGGAGAGATCAAAGTTTTTTATCTTTGACATTGATGTCAAAGGGGGAGAGAGAGTAATGTGAAAAATACTAGAAGAGGAAGAGAAGGTCTTTGCCCGAAATATTGAGAATGCAGGAATGTTGTGCAGGTTGTCTAATCTAGAAAATAAAGGAGAGTGTTGTCTTTGATGGTTTTTCACATCATGTGTTTTCATCAATGAAAAAGAGTTAGATTGTTGCAAGTATGAGAAAGTTTGGTTGTGTTGTCATTGATATCAACATAGTACAGGATGATGTAGATTGTGCATGTATAGTTGAGATGATGTTGAGATGTGAGTATATAGAGCTATCTTTATGATGTTGCAAATATGCTGAAATGATGGGTTACCAAGTGTTTTTGAGAAAATTAATAAAAAGTGAAGTCAGAGTTATGTATGTGTTTAGAATGTGCTTCACATTTCTTTTGTGTTGATCTTATGCTTGTGCAGATCTAAAGGGTTGTTTTTGGGCATCTGTTGGTGACATCTCCTAGTTTGTAGGTTCTGGTTTGATGGAGTGTGAAAGTTGTGTTCACCAATGTGTGAACTGGTTTGACAAAGTTGTTTTTTTGTGAACTGGGAGAAATTTTTTCACTTTGTAGTTCTTTGCTGAGTTGTTGTTGGTCTTTCGAATCTAATAAAATATTTGTTAAGGTGATATCTATATTATGACAAAGGTGTTCATGGTCTGATGTTGTGGAAGATGAGTTCTAGAGCTTTTGTGTGTATCTATACACTTTGGTTGGACTGTTGGAAGGTGTTCTGTGTTTGAAGGTTGTTGCACTTGTTGCAGATGTATCTAAAGGTATCTAAGATGTGTTCTCATGCATAATGAAGTGTGTTACATCATCTACATGTTTTCTTCCTGTTGGGAAGCATGTACTTCAATGTTCATTTGTGTTTTTATTAGGTATGGCTGACCTGGTGTTTACACTACATACGAAGGATTAAGAATTAATTGAGGAAGCATGTGATTTATTTGAGATGTTGATTTTGGTCTTGGTTAAGTGTTTAATTGGTCAACTCCCATTCCTTTCCACCATGGGAATATTGAGTTGCCGACCTAATTTTAATTTATGAAATTAAGCATATGTAGCTGACCTTGGAGAAAGTTTCTAAGGTTGAAGAGGGTATAAATGCAAGTCAAGATGTTGTGAATATGTGTGTGTAAAATCAAGAAGAAAAGAAAATTTGTGCAAAAGTGAATTGAGGCAACAATACTTTAATGTGTTAGATTATGAAAGCAATGAGCTAACAATATCTACAATTCTTTTGACTAAGTCTGTGAGTGTGTGTATAGTGGATATTTTCTGTAATCTTTTGTATCTGTAGGCAGTGAGCCTCCCTATTAGACAATGAGTCATTTCTGTAGGAATTGAGCATTTGTATTTGAAAAATGAGTCCTTTTTGGGCAGTGAACCCTTAGCAGTGAGCCTCTATGTATTCGGTTTTTCTATTACTTTATATTGTGAGTTAATCCTCATTGTGGTTTTTCCCTCATTAGGTTTTCCACGTAAAATCGGGTGTTCATTAAGTTGATTTTCCTTTCTATTATCTGCATTGCATGTTCACACTTAATAACATAATTGTGTAGTTGAAATTTATGTTTTAATCTGGTGACAACTAATTCACCCCCCCATCAATTGTCTTGCACCTTTTAACACGCTAACCTTTGGAAGTATATCAACATTCTCTTCAAGTTCCTACATTTTAGCATTACTTTGATAAGGTTCTACATTATAAAATTATGACATGCACAAATTTGTCCTGCTTAAATTAAATGAAGGAAAATCATAATCTAGTGAGGTAGGAAAACTCCCTAATATAACTTGTGATTGGATTTTCTCCTAGTAAACTCCTCTTTGCAGCTCATGTATCGATGTTTGACAATATTTTCCAAAAAGATCCTTAGAATCCTTGAGTTGTTGCATATTAGAATATTTATTCATTGTTTGCATTTCCTCACATTCATCTCTATGGTTTGCTACAATGGTATCCTCTTCCTCATATAGGACTTCAATTGCTCCAACAACTCAAGGCTTAGATAATGTATTCTCATTGTCACCAACTATGGAGATATAGGTTTTCCCACTATCATCATAGCTCGGCATTAGATCACCATATTCAACCAGATATGTCTCTTCTGCGTCAAGAGGATGAATTCATGTATTATTGATTTATAATATCCTCTGGTGTATACATCATGAAGTTGAATTGTTGGTATGTTTAAATCATTATGAAAGGGAAAGACTCTTGATTATTGATTGATGACTCAACCATTTGATTTATGCTATCCTTGCCTGAATATGACTGGGCATTTGGTAAAATTGGATTGCAATGATCTTGTTTAATTATTGCAGCCTCAAAGTTTGTTAGTGGATCATCTTTAACTAAGCAACTTACTGATTCATGTCTTTCCACCTCTTGTGGCTTTTCTATAGTGAGTGTGGGTGAATTTACAATGGATGGCTCAAGCAATCCCATACTCTATTTGTCTTCTTTGATTGTAGCTTGGAACAATGGACATGTGAATTTTGAATGAGAGACATGTACTTTGCACCAACATGGTAATGTCATGTCCTCCAAACATATCTTATTCCCAAGACTGATTTGATCTTGCATGAATCTTGCAACAAATTCTATATACCCTTCCAACACTATAATATCAACATATGTAGAAATAACTTCATCTGATGCCAATCCCGTCTCAAATTTATGCACATCTCAAAAGAATATTTCCCCTTTCACATCCATTTCCAACCTTGTCAAAAATGTCAAACAATTCATTTCATTGTTCTTAGTGGTCTCATGTATTCAACATTGGTCTAACAAAGCATAATAGGACAAGTCCTCAGGCTACAACTATCTATTTATAACCTCTTGAAACTAGGGAATGTCCACCTTATGACTCTCTGCACAACAAGAGACAACAAACTGTTGTCTATCCATTTGCACATTTTTTAGTTTTTTTATTTTTTGATTTTTAGGATTTTTGACATATAGAGAGATCTTTCATATCTCATATTTTCAACTTGAAATCTCATTAAATTCCATCTCATTGTTTATTATTACCCTCATTCTAGCACCAATTCTATTGATGAGTGTTTTTGTACATTTAAAACATAGATAAAGTAACAAAGTATCCTATATCTTGAAGGAAATATTACTTCAAAAAACTTCAAAAGATAACCCCAAGGCTTTGATTGTCAGGTCTTTACTTTGTAAAAATGACTTAGTGGTTAATATAATGTTGGTTTCACAAGGAGCACTAATGTTTAGCTAGAAATTTTGAGGACAAGGGTTTGTAAAAACCCTAGTTGTATTTTCAAATCTGCAATCTAAAAATGAATTCTAATTATCAAATATGATAGTTCAGTGATACTATTCCTTTCCTAAACTAACCCAAATTTTAAAATAAAGTTTAAAAGATAAGGGTTTAGAAATCCAAAATTTGAAAACCTAAGGTCAATGATAACAATGGTTGATGTTGCAAATAAATAAATCCCTGAAAACCAAGTTTTTATTTAATCAGGATTAAACCCACAATGCTACAAAAACAATACAATCTTAAAAGGAAACTTAAATATTTTCAGACTATAAAAATTCAAACATATATCCAATTTCTAGCATAATATGGACAAACATTCATAGTTGAACCAAATGTAATAAAAATCTTAGACTAGCCATACACTGCAACTTACGATCAACAAAATACAAATGCTATGAGCAAGAAATTCATCAAATGCCTTTAACACTTTACCATTATAAACTAAAACTAAAATTGGAAATAAAGCTGGAAGAAGGAACCATGTATGCATTTAGAAACAACAAGAAAAGTCACCAACACTTCAATACCTTTTCTTGTATTAATCTCAAAATGCCTTTACAACAATTCCTGTTCAACCCTTTACAAATGAGAGAAGGCTAACTTTTATAGAGAAGGCTTAGAAAATCAATAGTGGAGATTAACTCAACACCAATGGACCAGATTGCATTTGTATTTAATATTGGCAACATATGCCTCTTTAATCTCCAATGAAATTCTATTACAATTTTTAACCTAAGAGAAACAAAATATCCCCCATTTATCTTGATAATTATCCATATTGGAGAAATAAAAATACCTCGAGCCCCTTGAATGATCCCCAAAGCATACTTGTGTAGCTAGTATAGATCTTGGCACATATTGTCATGTATATTAGTATTAAATCCTAGGGTTGTATTAATTACCTAGTTGAATTTAGTTAGAACCTCCTCCAATATTTCTTCAAGTATCTTGGAGATACCAAACACTTCCTAGATCAAAAAATAGAGCCCTGACATGAATCCATAGGTAGATCCCTTTTGGACAATTTGACTTGCTTAATTTCTTTCCTTAATCATAATTAAATTAAAGATCCCCTTGACATAATCAACATCTAGCTTGATTTCATATGTAGGAACACCCTTTTCACCAATTGATCCTCATCCCATCAGGCCTCTTGAGAAATGTCCTCAATGTGAACATAGCTTCAATGATGAAACCAATACATTTCCCTAATTTACATCTTCTTTACAAGATTAGGTCTTCTTTATAACATCATTAATAATTTCCATTATAATTATAAAACCCAAAAAAGTCCAATTGAAAGTCCATATTGTTTACATTAGAAAATAAATCTATTTAATTAATGACTTTACTTAAAATGTGGATTTATGAAAATCAATATAAGAATTGCCACCTTCATTGATTAAGAGTTCATTCAATTAAACTCTGACTTGAATCTCAAATGAGGACAAAACTAAAATGTATTGGGAACCCCCACAATTGAAATGCTAAGTGGAATTTGATGTTAACTTGATGATTCGAGGTTCATTATAATGAGCCACCCACATTATAGATATTTGTGGAAATATCAATTTTGCAGGGATGTGATAGCCTTCGACCATACAAAGGCCTGCATCCAATAGAGTACCTTGGGTTGTTTGCAACTACGAGCCTGAGATGATTTAGAATGGGCACTCACACTTATAACATACTAAATTTTTTATATAGTGTTCAATAATCATGTGTACCTTGCGAAAAATAATAGCAGTGGGTAGAAAAACAATGGGAGAATCTGTGCAAGCTGATAGGTCTGTTATTGATAGAGTCTCACAAGAATGAAGACCTCGCACACCCAAAAACCTACAACGTGAGAAGGCCCGCAGTCTCAATGTTGATTTTCTTACTGTGATTAATCAAGAATTCTTTATAAAATCTTATTGTAAGGCAAAGGATTTGGATAAAATCGTTATGTATAGATTGAGCCATAATTGCCCTTGTGAGAATCAACTCATTTTTATATGAGCCTCAAATTAATTAGGTTGAAAGAATGGATTGATCTGTAATCTTCCCATTGTAGCTTTTGGCATCGATAGACTTACCAAATGCTTGAAGAATCAATGACTCACAAGAGGGTGATGCTAAGATCTTGCATTGATGTGGACATCCACATACACTATGTATAAAAATCATGCAAAGCCTTAAGCATACTACTATTCATAAGACATCGTATCTTACACTTTGCAAAGTCTAAAATTTAAATACAACCACTTGAGGAGATGATTAGCCATAAAATTATTTAGATATGATTGAATATAATTCCTTTTGGTTGGTCACCTTTAATAATTGAAATGTCTCATTGTATTGAGAAAACATGATGGCTATAAAGATTCACGAGGAAAATACTGCCTTATGGTTTATAATGCTAGACGCGAGCATATGAGCACATATGCCTATTGCAAAAACATTCCATGCTCTTGACCTACAAACACAAGCCCATAAACAATAAGGTCCCTATGACCAATGACATAGTATAGGTTAACTACACTTGATCCATATAGATTCGAGGCATATTTAATTCACTAAGCATCAATCCCAATAAGATATTCAATATCAGTAAAAATGAAGAAGCCATTAATCGAACATGCTAAAAACACGAAAGCTTGAAAAACATCTATTCTAAGACATTGAAACTTATCCTATTGGGGGAGTGGTGTTACATTGATGTAGAATTACAACCCTTTCCCAATCCCTTGGATAATATGAACCTTTCCAATCAATTTTATTGATTAAAATTGATGGAAACTAATGAAAAGACGAATGAACACATGATAAAAGCTAGATTAACATGATAACAACTAAGATGTTTGATGTAAGTGTATGCAAATCTATTTTAAATGTGCACAAGGTTCAAATATGTAAGCCCTAGATTAAAAAAAAACCTAAACGAATGCAACCTAAGTTATCATGGAAGCCATTAATGGATTCTAAGTTAAGAATGTATAAAAATTAACCTAAAATGCTTATCAAATGTAAAACATGAGTGTAAATGGGTGTGAGCTTCAACATCATAAGTTTGCTATCAAAAGATGGATCCCTATTCAATAGATGCAAAGTCTATTTATAAAATAGGCAAAAAGAAACCGATGGTCAAGATTTGAAAGAATTAATCAATGGTCAGGATGGAAAGAAGATGGAGGCATGGATCATGGATTCCCATCAAGTGTTGAGAATGAAAATTGATATTTAATCAAGGGCTCACAATCATGCAAAGAAGCACACTTTCAAAGCTTTCTCAAGAAGTTTGTTGAAAGTTTGTTAAAAGGAAGAATATTCCCTTTTTTTGAATGAGTAAGAAGGGAGAATATTCTCTCATGGATGAGGAAAATTAGCATTTAGTTAATCAAAACCAAATTTTAATGTGCAAAGGGAAGGAATATTCCCTTTTGGAGGAATATTCTTAAGGAATATTCCCTTGCAAGTGGGAGAGTTAGAATTAATTAGTAATTTTATAATTAAAACAAAGTTTCAATTATGCAAATTAAAAGAATTTAGGATATCCATTAAATAATTATTGTATTTAATGAAAAAGGGGTCAAAATGACATTTGATTAAATAATTAAGATTATTTAATTTAAATGAGAGGACTTAAGGTGTTAAAATTAAATATTTTGATTTATTCAATTTAATAGGACAAAAGGTTAGCATGAAAGGGGGAGGAATTAACCTAATTAGCTTAACTAGGTTAATAGGTGAAAATTTAATTAAATAGCTAGGCTAATTTAATCAAACAAGTGAAAAGATGATGGATTTCAGGATGAAACAATGTTAATATATTGGATTCAAATGTGTACATCATTCAAGACATTTTTAAGTGTCTATAGTCTTGTGTCATTCAAAAACCCGCAAACAACAAATACCCGCAATTATTGAAACAATGACATTGCAAAAATTAGAAAACATCCTCGTTTATGCAGAATGGGGATGGGACCCCATAATATTTAAACACTTGGTCCACGCTATTGTCATCTTTGTTATCCCTCATTCAAAAAGGCTTTCATGGTTGTAAACTACGAATTTTAAATGACACTAACATTTTCATCAATTTCATGCATTCATTAATCTCATTTGTGGTTAATAGATGCAAGAAAATGGAAGAACTCACGGTATTAATGGCATTGAAAATTTTTAGCAATAAAAGTGTTATTCAAGGGCTTGTCTTCTTGTAGAATCTAGATAAGATTGATATTTTCAAGCAATACACCAAAGTTCATGGTAATAATTAATGTAGATATTGAAGGTACTTCACCCCACAAGGCAATAATACCTTAGTATGTAATACATGTAACTACAGAGATTTACATGATATCTTATTTTGACAAGGGTGTCAAAAAATCATGTAACAACATGATCTCCACACTACCATCATATCCACAATGAGAAATGTGGAAACAGAGTGGGTGGGGAGGTGGATGTGCATAATGGATTCCCTGCAACATTACATTTCCTGCAATATGACACACTCTTTGCTATGGAAAGCTCACATGCTTGACAAACCCACAAATGGAAACTTCTTGTAAATGGAATTGCGAAAAGGAAAGGGTATCTCGACTTTGGCGAAAAGGGTGAATATTTTGAAAATGAAGGGCATGTCCCCATGTGGCTGCTTAGCTTATTTTGGCTAGCAGCCATTGCTCAACATTTTAAGAAGCATTTTGTGGAGCTGGTGGCCCCATGATTGTATTTTTTTTGCTTATTTTTAAGCAGTCAATTTAAATTTGATTTTTTCAACTACTAATATTATTTTGTACAAGTAAAAATTAGAGGGAAAAATTGGAGGAAAATGTAAAAAGGGAGGCAAATAGATTTTTGGAGCCACATGGCTTTTTTTTTAATATGCAACAACTGCTTATTTTCAGCCCCCACATTTTTCCATAGCCTATTTTCAATTTTTAAGCAATTGTTGCTTCACAAAAATAGGAAAAGATTCCAAATTATCCTATTCCCATAAATAAATTTTTTCATGGGGACATCTAATTGCTTAATATTAAGTAGAAAATAGACTTAAGCAACAACATGGGGACAAGGGGTAAGAAAACTTACGATCATAAGAAACCCTCAATAAGCATAATCCCACACTCAATATATTCCTCACATAAAAAAGTATGTACTAGTGGAAAGCTCACAATGAAAGATGTGTGGAGATGAAGACACTCAATGTGATTAAGACTGATCAAAATAAAAAAGAATTTGAAATGGACATTAAACCATGTTCAAATGGTGAATAACCTTTACAACTTTATCCCTTCACCATTTCAATACTATCCAAGCCAATCACCATTGATAACTAGTTGTCCAAATAATGCAAGCAATGCAAGGATGAAAAGAATGCCAATCATGCAAGGGCCATCAAACATCCATAAAAGATCTGTAAATAAAACAAAGGATGGTCTCAAAACCCCAAGGTTTGAAATGTTACAAATCAATTAGTTATTATCCCAAAATCAAAGGTAAAAATAGGAGGCAAAATAGAAAGTGACCCAAAAGGCGAAGTGAAAAGAGGGGATTCTTGCTTTCAATGGGGCATGCGTACAAACAACACAACACTCACATATTTTTGCTTTTGGTGGGTAGGTAGAGTGGATATTACTTCTATTTTTTTAAGATCCACCTGAATCCCCCTACTTGTCACAAAGTGTCCCAATAACACTCCTTCATTCATCATCATGAAAAATTTATCATGAATTAGAGAGAGGTTATGATTTTGGAACCTTTGAAGGACCTTCTACAAATTTTCTAGTGCTTCTTCATAAGAATTTCTATAAGTGGTGAAGCCATCCATATATATATTTCTATAGAGTCATGGGAAAAATTTGAAAATATGCTCAAGACAACTCTTTCGAATGTTGTAGGTGTGTTACACAACCCAAATGAAAAAAAAAATAGGAATATGTACCCCATATACATGTAAAGGCGGTTTTATCTTGGTCTTCTAGAGCTATTTTTATTGATTATAGCCACTAAACCCATCTAGGAAAGAAAATTATTTCTTCCTTGCTAATGAATCTAACATGATCAATAAATGGAAGAGGGAAATGATCCTTCCTTGTGGCTATATTTAGTTCTCTATATTCCACACATACTCTCCACTTTCCTCCCTTATTAAGTATTATTAGAAATGGAGAAACCCACTGATTGTCTAAGATTGGATATATGAACCCTATATCTAACAATTTCTACAACTTTGTTTTCACTATATATCACATAGTTGAGTTCATCCTTCTTTGTGGATCCTTGACTAGTTTGTACCCCTCATTGATGTAGATTTTGTGCATACAAAGGCTAGGATCTATGCCCTTCATATCATAGTATTTACAAGAATTTTTTTTTATGTGAGATTATAGCATTGTAAGTAATTCAAATTGTTGAAAGATTGTCAATTGATTATTGATATTGAGTGTTCTGAATGGTGTTCTTTCTATTCTAATGGAAAAATTCACGATAGAAACAACATCCAACCTTGATAGATTAATATTATAAATGTGTGGTAGTAGTGTATGGAATAATTGAGAATTAGATTAAGAGGATATTGTGCACATAATATTGTGCAATGGGTAATGTAAATATGCTAAACAATAGTGTTGTTGTGGGCCCATTCTATAAGAGTTTTACATGATATTGAAAAGAATTTCATTTTCATTCTAAATATTGATTATTGGGCTTCATTCTATGGTCATAAGTGTTTGCAAGGAATATTGGTCATCTTCTTCCAATTTTGGCTAGAGTGGTTGTTCTAATTTTGTATGGGGTTGTGTAGGTGGGTAGAGGACCAATTTTTTTGTCACATTCCCCTTAAAAATGATCATGTTACCAGATCTACATCGAATAAATGCATTTGTTGTGGCTAACCATGGTCTACCTAATATTAAGAGGTATCCTCCTAGATTGGCCTTAGGCTACAAAACCATAAAATCTATTGTATAAGTTCCCATGAATCCAAAGTGATTATCAAATCCTCAATAATGTCCTCTAGCATGACTATTGACCTATCTACTAATTATAAAATTATGATTGTAGGTCTCAAATCCATAAATTAAAGATTTTGTATTATTTCTCTTGCATTACATTGATTTCTTCTCTTAGGTCAATTGGATTATTCTTGATTCGAGTGTGACATTAATTTTCACATCTACAACAAGACTACTAGGGTCTTCATACTTTGAGATGACTAAGTTTCCCAACATAATGTCATCCAACTATCCTATAACATGGATAGTTTGTGGGTCCTTTCATTTCATCCCTTTCTTTTTGAGGTATAGCTCCCTCATAGTATATGTGTAGATGGGAACTACCTTAATATCTTGGATCAAGGGTATTTTGACATAAACATTCTTAAGTTGGCTCAAAAAATTAAATTCAGGTTCATAATGTAATTTGTGGGGGGTCACTAGCTATCTCTAGAAATGGTGGTTCATTATCTGTGATATCTGGATGTAGCTTATTTTTTAGGTTGTTTAATTGAATGTTCATTAGTTTCAATTACTGGTTCCTCATCAAAAAAAATTTTAATATGATGGGATGATGGTCCAACACACATTTTTCTTGAACATAGATGGACATCACTAACCTCAACCACATAATTTGGTTATTAGATAGGTTTACTAGTATAAGCATGTTGAACAAGCTTATTGTTAGGGTTTGGTGTAGGTTGAGTAGACAATTGTGGTGATCTTGGTTATTTAGGGGTAGATTTAATTGGGTTTGGTATTATGAATTGTTGTTATAAAGATTATTGTGGTTGTGGGTAGCTAACATTTGGGTTTTGTCACTATTGGTTTCCATGCCATTTTGGAGGCCATTGGTTTTGAGAGGACTACCACTATGGATTGTAATTTGGGGCTTGATATGGTTTTTATTGTCACATCCCCTTATGTGGAGTCTAGTTATATGATTGAGCAATTGGTTGTGGTTGATTTGGAATGTTATTACAAGGTGGATTGTTCCAACTAGGAAAATTTCAAGTTACCCTAGGAAAGGAAATATTATAAGACAAAGGGTCTTGAGGCATACCTTGTCTTTTCTACCATGGTTTTTGTTGGGAAATGTAGGATACCTACCCTTCTTCATCTTCTTTGGTACAAAGTTTAGATTTTTCCTTACTTCTCCTAAAAAATGTTGGCAATATTTTTGCACTTACAGTTTACCATTTTCTAGTGGTAGTGTGGATAATATTTTGTGAGAGCAGCCTCTACTTCTTATTTCTTTTAATATGCACAATGTCTAATTGGGTTGTGAGATAGATAATTATATCTTCCTTCATATTTGACAATAGGTTTTTGAGTTCCATCCTAAAAACACTTGTGAATGTTTTGGTGGAAGAAAATACTTTGACACCCCTAGTATTCTTCATAGATGGTCTTGAATAATTTTGGCATATTTGGAAAATTTCCTCAAAAGTTAATTGAGAAGTATCCCCTACTCCAATGAGGTTTAATGCATCCATGCAGTCTTCATACAACCTTCATAGAAACACCAATTTTAGGGATTCTGGGGAGAGCATATTCTGATGTGACTTGAATTAGAACCTCACCACATAGTATTCAAGTGGTTCTTCTTCCTTGTCACATCCCATTCTTCTTGCATAACTCAAATATTAAATTGACTAAGTCAAATTAATAGGAAAATTAATTTATGCCATTTTAATATTGAATGCTTGGGAAATAAATAAATAAATAAGGCTATCTTTTTGGTCAAAATAGTTATAAGGACAAATTTGCATAGGTATATAAATAATGATATAGGAAGTTTGAGTTTTAATAGTCTTTTAATTGACTTGTACTATTGTTATTATTTTAATTAAAAAAATTATAGAATATAAAATAAAACAAAATAATAAATAAATTAAGTTATGCATGTCGTTGAAAAAGAGTTAAACTTGCATGTACATGCAAGATGCTAATCGACAACAAATACTTGAAGAATTAAAGGGCCATAAAGGCCACAATATTAAAAGAGGTGGAAGCTAAATTTGTGGTTAACTGAAGTTTTAATTAGTAACTTATTTTTAGCTTAAAGAATGCATCATCGAGGGAGAGAAATTTTTTTCCAAGAATAGGGAGGTGAACAAGGGCTTTGAGGAGAAAAAGGATGGTTTTCCTAGGAGAAGATCTCATTCCTGGTTTCTAGTTCCTTCCACATAACGACCTTGATTGGATTTTGGAAAAAAAAAAGGTATGGATTGAGGTTCATTATAGAACATTTATTAATTAGAAACAATGTTTCTCTTCCTTTCCACCTTCTGAATCACCTATCATTTCATTAGTTTATGAAATAGAATGATACATCTTATTTCCCTTGTTTCTTATGAATCTTGTTCTACTATAAATCAGTGGCTTGTTAGGTGCATTGTAAATTCACATTCTCTCCATATTACCTTGTATATGGAGAAAACTTAGCTATCATTTCATAGCCATCTTGAAGGGAAACCTTTCATTAGTTTACAACCACTAATACCAATACCACCCTTTGTGGAATTGGCCTTGATTTTCTTGGTCATTGTTGTTTGCCTCTTCAACGTGAGTGCTTGAGTCGAGTTTGGAAACAAGTCAAAGGCTCTGAAAGAAACATTCTAGAGGTCATAAAATTTGGTATCATAACTTAATGTTCAGTGCTAGGGCCTTGAGTTCACCTTGCTTGGTTGCAACATTTGATTGCATGAACCTCCTAAAGTGCTTAGCGCATGATGCATACACAAGTCGATAAGTGTATTCATGTAAAGAGAGTCTCTTGGAATTTTTCCACTTGAAAAGAAAAGGATGATTTCCCTTGTCTTAGAGTTTTAGAATTGAAATTAATCATTCCTAGGGAAGTTCCTTTGGCACATAAACATGTCATTATAAAGATCAATTTTGATCAATATCTTAGTTGGAAATCTCCTAAAATTTTCATGTGCATAACCTAAGTCCTTGTGTATCTTAGAAGGCATTGCTTGGAAAATTTTGATAAATGATTGTATATCTTATCCATACATTCAACTTGCATGTTTGATGCTTTGTTTTTATTCCTTACATGTTTGTTTGGTAGATGTTGTCTCGTATTTGATGAGTCCTCTGGATAAGCTTTGAGTTTTGGCTCTTCCTGCTAATAGGAAAGTATGCTAAAGACTAGTAGTAGTAGGGTCAATGAATGAAAAGCCTACCTTCGAAAATTTTTATGAGGCTTATGAATATAAGTATTTAATATAGGGATAAATATTAAGAAGAAAGGTGGAACGTCCCTTGCATGATTACATGAAATCTTCCTAATATGTTTCTTAATTTAAATACATCATGAGAAATCTGAATAGATTCTTGCACTATGATGTTTCCTTTTAACTAGAAGGAATATTGAAAACTATGTGCAATTTATATGTTGAAAAACTAGAGATAATTAAAGCTAAGAGTTGTTCTCTCAGGCTATGTTTAAGTAGAACTAATTCCTGAAAGGAAAACTTACATTACATTAAAAATCTGCATAGTGATAACATAATAATGGAATGAATGCATGTAGGCATCCTAAGGTTATCAATCACATGAAATTAAATGAATTAGATGAAAGAGAATATGCATGTCATGCTAACTATGCATTGAATTCCAAGATTCGACCCAAATTTTGCATGTTGAGCATATTAATATAATGAAGGAAAACTTAGAAGATAAGATATATATGTTTTATGCTAATAGAAAAACATTTTAAAGGAATCATGTGAATGAGATGATTAGAATATTATTATTTTTTGTACTTGTTTGAAGTGTATGGTACCACACTCTTGTAAGAATGCATTATTGCATGTATGAAAGGAAGCATTAAACTTATGAGAAGTTGATGTAGTAGATCATTGGGAACAAAGACCTATGACTCTAGAATGCATTATCCATAATAATTATGTAAAACCTATATGGTTAATTGATGCAAGATCATCTACCAAAAAACACAAACCATCAAGGGTACTTTAGACCCCAAACACAAATCAGGAGAAGATCCTCTAACCATTCACCAAATTCACTTAATCCCTTAACAACATCTTTGAAATTTCATTGCTACAAAGCATCAAGTACTCAAAACTAGACTCCAAACCATTCTCAAACTCAAAAACATCTCAGCCATCATCATTTGAATAGGAACAAAACAAAAACCTGATCAGAAAAGTCTAGAACCATCCATTCTTCATCCTGCACCAATGTACTCTTCAATGCAACTTACCCCACAATGCCAAAAATGACAAAAAACCATGAATTCTTTCTAAAAACCTTTTACCAAACCTCCAAGAAACTGTATTCATCATGTTTTCAATTGAAAAAAACCAAGAACAAACTCACATATCACTGATCTATCAGATCCTTTGATTCTTGCAGTCAAACACCATTTGCACATAGGGTTCATATTGATCAAACACATCAAATCAACAAGTATTGTATCTAGAACTCTTCCAAACCTTAGATACACCTTTACCATAATTATTTTATTAGTTACAATACAAAAGAAACCACTTAGATCTTTACATTCACTAAATTTCACTTTCTTGTAGTCATAAACCCAAAACCCTAGTCATATAGCAACATTACAAAAATGGGTATACTAACCAATCCACCTTGAATCTCCATGAACTATACATATCTTTAGAACCCATTTCAGTATAGTTCCACATACCTCAAGAGAATACATACTTGTTTTGGAAAATGTATGAGAACCATTTGACTGTCTATTGGAAAATCACACCAATTAGGTCAAAAATACAAAGCAACCACCATTGAATCAACTTGAAACTACCAAATAACCCTAGGAAGCATTGAGACAGGTTACAAAACTTCCATAACACCAACTTTTAGGGACTGAAAGACTCAATTTTGCATCATATTAGAAAACCATCATTCTAGATAATCTTAACCAAGCAAAACAGGGGTTTATTAAAAGTATAACCTCCAAACCTCAAAACAACTTGTAGATGCTTCCAACACCTTGAAATATTCCTACACAAACTATAAAAACCATCTTCCAACCTTCATGCATTATTTTACATTAAATACCACCTTGGAGCCATACTTTTTGGTGAGGAAATCTATGTATTTCTATAGGGACAACGACATCCAATCTGTAATCTCACCTTCCCCTACACATTTCAACATACACACACCTCAAAAAATTCTAACCTAACCTACTCCACCGATCTACAGGGGCTAATTCGGTGGAGTAGTCATTACAATCTTATTAGACTCTCAAAACCCCAATATTGAGGGTTTTAGACCAAGTTAAGGAAAATCAATTCAAACAAATAATATACTTAATGGATTCTCCTCAAAAAGGATGTAAGTGAAAGCTAATTCCCTGTGCTACTTGAAACAACAATATTTAAGGCCTAATACTATTGTGCAAACCGTACAACTTAAAATCAACAAAAGGAAACTCTGAATTTACTAAAGCAGGGTACTTTTATTTACATAAATTCTTCAAGATTACAATGTCTGATCATTTGCTTGCCTTACAAATGCTTATATAGATGTTTCCAATCAGTTTTTGTTCCAATCAATTTTTGTAACTGACCCTTCATCTTCATCGTTCAAACCCTCCATTTTCCCACTTGACTCTTCATATTCTTGCCTTTTTTGCATTTTACAAGTTTGGCAACTTTTGCAATTTTTGCAAGTTTTGCTCTTTTTCATCATTTGGCCCAACAAGAGACCTATTAGGGACTTAAATACATTGGAATTGATCTATATATGACTCTTTTACATGCTTTTACATTTGAAAACTCAAATTTTACAATTTTTTCTTTTGAAGGCATTCAATTTGAACAAGGTGCACTTGCACCATTAATGCCTTGTAGCATCTTGAGGAAGTTATATGGGTCCAATGTGTTTGTTATATTTTGTACATGTGACCATAGTTGGTTAGCCTATCTTTTTTTAAAGAGATATTTTGTGGTATAAAGTATCATACCTCATATATAACCCTCATGTGAATGGTGGTTATGAAATGACCTTACCTTGCAAAGCGAGGGTAACTAAGTTATAATGAAAATTGAAAATCATCGAGTCTAATGAATTTGATATGTTGACATTCATAAGCATCTGGATGTCATTGTATTAGGATTGTGATAGTGACTTGAGATGTAGATTGTGTAGACAATTAAGTGGGTAGCTCTTGCATGACTAAATGAAATTTCATCTCTTGCATTAGATAATGTGTTTTTGATTGAGAATCTTAGCACCATTGCATGACCTTGTATTTTGAACATGTAATCAAAGTGATCATATGCTATAATTATTTGAGATTCCAAGTGAATGAATGTATGGAGTGAATCTACTTTTGCATATTATATGATAATTCCTCCTTCATATGTCTTGTTGCATTGCATTGAAATGAAAATATTTGAGTATGGAAATGCATGGAAGCATGTATTGATATCTGAATCATTACATGAACGTGCAACTGGAAATGATTCAATTTGTGAATGTGATTTGGTATGTTCTCTAGTGCACCTTGGATGAAAGGTGCCGTGTATTTATTTACTCCCTTTGTGTGACTAGTGTGGACACTTAATTATGTGAAGCATTTTGAATTTATGATTTATTTGAGTTCATTGATGAAATTATTTCTTGTGTTGTAAGGAAAAAAATTTGTATTTTGGTTTTTCTTATGATTGGACTAGTCACCAACTCTTTTGAAGGTTGATTTCATGACCTTTGGTTGTACTGGATTTATTTTTGGAATTGTCAACATTTTCTGACTTGGTGTTGAATTTGATGATTCTTCTCTCTTTGAATTTATTTTTGAATCTCATAGTGACTATTTAAAATGTTTGACATTGTTGGTCCTATTTCATATTAAGTTTTTTAACCTATCAAGTTCACATGAACGACGATAGAATGGTCAAGGGAGTAAATTGTGGAGAATGTACCAATCTTGAATCAATATCATGATTGAATTTGGTCTTACAACCTTGTGTTGAGTTTCATGTATGTTTCTACTTATGATAAATGAAATGAAATGTATTGTATGATATGGATTGAGAAGGATTTAATGACCCTAAGTGATTGATATTAATGTAATCTCTCCATCCATGCATGAAGTGTTGAATTAAGAAAGGATTATCTTCTTTATAATTATATATGTTGATATATTTGAATATGAGTGAATGTGGTATTACCTTTTGGGATGGGTGTTGAATGTGGGAAAACAAAGAAGGATGATCCTCTTTTTAGGATCTTTTCACTTATTTTCAAGCACTTTGGCCAAAGCCTAGACCATTGAAAAAGATGGTTAGCCTAGCAAAATTTGTTGATATAATTATTTGCCACATCTTGTAAATAGATATTGCTATGTTATAAATATGTAAGAAAGTAGATGTTACATGCATGCACTAGATTCCCCCAATACCTAAAATATTTCAAGGTAGCTAGGCACTTTCAAGGTCGATAGATCTTCGGGCAGGAAGAACTTTGTGGAAGTATAAACCTCATGATTGGGTGGAAAAGCACCCAAATCATGTTTTCGACTTTGACTAGCCATGTGTGGATTGATGGTAGTTAGAGACTTCACAAATTATGTATTATATATCATTGCTTGATTGTTGCTCGTATGATGCACTATCATTGATATAAGTGTTGTGCTTTTGTAAGCATGCTAACATAAGAATGATGTATTTGTACATGTAGATATATAACATGTATGTAGTTATTTCTCGTCTTGTGATTATATCTACTGGTTCAATTATTGTTACTTTTGACTCATGTACATCGACAATCTTGGATCGCAAACAAATCTCGATATGAGAATAATTTGTAAGGACAATATACCTTTGATGATTGAAGAATGTGCATAGATTATATGTAGACGCACAAGAGTATCGTTCATGAAAGAAGGTATGTGAATAGATTTTATATATATTTTCACTTATATATGATCAAGTTGTGATCTAGTCAATGTTAAACATATTTTGGAATTGTCATCTTTTCCTTCCAATATTGAATTTCCTATGAGGTGATGATATTTGAATGAGCTAGAAATAGCAAAAGTGTGAAAAAGGAAAGACAAGAACATTGAAGAGGAAACATGAGCAACCTACCCAACCAATCAAACTACAAGGGTATGGTAATCATAGGTATGCATGTGCGTGACTACAAAAAATGAAGCTTGTAAAAATGTGCAAAATCATTTCCATTACTTAAGCATTAAGATGATTAAATATTATGAAGAAAAGAATCTAAACATTTCAAAAAAAAATTGAATTAAAATTTTATTATGGGTACTAACATGGAATAAGGTGTTGTATTGTTTCCATGGTTTTACAGAAAGACATACCTATCCCGAGGGAGAGAAAATTGTTGGAGAAGAGGTAACCTAGCTTTGTAAAGTTGAAAGATAGTAATGGAATACACACAAACTTGGAAATCGATACAAGATTTTTCAGTCAAATGAACATGTGTTTTCTTATTCTAAAGGTGTGTGTATGTGTTATTATAAGTGTTTGTCAAATAAAAATTTGAGTGCATTTAGTTGATGAAAATTCTTATCATGTCCTATACGAGCTTGATGACCATGTTTTGGGTATAAGATAAAAAAAAAATGAAAATACTTGTTTGGCTTGGTGTGATGCCTCAATTACTTCAATGACTATTAAGTATGACATCAAGATGTTACCTCTCCTTAGAGGGGAAGGATTTCACATCCCACTCTTCTTGCATAAGTCAAATATTAAATTAAGGAAGTCAAATTAATAGGAAAATTAATTTATGCCCCTTTAATATTGAATGCTTGGGAAATAAATAAATAAATAAGGCTATCTTTTGGTTGAAAATAGTTATAAGGACAAATTTGCATAGATATATAAATAATGATATAGGAAGTTCAATTTTTAATAGTCTTTTAATTTACTTGTATTATTATAATTTTAATTAAATAAAGTATAGAATGCAAATTAAAGAAAAAATAATAAATAAATTAAGTTATGCATGTCATTGAAAAAGTGTTAAACTTGCATGTGCATGCAAGATGCTAATCGACTACAAATACTTGAAGAATTAAAGGGCCATAAAGGTCACGATATTAAAAGAGGTGGAAGCTAAATTTGTGGGTAACAAAATTTTTAATTAGTAACTTATTTTTAGCTTAAAGAATGCATCATTGAGGGAGAGAAGCTTTTTTCCAAGAACAGGGAGGTGAACAAGGCTTTGAGGAGAAAAAGGTTGGTTTTCCTGGGAGAAGATCTCATTCCTGATTTCTAGTTCCTTCCACATAATGACCTTGATTGGATTCTGGCGAAAAAAAAACAAGGTACGGTATGAGGTTCATTATATAACATTTCTTAATTAGAAACAATGTTTCTCTTCCTTTTCACCTTTTGAATCACTTAGCATTTCAATAGTTTCTAAAATAAAATGATACATTCTATTTCCCTCATTTCTTATGATTCTTGTTCTACTATAAATCAATGGCTTGTTGGGTGCATTGTAAATTCACATTCTCTCCATATTACCTTGTCTATGGAGAAACCTTAGCTATCACTTCATAGCCATCTTGAAGGGAAACCTTTCATTAGTTTTCAGTTTCTAATACCAATACCACCCTCTATGGAATCAACCTTATTTTTATTGGTCATTATTGTTTGCCTCTTTAGCGTGAGTTCTTGAGTCAAGTTTGGAAATGGGTCAAAGGCTCTAAAATAAATGTTTTGGAAGTCATTAAATTCCTTATGTGACATTCTAAATACATCATATCTTTCCAGATTTCCTCCCGAACAATAATCTTAATATTTCTACAAGAATGTCTAATTTCACATATGGGCCATTCATTGAGATACATCCCACACCCAAATTTCCATGGCTTGCTAATGGAAACAATCACACTCAAACCAACATAACATTATCCACTAGTATGATAGATATCCTTCAACAACATCATCCTCAAAAAACCTAGGAGGACATAATCCTCAAGCAAATCTACTAGCAACACAACAAAGCAACCAAACTAGGACTACTACAAATAATGAGTAGACTACATGTCTATCAATAGAGTTGGAAACCTTGAAGAAATATATATACCAAGTTACAAATGAGATGGCCCAATTCAAACTCAACCTTCTACAGAACCAAAACCTGTACCAAAATCAAGGGGGTTACCAAAATCAGAATTACTACTTGAATCAAAATAATAATCAAAATCAAAGGAATTTCCAAAACCAAAACAGAGGATACAATCAGAGGCCTTATAATAGAAAGTGGGATATGATGTAAAATAACATTAGGGTCATGAATAAAATCAGACAAATGATGAACAAACCCACACTGCTAATATAGCATATTTAAACTTCATGACCAACTAGTGTAGGTTGCATAATACTGCTACACGTGCTGAAGTAAATTGCTCAAAGGTGGAAGAAATGGTAAAAATGGCTCAAGTTGATTCCAAATTTTCCCAAGTCAATGCTAATAAGAGTAGTGGGCCTATAGATACCACCATGACTTTTGAAACTTTCGATGATTCTGATTTTCCTTTACAGGAAGAGAATGAGCTTGAAGCTAACACTTATGATGCAGGTGAAGCCATAATAGTGGTTTACAATTTGATGGAGGAAGGAAAACTGAGAAAAAATGGCCCCATGGAAAAAAATTGGTTTTAGGGGTTCAAATGAACCTACAAGTTTGACCGAACCATAAAGTGGTTCGACCGAACTAGGGTTTGACCGAACCCATCAATCACGGGGCCCACATTTCGCCCAAAAAATAAAGGAAAATGCATATTGAGGGGGTTCGAATGAACCAGGGTTTGAATGAACCTTGGTTCGCTAACTTTCACTAGAACCCCTAGTTCAGAACCCCTTTTCCCTAATTTTTGACTTTGTTCACAAAAACCTAATTTTTGCGCTTTGACTCAGGTTGAGGATGAAAATGGGGAATCTTCACAAACCTTGGAGTCAGGTAGTCCTCGAAATGAGCTATCCAATGAATACAATTTTAATATGTTTTGGTTTTATTATGTATTTGTTTTTTAGTTTTATTAAACATAGGTTTTTGTCAAAAATGAAGGTCTCTATTCTGTGTGGAAAAATAGTAGATTATCAAAAAAATTTGAAAAATATGAGTGCACTAGATATTGAAGTCCTTGATCCAACAAAAAAAAAATGAATTTTGATATATACAAAAAAGTTATGTTATGTCGCTATATGTCGAATTGTCATTGGTTTTGACTTCAAAACTTGATTAAAGAAAAAGTATTCAATAAAAAACTATCTAACCAAGTGCAAGCACTAGATATCAAGTTACAAATCTAAATTCAAAAGAATTGAATTTTATCCTTCATGGAAAAAAAGTTATGTGTTATACGGTGTGCGTCACTTTTAAAAATGCTATTTTTGAAAAAACTAGTTTTTGTGGGAGATGGAAAAAGAAGTGCAATTTGATTCCAAAATTTTAAAAAAATATATTTTTAGAATCTACAGACAAAATGTGATAAGACTCTAGTTTGCATCATCTTCAAATTCCTCACGGTTTAGCTGCTATAGGTGTCTGAATGGGAAGATTTAGTTAAAAATAAAAATTCCAGTGTCCAGTTTGGCCAAAAATTGTAAACCACTATTATGGGATCACCCATGCTCAAGCTTTCAAATCCAAAGGGGGATACTTTTTGAGGAATCAAAACAAGGGACCATTTACCACTTCCATTCCCCCACTAGTAATCCAATGCCTCCAAATCCAAAAGCAAATAAAAATCCTCCACCACCCAAGGGACCAACTAAAGGTCCTAGTAGAGGGAATCCCTTTTCCACTCCCAAACAACAATACAATAATAATATGGATTATGACTTGATCAAATAAATACAAAAGTATATGACCTCCCTAGCTCTCTTTGATGTCTTGAAATGGTGTCCTATCCAACGTGATCTTGTGATGAAATCTTTAACCGAAGAGGATCAGTTGAAGGGAAAAGAAAAGGAAGCTCCCCCTATTGATATGAACACAACTTTATATAGAGGGAAGATGGGAGTTCCTCATTTCTTGTTGAGTCTGAGGATTTTTGGGAAAAACTTACATAATTGCTTAATAGACTCTAGGGCCTCAAGTAACATTATACCATATTCTATTTGTATGAAACTAGGCTTAACTCCAATCCAAAACCACAAAAAAGTCATACAAATGGATAAAATTGAAGTGAATGTGGTAGGAGAATTGAAATACAAAATCATGAAAATTGGATCAGATCCTAGGATCCAACAGTATATTGATATCTAAGTTGCTAACATCCTTGAGACATATGGTATGCTTTTAAGCTGAGATTGGGAAAAGACCTTGGGAGGTTATCTTTTGTTAGATTTCTCCCATATGTGGCTGTCATGGAAAGGTGTGGCTACCTAGATTAGGATCAAGAGTGAGGAAACATTTGATTACAAAATATAATCACCCTAATGAGGTCACCTATTTTGAGACTAAGTTGGGGGTTTATAGAGTTGACGAGATCATGAAATTCTCACTAGTAGTCAATGGAAAAATCCCACCACCTTTAGAAGATGATGAATGCATGACTTCCATCAATTGAGACATATTAACAAAATTACATCAAGACAAACTAGTTCTCATAGATGAGGCAGATTTGTGGATTTTATTTTTTCCCAATTGGTGTAGAGTCCATTATCAAAACCACTTAGAATTAACTTGTCAACCTTATCTAGATATCATAAACTAGGTTTGTCATTTGGAAGATGGTCAATCCAATGATTCAATAATAGCTTTGTATCAACCTCCACTAGAAATCAACATTACATCTGTCCTAACAGAGGTTGGTGACACATTGAGTATCCCAAGATTAGCTGATCAACCCTAGAACTTATCTAGGGATCTGCAAATAAAGGTAGGATAACCATAGGAAATAATGTGTACCCCTTCTCCTACTCACGTTCTGATTCCAAAAGAGTTACTCAAGGGTACATGGATTCTTATGAATCACATGGTGGATAACCTTGAGGAACCACAAGAGGTTGTTCCTACTCACCTGCATATTCCAAAGAAAGTACCTAATAGTCCTAAAGAGATGGACCACATTACCTTAATAGTTATGATAAGCTAAATGAACAACCCACTCTCATGCAACAACCTAAAAAATTCCTAAAAAGGAGAGTTCACTCCAAAACTAGTTATGGTCCCTTAAATTTGATAGTTCCAAGTCCAAACAAGGGAGTGGAGCTGGAGTTGAATTGGATAATATGAAAGGAAAAACATATTTTTCCTCCTACAGGTTGTAGTTTGGATGCACCAACAATGTGGTAGAATATGAAGCATTGGCCAAAGGACTCATGTTCGCCCATCAAAAGAAGGCACATGGTCTCAGAGTTCTAGGGGATTCAAAAGTAATTATTAAGTAGGTTCACAATCAGTACACTTGTCACAATAAGAAAATAGATGCCTATTGGAATAGGATATGGATTTTAATTGAAGACTTTGATGCATTCAATATAAAGCTAATTCTCAGGGAAAATAATCAAATTGCAGATGCACTAAATGTGGTAATAAGTACACTGGATCCCATAAAGCATTCCACATTAAGAAGATTTTCAATCCCCACAATTCATGATAACATAAGAAACATTCAGGTCTTTGATGATGATCAACATATTCTTTCCTTTTTGGCAAGCTCAAATGTTTTTAAGGGAAAAATTATTGATGAATCTAATAGAGATCCAAGAGATTGGGAGTCAGAAGATCTAGACATAGAAGGCATTATCAACCTCAAGAAAAATAGTATTCCTAAAGGGATGGTGACATTGGAAATGATTTTTTTATTTTGATCCTAGGCCTCAAGAGAAATTTCCTACTTATGTCGACAAAGATAACTATGAAACTTATAATCTAGTCGATTTCAGCCTCGAAAAGTACATCCTTATCATCAAAACTTTCCCAAAATATATCTTAGACAAAATCTTAAACATGTTGAATGAATACATTCATGCAATTGCATAAGGATACAAGGATTTGAAGACATTTGACACTTTAGTGATAACGCATACTATTCCATTGAAACCTTAGGTGAAACCATTCCATCAGAAGCAATGACTAGTCAATGCTTAACTTGAGCCACTCATTCTCAAAGAAGTGCAGAAGTTGTTATTTTCCAGAATAATTTTCCCAATCAAGAACTCAACATGAGTAGCCAACCTAGTGCTAGTACACAAGAAAAATGGAGAAGTCAGATTATGTGTAGACTTCAAGAACTTGAATAAAGCCTTGAATAAAGGATAATTATCAGATGATTTCATTTTAAGATGGCTATTTGGGGTACAACTAGGTGTTGGTAAAATATGAAGACCGAATGAAAACCGCCTCTACAACCAAATGGAGAATATTCACCTATCAGAGAATGTTGTTCGACCTAATCAATGTTGGAGCTACTTTCCAGTGTGAAATGGATGTAGTCTTCAAAGACTTGGTAGGGAAGAGCATTATAATTTATATGGATGATTTGAATTTTTTTTTGAAAAACAAAGAAGATCATGTTGTAGATTTGGAAAAAGTATTGGAAAAATGCATAATTTTTGGTGTATCATTGAACCCAAAGAAGTGTGTATTCGGGGTTTTAGAAGGAAAGTTGTTGGGACACATAATTTCAGAAAGAGGAATTTTTATTGATCTTGAAAGAGTAGGGTCAATTTTAAAGTTACCCATGCTTGGTAGGAAAAAGGAAATGAGATCTTTCTTTGGGAAGATAAATTTTGTGAGAAAATTCATAACTAGGTTTGTGAAGATTTTCAAACCATTGAATGAAATGATGAAAAAGGAGGCCAATATTGAATGGAGCAATGAGGCAAAGGTTGCTTTCTTGCAAATCAAGTAGTCTATTTCAGAAGCACTAGTCTTGACTAGTCCAAAATACTTGCAGACATTATTCATTTACTCATTTGCATTTGAACACTCTTGCAAAAATGTTATAACAAAACAAAAGGAAGAAGGGGATGAACAACCAATTGATTTCGTGAGCTCTCCATTTAAGAATGATGAGGTAAGATATCTATCATTGGAAAAATAGGCCTTTACATTGGTAACAACTATCAAGAAGTTTTGACATTACATCTTGTGCAACAAGATCACGGTTGTCATCCCAGATCCAATAGTAAAGTCTCTACTCATGCAAAATGAGTTGGGAGAGAGAAGAGGGAAGTGGATGACAATCTTGCATGAATTTTACCTTGAAATCCAACCAATGAAACTAGTTCAAGGGTAAGGTTTATCTAAGGCAATGGCAGAGGTAGATTCCAAAATTATATGTCAGCAGTACACAGTAAATCTTTTACCAAGGACCCCTGGTATGCTGAATTGATCTTCTTATTGTTAAATAAAAAATGTCCTAAAGGGATGAATGCTACTCAAAGAAGAGTGTTGAGGCTGAAAATTTCCCATTACATGATCAAGAATGGGTCCCTATACAGGAGAAATTTTGAAGGTATATACTTGTGATGCTTAGATCAATAGCAAGCCAAACATGTTTTAGGGGAGTTTCATGGGAAACACGACACCGAACATGGCTTTGTAGACATTGTGGCTCAACAAATCCTTAGATCAGGGTATTACTAGCCACATGTGTTTTGAGACTCTCACAACCATGTATGGACATTTCATACCTGTTAGCCATTGACATTCAGGGAATGCAACTCAACAATGCCACTATAGGCAATATATGAGGTAAGACCTAAATCACCCAATGGGCATTAGATTCCATTGGAGTAATTAACCCAAAATCCTTTATAGGTCATAAATTCATTTTAATAGGGAAAAACTACTACACTCAATGGAAAGAGGCTCGGGAATATAAGAATTGTACTACCGACATAGTCATCAAGTTTTTGCATGATCACATTATCACCAAGTTTGGGGTACCCTTCACTCTAGTATGTGACAACAGCCTTGCCTCTGCTTCTGCACAATTTATTTAATGGGCTTTTGAATAAAAGATGATCTTGAAACATTGTTCCAATTACTACCCATAGGGTAATGGGGTAGTTGAGTCTACCAACAAGAATCTATTGGAAGTTATTAAAAGGTTGTTAGAACGTAACCCTAGGGATTGGCATACACAACTAAAATTTTCCTTATGGGAAAATAGAACAAGGATTAAAGAAGCCCTAGGAAACTCGCCATGGAGTTTAAGATATAATTAGGACCCCGTCTTTCTTGTAAACCTCCAAATCTCAATTGTACGATTCATGCAAGAGTTTTACACCAATGACGATAGGATAGATGTCATCTTAATGAATTTTTTGAATTTAGAAGAGAAGAGGGATGTTGTCTTGCAACAATTCTCTAAACATCAAGTTGTAGTCAAGTGTTGGTTTGACAAAAGAGACAAGATCAAAGAATCTAGGATATCAGATATCGTACTCCTATAGGACAAGGCCAAGGAAAAGAAAGGAGAACATCAAAAGTTCAATAGGCTTTGGTTAGGGCCTTATCAAATTGATGAAATTCTGGGAGAGAATTCCTTACGGTTGAGTATGCCTATCAATGGACAATTTTTCAAACATTATTTTGGCCCATGAAGGCCCAATGCTCCTCCCTTGTATATTGGAAGTTTAGGTGTTGTGTTTTCTTGTTCTATTCTTTTTTTTGTTTTGTTTGGTTTTGTTCTCTACTGCTCTCATTGTTTCGTCTCATTCCTCGTGTTTCTATTTGTTATTTTCTTTCATTATGGGGAATTATTGTGATCATAAGGAATGTTAGGTGATTATTGAGAGTGTGATTAAGGCAACCTAGGCAGAGGATTTGATTTAAGTATTTTCAAGCGTTACATAAGTTCTCTTTCATTTTGGATTTTTTGTTTTATGATCACTTCGATGCCTGTACTATGGTTTATATAAGAGGGAACATTTTAAGAGGCCTTGTGAATAATGGTTGAATTCATCACTCAGGAATTTAAATTGTTAAAACCACAATGGTTTAGTTTTTCCTAGGTGGTTGTGCTCCTATTTCAAGTGAAAAATCTAGTGTCATAAGTGTTGTCACGATGTCCACTATGGTTTCAAACCCATCCTTTGAAATTCTTTTCAAAAAGTTAATGATAGCACTAAAAATGGAGGTATCAAAAGAAAAAAAAAGAGGAAAGAAGAAATTATGGAAAAGAAAAGAAATGGCAAGGGAACTAATAAAGGTTCTCAACCATACATGGGTGATATAGTATCTCTACTAAGGCTATGGACACCTAGCTGACAGTAGAGCTATGCTTGGAAGAAGAAGCTGAGAACCATACACTCAAATCAAATGAATGAGATAAGGGAGTTGGTGATAGAAATAATGACACTAATCGTAGATAAAGATGACTGAGAGCTTTAAGCATTAGATTATCAATTGATGACAGTCAATTTGTGTAAGTTGACCCGCAACCAATAGATGTCATTGCTTGACCTAGCAGCTAGCTTAGCCAAATCTAGAATGGAGAAGGATAAGCAAGTGAAAGATGAGTTGAAAGCACAAGTTGAACAAATGAAAAGGTTCATTAAAGATATTTCCTCTACCATCTTATAAAATCCATCTTCATTTGAGGCACTGGTACTAATAAGCAGAAAAAAAGTTGAAGATCTCACCGACTTGTAAAGAAAATCTAACATGTTTGACAAATGGGTGGATCAACTGAAGGGTGAGATGGATGAGCTCCTCACTACTAGATACAAGTACCATCAAGAAGCTTTCTCATTATCAAGACAAATAGAAACATATACAAAAGGTATGTGGGAAGAAGAGAAGTACAAAGGGTACTTGAGGAAGCTCAAATAAATGAGCAAACTAAGTGCTAACGAGCTAAGTAAGGCGGGTATTCGGGAGGATGAGAATCTTGACTATGTGGACCAATGCACTAAGATAATATTATTTTGTATGGAACAACTAGTTAAACATAGAATAATATTACTCAAATTGCTACAAGATATTGGCCAACAAACAATATTATTCGAAGACATTGCTACTACTATCACTACCTAGGATTTTCCACTAGATGGAAAGATATGTGAATTACAAGCCATAAAGGATGCTTGGGACAATAGCTTAGAGTGTATAATAAGTGCCAAGGACGATGAAGAAAATATTCTTAATAGATTAATGGGCATCAAGTTTGACACTCATTGTGTTATGGGTGATATTAGTAAACTTAAGGATATTGTTGAGGTGGCTACCAAAAGGTTTGGCAAGTCAAATGTTAGACTTGATTGGTTAGATGGGCTCGATGAAGAAGTGCTAACACAAGTGTTAGCTAATTATGAGGAATACAAGAAGTTGTAAAATATATCAAGTTCAAATTTTGGAAAAGGAATATGTTGTTTTGACTAAAATAAAGTCAAAGATACAACTTCTAGAGCAATTCCTACAAAATAGGAGGGTGCTATAGTTGAACTGAAGGTCATCTCCAATAAGCTTAGAAGAAGGAACCACTTTCCCATGCATATAGTTCTAAATGAATGTTCACTCTAGTGTTGCCCAAGCATTCCTATAATTGTAGATTTGAAAGTTGGGCGCCCTGATTTTTAGGATTGCATGTTAGAATTTTTGGAAGGGGATTTATGTTATAATTTTCTATACATTGTATATTTTCCCTAATTGTAAAGGTCAACAAATTCAAGCAAGATTTGCAATCCTTAGAAAAGAATGATATGATTTTTGTGCAATTAGTTAAATTTCTAAGTTTCTTAGTTTTAGTTGTGATATCAAAGATAATGGTTTTCCATGCACCAACGAATTTCGCTGGGAGTAATTGCTACTTATTTGAGCAAAGAATCAATAGAAGGATCCTAATTTAAAACCATCTCTAGTGTCATTGTGAATGGTATTTTCCTATTTTTTATTGATCTACAATTTTATGATGAGTTAATCAAATATATCTTGTATGGAGTTTATTTTGATAAACAAATTGGAAATATGCTTACTAAATCTGCATTGTGAATGAATACAATTGCATAAATCTTTATGAGTTGTTTCATTTATTTATTTGACTTTAAAATATTATTACAAAATTGCATGTTTGGATTAAGGAATGATATTAGTTCACATTCTTCTGTCCTGAAACCCTTGAGATATCTTTTGTTGTCTATTTAAAATCTGATGTTAGTTTAGATCTTTAAAATAAAAATACCCAGTTTTGTTACCTTTAACCAGTAGGCCCCTTGAATATTATTGTCACGTTGACCACTAAGTAAAGCAACATAGTTGTGAACCAACCACCAAGACCTTAGAAGATAGTTGATTTCTATAGTTAATTATCTTTTTAAGGAGAAGTAGGGTAAATATATCTTGCTTGTATGTTTCTATGTCAATTTGGCCATCAACAGGAACCTCTTGCTTGAAGGATGTAAACGTTGATTCATTTTTATGGTTCATGAATAGTTCACAAAAGTCAAATTTTGTAATTTTTTTTATCTTTAACTTGTTTATATGATAATTTATTTGCATAAAATTGTCTAAACTCTCATCTCTTCTCTAACTAACTACTTATTTTATTGCTAATTGAATCTACATGTGATATTATTGATTTAAGTGATTGAGCAAGTGTGGATCTAGGTTGTTTCTATAGGATCTCTCAACCTTGCAATTAACTCCTCAATTTATTTGTTGTTACTTTCAATTTGTACCATTAAATTTTCTTAAGTTCCTAGAGCATGTTGAGGAATTGTTGGAAGTGTTTGTTGGGATTTTTCTTTAGGAGGGATTTCAAAATTAGGTGAATTAGGATTTTGAGGAGGATTTGGAGGTGCATTATCATTTCCTTAAAAAAAAAAATTACATCAAAAAACATATTAAATCCACATATTTAATACCAAAATCACACAAAAAACATAAATTACTTACTCCTTCGACCTCCATGACATCGTGGCAACATTTTCATAATCAAGTGGTTTTGAACTTCCAAAAGAACAAGAATGTTATACATGGTTTGCAGATTGTAGAGGAGGTATTTGCAACTATTGGAAAAAATTAAAATGATCTTTCCTCTTTTTTTGTTTAAATAAAGAATAACATGCTTATGTTAGGCTTGTAGTGATTGAGCCTAAGTCTCTATCACTCCAAGCCATAATGGGGGTGCATTATAATGCACTCGTGTTTTGGATTTTTCAAAAAAATTGAATGTGGTGGCCACTTTTTGGCTCCCCCATCTTTCTGCACCCACCCATTTTTATGATTCTAAATTTTCCATATATGTCCACCAAAGGAAATTGCATCTAAAAAATTGACAAAAATTCCCCTTCCATTATTCTTTGATAGATGGCATACCCTATTCTAAAGCTCCTATTTTGGAATATGCAAGGAGAAAGAAGCAAGTTTGTCTAGAATGCTTTATATGTTTCAATTGCATTTGCTTGAAAGCTTCTAAAAAAAATTCAATAAATCCATTTTGTGCATATTCTATAATGATATCAAGCCATGGGACTATTGATGCGGTGTTTTGCACACTTTCTTAATGCAGGCAGTACGTGGGTGCACTACCTCTCTTGAAAGGATACTTCCAACAACAAGTTACTGAAAATCACCCCAAGGTCTCTCGAGTGTTAGGTCATGACTTGCATGGAATTCCTCAGTTGATATTTGATGGTATTTTTCTGGTAATCACAGGGTAGACTTACATAGTTGGATGTGAAGTGGATCTTATGAGTTGAAGTTTCTAGGATGGAAGTTGATGTACACTTTGCTGCAAGTTCGAATAGCAATCTGAAACTTCAATGTTTTCTTAAGTTTTGGCTTTACAATGTACAATGAACCTTAGCATAGGTTGTTTCTATAAAAAAGTAAAAAGGGTAGGGGAGAGGAGATTTTCCTGGATCTACAACTGACTATGAACGGTGATCATGGAGTTTCTACTGTTCACAGTCTCATGAAATTTGTGCTATCTTCTAAGACCTGTAGATATTTTACCATTCATACACCATATTCATGCATGAACAAAGATAAAAGTTTAAAGCAGCTTTAAGTTTAAGTCTAGACTAACTTTACATAGCCATCTACTAGCAACAAACAACAAAAAGTATGGACTAGGAAGGCATCTACGCAGTAGAAATTTTCATAACCATAGAAAAGCATAACCAAATATATCAAAGCAATCTGAAACTAACTAAGAACAAAAAAAAAAATCTAACTAAACATTTAACTATTGAGAGATTGAACCATGAAACATGTAGAGAAACTCAAAAATGCACCGAAGTCAATGTATTTCTATTAAAATTTTTGCAGCATGTCATTACAACAACTCAACTCCCTTTGAAAATGAGAGGAAACCCCCTATTTATAGTGTCCAAAAAGTAGAACAAATGGCCAAGATTAATTTTCATTGTGTGGCCAAGATTCACTACAGAGTAGGGTTCTACCTACCCCCTAATATATTACATTTTAAAATACAACTTTTTCTTTATCCATATTTTGTCTTTTGTGACAACACTATAGCATTTTGTCTTCTAGCTGATTTCCATTTTACTGTAGCTACTTTGTTAGGAATTCTTCACCAATAATAGGGTTTCCCCCCTACTTCTTCAAAGCTGCATACTCCATGAAATTCATAATTAGCAGTTGGAGCTTATCAATGTCAATGATTTCAGATCACAACACTTGATAACTAGATTCTTAGGATTGTTCTATGAGATTTTCCCAATCTTCATCATACTTGGCAGTGTGGTCTTGGAACAACTCTGATTGGGTGAAGGCTCGGGTAGAAAAGGTCATGAAATTAGTGGTAATTTCATCTAACATCCCGTCTTCAATATTTTTCTAGAAGTGGGGCTTTATCTTCTCTGGGTCCATTTGTATGACAGACATATCATACCTTGTCATTAGCTTCAAGTATCGGATGCAATCAGCTCTGATTTCCTTAGCCCATTCAATGTCTGGATCCACCTTATTGAGCACCTGCTCCAACCTCTCCTTTCGGTTCACGAAATCACACTTCCATACATTCACTGGCCAATGGTCATCCTTCTTAAATGCAAGCTCCTTTTCCCAAGTCGCACTCAACAATTTAAGAATAGCTTGTATCTTTGGCTAGGTGGACTCATATATTGCTAGGAAGTCAGTGCAGAGTTTCCTCGTACCCTCAAGAGACTGTTGTAGATCAGAGAACTTGTTTGTCGTTCTAATAGCACAGTCGATGCCCATGTTTCCCACATACAAGACCTGCCAGAACCAACTCTCTGTGGCCTTATCCAAGTTCT
The DNA here is from genome assembly GCA_007258455.2 of Sequoia sempervirens. NCBI lineage: Eukaryota > Viridiplantae > Streptophyta > Pinopsida > Cupressales > Cupressaceae > Sequoia > Sequoia sempervirens. Next base: position 137,816,296 of record VDFB02252616.1, read on the forward strand.
TCCTCTTTTCAACCTTGTCTATTTTCTCCTTTGACAACAATTGCAGTGGGGCTGAAGATGTGGTGGGCATTTCGTCCATTGAGGACCATTGCTGGATGTAAGTTGCTAGATCAGCTACCTATGCCTTAAGCTCTTCTTTCGAAACCTTATCCTGCTGAATTAGATGCACCATTGTGGCGAAAAACTCTTGGAAGTGATCCACCTTCTGCTCCCTAGTGGTTGTTCCCAAATCAATGGTGGAAACATTATAGCCTATCCCTTCTTTACCCACCACTAGCATGGCTAATTGCACGGTCCTTGATCCAGAAGTGTCCATCATCATCTTGGATCTGATTTTAGGCTTCTTCTCCTTCCTAGTAGTGATCTGTACTTAGGCCAGGATAACCTCCAATCTTGCTTTCGAATCACTTGGGGTGGGATCTTTCTTCTCAAGTTGCTTTTCTAGCCATTTGGGCATCTCGGTCTTTCCTTTGGGTGATTCACTATCATCTTTTTCTTCATCCCTTATGACTTCAATTTCTTTCCCTTTGGATGTTTCCTTCTCCACCCTAGTGTCTTCTCCCTCCTCCTCATTAGAGTCTCAGGTGAACCTTAGGAACTTGATTGGGGACTTGGTAGGTAGGAATTCTTTGGGACTTTCTTCCCTCTCAGCCTCCTTTTCTTTCTCTTCTTCATTTTCTTCATCAAGTTCATCTTCATGCCTGTGCTCCTTAGGCTGCTCTATTTCAGGGCTCTTGTCAATTTGGATTTCCTTTTTGGGTTGATCTTCTATAGTTTCCTCTTCCTTACGTGGTGGTGACATATCTTCATGCTCTTTTCTCTCTTATTCTTCTTTCCCTTTAGAGAGAAGCGTCTCCTTATCATGCTTGGGGATTTATTCTTGTTGTTCACTTGTTGGAGGTTCCATTCTTTCCTCTGTCTTATCATCTTCTTTTCTTCTTTCTTCAAAAGATGGCCTTTCTATTTCTTCCCCAACATCCTTTAATTGTTGGGCTAGCTCCTCCTCAAGGTTAGGATCAAAAGCTTGCACAATTAACTTGTCACTAACATCTTCTTCTTCATATATGCTTTTAGAAGATCATGTCTCCTCATCCTCATGAACCACTTTTTTAATTTTCAAGTGTTGGTACTTCGGATGTTCATGGTATTCATCTACTTCTTCCTCTGATGATTTTGTTGCTTCCCTCTCTCGCTGTTCCAACTTCTCGAAGATTCACATTTTGGCTTCCATTGTTGGTGGTTCAATTGGAGGCTTTAAGACCAGAACACTGGCAAGAACCTATCCTAAGGTAGCTTGGATGGTGGGATTCATCAATACTTGGGAAATATTAGAGAGAAAATTATGCATATGCTACGAGAATTCCATGGGCAGTGTGAGCACTGGTATTGGTATTGTTGTTGCTACCAACTAAAGCAATGTGGTGGGGGACATGGAGGCGAAAGGAAATGGAGAAGTGGTGGAAGAGGAGGAATCAAATACCACAATTGGCCTAGTTGGTGAAGAAGAGGCAAGGTGGACCACAATGTCCACCACAGGTAGGGAGGTAGCCACCATAGCTTGAGACAATGGCGAAGGGGTAGTGGTGAAGGAGGCAGCTGGTGGAGACTTGGGTTGATCTGCTTCCATTTCTTCCCCTTCATGGAGTGGGTTCTCTTGAATGACAGGCACTGCAACAATACTTCCTAACCTTTTATCTTTCTTGGAAGGTTCACCTTTTGCAACCTTCCTTGCATATACCTTTGGATTTGGCTGTTGCTCCTCAGTTTCTTTTCTTTTTCTAGAGTGAGTGAGCGGAGGAGATTTGGATGTTTCTCCTATTGAGGTTGTAGTAGCTCCATCATCTATTGCACTGGGCTCACTTTTAAGCCCTTCATAGGTTAGGACAACTTTTATTGCTTTAGTCGGGCTACTTGTCCATTGATCTATTCTTTGGTACGAACCTCAATTGGCTTAGTTATGATATTGAGGTCATCGACCTCTTACTCATCCCAGTCTATTGAAGGCAATGGCAAGTCAATGACTACATTGTACCTAGGATCCATAATCATGCCTTCATCCTCCTCAACTTGATCAAGTATAGGTAACAAGTTCACCCTTTTACTGAAGTAGGCAGTCATTCACATGTAGTATCTCATGTGCACCTCCTTGTTGTCTTGGAAATTTTCCCAAAAAAATTCAACATGATGCAGATGGGCATAGTCGAGTCTAAGTGCTTTTCTTATATTCCTATAGGGGTCCATTCGTGGACGGGCGATATGAAGCTGGAAGTTATACTCAGCGAACTCCTTTTTTGAATTTCTAGCACATTGAGAGGTTTGCAGCTTGTACATCCCTTGGCCAAAGAAAAGGGGATAAGGGATCCCCATCAAATGCCTACCGCTAAGGAGAGTATGTACATGCCGCAACTGTCGAGAGTTCCAACAATATAATATGGTCATTAGGATACCAGGGCAGCTTTTTCGCCCTTTCTATGTAGCCTTGGGCGCAAATGTATATGAATTGGGGTATTGAATGAATAGAAAGGTGTATTGCTTGAGGAACACCTGAGCACTATGGGATACTTGCCTTTCAAAATATCCTCCAAGCAGCCTAACAATGTGACCTATGAAAGCGTCATTCACTCCGAAATAATCCTTCTTGAAGTTTCTGAACTACAGCTGAGGGTATCTATCATAATCCTTCAATTCCTAACAAGATTCTTCATCTGGAGCTCTAAACAGTCCACTATACTATCTTCGTTCAGCCAACAAGTAGACAAGGTAAGATGTCATATAAAACCTGGAGGTCTTCTTAACAGTCACATGAATTGCTGACGGAAGTAGTCACTGATTATCTCTCCCTAGTAGAATGTAGTTTGCTTGGTATCATCTTCCTTTCCATGAAGAATTTCCTCAAAAAAGTAAACCATCCACTCCTGGAAGTATGCAGTGGTAGGAAAACCCATCACTTGGCTTAGCAAAGTTACTAAGTCATGATAATCTTCAAAGAAATCATTGCGAAAAAGTTCTTGGGGAACTTTTGTAGTGCTGCCCCTTTTCTCTTTTAACCAATATTGGTTGATGAGATTCTTACATCCAACGGAATCTGCATCCCACATTGCCTTGCAGTCTGAGATAGTAGGGATCCCCATTTCTCTGAAGGTGGGAATGTGGAAAGTCTTTGTTATTGCCTAGGGAGACATGTCAACTAGGATGTTCCCATCTCTGTCTACTATTGTCTGAGTCTTAGGTTGGTATGCTTTCCTACAAGCCATGACTAGTTTAGGAGCTATAAGAGATGGAGGAAAGCCTACAACCTTGGCAATTCTGCTTTGTCTGATCAGTCAGGCATTGTCTGTGGTCGGGTTGACTCTGACCCTCTATTTGAATTCATCAATATCAATGTGACCGATATTGGTATCTGTGATTTATTTCCAGTTCGTAATGACCTTTGAGTGCAATGGATCCCCTAGGAATTGGTATTTCATTCGGTCCTTGTCCTCTTTTCCACGAGGAGCTTTGCTTAAGTTCTTTCCTTTGTCCTTTTCTGTAACTGCCCCTGAGGGTCCTGCACCTGATTCCATATATCCTACAAACCAAGGCATGATGAGCACAATCAAGCCTAGAAACATAAATGTTAGCCAAAATCCCTATCATATGAAGTCCAATTAGATAACACATCATTCATGAAATCAACCATTTACTTCAAGATGTCACTAGCAGTTTACTAAGGGAACTTGGTCAAATTGGGCCCTAAGGGTCGAACTTCCCTAGCAAGAACACTATTTTAAAGGGAAAAGAAGGCGGGGAAATCCATATGGTCTCTTTTGACTTTAAATTTGGATGATTTGAAAGGTCCATACAGGAGAGGGTTCAATTTGAGCACGTGGGTAGAGATTAGTTTCCAGATTGGAGGTCATTTGGATCCTTATTGGAGCATCCAAAGTTATGAGGAGGGAAAGTCATTGGGATTTTTCCATTTGGAATGACTCTAGTGAGATGGTGTTCAAGGGTCAAAGTCTAGAGTTTGAGACCCGTGAGCTTGAAGGACAATCGATGTAACTTAGTCATTTTAGCTACATGGACCTAGTAGGTTAGGAAGTCGATAGAGGATAGTCATTTGAAAATGGCGAGCATTGAGTGTAAGTTCGGTGGGAGCAACCTGGTGGAGAAAAAAGTCTCTTAAGTTTTATCATTTATCATTCATATAGCAAATGGAGACTAGGGACCTAGAGGGCTGAAGGCAGTCATCTAATGGCCGTTCAAAAATGACGAATTCGTCATGGAAGTCCATGAATGGAACTCTGCGAATCAGAACCCAGAGGACACAAAGGATATAACATTTCATTTTCTTAACTCAGACGATAGAAGACAAGGTGGATCCTGAGGCTTGGGTGGAAAAAACCATTACACTATTTGAAAAGGCAAAGATGACATAGAATCCTAGATACAGAATCCCGTGGGGGCGGGCCCGGGAAGCATGAAGGAGGTTGAGATTTCAAGTTTATTTTCAAGTCTCAACGACGACCCATCAAAGGAAATCTGAGGTTGCAGGCCAAAGGAGGCATCCCGCCATTCGAATGTCATTTGATTTCGAAGTTCTCTAAAAAGAGATGGGGAGGCTAGGGTTTGAAAGGTGTGAATGCCTTGTGTGAAGAACAGTGCCAAGATGGTGAAGTTCCGGATTTGGTTGACATGATGTTCCAAAGGTTTTCTTGGAATTCTACCACATGGTTTTTTTAGGTTTGGCCTTCCTTTATCAAATGAATGTATTTTTATCCACAATTATTCATCATCTTGACACAAATTCATTAAGAATCACAAAGGAAGGGTGGACGGCGAACTCACCACAAGATCCTGGTGAAGAAGGCAACTAAATCCTGGATGAATCGACAAATGTAGGTAGTGGGCACGAGGGCAATGGGCAACGAAGGCACTAGACTTCTCAAAAATTGATCTAAACTCCTCTCGCCAACTTGACATATGAAAATGATAGGTTGAACTAGATATTTATACCCCTAATTGGAATTTAATACACCCATTAATGCAAGTACGGTGGAAAAAAAGGTTGGTGAGTTCAAATTCCTTGACAACAGCAGGAGGTACGTAACTTGGAGGCTGGAGGGATGCTAGTAGACGACCACTCAAAATTTTTTGAAAACCATCGGTGAACTAAATTCTGGGGCCTAATGGTCGAAACTCCGGTGGAGGATGGCTGCTCGAAACAGAAAACACACAATGGAGTCTCGGGCACAAAAGTCCAACGAAGCAGGCCTGACTCAAGTGAAAGATAGTTAGTTTGCAACAAAAGTCATGAGGACGATAATTGGGACACCGGGTCCTGGGGAACAAGAAGGTGAAGGCCTGCAACCATTTTGGAACAACAAACGTGCAACAAAAATCTGGCAAGGGAAACTTGCTATGATGGACCCGCAAGGCCACAAGGCCGCTAGCAAAGGCAAACTGCCAAAGGAACTCTACAAGGACCCAAGACTTAGAAAATTTGGAGGGGATGAAACATGGTAAACTTAAGATGAGACTTTGTAGGAACTCTGACCACTTAGGACACCAAAACGGGGGCACACAAAACAAGGCAAAGGAAAGAGAGGGTCCCCATTCTGAATGAGGTGTGTGTTCTAAGGGCACAACATGGACCATGCCTTTGGGGCATTCTATCAAACAATTTGCATACCCTACATATGCTTCCACAATTTTCTTACATATTTACAAGGGAAATTTTAACTACAATATATCACAAAATTTCTCTATAATGTATTATTTTATGGATGTTCATGCCATTTTCTAAAGCTCCCTTTATAGCATAAGTAGGGAGTATGCTAGAAAAAGTTGTGGAATTTGGCTTCACAACTACCAATTTTGTTGGGTTAAAGAGAAATAAAGAGATAAAAAGAAAGATGGCATTAAATAAAAGATAGATAAAAAGGGGGACAAAGAGATCTAGAGAGGTAAATAGATAGAGGGAGAGAGAGGAAGAGAGAGACATATAGAATGAGATAAAGGGTAAGTGCAAGAAGTTGGGTCCATGAAGAGGGGAAGTTTCAACAAAAAAGAAAATGTTGAAAGGAACGGCGATGCAGGAGCATCCAGTGGTGCAGGGCAATCTTGTAGCACCTAAAAAAAATGTTTTTCCTTATTTTATTTAGTTGTTTAGAGTCCCATGATATCACTTAAGGGGTGTAAGAAAATTAGAAGTCAAAAAAGGTGAAAAACAATCACTTACTATTTTTAGTAAGTCATCCTAAATAGGCTCGTATGGACCTAAAAAAATTCCCCAAGGAGTGGAATTGAAAAATAGTTCCATTCATGAAAGAATCATCTCAATACCTTGTACGGTTTGGGAGATATTAAAGTTTTCATCTCGAGAAATTTCTCAAATGCAGCTTCAAATTCAAATATGAAAACCTCAGAGGCCTCGAAATAGCTCAAAAAGTGGATGAATCGATCTTTGATGCATTCAGTGTTGTGGATCTCTTCAAGAGCTTTCCAACAATATGTTATAATAGTGAATTAGACACTCAAATCAAAAGTTATGGCCCTACGAAGTTGACCCACTAAAAAGTAAATTTCATTAAAATTTCTTCCTAGGCAAGAAATCAAATGGTGGGAATTTTGGCACCAAAACAAAAGGGAAAGTTACACTTTCTAGAACATTCTAGGGTGGTTACTAGGTAAAATAAAAAGGGTTAAGTGGGGGTTGTAGAGGGTGGCTCCATTAGTGTAGATTGTGGCTCCAAATAATATATTGTGTTTTCAGAGTTGATTTTGTTATAATGAATCAAGCCCGTGAGGCTATAGCATTGTAAGTTTTGAATTTGTAATTTTATTTTCTAAAAATAATTGAAAGTGAGTTATTTTCTATCTTGTATTTTCTATGTTGGTATCTATTTTTGTGATTTATGTGGGTTTTAGGCGATGTGGCCCTCATCAAGTGGTATCAGAGTAGGTTTTCCTGAGTGTGTAAACAAATTGAGAAACATGAGGTAGTTTGCACCGGGACTTGTGGTTGTGGGTTTATGAGAAAAGTGTCAGAATGCCTCCACGAAGAAACCGTGGTGGTGGAAGGAATGTTATTGTAACCGAAGAGGGTTTTAGAGCCCTATAGAGACAAGTTCAATCATTGCAAGAGGAGCTATGTCGAGGGTTTGAGCCAAGAAGTGGAGATGAAAGTGAAGACGAAGCTGAAAATGAGGAACAATTCAAAGAAGAACAAGATGTAGTAGATCCAAAGCAAGTTAGATTATTTAAGGTCATCTCTAAGATTGGGAAAAGGCCAAAGATTGATGTTTCTACATTTTATAGAAATTTTAACCTAGAAGAGTTGATTGATTGGATCAACGATATGGAAGAGCACTTTGAGTATGAGGAGGTGGAAGATCCTGAGAGGGTCAAATTTGCAAAGACCAACCTATATTTGGTGGAAAGAGGTAAAACTAGAAAGAAATTGAAGAGGAAAAGAGAAAATAACTAAATGGGATAGGATGGTGGAAAAATTAAAAAGACAGTTCTTTGTTGTGGAATATGAACTAGATTTGTTGAAGAAGATGCAACGATTGAAACAAGTAGGAAAATCTGTCAAGGAGTATATAGAAGAATTCTACTGTGTCCTAATTGGAACAGGCCATTTTGAGGCCAATAAGGAAGAAGTTGTCTGTTACATAAATGGGTTGAAGCTGAGTATCAAGAAGAGTTGGGTTAAGTAAGAATATCTACCATTGAAGATACATATCATTTTGCTTTGAAGGTAGAAGAAAAGTTGAATAGAAGATTTGAAGGCAAGCAAAGAGGTGGGGGTCACGGTGGAAAGACGAGTGGATGGTCATATAGAGGTCGAAATGAAGATCAAAATACGGGTGAAGGATCTAGTAGCAGCCAAAACCAGAAAGGAGATAACTCAGATCACCTCGTGATCAGAATAATGAAGACCAAAGAGGAAGAGGAAGATCTAGATGAGAACTAGGAAGAGAAGGCTTTCATGTAACCTATTTTCAGTGCAAAGAAAAAGGAAATAGAGCCTATGAGTGTCCTCAACATCAAGGAAAGATAAATATAATACCTAATGGTAATGCACAAGTTGTACATGTAGATGAAGATGTTGAGTCTTCACATTCTGAGGATGCAAAAAGAGGAGAGGTTCTTGTTAGTAGAAGATCCTTATTGAATGAGGAGAAAGATCCAACTCAAAGGAAGAATTTGTTTCACACCAGATGTAAGTGTGAAGATAAAGTTTGCAATGTTATTATTGATGGAGGTAGTACTGATAACCTTGTTTCAGAAGAGATGGTTAGTAAGTTGCGGTTAGAGAGAAGAAGGCATTTGAATCCATACCAGATTGCTTAGTTGCAAAAGGACCAAAAAGATTTGGTAAATGAACAATGTTTGGTAAAGTTCAAGATTAGAAATTACTATGATGAGGTATTGTGGGATATTATGCCCATGGATTTTTTTCATATGTTGTTAGGCAGACCGTGGCAGTTTGATCGGCAAGTGATGCATGATGAACATTCTAACACCTATCCCTTGACAAAGGATGGTGTTCATCATAAGTCGAAACCCCTGAGGGAGGTAGAAGAAAAGGTATGTTGTAATGCAAGAATTTGTTTGGTTGATGGAAGAAAGTTCCTAGAATCTATGAGGCATAAGCATATGCATTTTTCATTGATCCCTAGATTTGATAAAGAAGATACTAATGAGGTACCTATAGAGGTTTCAAATATGTTGAATGAGTTTCAAGATATTGTTTTTGATAACGTACTTGAAGATTCACCTCCAGAAAGAAAGATTAGTTATTAGACGGACCTGATTCCTGGAGCCAATTTTCCAAATAAGGAAGCTCATCATATGACTCCAACAGAGAGTGAAGAGTTGAACAAACAAGTGCAAGAGTTGTTGTGGAAGGGATTGATCAGAGAGATTTTGAGTCCATGTGCAATACTTGCAATACTATCACCAAAGAAGGATGGGGAATTTTGGATGTGTATAGATTCTAGAGCCATCAACAAGATCACCATAAAATATATCCCTTATCGAGAATGGATGACATTATGGATTGTTTTAGTGGAGCCGAGTAATTCACAACGATAGATTTGAAGAGTGGATATCACCAGATCTAGATTAGAGAAGGAGATGAATGGAAGACAACCTTTAAAATCGAGGATGACTTGTACGAGTGGTTAGTCATGCCTTTTGGGCTAACCAATGCACTGAGCACATTTATGTAGCTTATGAATGAGGTATTGAAATTTTTTTTAGGAAAGTTTGTTATTGTTTATTTGGATGATATTCTAATTTTCAATAAGACATTGGAGGAGCACCTGATGCATATTTGAAGAGTTTTTGAGAAGCTAAGGGAGGAGAAGCTATTGATTAATTTGAAGAAATTTAGTTTTGTGAAGAGGGAGTTGGTGTATCTAGGATTTGTTGTTTTAGTAGAGGGTATTAAAATGGATCCAAAGAAGGTGAGAGCTATCATTGAATGGCCTACCCCAAGGAGTGATATAGAGGTAAGTTCATTTCATGGTCTAGCAAGCTTTTATAGAAAGTTTATTAAGAATTTCAATAGTATTTGTGCACCTCTAACTGTTCAAAGAAATGAGAGGGATAGAAAGGATTTTAAAAGGATTGTAGGAGAAACAAAGAGTTTTGATATGTTGAAGAAGAAAGTCACGAAGTAACCTATTTTGGAACTTCCAAATTTCAATAAGGTCTTTCAGGTAGATTGTGATGCTAGTGGCACTACCATAGGAGTTGTTTTGAGTCAAGAAGGTAAGCTTGTTGCCTACTTTAGTGAGAAGTTGAATGATGCTAAAAATAAATATTATGTCTATGATCAAGAGTTTTATGCTATAGTTCAAGCTGTAAAGAAATAGAGACACTATTTGTTGAAAAAATAATTTGTTTTATATATTGATCACCAGGCCTTGCAATATCTCAATAGTCAAGGAAAGTTAAACCAAAGGAACCTAAAATGGGTTGAGTTTTTGTAGAGTTATACTTTTTTTTAAAGCACAGGAGTGGAAGGCCAAACAAAGTTGTAGATGCCTTGAGTAGAAGGAAAAATTTGTTGATAGAGATGAATATAGAGGTTGTTGGGTTCAATGAACTCAAGAGTTTGTATCTAGAAGATCGAGACTTTGCATAAGCTTGGAAGGCTTCTTTGGAACCTATTACATTGGATAGGACAAGATGGTTGGATGTCTTAATCCAAGATGAGATGTTGTTTAGAGGAATCCAATTGTGCATTCCTAGGAGTTCTATTAGAGAGAATCTAATCAAGGAAAAGCATAGTGGAGGATTGGATGGACATTTCGGTTGAGATAAGACCATTGATCTTTTTAGTGACTATTATTATTGGCCATAGTTACAACAAGATGTGAAGAATTTTGTACAAAGTTGTAGAGTATGTCAGATGGAAAAAGGAACAAGTCAAAATATTGGATTGTATTAGCCATTACATGTACTTGAAAGGCCATGGGAGGACATTAGCATGGGTTTTATTCTTGGCTTGCCAAGGACACGAAGAGGGCATGATTCCATATTTGTGGTGGTGGATAGATTTTCAAAGATGGAAAATTTCATTATGTGTCATAAGACCAGTGATGTTGTTCATGTTGTAGAGTTTTTTTTCATAGAGGTGGTGAGGCTACATGGTCTACCAAAAAAGTATAGTTTTAGACAGAGATACCAATTTTGCTAGTTATTTCTGGAGGACATTATGGAAGAATTTGAAGATAGATTTAAAGTTTAGTTTTGCATGCTATCCACAAACTGATGGAAAAACAGAGGTGGTGAATAGGATTTTGGGTAACCTGCTAAGATGCTTAGTAGGAGATAAGCCCAAGGGATGGGATTTGATTATACCATAGGCAAAATTTTCTTACAACAATTTTGTCAATAGGAGCATTGGTAAATCACCATTCCAGATTGTGTATGGGAGTAGTCCAAGAACTGCGTCTAAACTGAGAAAGATGGATAAGGGGGAGAAGAGTAGTGTTGATGTTGAAGATTTTGTTGAGCACCTAAAAAATTTAGAGGAAGAGCTAAAGAAACATATCAATAAGATGAACTCACAATATAAGGCTAAGGTAGATCAAAAAAGGAGGTATAAGGAGTTCCAGGTAGGAGATGAAGTCATGGTTCATTTGAAAAAGGAGAGGTTTCTAGTTCGTACATACAAAAAGTTAAAGATGAAGTTTGGACCATGCAAGATCCTGAAGAGGCATGATTCAGGAAATGCATATGAGGTAGAGTTGCCTAATGAAATTCATATTTCAGTTATGTTTAACATTTTAGATTTAACAAAATATCATGAAGGGGGAACTAATGAAGAAATAATAGAAGCATAGTGGAATATTCTAGCACCTACTTCAGAAAAGGAGGAGATAGAAGAAATTTTTATAGTCGTGTGGATAGAAGCACAAGAAATAGGCAATACATACAGTACTTGGTGAAATGGAGAGGAAGGCCTATTGAAGATTCATCGTGGTTGTATGAGGTTGAGGTTAACCATCTTGGTTTCCCTCTAACTCCCGAGAAGTGATAAGGTCACTTTTCAAATTACCTTGGGTGTTTGATGTAGGAGCATCCAGTGGTGTAGGGAAATCTTGCATCACGCAAAAAAAATGTGTTTCCTTATTTTATTTAGTTGTTTTGAGTCCCATGATGGCACTTAAGGGGTGTAAGACATTTAGAAGTCAAAAAAGGTGAAAAATAGTCACCTATTATTTTTAGTAAGTCGGCTTAAATAGGCTTGTATGGACCTAAAAATTTACCCCAAGGAGTGCAACTGAAAAAAAATTCCAGTCATGAAAGAATTGTCTCAATACCCTATACGGTTTGGGAGATATTAAAGTTTTCGTAATGAGAAATTTCTCCAATGTAGCTTCAAATTCAAATATGAAAACCTTAGAGGCCCTGAAACAACTCGAAAAATGGACAAATCGATTTCTAATGGGTTTGGTGTTGTAGATTTCTTCGAGAGCTTTCCAATGATATGTTATAATAGAAAATTGGACACCTGGATCAAAATTTATGGCCCCACGAAGTTGACCCACTAAAAAGTGATTTTCATTAAAATTTCTTCCTGGGCAAGAAATCAAACAATGGGACTTTTGGCACCAAAATAAAAGGGAAAGTTACACTTTTTAGAACATTCTAGGGCATTATTGGGTAAAATAAAAAGGGTTAAGTGGGGGATGTAGAGGGTGGCTCCATTAGTGCAGATTGTGGCTCTGAATAATATATTTTGTTTTTAGAGTTGATTTTGTTGTAATGAATATAGCCCATGAGGCTATAGCATTGTAAGTTTTGAATCTATAATTTCATTTTTTGAAAAGAATTGAAAATGTGTTTTTTTTGTCTCGCATCTTCTATGTTGGTATCTATTGTTGTGATTTGTGTGGGTTTTGGGTGGTGTGGCCCTCATCAAATGGGTACCTATTTAGGAATGGGAACCCAAGCCTTGGATCAGGATCTCATTCCAAAATAGGTACCCATTCTAAAAATAGAACGGGTACCCATTCTAAAAAATGAAATTTCAAGCCACTTTTTGCTTGGGTTTTAGGGTTGGAAAAGGTTTGACAACCCAACCCTTAGCCTTTTACCTGCAACTAAAGAACTAAGACTAATTTAAGAGAAATGTCTAACTTTGGCAATATAGCTGACGGACTTTTTTTTTCATAATTAACTTATGAAATTAAAACCCATTATAGATCATGATGTCTAGTTTTCATATATATATACTTTAAAAAATTTGATTGTGTTTTGTATTTTTAATTAATTTCTAAGCAAACTAGTCCATAAACTTGAAATATCAAGCTTTTTTATTTTTGAATAACTTTTAATCTATTAATATTTTTGTAAAAAAAATTATATGACATCAATCTTTAGACAATTCTCTACACAATGAAAAAAAATCCAAAAAATGATTAGTTTAGGTCAAATTATGGTGTCTGTACTTGTTAATTTTTAAAAACAACAATTAGGTCCAAAAATAAAAAAATAAATATCCTCATCAATCTTCAAGTTGTTACATATATTTCCCAAAAAGAAATTAGAAAAATATTTTTATTTAGGTCAAATTTTGGTGTTTTTGATTGGTTAAGCAGGGAAAGAGCTTTGATCCCTTACAAAGTAGCAAAACAGTCCACAGAAACAGCTACTAGAAAGAATAACAAAAAAAAGGGAAAGTAAAACAAAAGAAGAACCACTTCCCCACACCCAACCAACCAAAACGAACATCAACCTATACCAACTGCATCAAGAGATATTAACCTATCAAGGATCCAATAAAGATTTAACCAATCCATATAATCTTCAAACCACAAAATGAGGTTATATAAGCATAACCTATAAAGAGTACCCAACAAGTTCATAGTCTTCATAACAAAAATAAAACTTCAAATAATATTGTTCAGGCATATCGAGCCTTTTCCACAAAAAGGCCTAATAGGAGAGCCAAAAAACCATCTAACAATAAGCATAAAAAAGAAAAACAAACTAAAACTGAGGATTAAGCATCCTCAAAAAGGCTCCAAGCCTTCTTTAGGTCCTCCACCAAATCTTCAATGATGTCTTTTATCCCCATATTTCTGGACAAATCAGCATTGTCCCTATTCTTTGTTTTCCTTTGTTGTTTCTTTATTTTTCCTTGTCCTAGGATTGTAGCCATCACCACTCTTTTCATCACCGCGTCCATAACCCTGCACATGTTCAACACAACATTCTCAAGAACCTGAAACTTGTTAGCATTGTCTTCTTTTTGCATTGTTTTCTCAATAAGCTCCATCCTTTCTTCCAACCTTTCCATTCTTGTTTTCTCCATATCCGTGAGTTTATATTTTGAGCATTATTCATTGCCAATGGTCACCACATTAATTTCCATGTCCTCTAAATCAGTAGTAGCCATTCCTTTTTACTCGGGCATAGCAATATCCTCCTCCACATCCTGTACATTCTCTTGTTGATTAAACCCTTCCTCCTTCTCTTGACTCAAATCTTCCACATCCTCCAACCCCGACACCTATTCCTCAAGAGACCCAACTTCACCTAGAATATCAATCACACATTCTTTAGAGGAGGAAGCCTTTTCCTCCCTGACAACCTTCTTCCCTTTTTTACTTTCCAAAGGCTCTTCCACGTTCTTTTCATCTGCGCTTTTTGATTTTTTTCTATTATCCGACCACTTGGATGCTGCCAAAGCTAGGCAAGTAGACCTACGACCCACTAGGGTAGTAGATCCACATTCAGGGCTATTCTTAATGTCATCCAAAAATTTTATAGTGTTAGGGTTAGCAACTAGCTCACGAATCAACAACTTTCTTTTCTTATTAGCAAAGGAAGAGGGGGGATAGCAGTACATTTTTAGGGGCTATTTTAAGAAGTGTTGATCATGAGGGGTCACGAAGGGTTATTTGACACTTTTATATTTTATCATACAAATATACATTACATTTAATTTATTATTTAAAAAAAACTCATATATTTGTTTATTTTTTCTCTTACTAAAAGTTCAACCACTAGTATAATTTTTCTCCAATCTTCCAAAACTATTATGTGGCTAACATCTCTAATTAATATTAATTATAAACCATGACATTTCCACAAGTCACTTGAGCCAAACATATTGAAACGTTTCATACTCAACATTTGTTTTTTTCTAAGATGACAACTCAATTCCAGCTCTAGGAAAATTCATCGCGAGCAATTCACTGCGAGAAAATTCACCGCCACTAGCAATTCACCGCCATGAAAAATTAACTGCCAAAAATTCATGCAATTAATTTTTCGTGTTGACAGTGAATTTTATGTCAGTAAATTACTCGCGGTGAATTTGTCGGATGCCCTCAATTCCTAAGCTTTTCTAAAAGGTCAAATGGCCAAGATTTAAAAGTAACATTAAAGTATTGTACGAAATGGTGTACATACTAATAATTGGCTAAAAGTGTAGGCATAGGAGATTATCAGATAGACAAGATGGCTGAGAATAAAACATAGATGTTAAAACTTGCATAAAACCAAATCACAAAAGATGAACGACAAAAAGAAAAAGAGAATAAATATTGAGAAATCATAATAGATTTATAAGTGTTTATAGTAGGTAATTTTTTGTATCAATTTTTTTTGTTAAGGATTGACGGATATTCATTTTATTAAAGTCTTCCAAGCATGATTTTGGTTTCATCTCTTATGATGTTAATTAAGGGCTTGCACTTAGCAAGACTTGGTTCCTGGTGGGTTCATTTTGAACCATTCAACTTCACCAAAAACCAAGAGCCTATTGACTTCTATATATCTATTTTGATTTGTGTTATTTGATACAATTTAGGTCATTAGCTGATAAGCTACATATATTGTGAGATTTGAGCTTGAAACAAGTCTCATGCCTACAAACAACTTTGAGTTGCCAGAAAACAAGTTTCAGCTGTCGTTAAATGGGTAACAACTATTGGTTAATGGTAAAAACCTCCAAAATATCACCTATCATGTAACATCCAGATAAATATTGGTTTTCCAATTGAATTGGAACATTCTATTTCCATTTGGAGTGTTTTTTGTTGATGGCAACTTTCCTTTTTCATTTCCATTGTTTTATGTTTTAAATTTGCATGCAAATATTTCAAAATCACATAATATTAGATTTGTATAAGTTTATTATATTCCATTATTTAGTACTTATTATTAATTATTTAATTCAGCCACATGCAAGAACTTGCAACACATCACATCCATATACACCCATGCACAAACACATACTCTCTAACATACTAGCATACATATAATTTTTTATTGGTTATCCTTGAACCAACTTTAGGTGCAAGTGCTAGTGATATTTTCTTTAGATAAATGAGTCCTATGAATGTCTTGTGAATGAAAATATTTTAATTTTATGTTTGGTGATGATATTATCCATTTTAAATATTGACATTTTCAATTGTCATATTGAGTGCATCCTCAATTAAAGTATATAGATGGAAATTTGAGAACAATCTTCTTTTAAGGACAAACAAATTTTAGATTTGGATGTTTCTCCTATTCTAATGTTATATAACACTATTTGATGGTCATCCCTACCTTTTTTGGTAAGAAACATTTAAAATAGATATAAAAATAAAAATAGTAAATGATTATTGTTTCTAAAAAATATATATTAGGACATAGCTAATTAGGCTAAACCATCCAAATAAAAAATAATGTTGAATGTAGAATAGGAAATTGATATAAATCTTTAATTAATTCTTTGCAAATATACAATAACACAAATCTTCAAAGACCAAACCTGCTAGACAAAAACACAATTATATAGAAAAAGAAAAATCATAAAAACAATTCTATATACATCACAAATAAATATAGAACATTTAAAAATTCTTCAAAATTAATTGAAACATCTCTATTAATATCTTATTTTTTTTAAATATTATCTTTTTAGAGCAAATTCTTCATCTTTCATGAAACTTTGATGCCATCTTTTTTATTCATATATCTATAAAATAAAATGCAATTGTAGATTGTTTGGCTAAAAAGACTTCTAATGTTAATCACATTTGTAATGTTTGGAAATGAGAGTCCTTGTCTTCTACTCAATCTTTATAGTTTATTCAACTTCTTCACAATGATTTGATTTGATCTGATCTGATCTGATCTGATCTGATACGATCCGATCTGATCTTTGAATCTTTTTTATTAAAATATTGTATTTTGTAATAAACCTTCTTCAATTATTACCTTTAACCTTTAATAGCAACTATATATGTGAACTGGGACCCCTAATCAATATTAATGTTGACAATTCTCTAACTCTATCTGTGAACTGGGACCCTAATTAATATTAATGTTGACAATCCTCTAAGTCCTGTTTTTCTGTGCACTCCCCTTGTCAAACAATTTATACTCCTTTGTCCTGCTAATCTTTATGAACCATACCCAAGTCCAAGCCATGCTTTTCAAGAGACTGATCTGACTGGCCTAGAATGACCTTTTTCATAGGTCAAGCCAAATATTTTGAAACGTTTCGTACCCAACAAAATTTAGTTTCTATGAAGACAAGCTTTCAATTCTCAAATGGCCAGGATTTAAAACTACCAGTAAAGTAGTGTACGGTATGGTTTACATGTACAAATGCACACCACCCTCTCTTTACCTGCAGGCCCTGTCATTTTAGATACGTTGACATCTCACCCATTTCCTTCTCCTTTCACTTCAGCATGGATAGACTTCTGATGGCTACCTCGCACCACCTGACGAACACACAAGGCACCCACTCCAGTTAAAGTGTACAAAATTGTATAGTTGAATGGACAATTCTTTTTCCAACATACCCACCTGTGTTAGCAATATCTTAGAATTTAAAATTTGCAGATAAACAAGTTCTTTCCTGGAATACAACTAGGCTGTAATGCAGCTCTTGCTTAAGTTGATGATTGAATTCAATTCTTTTCTTTCTTGGAATCAGATTGGTTTCAAGAAAGTGCATTATGTCAAAGCGTTCAATTTTAAATGGGAATACGATGAAAAAGTTTATTTGAAATGATGTAATTAAAGGAAAAGCTAAAATTTTAGTTGTGCAGTTAAGGACTGACTCTCATCATCTTAGATGCGAGACGGGCAGGTGGAAGGTCCACAAAGAAGAATGGGAAGCAAGAACTTGCATTTTCTGCAATAAAGGGGAATTGAAGCTGAGCAACACTTCATCCTTGATTATGCAGCATTGAGGATATATGCATTCAATTTTAAAGTGAATAGTCTGAATGAGTCATTTGAGGAGGCAAGACTTCACAAGATGTCAAACTTTTTGGTCAAAATTCATAATAGGAGAGCTGATATCGAAATGAACATGAAAACTTATTAGTGTTGGTCTCCTAGGTCCCTTAGACCGCTTGGTCTTGTGAACGTCATTAAAATTTCTTCTTCTTCTTCTTCTTCAACCGTGTATCTTGAATTCTATTGACTAATATAATTGAGATCTAAATATAACTTTCATATCACCTAAGGAAAATACTAATTATTGCTAGCTCACTATTTGCCTAGTATAAAGTTTGTGTTGTATTAGTTTAGATATATTTATTGATTGCTAGAAAATATACAAATACGTTATTATATGTTATGGTACTATTAATTCAATATATTAGAATCATCAAACAATAAGTATAATCCAATAAATACATGTCTATATTTTTAACCAAACTACCAATACATAATTTAACTAATTAAACTAAATTTTGGGCATGTTTCAACTGTGAAGACTAATGTAGGATTATCACTTGATAGTGTGATAATCTTGGATCATTCTAGAAAGTGGTTTTTGTGCTTCTTATTTAGTTGTTTGTTTGTCTATGAGTTTACGGTTACCAATTTGTGGTAAAGAAAGTTAATGCATTTCATCATAGTTTCAAATTAGCTTTTCTCATTTTGAGCATAGTTTGAGTTAATGTTGAAGAATGATATTCTAGCATTTGAGGTGATTTGGAAAAGGAAAAGATTGTGTATCAATTTGAGAACATCTATGGGTGGATAGTTGTGCATAGTTGTGATTGTTCTATTTGTTGTAGGTTATTTTAGGTTTGTGCCAAGGTTGATTATTTGGTAAGGTTGTGGTAACCGTTGGAGAGCTGTGTGTCATATAGCATAGCTCATTTTTCCACTATTAGACTATTAGAATTTGTAATTTTATTATTTTAGTTGACAAAATATTTCATGTAATTTTGAGCTTTATGCTACCTTGAGGCTGATGAAGATCATGTGGGAAGTCAAGGGAGGATATTTTCATGTGTGTGTGGGGTTTCAAGTCATTTGAATGAAAGTGAAGTAGTTTAGATGGAGTAAAGGCGTGAAAGGTAAGTATAAAAAGAGAATAAGGACTAAGAGGCGAAGTGATGCAAAGATGATTGCAATGTAGGATATCATCTAAAATATTGTTGTTTTTTATGTGGGTTGCATAGTTGGGAAATCCCTCTTTGGACCCTATTTTATGGTTGCATTAGATGGTATCATATCAAGGTCGATCACATATTAAAGTGTTGGACTATTGGTGTCAAGTGAGCCCACCTATTTTAAGTAGTTTTTCAAGATGAATTTAACAAAAAGGGATAAAGAGTGTTGATGTAAATTAAGGTGTAAGTATAAAAAGAGAATGTGTGTCATGGTCGTTTGATACTTTTCAAGAATTAAATAAAGTTTTCCAAATTGTGCTAACTATGAGGTAATTTTCAAGGGGTGACTAGGATAAATCATTGACCCAAAATTGGTAGTTTTGATTAAGTTAATATTTCATCGAAGAGAGGGTGAGGAATCTTGAATATGGTAGGAATAATTGAGGAGATGTAAAATATGTTGAAGGTTGTGTATAATCAAATAGATGCACTAGAACAAGATTGTTAGAGGAACGCTAATCCTAGAGCTAAGGAGAGCGATGAGGAGGAACAAGAAGCATACCTTGTGGAGTCATTTGGGAGTGAAGAGGACAAGGAGAGAATGTTGATGACCATTATCAACATTTGCAAGAGGACCAAAGTGGACATTCCAAATTATTTTGGGAATTTCGACCTGAAGGAGTTAATTGACAAGATTAGTGATCTAGAAGAACATTTTGATTATGAGGACATTACGAACCTAGATAGGGTGAAATTCTCAAAGACCAAATTGAAATATCATGTGGTGATATGGTGAAAGGAAGTACAATTGGAAATAAATAGAAAGGGAAACACCAGCATTGCTTAATGGGATTAAATGGTGGAGAAGTTGAAATCCAGATTTATTCTAGCTAATCACTAGTTGGATTATTGAAGGAGTTACACAATTTGTGATAGAGAAAGGTAAATATAGAAGAGTACAATGAGGAGTAATATAGGCTAATGATTAGGTTATTGAATTATGAGGAAGGGGATGAGAAAGTGATGAAATATTTCAATAGGTTGAGGGAATCCATCCAAGTAGAATTGGGTATGTAGAATATTTAGATAGTAGAGGATGGGCCTACTAGTTGGATCTCACTAGAAAGAAGAAGAAAAATAGAAGGAGGATAAATATAATTGCTAGAGAGGGAGAGAAGAGAAGACATAAGGCAATAGGATGTTATGAAACAATAGGGGAGGAACCAAAAGAGGTCAAGGAAGAGGTAACCAATATCATAATGAAAAAGAAGGAAAAATGACCACTATGGAGAGAAATAAGATGATATGAACTATCATAAAAATAAGTGATATGATTGATGAGTTAAAAGTTTTTCTAAATATTTGTTATATTTTAAGTCTATAGTTTAACCTTTCTTATTGGTCGCCACTATTAGTTTTATAAAATCAAGATGTTTAAGATATATTAAATGAGTAAAATATACTCTAGGAAGCAATTTCTACAAGCACTAATTCAAGTAGTTGTATGTAACTAAAGCATCGTAAATAGAGACACCTTGTAGCTATGGAGAATAGCAATGGAGATTCCTTGAAGAGAACACTATGGACATTTTGTTTTATTTCCAACCGAGTATAGTATTTAGATTAGTATTTTGTTATAACAATTGAGATGATGCCTTAAGAAAGAGTGGCCATAGGCCACACACTCTTTCTTATTCAATTGTTGTACTTTGGTTTTAAAATTGTAAAACAATAACTTGTATATGTTTAATATAGTTTTTTAATTGAATGAAGTTATATAAGTTGTAGTATGCATAATGTGGATGGTTACTTGTTATCATTATTGCCATAAAAATACTTTTGTCATTATTATCTAAATTGTCTTCAAAGCACTTGTGAGCATTTTTATTTCCTCATTGATAGACTGGGAGACATGGCCCACTCTCAAGACACCAATGATGGTATTTCTTTTGATGTTTTCTTTGTGAGTAGACAAGGTATGTTTTAATGGGTTGTGTGAATTGATTCCAATCTAAGACAATCAATTAATTTAGTATGTGTTTGAATTAATGAGTTGTATAATTATTTTTCTTTACTTTAAATTATTTGTAATAGTTCTTATAGCCAAGATTTTAAGTTATGTCTATAGTGTTGTTAAACAAATTTATGTATTAATTGAATTGAATTTAGGTAATTTGTATTGCATTAAACTCATCTTTCTACCCTTCAACCATTGAGAAAATTGCCATTATGTCTTTCACAATGTTTATGCCCCAAAATTGACATAGGGTAAACTAAACCATAAAATTGAATATCAACCCACTCTTCAAATATAGTACTAGGAAAATAATCTTCGATTGTGTCCCAACATTTTTACATTATTTCCAGGGAAAATTGTTAATGGACTATTATTCTACTAAGTTGAGTTAGGACCAGTGCATCAAGGAGAAATTCCACGCAATTGTTGACCTTGCCATGGAAATTTCTCTTGGTTTGTATTGTATTAATTTATATAGATGCACCGTAGACTTGTCAAAAAAATATAGGAAGTATCTCAATAAAACAATAAATAAGGCCACAATTTGTGAACAAACCACAAAAAAAGAAGCTAGTTGAACCCAATCTTGAGAAGTGTGTGATTGAATCAACTACCATTAAATTCAATCTTGAATCACTACCTAGTGTTCCCTTAGCGCAACTAGAAATACTTGAATCTATAAAAGAATATTTTATTTAAATCACTACCCTTGATTTTGCTAAACAATTTGCAAAGTGGTAAACCTTTAGAAAAGAAGTCATTTTTGTCTTATTGGACATCTTAAAGGCATTGTAAATTATGGATGATGTAGATAGAAACAACAATAACAATGACCAAACCTTGACCAATAATGATCCCATTACATTTGAATTTCCTATTATCAATCTTGAAGAGGAAGCCCTTATGAAAAATATACCCCATTCAACTCTACCAAATTTTCAAGGACTTTATGTTGAGGATCTTGACATGTTCTTATTTGAATTTGATGCATTATGTCACAACTATGACTACCAAAGTGATGCTCAAAAACTTAAGCTCTTTCTAACTAAAATAAAGGATGTTACATTACAATAGTTCATGGGACTTGAACAACACTCTATTTGTACATGGGATACTATGAAGGAATGATTTTTGACAAAATATCAGGACTATTGCAAGACAAAGGAAGTTTGGTATGATATTTTTTGGATGACACAAGAAGAAGATATATTAGAAGAATTTCTTGAACAATTCTCATTTAGTCTTCAAAGAACAAGACAAATAGTGTTATCTAATGATGCTATTAAAATTATTTTTCTAAGGGGAATTCATGATGAATGTATTGATTCTTTGAATCTCATAGGTGGTGGAGATATTTCTAAAATTGGATTTGATGAAATTTGTGATATTTTCAGGAACTACTCAAGATCCCTGCATCAATTTGTCAGGAGCTATTTTGGAAAGATTATTTCCCAATGAAGAACAACACATATTACCAAGAGAGAACTAAGTAAATTACTTCATTACTTGAAAATTGATCTCTTAAGTCACTTGGGGAACAAATAGATACTTTATACACATAAAAATTAGGAAGAAGCAGCACTTGTCATATTTTATCCTATATGTCGTAAGAAACACTCTAGTGAGGAATGCCCCTTAATAAAACACAAATTTCTTCCCTAGAGGATGTTAGTAGAAATATTGGACCTTATGAACCTTACCTCTAGACATTACATAAATGGAATATATAGAAGAACCTATTTATTATATGGCTTAATAGAGTCCTTGGCCAACAAGTATGATTAATGATTTTAATGTATCTTATAACATGGGTCATAATGGGAAATCTAGTACTTTTCTTGTTCAACATGCATGGTATGGAGGCTGGTAACAACCTCCATCCTATCCATAGTGGCCAAATCAATACCAACATGCCCCAAAACCATGACAACAAGCATGGAGGACATCACCACCATTTTCATAATATCCATCATATTTGGCACCACCTATTATCATCACATACCAACAATCAGAACAATAATTTCTACTACCTATACCACCAACATCTAATAATTATCCATCCAATCCATCACAACCACCAAAGGAAACAACAATGTCTACTCAGCATACACCAAATCCAAACAATAAGGTGGCACAACTTGTTTATAATAATGAGCTGAGAGGATACCCAACTTATCTTGTTAATACATTAGATATTAATGTATTGCAACTTAGATTGAGGAAATATCTTCAAGGACCTACTTGATTACTGAGTTGGGACAATCAAAAGAAGAATATGTAGAAAAGCAACTTAGGCATTATGAAACATGTATATAAACAACACCACCTTCGTTTCTTAACCAATTTAATTTCCAACCTACAAAAGGGAAATAACTCAACCTGAATTTAATTTTATTAATGAATTAAGAAATGTTAGTGTTAAGATTCCTCTTTTATGGGAAATTAAGAATATTCAAATATACACAAAGACAATTTGAGAGTTGTGTACTTGAAAGAAAAAAGAAACAAGAGGTCCAAAAATCATTCAAGTTATTGGAAAACTTGCAAATCTTATTCTTAGGACTATTTCAATTCCCAAGTATTCTGATCCCGAAATCCTATGATTCAGGTATGTATTGGTCATATTATTATTCCAAATACACTTATTGATTTGGGTGTTGTTATCAATGTTATGACTAATGAAACCAAAGAAAATTGTCTTAAAGGACTTAGGCCTACACATGTAGTTCTTCAAATGGAATATTTTTCTTTAGTTAAACCTAAATGTATGATTGAAGATGTTATTATTCTTTTTGATTCTTGGGAATACCCAACAAATTTTATAATCTTGTAGCCTAAAATAAAGCTAGGGGATACCCTTTGATTTTTAGAAGACCTTGGTTGGCTACAATGGATGCTTTCATAATTTGTCACTTAGGTAATATGGTTATATCCAATGGAGAACAAAGGAAGTAGTTAACATTATACCCACTAGCACAACCAGTATTATAGACAGATGACCCACTATGGGTTGATAGTGATTTGGATGAATCTCTTCTTGTTTTAACAATTGATTAGAGTCTTGATTTTCACGAACCATTTAAGGATGTCATTGTAACTATTTTTTCAAAATCGGCATTCATCTAATGATGTTTTTGAAAGATTATTTTCTCACTCTTGTATAGATGATATTTGTCCATGCGATAATTTTCCTTTGGTAGGTGAATCACAATATTTCTAATATTTTATTACATTACACCAATTTCTACCACATAATTGTTTATATAACCCATTCTTATTTAATAAAATGACCATACCAAATTCTTTATCACCATCCACTTCACAATTAGAAATTGTAGTTTTACCTTCTCAATCATAAGCAATGGAACTCTTACTAGGACACACACTTAATATTAATCCATAGTTAAGCACTTCATAAATTCATGATTTGATTTTTATGCTACAAACTCATAAAGTTGCATTTTCAAATGAATATCAAGATATGTGTGGTATACATCTAAGCACTTATACACACCATATTTATATGGAATAAGGTTCATCCAGTAAGACAACCAAAATAGAAACTAAATCCCATTTTGTGTGAAATTGTTAAGGAGGAATTACAAAAGTTATTAAATGTAGACTTTATTTATCTAATTTCAGATAGCCAATGTGTTTCCCCTTTGGTAGTGGTGCCTAATAAAAATGGTAAGTGGTGTTTTTTTATTGATTATAGAGCTCTTAATAAAGCAACCAGAAATGATCATTTTCCATTGCCTTTTATTGATCAAGTTCTTGACACTCTTGCAAGGAAAAAATTATTTTCTTTCTTGGATGGTTTCAGTGGATATAATTAGATCAAGATAACACTTGGAGACCAAGGAAAAACTACTTTCACTTGTTCTTTCACATATAATGTTTTACCCTTTGGTTTATGTAATATTCTTGCAACTTTTCAAAGGAAAATTATAAGTATCTTTTTTAATCTTATTCATGATTGCATTGAGGTATATACATATGATTTCATTATTTATGGTAATACTTATGAGGAAGCTAAGGAAAATATTGAAAAAATTCTTCAAAGATATGAAGATATTAACCTATCTCTTAGTCATGAGAAATGACATATTCTAGTAGTAGAAGGTATAGTGTTAGGTAATTGCATTTCTTCTAAAGGTATTGAAGCAGATCTTAAAAAGTTATATAGATCATTTAGGATTTTCTCACACCTACTTGTCAAAAATATGTTCGTAGTTTCCTAAGGCATGCAAGATATTATAGAAGATTTATTCAAGAAATAAGTAAAATTGCCTCACCTTTTTTTTAGGAAAAGATAATATCTTCTCATGGGAAACAAAGTTTCAACAAGATTTTGAGGCAATTAAGGAAAAGCTTATTACTACACCATTATTACATGGCCCGCATTGGGAATTACCATTCCATATTCATGTTATACTTTTGACACCTTGATGGGAGTAGGATTGGGCCAAAAAGATGGTACAGTCTTTTATTCTATTTATTACATAAGAAATTTTTTTATAGGTGTTGAGGTAAATTACATAGTAACTAAAAATGAATTTCGAGTTGTTGTATATGCAATTAATAAATTTTATCATTATATCGCAAGATATAAAGTTTTTTTTCATACCAATTATTATTCAATTCACTTTTTAATGACTAGACCTATTGTTAATGAAAGAGTTATTATATGGTTATTATTATGACAAGAATTTGACATTAATATACTTGGTAAGCTCGGTCATGAGAATTTTGTCATAGATTTATTATCCAAGTTACAACATAAAAGTGAACCTATTCCTATTGATACATTTCTAAATGAATATATCTTTGCAATTTATATTTTAATAGCCCTTGATTGATATTTCTAACTATTTAGTCACTTACAAGTTTCCTCCTAATTTTTATCCTAGAGACCATAGGAAACTTGTTTGACTAAATTGGCAATACACATGGATCAACAATTTTCTATTTTGCACTAGTATTGATAATGTCATGCATCATTATGTATCCAAAGATGGTGTCTTTGATATACTATGAGCATGTCATAATGAACCATGTGGAGGATACTTTGTAACTCAACATACCACCAACAAGATTGTTACCGATATCAAAGTATCCTAGGTGATCAACAATCCACATCAACCAAATGTGTCTTGAACACTCACAATACTGAGAGTGGGGGTGAATCAGTATTCCTTTAAACCACAAACATTTAAACATCTAATACTTAAATAGAATATTCAATTGTAGTAATGAAAGAAAGTATGAAAGCATCCAATAACATCACATAACACATGAACACCAAGATTTTTACATGGAAAACCCAAAATGGGAAAAACCATGGTGATGATTAGCTCACAATATATTATAACTAGTTATAGTATATTACAAAAGTGTTCACTGCAAGTGGACTCACTATCCAAGTGAACTCACTACCCACTGAGAAAAGAAAAGAGATATAAGATATTGTGCCACACAACCAAGTGTTGAAATATTACAAAATGCATCTACAATATAATGGAATACAGTTCCATTGAGGATAAAAAATCTTCATGTTGATCTAACTTAATTCTCTACTCTACTCTGCATTTGCACTAACTTCACATAATTTGCATTCACTAACTCATTTCACATGTCAACATCATCAAAATATCGAAAAATATCTAACTTATATATTTGCTTCACTCATAACATTAATTAGGTTGTCTTAATTAGATGTACCATTCAAAATATACAAACTATGACTTGTCGGCTCAAGATCTATCCACACACGCTTCCCTTAAGAGTCCAAAGTGCAAAATAGTTGTAATCTTTGATGATCTATTACTTGGAAACTATGATGCTTACAAACTCTCTATCTGAGGCTATGAGATCGTGTTTGGCCCCTCTACAATAACCTCATTCAGTTTTTGCTATCTCAAAGTTGTTTTCCCATGGTAATGACTTTTTAGTTGAAGAAAAAGTTGTCAAATGCAAGCAGTGTAAAGTTACAAAGTGGTGCAACTTTCATTTTGTAACTCATACAATCAAACAAATTGTTCCAACACATTTAGATGGGTATGTTTAAGCTAGGCATGGTCCTCTTTCACACCCAAACATGCTGAATCACTCCGAACTATGTTCAACCGACTCAATCCCTTAAGAGTTCAAAGTATGAAATGGATGCAATCTTTGAAAGGCTGTAAATCAGAAATCGTGATGCTTACAAACTCTCTATCTAAGGCTACAGGATTGTATTGGGACCCTCTTAATAACCTCTCTTGGTTTTTGCTATCTCAGAGGTGTTTTCCCATGGTGACGATTTTTTAGTTGAGGAAAAATTTGTCAAATGTTGTAACGCCTTGCCATGTAACCCTAGAGGACGACACAAACACAACAGAAGCGTAACATTTTAAAAAAAGAAGTGTAATTAATAACAAGTAAAGTGAACTACACTTAACACATACATCCTTTAAGGTACATGACAATTTTCTTACATTTGAATCCCATAACTTACAAAACTAAACTAACCATAACATATAAAATTAAACTCATGATATAAAGAACATAGATCCAAAAGTATTAAACTCATCACATAAGACACGAAGTACATTAATGAATCATTCATAGATTGCATTTATTTAATATAGTAGTTACAAAGCTCATTTCCAAAATGAGGAAGATCATACAATAATGTTACAATTACATTGATACAAGAATCCTCCTCAAATACAAATGAGGAGTACTACATAAACAAAGTACCCAACTGATACAAAAGAACATAAGAAATAGTACAAAGAAACTAGTACATGCGAGCTCTCCAATCTGGAAGATCCTGCCATCATGAAAATTAAATTGAAACCCAATGGTGTAAGGTGCACGTTCCACCCAACCAAGTGGTACCCAAAGGCCCACCCCCATGCTAGGAGATAATAAAAGGGCTTCCTAGGAAAAACCAATAACCTCTAGACACAGGCAGCACAATACTATACCGTACAAGAAAAATACATAACATGAAGGTTACATTGCTTCTAGAGTAAAATAATCAAGTATATAAATTGCACAATACATATTGTTGTCATAGGAGGAGTGTCATCACAAAGCTACATGGGTTACAATGGCAGATCTTCCTAGGCCCCGACCCCCATTTGTAATCTTGTTACCCTGTAACATACCAGGGTAACCCTGAATCAAATAAAATGGTAACCCTATTACCCTATAACATACCAGGGTAACCCTGAATCAAATAAAATGGTAACCCTATTACCCTATAACATACCAGGGTAACCCAAGATGGGGGTCGGGGCCTAGGAAGATCTATCAGGGTAACCCATGCAGCTTTGTGATGACACTGCTCCTATGAGAATAGTATGTATTATGTAGTTGATATACTTGATTATTTTACTATGGAAGCAATGTAACCTTCATGTTATGTATTGTTTTTGTATGGTATAGTATTGTGTGTTGCCTATGTCTAGAGGTTATTAGTTTTTCCTAGGAAGCCCTTTTACTATCTCGTAGCACGGAGGGTGGGCCTTTGGGTGCCACTTGGTTGGGTGGAATGTGTACCTTACACTGTTGGGTTCCCATTTCATATTCATGATGGTGGGATCTTCTAGATTGGAGAGCTCACATGTACCAGTTTCTTTGTACTATTTCTTATGTTCTTTTGTATCAGTTGGATACTTTTTATATGTACAACTCTTCATTTGTATTCAAGGAGGATTCTTGTATCAATGTAATTGTAACATTATTGTATGGTCTTCCTCATTTTGGAAATGAGATTTGTAACTACTATATTGAATAAATGCAATCTATGAATGATTCATTAATGTACTTTGTGTCTTATGTGATGAGTTTAATGCTTTTGGATCTATGTTCTTTATATCGTGAGTTTAATTGTATATGTTATGGTTAGTTCACTTTTGTAAGTTATAGGATTCAAATGTAAGCGTTGTCACGTACCTTAGAGGATGTATGCATTAAGTGTAGTTCACTTTACTTGTTATTAATTAAAACTTAAAAATTGTTACGCTTTCATTGTGTTTGTGTCGTCTTCTAGGGTTACATGGCGGGGCCTTACAAATGCAAGCAATGTAAAGTTGCAAAGTGGTGCAACTTTCGTTCTACAACTCGTATGACCAAACAAACTATTCCAACACATCCGGATGGTACATTTCCACTAGGGATGGTCCTCTTTTGCACCCAAACATGTCAAATCACTCTGAGCTACATTCAACTTACTCGATCCCTTAAGAGTCCAAAGTGCAAAACTGCTACAATCTTTGACGGGCTATTACTTGGAAACCATGATGCTTATAAACTCTCTGTCTAAGGCTACGTGATAATGTTGGGCCCCTCTACAATAACCTAGCTCTTAGTTTTTTCTATCTTGGAGGCGTTTTCCCATAGTGATGAATTTTCAGTTGAGGAAAAAGTTATCAAATGCAAGTAGTGTAAAGTTACAAAATGATGCAACTTTCATTCTGCAACTTGTACGACCAAACAAACTGTTCCTGTGAGATGAGGATTGTCAGTGAGGGTCTATTACACTTAAGCCATGATGGATTGAAGCATAATTTACCCAAATAAACCTGCATCTACTAAATATGATTATTCAAATTGAAAAGATTAAATTAAGCATTTAATTGAAATTGAAAGCTACAAACTACACAAAAATAGTTAAATTCCTACTCTAACACATTTGAAACTTATCCTGTTTTGTAATTGGTGTAGTGTTGATGTGAAACAATGACCCTTTCCCAATCCTGTGATCAGTGAACATGTTTCAGTCGATTCTATGGAAGAGAATCGATGAAACCATTGTGAATAATGTATGGAAACCTAGTTTATGCTAAAAATGAACATGGTGCAAGCTAAGTTACCATGATTTTATGCTAAAAATGCACTGATTATGCTATTTCTAAGCTAATCTAAGCTAATTCTAAGCTAAAAGATGAAAACCGTAATTTATATACAAACTAATATGGATGCATGGAAGCCATTA
The DNA here is from genome assembly GCA_007258455.2 of Sequoia sempervirens. Taxonomy (NCBI): domain Eukaryota; kingdom Viridiplantae; phylum Streptophyta; class Pinopsida; order Cupressales; family Cupressaceae; genus Sequoia; species Sequoia sempervirens. The sequence goes on from VDFB02252616.1 coordinate 137,846,165, forward strand.
ATGGATGCTCTAAGCTATGATGCAATTAAAATTAACCAAGATAAGCTAAAAAGTGAGTGAAATATGAGAGTGAGTGCATAAGAATTCAACAACATGACTTTGCAATTGAAAGATGGATCCATTTGTCTCCAAATAGTGTCCTATTTATAGGAGAGAAAATGAGAAATGGAGGGTTGAGATCGAAAAGATTAATCAACAGTCCAAGATGAAGGAGATGAGATGCATGGATCATGGATTCTCATCAATGGATGAGAATGCATGATGAGATTCAATCAAGGGTTCACACTTGCCTCAAACAAACACACTTTTGACCTACTCACACAGGTCAAAGGTGACTTGTTCAAAACGTTAAAGGTTAAAACATGCTTAAGAAGCTAAGTGAAAATATCCCTTTTTCAAATGATGAAGGAATAAGAATATTCCTTTGGTTGAGGAAAAATGCATTTTGCAAATTAAAATAAAGTTTTAATTGTACAAAAAAGGGATAAGGAATATTCCCTTTGCTTAGAGGAAAGTTAGTTTAATTGCTAATTAAACAAGATTTAATCATGCAATTAGGGGGTTAGAAGAATTAAAAAGATATTTATTAAATTAAATGATTTAATAAATGGGGAGAAGAGAGAAATAATATTTAATTAAATAACTTAGGATTATTTAATTAAATAAGATGACTTAGGGAATTAAATTAATTTTTTTGATTTATTTAATTTAATGAGATGAAATGTTAGCATAAAAATGGATAAATTAACCTGATTAAATTAATTAGGTTAATGGATGAAAATGATGCGATTAATTAAATAGTTGGGCTAATTTAATCAATTAAGCGAAAAGAAGATGGGTTTAAAGTGGAAATGATGTTAGTAAATATGTTTCGAGTGCATGAAAATGATTAGGACATTTTTTTAGTGTCTACATTTTTCCTCTTTAAAGCGAGGTACATGCTACTTCAGTTCAAATAATAACACTTTTCAAATTAAAACTACTGCTTAAATCAAAAAATAAAATTTTTCTAATATTTTAGATGCCCTAGCGGAAGGATAAAGCTGATTCCCTGCTCCTTTGAGAAATCAGGTAGAATTTTTGAATTTTGGGTTGATTTCTCGATAAAGGTGAAAAGCTACCTCGAGGGTCTAGAAAGGCTTTGGGATGCAAGAATTATGCCAAAAATGCAAAAAATGATGTAAAATTAGGTCCAGTTTGACAAGATTGGTGAAAATAATGATAAACCCTATCTTCAAGGTTAAATTAGGGCAAAAAACCCTAATTTTCTAGCTTAAATAAGCCAAGAAGGGTCACTTTCAATTCATTTGTGCATTCACACTTAAGAGATTCTTACTATTTTGAGCTTTGACCCTCTGATGAAATGGCACACTGAGAGCTTCACGAACACATGTCTAACTGAGTTCAAGAGTTTCAGCGACTTCCAGGTGTAGGACCACTGATATGTAACTCCAAACTTGATTTGAAATTTGACTTTTTGAAGCATTTATTATGCTTTAAAGTTCAAACTTTCGCGGTGTCGCTATATGGTGACACCCAAATTGAAATCAGCAATGCGCCCCAAATGAATTATAGAGACGCATATTTATATGGTGATGCTATTCACAATTTAAAATTAGGATTTCTAATTTTAAATGGTGACAAATATGTGTATGGCGACACATTTGCCAATTTAGAAGTTAGGGTTAGGGTATGCCAAAGTTTAACATGTGACACCCGTGTGTCTAGCGACACATATTGTGATTTGCAATTTTAAATGCTTTGGGAATCACAATTTGAAATTTGAATATAGTGATGCTAATGAAAATAACAACACTTTTGTGATTTCTAAGTTATAAATTTCAAATTGAGTCAAATTTCGATGATTTTCTCATGTTGTTTGCTTCATGGATGAAGGTCTTTCCACTGCTAATGTCGTGGGAGCACAGGCCCACCGTTTTGGAGAGACTTGGAAATTTTTTAGAGTTGCGCTAGGAGCACTTGGGAGAGATCAACCTCTGGTATGTCGCATGTGTGCCTGTGATTCAGACACATCTTTCCATGATGACTACTTTATGTGAGAGATGGCATAGTGAGACAATGTCTTTCCATCTTCCGATAAGTGAGGCGATGATGACCTTGGAGGATGTATGGCATATATTGCATTATCCCATACATGGTGACCATGTGATTTATGACATTGATGTTGAGTTTGATGCCTGCCTTGAGGTTGTGGAGACAGATCAATTTTCTTTGACTACATCACAAATTGACCTCGAATCATACAAAGGTCATGTGTCAACTTTCAGATTGATCATCACAACCATCATTTTAGGTTTGGTTGCCCTAGACAAACACAATAGAGGATTCATCCCAGGATGGGGCTTGGCATGGCATCACATGCTGAATGGGAGGACACTTTTTGTGTGGGGGTTGTGATGCTAGCCTCCTTATATCATGATTTACATGATTTTGTCAACTGTGATGGGAGAGTGGTCAGTGTAGGGGTGACTTTGCTGCATATTTGCGTGTAGGAGCACATTGTCGTGCCCTAACCTATTGTTTAGACAGAAAAATTGGAGCCAAATGATACCATCATTTGGAGGTATAGGGTGCGATCACTTTGAGGCATACCAGATAGATTGGGCTCTTGTATTGGTGACAGGTGATTGATGACATGATATTTTTCCATTGGCACCCATGGCTATAGATGTTGCCATGGTTTAATGATATTCAATAGTTGTACTTTTCCAGGAAGACCCGATACATGCAGGTTACGAGCATCATATTGTTGAGTGATATCTACTAGACAAGGTAGCCTGACAATTTGGAGAGGTCTAGGATAGACCCGATGATGCATATAGGGCCATTTTTGCGAGATCGTCCAGAGAGGTTCCCACATGGGGACTGACCATTCTAGCTCTTGAGGTAGTCAAGAGCTTCCGACAGTTAGCGGCTCAGCCTTGGGTGTATGATGAAGGATAGGCATTAGCTTAGACTACTCTTGCATATGATGCTTGGTTTGTTCTACCCTGATGATTGAAAAATCTAGCAAGTGCTCCTCCACGAGGGAGGCTCAGAGGCAGGGGAGTAGGGAGAGGTAGAGGACATGGGGCTAGGATGACCAGGAAGGGTAGGTTTCAAGGGCTCCCCTGGTTGTACAGCAGCAACCACAAGTATAGCCACAGGTAGTGCCACCACCACCAGATGCAAGGGATGCACAAATACAACAGTTACAGTAGTAGGTGCAAACATTGATTGGTGAGCGGTATCAGGCCTACCAGAAAATTTTGGGTATCACTGCTAAGCATGACCAGGCACGGCAGTAGGTGGTAGTTTTCATGGTCAAGAGGGATCAGGATTTGTAGTGGGTACAGGTCGTGACTGCTGAGAGATACCAAGAGGTTTCTAGGCACCGACAGATTGAGGCTATGATGGTGGCAACTCATGATCGGACTGTTTCAGCATGGTTATACAAAGAGGTCATTACAGAGGTTGCATATTATAGACAACATTATCATCGTGATGTACCAGCGACACTGAGACAACTCAATTTTTCATAGCACAACGATGCACGACTGCGAGCAGAGGATTAGCCTGAGAGGCAGGTTGGACAAGATAGCAACCACTAGGGATAGCTTTTTGATGTGTAGACACTTTTTTATTTTTTTGCCCCATTCTTTATCATAGATATACATTCATGGGCTCTTTTTTGATAGCCTTGTGGATATTGTACTTATCATTGATATGTGCATACACTAATCCAAATTTTATACCATGACATTCATTTTTTGAGATATATATGATACAGATACAAATGATTTATGCTATGATGCGTTCACTTTATTTCATGCATGGACATATAGATGCTTATATTTGATGTTGTATGGATGCACTTTATTTATGTCTATGTGATATGCGATAATCATGACATGGATGGATGCAATGTTATGTTCTTTTTCAATATCTTTTCACGATATTGCATGGAATGAATGATGTGGATGAATTTTTTTTTGTGTATTTTCTTATGCATTTTTATGATGATGATGTATGCATGTGGATGTATGGATGCAAATGCTTATGATATGCAATGATTTAAGATGCTTAGAATAATAAACTATTCATCGAAACTCAAATGATAGAAATAATGTATGATGTGCAATGATTATGAGATGGATGCTATGATTATGCTATGATTATGAGATGCATGTATGCTAATGGTTTGTGGATGTAGGGTGGATGCATTGATGATGTTTTTATTGACTGTCATGACACCTGGTTAGCGCAAAGAGAAGATAGAAGAATAAAGAATGAATGATTGTTGATTTCAATGATTGCTTCAAAAGATCCAAAAAGTCCATGATCCATCGAGACTTTATTAGGGATGGTGACGAGACAATAGAAAATGCAAGATGAGTTTCTCACACTTTGGGATTGGGATTTTTCGTCATTCCTTATTGTTTGATATAACACATAGACCCGATGCATCATGGTATTAATAACCATGACAACATAATATCTAGTGTAATGGACTTTGATTTGACAAGCAGATAGGATAATTCTTGTTCACATCTTGACATAAGGAAACCTCGTTGACTGTAAGTTAGAAGGTTAAAACATATTGGATCAAAGCATGCACAATAGTCAACAACATACCCTAAACGACGTTCCCAAACATAGCTAAGTAAGTATGTGCCAAGATTATTTTACAAGAGTACCAACATGTACAAAAAATAAAAACATAATGATCGATGCCCCATTCCTTTCTCTCTAAATCATTTTGTTAGACATCATTGAGAGGTTCTTAGAATAGGTCATTAAGATAAATCATAAGAAAAGATCAAAGAAAAACACTCAGTGTTATCTATATCTCTTTCCTATTTTAAGTTTAGCTAACGTGATGCCTGATACTGATGTCCACCGTAGGAAGGATACATCCTAGGACATGTTGATCAGGGGTTGTTTGATGTTAGGACGATGATGCTAAGATGAGCTATTAGCATAAACTCCACTAACATATATACCTATGATCTAGACTTTAGGTTTTGAGAATTAGGTTCTCACTTTACAACTTGCTATACTTGATTTCTACTTGTTTCACCAAAGGTTGAAGGTGATGACCAATTTATTATGGGTGAAAGAGAGATGGGATGGATGGATTTTGGATTTTCTAAAATATTTTAATGTTTTTGGTATTTTTAGGGATGTTTTGAGGTTGTTTTGGTCTTTTTGAGAGTTTATGAGAAAATGTTTAGGATTTTTAGATTTTTTGAGGTTGTTTTAGGGTTTTCTAAATGTTTTGAGGTTTTTTAGGTCTTTTTGAATGTTTTTTATTATTTTTGCATTTTCCATTTTTCAAATGTTTTTGTGTTTTCTAAATATTTGAATGTTAAAGGGTTTTTTGAGAATTTTTGACTTTCAACCAAGAACCTAACCTAAAGACCTATCCTAGGGGCCTTAGGGGTTTATCAAATATTAGCCTTGCCTACGTTATACACATAGAGACCACGTAGCTCAACTGACTCAGCCTATTTACAAGATGAAAATACGGACATGAAAGACATTAGTTTATTATGACAGATTACTAAAGGACTAACCTAGGGTGTCTCAGGTGCACATCAGTGATGGCCTTGCCTACGTTAAAGTTCAAAGATGACATAGTTTGACAAGGGGACACTATTTTTTTTATTTTCAATGTTTGACCTTCTTAGGGATTTTGATGTTTTTTGGATGTTTTGAATTTTTCCTTTACAATTTTCTGAATGTTTTTGGATTTTAGTTGTACAATATTTTGCAAATGTTTTTGGATTTTCTGACGAGATAAGATTTTATGAATATTTTTGGTGTTTTCTGATAAATTTCTCAATGACCTCAAGATATACGAGAACCTGATATAATGAAATTACCCCAGTGTGACATGTTAGTCTACTTCGATAAAGGTAGGATAGACTAACCTTTAGAATATGCCAACTAGTGCTAAAGGGTTCATGATATCTCATAGTGTCAAGCCATGATAAGGACGTGGATGAGGGATAAATAGCAATGCAAAGAATGATAGGACAAAAGAGCCAAAGAATAGATGGAGATGCTTTATTTACACAAGGCATTTGTTTCTTAGGTTTTCACCAAGGTACTTGTCCAAAGTGCCACCGAAGTGGTTTTCACTAGAGGACGATTTTTTTCTTTACTTTTTCAATCTTTTTTCTCTTTTTATTTGGATTTGAATATTTTATGATTTGTTTTGTATTTTTTGATTTACACCCTTCAAGTTTAGGCATAAATTTTTTTGAGATGCAAGTTGTTAGTTGGCTCTTGCAAGGGTTCACCTTCAAGAGTTGATAGTTGGTATGCTCCTGATCTGTAGCTTGTTGTGATGACAAAGGGACCCAACCAGTTAGGTTTAAAATTTCTTTTGTTGTCTTGATTTGGAAGATTCTTCTAATTTTTCTTTAAGACAAGATCTTTGACTTGGAATGACTGACATTTGATTATCTTGTTATAGCTCCATTTCAATCAGTTTTGATATACCTGCAAGTGATTAAGGGTGTCAACACGATGTTCATCCAGGAATTCTAGCTCATTCAGCCAAGACACTCTGTATTCTTCCTTAGTAATTAGGTTCTATAGTGATACTCACAATGATGGGAGCTCAACCTCAATAGGAAAGATGGCTTTTGATCCATAGACCAGGGAGAAAGGGGTTGCACCTATAGGCATGCAAACACTAGTTCAATAAACCTAAAGAGCGGGATTTAGCTGTAGATGCTAGTCACGACCACCTTCATTAACTATTTTCTTTAGGATTTTCAATAAACTCTTCCCCATTTGATTCCTTGATTACAATGAATTTATAGAATTATTATCTGGACCTAATATGAAAGATGAGCCTTAATTGTTGTGCAACAACTTCCTAGAAGATAGGAACATGTGTTGAGGGAAAAAGATAACTTTTTCCTTCATCTTGTTGATTCAATCTTCTTTTTTCATCCAAAATAAATATGCCTCTTTTGCAGCCCCTAAACAAGCTCCAAAAAGACATTTGACTACTAAAAAATTCATGTCTTTCCCTTGTGTATCATTGAAGCTCATAAAATAGTTCCTAGATGCTTGCAAAATGGTTCAAACTATCTAAAATTTTCTCCTAGATATACTCCATTTGTTTACACAACCCAACAACTTTCCTTAATGCTTGGAAGTTCCCCCTAGATGCTCTCAATTGTTTTCCCTTAACTGCTCATACAAACTCAAGTTGCTCAAAATATTCATAAATAATCTTTCACTTGGTTCCAAAAATTTCAGAGCATAGAAGCAAACAAACGAATTTTTTTTGGAGCATCCAGAATTTTCGAAGCATTGGAATGGTAAATTTTTCTCTCAAACCACGAAATGGGTTTATTTGAAATTTAATGAGTTTTTTTTCCTTCTTGTTTCCTAATTTCTATCCAAAAATATCAAGAACCTAGATCGTTATTTTTAAGATATGATGAAATCTTTGACTGTTGCAACTGAAAATATTTTACTTTCCTCATCATATCTAGTCTTGATAAACTTCATAATTAAGTAAAATACATGTTTTTTATTTGGCTAATAGATGAGACATTTTTTTGTCTCATCACATTTCCTAAGAGATAGTATAGGGTAGAGAATCAGTGTTGGATATTGAATCTTTGGCACAACTCTTTCACATCTTGATTTTTAAAAGGGGCTCCCTTTTTGAGATGAGAGTTTATGGAATACCATAATGACAGATAAAGTAATTCAGGATAAACTTGGTAATTTTTTTCCCATTATGTAGGTCATAGGAATGGCTTCTACCCACTTAGTAAAGTACTTTGTGGTGGTTATGATAAAATTGTGGCCATTGGATGAGGTTGGGGTGATTTTTCCTATGAGGTCTAGGCCCCATTGTGAAAATGCCCATGGTGTGATCATTGGTTGCAATTATTGAGCTGGAGCATGAATCAAGTCCCCATGATGTTGACATTGGATGCATTTTTACACATACTAATGAGCTTCTTTTTCCATAAATGGCCAATAGTACCCTGTCCTCAACAATTTCTTAGCTAACATCATATCGCTAGAATGGGACCCACATATGTCATCATGTACTTCTATTAAAGTAGTTAAGGCTTCCTCTTGGTTAAGACATCATAGTAATGTCCCTTTAATGCTTCGATGGTAAAGGGTATCACCTAGGATTACAAATCGAGATACCTTTTTAACAAAGGTCCTTTTAAGGTTCGGGGTGATATCAGATGGGAGGGTTCCTCTGCTAAGGCAAGTGAATATTTAATGATACCATAGGGATCTAGGACCAACAATGACATACGTGAATTTAGATTCAGAAGTTTCAAAATTTGGTACGAGAAGTTGTTTGACAAAGAATTCACATTGGAGGATGTTGTTTGGCATGTCTAGTAGTGATCCAATTGTTGCCATGGCATCTGCTACTCCATTGTTCATGCAAGGAATTTGATCAAAATTTATGTCTATGAAGAGATGCTTGAGATTCTCCACCATCTTCTTGTAAGGAGTGAGGTTGTCATCTTTAGTTTGATAGTCATCATTGACTTGGTTGATAACCAACTATGAGTCTCCATAGACTTTCATCTCTTGAATCTGCCACTAAACTACTATCCTTAAACTTGTGATTAAGGCTTCGTACTCAACAATGTTGTTGGTATAGGGAAATGATAGCTTGTAGGATTTTTGAATGAAATCAACTTGAGGGGAGATGAAGAGAATTTTTGTTTTGGATCCATGTTGGGTGAATGATCCATCAAAGTACATCTTCCACTAAGTTGTGAGATTGATAAGGAACATTGATTCATCAAGGAACTTAGATATCAATGGATTCTCAGCATAGATAGGTGCTTCTGCTAGTTGGTTTGTGATCACTTGTCCTTTGATTGCTGTGTGTTCCACATACTCTATGTCAAACTATGATAAGATCATCACTCATTTAGCCATTTGTCCTATGAGAATTGCTTTGGATAACAGATATTTTAATGGATCGATCTTTGCAATGATCTTGATTTGATGTGACAACATGTAGTGCCTGAACTTTTGTGAAGAAAAAACTACCACTAAGCATGCCTTCTCAATGAGTGAATAGTTCATCTCATATCCCACCAAGGTTTTGCTAATGTAGTAGATGGCTCTTTCCTTTACATTTTCATCATGTTGTGCTAAAAGAGATCCTAGTGTTGCTGGTGTTGTTGAGATATATAAGATCAGTGGCTTGTTTGGTATTGGTGGCATGATTACTAGAGGTATTAGTAAATAATCTTTGTTCTTCTTGAAATCTTTAATACACTTTTCATCCCACTTGTATGTTATCCCTTTATGGAGAAGATGTGAAAAGGGGTGAATTTTATCTAATAGTTGTGTTATGAACCTTCTGATAGACTATAGTTTTCCTTGTAATACTCTCATCTACTTTAATGTTTGCGGTGGTTCCATGTCTAGGATGAATTTTATCTTTGCTAGATCAATTTCTATCCCTCTTTGTGAGACAATAAAGCCAAGAAGTTTCCCTGATGTGACCCCGAACACACACTATTTTGGATTCAGTCGTACCTTGTATTCTTCAAGCCTATCAAAGATAGGTCCTAAGACTTGTATGTGCTCACTTATCTTCTTTGATTTTTCCAAAATATCATCCACATAATCTTCAACTTTTTTGTGGATCATGTCATGAAATATGAGGGTCATTGCTCTTTGATAGGTTGCTCCTACATTATTTAACCCGAATGGCATCACATTCCAGCAATAGGTTCCCCATGGACAAGTGAATACAATTTTGTTTTGATATTCCTTTGTGATTATGATCTGATTATAGCCTAAAAAACCATCCATGAGTGATAGTATTCCATGCCCTACTATTAATTCCACAACGAGATCGATGTTAGGAAGAGGGAAATCATCCTTTAGGCATACTTTGTTTAGGTCTCTGAAGTCAGTACAAATTATAATATCCCCATTGGGTTTTGAGACTAGCCAAGTTTGAAACCCACTTAGGATAATCTATTGGTTGGATGAATCCAACATCAAGAAGCTTTTGTAATTCTAATTTAACCAAAAGCACAATTTGAGGATGCATCTTCCTTAATTTTTGCTTAACTGGTTTGGCTTTAGGATAAAATTCTAAGTGATGTACCACCACTTCTAGATCAAGGCTTGGCATATCTATGTATGACCACGCAAAGTTAGCTCTTCACTCTTTTAGGAATGTTGCTAGGTTCTTTTGTTCTTCATCCAACAATGATTCATCATAGAAAGTGATCTTAGGTGCTTCCTTTGTTCCCACATTGACTTGAGTGGCTTTTTTTGCTAGTACTATTGACTTCTCTAGATGCATTGCACGAAGGGGGAGATTGAATCCCTCATCCTTGGGTGTCTCAGAAAGGTTTTCACTGTCGGATGCATCCTTTGTTTTTACTATTTTAGGATCAGAGAGTGCCACTAGGTGGTTTTCACTCAAGGATTTTCATTTTAGTTTCATTTCATTTATTTTGTGATTGAAGGATTCAATCGTCTCCCCATAGTATGCCCCTGTGTCGAGCTCTATGTCGAATATTTCTTTGTAATCCACCCCTGATAAGTTATCACGGAGTCCCATGAATTTTGAGATCGCTTCATCATTTTTGAATAAATCTAGAATCGGTGGTCCTTGTTGGTCCATTTCAATGAGTTGTGGGTATACTAGGCGTATTTTAGTTGGTTGGTTGCTTGAGACAAAGGATGTTATGGATATCATAAAGAGGGTGTTGTTCTAAAATAGGTCAGCAACATCAAGGGGAAAGTCATCTAAGGTTGTATCACACAATGTAGGTGACCAAGAGGAAGCCTTAGCTAGTTTAGCGGAAATACCTTTGCCAATAAGTGTGACCTTGCTAGTAGACCCAAGCCAAGATTCTTTATTCATTTCTCAAGAATGATGGGTTCTAGTAAACCATTGTAATTCTATCCTAGCTTCTCATTCTTGTTATATCCCATGCCCTTCATTAGCTACAAGCCTTTGTTGTCATCCTCCATGGGAAGAGTAGGAATAGGTCATTCATCTTGATAGAGAAATTTAGAAATATCTTCCTCATTGACATCTTCCTGGTTCAAATCCCCCCACTTGGTAAAGGTAGTAGCTTCCATCTTGATTGTTTTGGGTTCTTTGGTGCTAGATGTGGGTTTCCCATGTGACTGAGGAAAAATAGGTAACGTTCCCAAGGCAAAGGTGTCTGTGAATAGTTTGTAGTTTCCACAACCATCATCCTAGATCACTGATTTGACATTGGGTATACTCTGCACAGTAGGTATTTTTGTTGCTGAGGTAGAGGCTATGGATGATGGGTCAAAAAATGAGCTTTATGGTGTAGGTCCTTCATCATTTTTGGGTATTTGAGGTATCTTGCTTATGATCTCCATGGATGGTGATTTCTCTACCTTCAAAAGGAAACTTCACAGATTGATAATCAGTTGAGGCTACAACTTTTAGAGCATGGATCCAGGGTCGACCAAGCAATGTGTCATAGGGAAGATCAAGATCAAAAACTTGACATGTAGTTTCTACAATAAGAGGCCCCACTTGGATTGGAATTGCAATGATTCCTTGTGATACCCATTCTTGGTTGTCATATGCTCTGATGGTGGTACTTTTTGTCTTCTCAATAGTATCTTCTGAATAGCCTAGATTTTTTATCAACTGCAAGGTACAAATGTTCAAACCAACACCTCCATCTACCAAGACTCTTTTGACCTTATTTTAATGAATGACAACCTCAAGGTGTAAAGTACCGTTATGAGATGGTTGTGATGGTAGTTCTTGCTCAGAGGTGAGAAGATGGTTGGTTATATGCCCTACCATAGATTCAAACTGACCAGTATCAATGTTCTCAGGAACAAATGACTCAGACAAGGCTTTTTTCAATATTTCCCTATGTGTGGGGGGTAACCTTAAGAGTTCCAAGATTGATATCTATGTGGGGGTCCGTTTAAACTGATCTATAAGATTGTAATTGCTAGGATTAGATGTGGGTAAAGTAGGTTGTGTCCTAGATTGATATGGGACTCCTTGAACAGTTATTTTGCCACGTCATGTGGTGACTCCACATTTCGTACTAGCTCCTTTGATGGTGACAATAGTGATGACACTATCGTAGGAGGAAACTACATAGGAATAGGTATGTTGCACATTGGATAATCCTTAGCTCTATTGTTGTTTTCTTTGTTATGATCTGGCATAGGGTTCTTGTATATCGTAAGATCCTAGTTCCCAATTGGTGCCTCAAAAAATATGGTATTGTTTTCTATGAGGTCTTGGATGATATTCTCAAGTTTCATGCAGTTTGCTATTTTATGTCCTTTGATTTTGTGAAAGTCACAGAGATCATGCTCGTTGTACTAGGATGGATTCTCTTGTGGTTCTTGGTAGTTTTCAAAGTTGGGAAGTGTTATCAAATTTGACTCTACAAACTTCTTCATGGTCATTTCGATGGGTTCCAATAATTGTGTGTACTTGCATTTGGGATAGTTGTTCCTATTAATGGTTTTCCTTTGTTGCATGTTGGTGCTACTAATCTGATTATTCTAAGGAGGTGATGTTTGTTGCATAGTTGGTTGGATGTTAGCAACTTGATTTTTATTAAGTCTAAGAGCACTTAGGATGACCTTAGCATCTACCACACCGTCACTTCTTATGTTTTTGTTCCTAGCCTAGACACAAGTTTTCTCATTCAAATTAGTTGAAGGACAGTTTTCTTTGTAAGCTTGAGTATTTCCTTGTGAGATTAGAGCTTTTTTATGTTAAGGGCTCTAGGGACAAGTTCATCATATGATGTGATGCATTGCATTTTCAAGTGGAATGACATATTTGGATCCAGATTGGCTATGGTGATTCCTACTTGTTATTTGACAAGAAGAGGCCACTTGATTTTACTAGCTCTTTGTCTCCATCCTTGTAAGAAATTAGAAAAAAATTCTCCTTGATTTTGTCTAAGAGTGTATAATTCTTCTAGACTAATGTCCATGCCAACATTGGAGTAGTGATCAATTAAATTTCCAGTGTTTTCTTAAAAGTTTTGATACGAGGAGGAAAATAAGAAAATCAATCCATAGCATGACCTGTTAAACTTTGAGGGAAGAGGCACATTAGATATGAATCATTGAAATCCACCTCCAAGCACATGATGTTAAATTCTTTGATATGGTCCACAAGACTTCCTCTCCCTTTATATTTTTCAAATATGGAGATTCCAAAACCAAGAGGGAATGGTATCATTGCTATGTTTCGGTCAAAGGGATAAGGACACAAGTTTTGTGTATGAAGTTTCTTTGTCTTTCCCATCTGAATGTCCTAAATTTCTTGTGAGAGTACTTTCAATTATGATGCTAGATCATCTTGTGGGTTGGGTGGAGGAACATATGGTGGGATAACATATGAGTTGTATGGGGTGTGTGGTGGTGTGAGATTTTGTGAAGATGATGGGGGTACTGATGTAAATGTTCCTAATGTATTTGGATTGAAAAATGTTCAAGTGAGAATAATAAGAACCTTTTTTTTGTTGTTGGGCATACTATTGAGCTAGTAAGGGTTGATGTCGAGCTTGATGTTTTTGTTGTGCTAAGGTTGCTTGTTGTTCTTGATGTTGTTGTTGTGTGGCTTGTTGTGCTGCTAAGGCTGCTTGCTATTATTTTTACTGTTGGATGACTTGTTGATAGGCTTTTTGTGCTTGTAATGTGGGATCAGGTGGTTGTTGAGACATCTATGAAGGGTTATGGGTATTGATGTTTTGAGTGGGTAATGGATTGTTGATGAGAGGTGGAGGGTTCCCTTGGTTCAAAATTCCTTGTGAGATGGTAGAAAGAGGTGGAGTAATGTATGTTTGAGGTCCTGATTGATTTGGCATAGTAAAGGGGATTGCGGGAAAAGATGATGTCCTAGGACCTTGAGTTCATGGATTAAAAAGATTTCCTTGTCCCATGTTTTGAGGATTTCCTTGTGCCAAAGATATAAATAAGGTATTTGTAATCAAGGTACTTCCTGGATTGATTTAACTTATAACAAATGGATTATTTTGAGGTGGATTGATAGTGGATGAGGTGGAAATGGTAGATGGCATGGATGAACCCATTGGAGGGTTAGATAAAGATGTCCCTATTTGTGTTAAGGGTTGGTTCTATGATATGGTATTGACATGCCCTTGTGTGTTGTTTTGAGATACTTGGTCTATACCGCTTTGCATGATGGTGGGAAGACTTGTGGTATTCATAGGTGTGGATGAAGAAGGGTGTCCCTAAAATGTCAAAGTAGTTGTGGAATAATGAAGTTCAAATGATGTGTGTAGCTCTTTTGGAGCTTCGGGAATAGAAGGAGCATCAAAAGTAGGTGTCCAAGTGGTTGTTGGAGGTGGAGGATTAGTGTCAACAATACCCACAAGTGTACTACTTTCAAATGGTGAAGTGTGACCAAAGTCTTTAGCAAGGCCGGTTGCAAGACTAGGAATGTAGGTTTGATTTAGCCCTAGCAATGGAGTTGTGAAACCTTGTGTTAAATTCTATGCTACAAATGTCGGGGAGATAGGTGCTATATTTTCAAAGGCTTGATGTTCCATAATTTCTTCTGTAGTAAGCTCAAATGGATTATTTTTGAATTCTTCAATCTCATATGGTCCTAAAGAAAATGAAAGTTGTTGTGATGGGGTAACATTAATTCTAGGATCAAATTCTAAAGGATTTGGACCACTTGAGGTAAATTTAACTTTGGTTTTCTCCATGATTCTCTTGTGTTGTGATCTAGTTTTTACCATAAATTTTGTGTCACCTATGGGAGGGTTGTGTTGAGTTTTATAATTTTTGAACTTTCTAGTTGACTCAAATCTAGGTAAAAGGGACACTCTAAGTCTTTTGGGAGCAATGATGATAATGGGGGATGAAAAGATGAGTGATGTGGGAAGTGATCTTTGTAACAACACTTTTGTCTTAAATTTGACATTTTGATGTTGGGATAAAGGATGCTAATGAACTTAGAAATTTTTAGGGTAGGCTTGTGACCTTCAAGATGAGCTAGTTAAAAAATGATAACTAACTTAGCTAAGTGCATGGAAAAGGATACATTTCAGATACAAAGTAGTCAAGTTAGCAGTTGGCTTGATTTGATTTGAAGTTTAAGTCACAAAGTGTTTGGTGTACTCAAAATTTTGTAAAGTTTGGTGAAGTGAATGATGAAATTTTGATGGAGTGAGTGAGAGGTAAAACTCAATGTTGACTCTGAAGTGAACCTTTGTTTTGACAAGACCAAGGTAGTGAGAATGATGCTAGACATCTAAAATGTTCAAATCCTAAAGAACCAATGTTTTTTTTAGATGAGAGGATGGATGGGAATGTTTAGACCTGTTTCAATTCTCCTAGCTCAAGCATAAAATTTTCTTAACAAGAAGTAGTGATTGCGATAAAGTATTGAAGCCCACTTGATACTAAATTATGCACTATGATATCTATGTTTGCAATGATGGGATGGAGATCTTCTCGTATGGATTTTAATTGTGCAATAGATTATCATGAAAAAAGATCAAGATTTTGACTCCAAACGAATGCATATAATTTTGGACTATACCTTGAAGCGTGTCTATAAAATTTTGCTACCAACCTATCTCTATTTTTGTGAAGTGCTAAAAGGTGTTTCTTGAGAGCTTTTGGAGTGAGATTCCTAAGTCTAAAATGATGACCTATAGACCTTACCTTAGGGATCCTGATTTTGCGTGAGATCATTTACAAATAGTTTAATTTTATGGAATAAAGGGAGACATTTATTGCCACGCAAGAGGTGGTAATGTGGGCCTTCCAGCCTCAATATCAGCTTGTTCCTCTTCTTTGTCTAAAATAGTTGTTGTGTTTCTCCACTATGCATTTGCTTCCTTTGTTTCAAAAGTGAAGCTTCTCAAACTCATAATGAGATCAATTTTTTCTCCATTAATGAGTTCAAATATTGGTTGAATTATAGCACTTGGAAGATCAGGTTGTTCAATGGGAGCGATCGGTCTCCAAATAGTCATGTGGGGTTTATTTTTCAATTTGTCTTGCTTAAGTGAATTGATTTTACAAACACTTGTCTTGATTATGTTTCCAAACTAAATGTTTATGTCAAAAAAATCATAATTTTCACAATGTCCATTTCGAGAAAATTATGAGATTAGAGCCATAATTTTTCTATGTTGTCTTTGGGAAAATGTGGATTTGAGATTAATGTCAAGATATTTAGAAATCACTAAGGATAAATCCTTAGGACAAGAAGTAATATCAAGGCTAGCTCAAGAAGTCCATGTTTGAGCCAAAGTGTTTGAAATTTTGAGGATGATAGTGAATGTTTGTTTTGTATCATTTTGAAACCAAGCAAAGTGTTAAACTAACTCACGGCCATTACAATCCTAGGATAGAAATGGCCATATTTTTTGAGTCCCCACTCATATTTATCCAAACACTAAACAATGTAAACAATTAGAGACTTGGTGACACTGGCTCCCCTCTACGACACACACTTCTCAGGACCACCAAATCTCAAAATCCTTAAAATCTAGAGATCAAAAAGGATTTTTTTTGTTTCTACAATTGAGTAGTACAAATGTGGGGTAGCTTCAAAATGACCGCTCTTGCACCAACAAATATTTTAGGATTTTGGTTTTCTAAATAAAGGATTTTAATAAGGGATTTCTTTTAAGGTGGCCATACATGTGACGAGATTAGCTCAAGATTATGGAGAATCAAGAGGCCTGCCAATCTCTTCCTAAGAAGATATTTTAACATATCACATGAAGACTAAGGGTAACACTTGTCAGCATGACACATCCGCTCTTGTTGCTTATGATTTTCATCACAAACACATTTTTATATAGCGACTCGAAAGAGCTTGGCTTTAGCTCATTACCACTTGGGTCGTTCCCTTGGGGTGAGTAATTTTTCCCATCAAGGCAGGCCTTCTAAAGATAAACAATAGCGAGGATGTACATCTGTAGTTCAATCATCTTTCCTTGCATGAACAAAGAGAGAACACACACTATGCCTTTTTCTCACACTCGCAAGGGGGTTCAGTTTTAATCCAAATTGAAAGATGTAGGTGATTTTACAAAGTGTTAATGAATGTTTCTGTTTCTCAAGATTGCCAAATGGCATGACAGAATTGCATACACATCCACTAACAACGTTGAAAATCACAAAACATAGCAAACAGTTGTAAATTTTAACCCTTCAAAGCAATGATGAGTTCGTTTTAAGCACTAATTAAAAAATGAAGTTGCCTTGTTCAATTTTAAGCCCAAAATAAAATGATGATGTGAAGGTTCAATTTTATCCAATTTTGAGCATTCATTTTAAACCCAATTGAAATTTAGTGTGTTTCCTAAAGCAAAAACTAGAAAGAATAAAGTTGGGTTATAATTGCCCCAAAGCATTAAACACTTGTTACAATTATAGAATTTTTAAGATAGAAAAGCTTTCTTCACTTTTGCTCTGTGTCTTTGAACCTACAAAACCCTATTAGCCTAACAACAAGGACACAGTCAGAAGCACATTAGTGGTCAGATAAATCCAAGAAATTAAATCACATGTCAAAAAAACAAGCATAAGATTTCTTACCCTAGTTGGGTGTTGCTAAACACAATAGTGTCACAATTTGAAGTATGGGTGTCACTCTGGTGAAAATGGGTGTCACTCTGCAATAAGAATAGTGAGCACGATAGCATTGGGATTTAGCTTGACGTCGCTTCTCGCAGTGGCATTGTGGTTTGAAATTTTTTGGTGTCACTCTCGTGAAGTTTGGGCATCGCCGTTTGAACTTTTTGATACCTCCAATTTAATTAAGCATCACCAAATTTAAATATGTGCTGGTGCATTAATTCGGTGTCCGGATTTCAAATTGTGGTAGTGTCACTATATGACGACGCTCTTCAAAGGGCATTGCTATTTGAGATTTGGGTGTCACTACAACCTGCAAAACAAAAAACAAATGAAATTTGAGCTAAAAAAGTGTAAACGTTTTGCCCTCCTTCTAGAGCTAGAATGTGAGATGAGGATTTTCAGTGAGGGTTGTTTACACTTAATCCATGTTGAATTGAAGCATAATTTACCCAAATAAACCTGCATCTACCAAACAAGATCATTCAAATTGAAAAGATTAAACTAAGCATTTAATTGAAACTGAAAGCTACAAACTACACAAAAACAGTTAAATTCCTACTCTAACCCATTTGAAACTTATCCTGTTTTGGAATTGGTGTCATGTTGATGTGAAACAGTGACCCTTTCCCAATCTCGTGATCAGTGAGCCTGTTTCAGTCGATTCTATGGAAGAGAATCGATGAAACCATTGTGATTGATGTATGAAAACCTAGTTTATGTTAAAAATGAACATGATGCAAGCTAAGCTACCATGATTTTATGCTAAAAATGCACTGATTATGCTATTGCTAACCTAATCTAAGCTAATTCTAAGCTAAAAGATGAAAACCCTAATTTATATACAAAGTAAGATGGTGTCATGTCCCCAATTTAGAGCAATAAGGGGAATATATTAAATTAATTACTTATAAGGTTATTAAAAGTAAAATATTAAAAAGTAGCCTTATATTTAATTAATTTAATATTAAAGTGACTAAAAATAAAATAATATTAAAAAGTCACTTAAAAGAATAAAATAATAATTTATTCTAGAAGCTTCTTGAAATCTCTTGTCAATTCTTTATAAGGGGCTTTTGGAGGGCATTTGAGATATCCTAGAGTCAATTACATTTTCTCAATATTGGAGAGTTGAATGCTTGTCATAGCTAGAGAAGTAAAATTCTCTTAGTTTGCTAGTTTCGGTTGTGTGACACCAACCCTAGCTAGTTGGGAGTGGAGGTTATCTCAGACTTTCACATTGATGTAAAATTTAGTGGCTTCATAGCCAAATTTTGAGGATTGGGGATAAATTGATTCAAAGAAGATAATTTGTAGATTTAATATTCATTTTGAATAATCAAGTTGGAGGAAATTGATAAAGTATTGTTGGAGGGGTTTTGTGGAAGATTTTGTGAATTCGCACTCAGTCGCTACAGTGCCGCTATAGTGACGTGAACAGTAATGTTTGCAGATTTTTGCTCATTGTGACTTCATAGTGCATCAATTTTCTTTGTGCATTTGAGCACTCCTCTTTTGAAGGCTAGGCAATCATTTCTATTGCATTTTGGAGGGGCTTATAGCTGGAGATTATTTTTGTTTATCAATCTTTCCAAGCAACAAGGGCGACTTTCTCAAGGGGGATGATTTGGTGGTTAAAGGCTTAAAAAAAATTAGATCAAAATTCTACTTCATTGCTGGGTGGTTTACAAACTAGGCGCCACAAAGTTGAGAGCATTGGCATCACCAAAGGGAAGATTCAAAGTTTTTTCTAAGGCTGCAACTACATACTAGGTTCCATCGATTTTATATATCTGCATCATAGATCATTTGTATTGCTGATTAGGGGTTGCATTAGTTAGAAATGATCATAAATTAGTCTTATGCATTGTAATCAATTAGTGAGGGCCTCCATTAGGGAGTTTTTAGACTTGCATATGTCCATGTTTTCCAAGAACCAGGGTTGATATATATGTATTGCATTTCCAATTGTAAATCACCAAACATTTTGCAATAATAGTTTGGAGATATAAGGATTCCATGGAAATTGTATATTTTAATGTCATTGGCTGATTACATGACAACCACTTGATAAAATGTCTCTTGCACTTCATTACATAGTTTACTTAATAGGTTGTATGCCAAATGTTTGTAAGAATGCCTCTTGGCTGTAGATGTGCATTTCATATCAGAATTTCATGTATTTGCATTTGGAAAAGAACAAAAAGAAGTTGCATATCATTTAGTCTTTCAATTAGTTGCTTTGCAATTATTTTTATGCTTTAAACTATCATTGGCATCAAAATAAAATCAAATCAAGCAAACTAAAATAGAACACCAGCAAAACTGAGGTTACAAGGAAAGTGTTTGACAAAATTACCAAGGCTGCAATTCAGTGTTTTTATATCAGATTTGGTCAGGCACTTTACAGATGGATGCATGGAAGCCATTAATGGATGCTCTAAGCTATGATGTAATTAAAATTAACTAAGATAAGCTAAAAAGTGAGTGAAATATGAGTGTGAGTGCATATGAATTCAACAACATGACTTTGCAATTGAAAGATGGATCCATTTGTCTCCAATTAGTGTCCTATTTATAGGAGAGCAAATGAGAAATGGAGGGTTGAGATCAAAAATATTAATCAACGGTCCAAGATGAAGGAGATGAGAGACATGGATCATGGATTCTCATCAATGGATGAGAATGCATTATGAGATTTAATCAAGGGTTCACACTTGCCTCAAACAAACACACTTTTGACCTGCTCACACAGGTCAAAGGTGACTTGTTCAAAAGGTTAAAGGTTAAAACTTGCTTAAGAAGCTAAGTGAAAATATATCTTTTTCAAATGATGAAGGAATAAGAATATTCCTTTGGTTGAGGAAAAATGAATTTTTAAAATTATTAATTGTGCAAAAAAAGGATAAGGAATAATCCCTTTGCTTAGAGGAAAGTTAGTTTAATTGCTAATTAAACAAGATTTAATCATGCAATTAGGGGATTAGAAAAATTAAAAAGATATTTATTAAATTAAATGATTTAATAAATGGGGAGAAGAGAGAAATGGTATTTAATTAAATAACTTAGGATTATTTAATTAAATAAGATGACTTAGGGAATTAAATTAAATGTTTTGATTTATTTAATTTAATGAGATGAAATGTTAGCATGAAAAGGGATGAATTAACCCGATTAAATTAATTAGGTTAATGGATGAAAATGATGCAATTAATTAAATAGCTAAGCTAATTTAATCAATTAAGCGAAAACAAGATGAATTTAAAGAGGAAATGATGTTAGTAAATCTATTCGAGTGTATGATAATGATTAGGACATTTTTCATTGTTTATAGTTCCAACACGTCTAGATGTGTATGTTTACACTAGGAATGACCCTCTTTCACACCCAAACATTCCAAATCACTCTAAGCTATGTTCAATCGGATTGATCCCTTATGATGGCATGCAAAACAAAGGAAAAGAGAAAGATTCACACAATAGTTAACAAGTTTGAGCTTTCCACACCAAAATCATATGATTGCATGAAAGAGGTAAAACATCTAGGTGTCAAAAAAGTTGAGGAAAGCCTAAACCTTTTCATTCTCGAATGGGCTATGATCCAATTACTATGTGGATCTCATACTTTCATTGAATTGATTATTATTAATATTAGTATTTAGGTAACTTTCTTACTCCTATTATGGTTCTAATCACAAATGAGACGTCTACATGACTCTTAAAATCTTGTATGATCATCCTCAAGTCTAGCAAGGGAAAGACATTTTTTAATTATCCTCCTTACCCTTAAAACAACATGGTTATTGTAAAAAGGAAAATTTTCAAGATTCTAGAAAAAAATTGAAAGATTTATAGCTAAACCTAATCATAGGTCAATTGAAATATGATCCCACATGGTGGATTATGACCTAGTTAAAGAGAATCATGAACAATGACGTTAATAAGTTCACACTAGAGCCTCAACCATAAGTAGAAGCTAAAAACAGCCCAAAGAAGAGGTATAAATATATGTCGATACATGAGATATTACAACCCTTATTCCTACTCCTTCACAATCATATGAAACATTCTAGAAGAAATTTATTGCATATCACCTATAATTAAAAAATGCATTCTTTGAAAAAGCTAGGTTGGAGTGAATATAGAATAACTAATTGGTGAAAATATGGGAAAGAAGTTGGACACATAGTGGACAAACAAAATCACTTTTCCTTGGGTAATAAGTGGGATGACATTATTGAGAAGGATCATTTTAATCCTACCTCTTCCTTCACTCCAAAAAAGCCTCAAATCCATGTAAGTGAAATAACAATAATATCATTTGGTGATGAAAAAGGAGTAAAAATCAAAACCTCCAAGTTTCCAAACCAAGTAGCTAATTACATAGGTAGATTTAGTGCTAGAACAATTCACAACCTATGCATGTCTACTCAACCATATATTTCATTTAAAAGTATCTTGACCCCACTCCAATGAGTATTTCAAAGAAAATAAAATAAACAATTAACTGTAGTTCTCATTGAAGATAAATCTACCTAAAATGTCCTACAAAGAATGAGAGGTTCCATCTCCACAAAATTAACTGTCAAATACATTGTAACTAGCCAATAAATAATAAAATCACCCAAGAATTAGTGTTCTAAAATTTAAATAGGGAACACTTAGGGGGGGTGAATCAACGTTGTACAATTTAAATCAGATCTTAAGCTTTCAACAACAATATTAAATTTTAATAGTATCCACAACGTACAAATAGAAGGAAAACATACAATCACATTAAAGAGACAATGTGAACACCATAACACCAGAATTTTTACATGGGAACCTTGTTAGGGGAAAAAACATGGTGGAGATTAATCCACAAATAATACTCAATTAAAAGTATGATCAAAAGGGAATGCACTTGCATTCAGGCACACTGCCTAGAGCTCACTACTCAAAAGGAAAGGCTCACTGCCTTACAGAATATTTGAGAATATAACAAAAATATTGAACTGGGAAATTGGCATCTCCAAATGCCTGGATTCATTTCCAATAAAGCACATGAAATAGATTCTAGATCTTCTATCCAATTCCCACTTTTTCTCTACTCTACTATGCTCTTGTACAAAAACCCCTTTGTAGCACAAAAAAAATCTCTCAACAGATCTTCTGATATTAGCCCATATACCTTCTCTGCAGTACTTTGCTTACACACCTTCTCACTTCTTGATCCACACACCACACACCACAAATGATTTTCTGATCTCGCATATATATATATCTGCTAACAATATTTTATTGCTATATATCTACTCTAAACAAAATATAATATTCTTCCACTGTCGGCTCAAATCATCAATTAGAATTAATGCGTACCCACACAATTCAACTAGACTATAGTAGGCACCCAAATCAAAATTCCCAACATAAGAAATAGTTAAACAAATATTCCTTATACATCTGGAACATGTAATACACAACAGGTCTACCATAATGAGAAAATAAACAATAAATCATTCTACCGAATCTCCAAACTCATACACCTATCAATGCAACATTACAAAACTTATCAATAAGGTAACATACATGCTTGAAAAGCTTCCCTAGGGATCTACACAACAAAATAATGATTCAGTGAAGTATTCAGACTAACTTATCAACCAGATACTCTGTTCTTCATGCTTTCTGCTAGTAGATTACAATCTTCTACGTTTATTTCTAGTAGGAACTACTTCTAAAATATGGACTATACTACTGACTCCAGTTGCCATCAATGACAACATTAGTAACCAAAAAAATTCTCCCAAATCCATATGACAACAATCTCCCCCTTTGACATTGATGGCAACACTTAGTGAAAAATGACTAAGTGTCAGAACAAAAACTCAAAACTTCACAACACAACAAAACATTGCTCCCCCTTTGGATGTCAAGGCATTTTTCAATACATTCTCTCCCCCTTTGAAATCAATGCCAAAAAATTACTTTTCTCTCCCCCTTAGAATTTTTATTGCATTCTCTCTTACTGCATTCTCTCCCCCAATTAAATTTTTTTTTGCAATTGCTACTAAATTCATAAAATTATTTTATACTTATCTTTCATTTCTGGGAGAAATTTCTTCCAAGAGTCCACTCCAATCCCAATAGCAATTATTAGACCATTATTTTTTGATGTTCTATTGATGACCTAGACAAGGGATTCAGGAATGGTAATGACTTCTACCAACTTTTCTCCTTTCTTCAAAAATTCAACCATTTTCTCTAATCTTCATTCAGTCTGATCCTTCACTTTCCAAAAAGTATCCATAAGAGTGTTTCTGGAAAAGTGAACCTTTGCATGCTCAACTTGCAACTCATGAACCTTATTTCTAACTTCTCCATTCTTGTCTTGAACCATACTGTAGTCTTGACCGATTCTGACAAGCTCATTCTCGATTTGCTCCAACTTGTCTTTGTATTTTCCAACCACATGAGGCCACCTAAGACAGTAATTGTAGATCTTATTTGTTGATTCAATGCATTGTTTTAGCATATTCATTTTTTTTTTCAGTTTAGTGAGCGATAGCCTTAATTGCATCTTTAGATGAGAGATTATGTCCTCCTATTTTATGTCCTGGGGCATAGAGTCCATAGCCTCCTTGACACATTCAATCAATTATTTTGGAAGTACATTCTATAGAATTTCCAATTCAATGTTGTTATCAATAAATTATCTTCCTAGAATGTCCTCAATGAGGTCATGTTCATATGATGGTCCATTTATCCATATGTCAGTTATTTTTTTTCATTCCATCTTTTTCTTGAACAATCTATAGTATCTTTTACTTGAATAGAGCACCTTCTTCATCACTCTCCTCTACAATCACCACATTCGGTTTGAATGGTTTTGGTTCATCTCTTGGTGTATATTCTTCAGAGTCTTCATCCACTATATCACAATCATCTTCTCTTTACCTTTCCCTCAACTTTTGTTGACTTAGGTTCCGGAAGAGTGCCACCATCCAACTCTTTTTCTCTCTTCTTTTTCTCTTCCTTTCTGGAGGATGATCCGACTTCAACTACTTTTACCGGGAGAGGAATATCACTTACACCAAACTTTCCTAACAAGTTCGTAAAGAAGCTTTCATAAGCTTGTTCACCATTTTCAAAAGATTTGAAATGCTCAAAAATTTTCTTGCAAACCGAAATATTTTCCTTCCATATAACATTGTCATTCTGAGGCAAGCATTTTAGGAAATACATCATAATGCATATAGCCAGTGTACCAAACCTGAAAGAGTAATCTATATCCTTTGAAAATTTCACATTCTCCATCAATTAATCCTTTAGCAATCCACATAGATCAAAGTATTCATTTTCTATTATCATCTTGTGAGCAATATAGACTGCACCTGCTGAGGTTGATCCTTCTCTATTTCTGAAGAAAATTTTATAAGAAATTCCATGTGCAATATACCTCGTTAATGGATCTTTGATTGTTGAGATTACCAGAGCCCTCTTATCTCCTATTACTCTGGTTAGGGCTTCAACTTTGACATTCTAAATTGACTTCTTTTTCAGAACAATACCAACGTTGCACAATCCTAATAGATTTATGATTGCATCCTTAGAAATTTGATAGGGTTTATCCAAAGTAAGGATATCACCATCTAATTTGTTCAAGATAAACCGAATTACCTCTGTATTGACAAAATGAGGAAATTCATTCCAGATGTCCAAGTTCTTATGTTTCGCTTCAACAAGATTCTTCAATTTGATGGTAGACAACAATTTTCTTTCATCCCTGAGCTTTCGACTACTATATTCATCTAGAGTTACTGTTCCTTTGATTTGCTTCATTTTCATACAGAACAGGGTTCTAACAATTATCAAATAAGTGGTAAATTGACAAGCAACTGAAATACCTAGAGTATTCGCCACTAAATTGACTTTCACTCCTTCAAAATCTTGTTGAAAAGGTTCTCCAAAAATTATTCTTTGGCACATGGTGACAAATGAGGGTTCCAAATTCCCTTTTATAACTTTACACACCTAACTTCCTTGTCAACTTAAATTCTTTTCCCTAAAAGCTCTTGTTACTTTGCTTTCAAATAGCAAGTGAAAAATCCATTTGCAGACCTTCAAGAAGTGATCACCAATACATTTGAGGATGAATAACACACCAAATGAAAACTTCCTAAGATCCCATACCAACTACACACAGGGAGGAAAAATATTTTCATGAAAACTCCCCCTAGGCCAATGGCCTGAAATCAATTTTCAGATGAATTACCAGAGGGAGCTTTTGGTATAACCTTATCACATTCATCAGATCCACTCTTCTTTTCCCACGTTTTCTTCATCTGATCTCTTATCTCTTCCATAGATGATTTTAGTTTTTCCTTATCACCTTTCTGTGAATTTATGCCTTGATAAACTGAACCTCTCTTATCCATGTTTTTGTTCCTGTAGAATCTTGCAATGTGACCAAATTTGTTACAATTGTAGCATACCAGATCTTTCTGTCTATACCATCCATTCCACTGATTTTCTCCTGATATGCATTGATTGGAAACATGTACAAGTCTTCCACATGTGTAGCATTTAACATTTCTTTTACTGAAAAACATGCTTCTGCATTCTAATGACTTATGACCAAACTTTTTGCAATTGAAACACTGACTAGAAAATGATGAACTACCAGAATTTATCTTACTTTCACACTGAGAAGCTATATGTCCAAATTTATTACAAACAAAGCAATATCCATTAAATTTATGAGTGTTGGGTTGCCTTACCCGATATCTTTTTCCTTTGTTCTTCTAATTTTTCTTTTCAGGGTCCTTTTGTTCAGATCTAGAGCTTTCACCCTTCACATAGCGAAGACCTCACTTATCATTTGCATCCTTTTGTCCTTTAGTTATCTCATCAAGCTTAGCAGAACTGATCCTGAACTTCTCCTTAAACTCATTTGCAGTAGCAATCTCATCTCTAAGAATAACTATCTGTCTCTCAAGCTCTTGTTCATTGCTTCTAGATTGTTGCAATTCAATCTCTAGCTGAATGAATCTACTATTAACTTTGTTGCATTCCTCAGAATTCTCTTTCAAGGATTGGGCCAGATTCTCCTCCTTTCTTTCTTCAATCTCTTTGGTTAACTTCATCGCCACAAATTCCATTTCAAGCTTTAGAGCAGTATTGTCCTTAGCAATCTTTTCACATTCTTCTATTATTTCTTTCAATGTTTGATTCATATGAACATCTTATGGGCCTCTGCTTTATTTTTGCTTCAACTGTCCACATAGTTCCTTCCTCTTTTCCCTTGACTCATTTATTATATCCTTCAGTGAATAAATGAATTTCTCAGCATGCACAATATTTTCTTTCAATTCCATGACTTCTGCTTTAGGCTGATTAAGATCATCAAGTGCCACCATAAGCTACTATTGAATACCACCAAAGTCCATTGTAATTTAAGATCCACCTCAAGTTGTTAAACTTCAGAAGAGGAACCCACTTTGATACCAATTTTTGGACACCGAGAACACTGAGAGGGGGGGTGACTCAGTGTTCTAGAATTTAAATCAGATCTTAAGCTTTCAACAAAAATATTAAATTTTAATAGTATCCACAACATACAAACAAAAGGAAAACATGCAATCACATTAAAGAGACAATGTGAACACCATAACACCAAATTTTTTACGTGGAAAACCTATTAGGGGAAAAACCACAGTGGAGATTAATCCACAAAGTATACTTGGTTAAAAGTATGATCAAAAGGGAATGCACTTGCATTCAGGCACACTACCTAGAGCTCACTACTCAAAAGGAAAGGCTCATTGCCTTATAGAATATTTGGGAATATAACAAAAACATTGAACTAGGAAATTATAATCTCCAAATTCCTATATGTAGTTCCAATAAAGCACATGAAATAGATTTTGGATCTTTTATCCAATTCACACTTCTACTCTACTCTGCTCTGCTCTCATACAAAAACCCTTCTGTAGCACAAACAGATTTTGCTCAACAAATCTTCTGATATTAGCCCATATAGCTACTCTGTACTACTTCACTTACACACCTTATCACTTCTTGATCCACACACCACACACCACAAGTGATTTTCCAATCTCACATATATATCTGCTAACAATATTTTATTGCTATATGTCGACTCTAAACAAAATATAATATTCTTCCACATGTCGACTCAAATCATCAATTAGAATTAATGCGTACCCACACAAGTTGGCTAGACTATAGTGGGGACCCAAATAAAAATTCCCAACATGAGAAATAGTTAAATAAATATTCCTTATACATCTGGAACACGCCATACACAACAAGTCGGCCATAATGAGAAAATACACAATAAATCATTCTACTAAATCTCCAAACTCGTACACCGATCAATGCAACATTGCAAAACTTATCAATAAGGTAACATACATTCTTGACAAGCTTCCCTAGGGATCCACACAACAAAATAATGATCTGGTCAAGTATTTAGACCAACTTATCAACTAGATAGTCTATTCTTCATGCTTTATGCTAGTAGATTACAATCTTCTACTTTTCTTTCTGGTAGGAACTACTTCTAAACTGGGGACCATACTACTGACTCCAGTTGCCATCAATGACAACACTAGTAACCAAAAACAATCTCCCAAAGCCATATGCCAACAATAAATATATGTTGATACATGAGATATTACAACCCTTATTCCTACTCCTTCACAATCATATAAAAAAATTTAGAATAAATTTGTTGCATATCACCTATAATTAAAAAAATGCATTTTTTGAAGAAGCTAGGTTGGAGTGAATATAGAATAAGTAATTGGTGAAAATATGGGAAAGAAGTTGGACACATAGTGGACAAACCAAGTTACTTTTCCTTGGGTAATAAGTGGGATGGAATTTATGAGAAGGACCATTTCAATCCTACCTCTTCCTTCACTCCAAAAAAGCCTCAAATCCATGTAAGTGAAATAACAATAATATCATTTGGTGATGAAAAAGGAGTAAAAATCAAAACCTCCAAGTTTCTAAACCAAGTAGCTAATTACATAGGTAGATTTAGTGATAGAAAAATTCACAACCTATGCATGTCTACTCAACCATATATTTCATTTAAAAGTATCCTGACCCCACTCCAATGAGTACTTCAAAGAAAACAAAAGAAATAATTAACTCTATTTCTCATTGAAGATGAACCTACCTAAAATGTCCTACTACAAAGAATGAGAGGTTCCATCTCCACACAATTAACTATCAAATACATTGTAACCAGACAAGAAATAATAAAATCACTCAAGACAACTAAGGGGAAAACTAATGACTCCTTTGAATCTTAGTAGGTGGTCGTGCCACAAACTAGAGCTTATTTTAGAATACTACAAGTGGAGGTGAGGACCTAGAATAGAAGGGAAAATTTTGAGAGAAGTGATGATCCACCTATGAAAATGGGATATGAAAAGTAGAAAATTGAATAGCAAAGCATACAATAGCCATTAAAGGTTTGTATAGAGAAGGTACAATAGGTTACACTAGAAATATCTATCTTCCCTCTCCTCCTAGCTTTATGCCTTTTAAATTCTTCCTTGGATTCCATATTGAATTAGCACATAAGTAAATAATAAATCATTGGTGAATCATTTTTGGAAAAATTGAAGTTGTTTAGCATCAATTAATAAATATTCAAGACAAACCATGAAGGACAACAATGAGAAAATGCTAGGGCTAACCAATTAATAAGTATACATGTGTATAAGTGAAGCATACAGGTTAATAAGTGAAGCACAAGTACTCAAATACGCATAAGCCTTGAAGTATACACATGAATACATAGGATACACATTAATACAAAGTGTATGCATGAATACAAGGTATACGCATGAAAACACATAAGTCACAAAGTATACATTGGAATACACATAAGTCACAAAGTATACACATAAGTTGTATACACTTGAATACATGTAACTCATATCTATTGAACCATGGATTTATAATGCAAATATGGACACCATCAATAAAAAATATTTGTATTAACCAAATAGCCATGTAGGAATACATCAATATATGTCAATATAAGTATAAAATATATGCAAAATAGTCATATAGGCTTACAAGAATGCCATTTATGCATACAACAAAAGTCATATAGTCAATATATGGAATCAAAAGTCATTGTCCTCTAGGCTCTCAAAAAAAACTCTTTCCCTTTACTGGTCAGCTAGATGGTGATAAGTCTTTCACTTATTTACTCTGAGGTCGAGGAGTGCTCCTGGTGCTCCTCCTAGGGTTTAGTTCCTTATCAAGCCTTATCTATTACAATAAAAAGTAAAGATATTAATATATAAAAATTACATTATAAAAAATGATATATTTAACAAAATAATCACTTACCGCCACTAGACGATCACTCTCCTCAAGGGAAATATTTGCATGCCCATGCAGAGGCATGCTGAAGTCCTATAGAAACCTTCCAAAGAGAAATTAAACTATGAATAAATGTTTGATTTTTCACTAACTAATAGCTATAAAAATGAATGTAATTTGGAAATTAGTAATCTACCTCATACCCCCGCGAGAGGCATCGAGGAGTCTATAGCAGAAGAAACACCAAGCTTGATTTCCCTATGAACATCTGGAGGTGTTTCCACTTGAAACATATGAAAATAAAACAACAAATTATTCAATCACAAAAAACTACAATAGTGATGCATGTCATGACTTATAATGTATGAGATAATGAACAAATTTTTTAGTACTTATTGAACTATATATTTTTTACTATGCTTACTATTTTCCCTATCCATAGCTTGTTCGAAAGCACATATTTTAGGCTTTTATCCATAGTAGCAAGGAAGTGAACCATTTGATAAAATCCTTTGGTAGACATGTACGAAAAATGTGGTAGCATAGAGAAGGCAGTGAATTGTTTGAAAAAATGCCTCAAAGAAATGCAATCTCATGGTGATGGAATGCCATAAAAAACAAATGTGTCATGACATTCCATCACCATAAGATCGCATTTCTTTGAGGCATTTTTTCAAACAGTTCATTGCCTTCTCTATGGTATTATGTTGGGATAGGGTGGATGGTATAGTGTGGCCTTAGTGATCAGATGGAGGGCGATCATGACATAAAGAGGGAGGGGTGGGGATATGAACAAGTGGAATAAGAGGTGGAAGCTTCCATGGATTAGTAAATTGAGGATGAGGATGAGGACCTTGAAAAGGATTTGGAGGGGAATTTTGGCTAAAGGCTTGGTTTTTATTCTTAAGTGAGTTGTTTGAAAAAATGCTTCAAATAAATGTGGTCTCATGGTGATGGAATGGCATTCCATCACCATGATACCACATTTCTTCAAGGAATTTTTTCAAACTACTCACTACCTTGTCTATGCTATTGCTTACTATTATGCTTTGATAGATTTTTTGCAAGCATCCATAGTTTGTTGGAAAGCACCTATTTTAGGCTTTTAGCCATAGCAGCAAGGAAGTGAACTGTTTGATAAAATGATTTGGTAGACATGTATTCAAAATGTGGTAGCATAGAAAAGGTGGTGAGTTGTTTGAAAAAATTCCTCAAATAAATTGGGTCTCATGGTGATGGACATCACCATGAGACCAAATATCTTTGAGGAATTTTTCAAATAACTCATTGCCTTGTCTATGCTATTGCTTACTATTATTCTTTCATAGATTTTTTCCAAGCATCCATAGCATAGACAAGGAAATGACCTATTTGAAAAAATGCCTTCATAAAAAGTGGTCTCATGGAATGCCATGACAAGCAAATGCAATTGGTAGATGCTCCTAGTTATTACTTATGCTATGTGAAGTAATCACATCACTGCTTATGTTGACTTTATAAAAAACTATATTGTAAATAAAATTTTGTCATCTATCAACATCTATTTATTAGTTATGCAATGTGAAGTAATGTTTTGAGTTTGAAAGATGTGTAATGCAATGTAATCAATGATATGAATATAAACTACAAAAATCTATTAAGTACAATTCATTAGTTACTCTTTATTCTATTACTTGTGTGAAGGTTTGTACTCCACTTGAATTGGGAGGTGTTCCCTTGAAACCTCCCATATTAACCTATTCAACATCCAAAATCGGATATTAGAATACCATTCATATAACAATCCTATTCACATGCAATATTTATAATTTTTTACTAGTTACATACCTTAGTAATAGATGCACTAGAGTAAAAAATAGGTGGAGGGCTAGTGTATCCAATATCAACATTGTGACCCTGAAATTTTATTACAATAATTAAACTAAATTAGTTAATCTTGCATTTCAAAAGGGTGATCCCACAATACTAGTTTACAATTTTTGGCCAAACTGGACACTGAACTAATTTTTTCTAAATAAATCTTCACTTTCAGACACCTATAGCAGTTAAATTGTGAGGAATTTGAAGATGATGCAAACTAGTGATTTGTGACATTTTTCTGTAGATTCTAAATATACTTTTTTCAAAAAAATTGGAATCAAATTGCACTTCTTTTTCCATCTCCTTTGAAAACTAGTTTTTTTTTCAATAAACACCATTTTTAAGGAGTGATGCTCACCATATACAACATAACCTTTTTTCCATGAAGGATAAAATTATTATTTTTTTGAATTTAGATTTGTAACTATGATATCTAGCCCTTTCATTTGGTTTCATAGTTTTTTATTGAATGTTTCTTCCTTAATAAAGTTTCAAAGTCAAACCAATTACAATTCAGACATAGGTGGACCGTATACAATATAACTTTTTTTGTATGTATCAAAATTCAATTTTTTTTATTGGATCAAGGACATCAATACCTAGCCTACACATATTTTTCAGAATTTTATTTTGATAATATGCTATTTTTCCACATGTACAAAATAGAGAGCTTGATTTTCGATGAAAAACCTATGTTTAATCAAACTAGAAAAAAAAATACATAATAAAACAAAAAATATTAAAATTATATTCGATGGATAGCTCCTTCTGAGGATTACCATCATCCAATTAGGCCTATGAATTCTCCTCCATTTTTATCCTCAACTCGAGATTTGAAGGGAAATTTTCTAGATATTTTTGGTGCCAGAGGGGGAGAAGAGGGAAAAAGGGGGGTTTGAATGAACCCAAGTTTGAGTGAACCCACCTTGGAGGTTCGCTCGAACTCCCATTTTCCACAAATTTTCCCTTTATTTTTTATTCCAAGAAATGTGAAAGATGTGGGACCCAACATTTAATAGGGTTCGCTCAAAGGGGGGTTCAAGCGAACCCCCTTTGGGTTCACTCAAACCAAAAGTTTGTTTGAATCCCCAAAAACCAAAATTTTCACCATGGGGGCATTTTTTGAAATTTTCCTTCCTCACTAAAATTGTAAACCAGTTTTGTGGGTTTTCCCAAAACTAAAATTTAATAAATTAAATTCAATGAACATGCTAACATTTACTTGAGTATTGACGCCAAAAGCCTCATTCAAAATGTTATCTATCATCCCCAACTACGCAACTGCAAATGTATTCTGTGAACCAGCCTCTTGACTATCTATGGGGTCATATGTACAAGCCGACCTACAAAATTGACAAGAATGGGGTGGAACCCTACCCCTCGAACTCTCCCCTAGCTGGAATTGTACTATAGGATTGGCACACTAGATGATACTCTAGGTCAAAGAGCTAATATACTGTAGAGTGTCCACCTCAACACTCTCCTTCACAACGGAAGGGATAACAATGTGCTCATAGGCCATCCTAGTGAGTGCTCATCTCCCTTGCCACTGAGGATCCTAATGTGCACCTGGTCTATCCTATGCCAACCCTCCACGTCTTCCTTGAAAGTCCCTCATATCAAAATAGTTGGGGATTTTTTTGAGGATTGATGCAGGAACATCATCCAAAAAATAGTTTGGTTCGATTTTCCTTCCATTTTGATTTAATTTCAATCTCATATTGCATTTCAGAATTGAAGTCAACTTTCAGGATTCAATACAACTACAATTTCTCTTTATTCAATCTTTATAGTAGATATGATTATATATATTTTATAGTCTACATGGATAACATTTGCAAAAATAATGCAAACTTTATTCTTGAAATTCATTCCGTTGGCATACTTCTTGTATTCCAATTCTACACTTATGAAAGGGCAGTGATGAGTCTAGTTTATGAATAAACCTTGATACAATTTATTATCCATTTTTTGTAGTTGTCATAGACTTTGATACTTGGATGTTGACCTTTTTATGATATTTTCTCAAAACCATAGACATTAGACATAAGCTATTTTTATAACCTTTAAATGACATCGACATGCTATATGAACTATCTATGTTAATTTTACATGTGGATTAATGAATGTTACTTTAAGATAGTTACAAATATGAAATTATTGTCTGTACTACTATTGTTATGCATATATAATTAGCA
The DNA here is from genome assembly GCA_007258455.2 of Sequoia sempervirens. Taxonomy (NCBI): domain Eukaryota; kingdom Viridiplantae; phylum Streptophyta; class Pinopsida; order Cupressales; family Cupressaceae; genus Sequoia; species Sequoia sempervirens. Next base: position 137,880,213 of record VDFB02252616.1, read on the forward strand.
ACCTACAAAATTGAGGAAGATTCTTCCAACTGGTCGCTCGCCATCAAAGTCAACAAGGTGATCATTCAAAGGTCAAATGGAGGGAGGACTCTCAACACAGGGGAAATTCCTAGTTCAAATCAAAGGATTGTAGCCGTCTTGTAATTGGTCTTAATTGTTTGTTGAGTGAATATAGGATTTATTGTTGTGCTAGATTTGCTTTAAGGAAAACATGCTTGACCATATTTTATGCATGCATAACCTCCTCTCCACTTTTCATGCTTTCCCTAAAGTGGCATCCTCCTAATTTTTTGGAGTTGACCACCTTGCTAGGTAGTTAGTTAGTAACTTTTCTTCCTATAAATAAGACTCGAATGCTCCTTCTCAAGAGGTTGATTAATCTGATGATGTACTCACATTATTAGTTTTTCAGTAATATAGTTATGCTACTCGCTTGTACTCATGTTTTCCAATGAATAAAATGAAGTTATAATTTCGTGCATCTAAGTTTACATTTGTCTTAAGGGATACTCATCCAAGGGGGCCCACTTGGTGAGCATTCCATCCTTTAGTTTAGATATTATTTTTTGTTCAATAATTAGTTAAAATTTGGCACTATCTGTTCCTGCAACCACTAGAATTCCATTTTGTGTTTGTTCCTACAGCTAAAGCAAACATAGTAATTTCCTGTTTGTTTGCCCAGATTTTCATTTTTTCCATGCACTTCAGCTTAGTACAGTTGTTGGTTGATGTTCAACAATCATGTTATTTCTTTCCATGCAATTTACTTTTAGCATTATATCTTTCTTAGTTGTAGAATGAATGTGGCTAATTTTGCATTCCTAGTGCACATATTGTGTTGACCCATTTCAAGTCTACGTCCCTAAGTTGACAAGTTAAATTCACCTTCATGGTGATTAAGAAAACTATTCATATTAGATGTCCAATATTTGAATCACATCTTTATGGGCTTAGTTGTTAGATCATTGTAGGAGGACAACATTTTTGGCGCCGTTGTTGGGGATGGTGTCAAAATAGGGAGCTCTTTGGAGTCATTGATAGTTTTTCTTGTTGTAGTATTTCTAAAAGTTTGTCCTTAGTATATCCCTCATTTAGGAAGGTAATGATCCACCATTATTTTTCCAATTATTTGTATGAGTTGATTGATAGTGAGTTGATACCGTATGCATAGAGGAAGGAGGAGATATTCTAATGGGAGATTCCTTCCTAATAATCTTGATCCATTCTAGCTAGATGAGCATTTGAATCTCCCAAGAGAAGAAGAAGAAGAAGAGCCACACCCCTTTGCTAATGCATTCCCTCATCTAAATAGTTTTGAAATTTCCTTTGAAGACCAAAATCAAATTGAGAATCCCTTTGCTTTGGAACTACATCAGGAAGGCATGGATGATGCAAATAGAAACATACCTAACCAACCAGATTTTCCTTTCCCCATTGCTCATCAAAATGAAGTTGATAACCTCAAAAATATCCCTACTTTAGTCCTTCCTGAGTTTTATGGACTTGTCATAGAATATCATGATACTTTCTTGTTCGAGTTTGACATACTCTATAGGAGTTATGACTATACCACCAATTCCCATAGGCTCAAGCAATTCCCTACCACCTTGAAAGGGGTTGCATTAAGATTTTTCATAAGCCTAGGCAGAAACACTGTGGAGACTTGGGAGGACATGAAGACAAAGTTCCTTGAGAAGTACAAGGAATATTGCAGGGGTAGTGACATGAGGGGAGATGAAATTTTTAGGATGCAACAAAAGGAAGATGAGATCCTAGAGGATTACATTGCAAGTTTTTTGTTTTTCCTACAGAAATATCCACATCATACACTCAATGAAGAATCACAAAAGTTGCTCTTCTTAAGAGGAATTAATGACAACTGCACTGATGCTTGGACCTGATGGGAGGAGGAGATATCTCCCTTGGGAGGATATCAAGAAGATATGTTAGAAATACTCCAAGGAAGATTCAAAGAAAGGGATAGCTTACCAATCCTCTATGGGTAATTCATATACTAATGGAGTTTCCAGAATGAAGATTACTCACTTACTGGTAGACTTCAAGCAAGGCATTATTGTTAACACTTAAATTTGCACCCTGTTGAATTTGAAATTCAACAATTTAGTGAAGCATGGGAATGATCTTACTCTGAATGAGACCAAACCTCCGGAGAAGGTCGGCTTCCTATGGTACTCACCTAATTACTGTTTCTTTGATGAGAAAAGGGAAGAAGGATGATATAAACTGAAATAATTTATCTCTATGGTGATGCACCTAACTATTAACTTGACTTGTGAATAGCTTACATACACAAACTAATCAAATGATAAAGCTCAATTCACACAACTCAACTTCATATGCTTCTTACATAAGTATTTCATAAGAGAATTTTTTAAAATTTCAAGCTTTTAGAGGGAACGATTACTCTCACAACTAGAAGCACTCACAAATTTTGATACAACTTATGACCTGCAATATGCATATATTTATGTAAAAGGTGCTAACTTTGAGATAGAAATCACAAGGAATTAGAAAAAAAATCACAAGTGACTTCATTAATCAAACACATGAACACAATGGAATAGAAGAACTAAGAAGGTAAATTACTTAACTTTATTTTAATCATGGTATCCACTGTCATATAAGCCAAAATACTGAGTTACAAAAGTCTGCAAAAAATTGTAAAAGGACTACAAGAGTCACTGTCTCCAAAATTGCATAATCAAGAACTGAGTTACAAAATGAGTCCAAAAATGACTAAGTAAACAAGCTCACCAAAATAGGTTCTAGAAGCTTCTTGGGCTGGATGGCTTCCAAAAGCCAAAAATATAGCAACTGTGTCTTCTAAAAAAGAGTTCATAATGGATGAAAAAGTCATGCAAGACTTAATCAAACCATAATTACTTCTAAAAATTCTCAAAAGAGCCTATATTCCTTCAACAAAGTGATGAATCACCCCTAAATTTCCTCCTCATGTTGGCAAACAAAACTCAACTCCCCTAAATTCCCTCCATAATCATAAATGTGAATATATCTTATCTTCCCAAATGGCTTGATCATAATAACACATGCTCCTATTTGTATTCAAGTCAAAGATAAAGCACATCTCTTTATCATACGTTGGAAACCTCCTATGATTTATTCATATTGAGCACATGTTTCTACTTCCTTGCATTTAAAAGTTGATGAATTAAATTAAATGATTTATAATTGATCATTTAATTTAAGCATTCACATTATAAATAAAATGCAAGGATAAAAGACCTTTCATCTTAAATTTGAAATGCCTAAGTCAAAGGCATGAAGGAATAATAAGGCACAGAGTATTAGTTATTATTTGATTCTTAATAAAAGAAATGGAAAAAAATGCCAATCTTCTATCGTGCCTTTGATATAGGGTTTCAACCCTAAAACAAAAGCAAAAATGAAAGAAACTTTATTCGCATTTTTGTAAGAAGCTTCTTGAAGAAGCTAGGGCTTCCGCCAGTGATGAGGGTTTTTTAAAGTTTCTGGAAGATGTCCTGCAACTTTTACACCAAAATCTATAGTTCCAGGGCACCTTGTTTGCACTTCTATCGATTTTCCTCATGAAGCAGACTGGTAAATGTCTTTAGAAGAAATTTCTAACAAAAATCTTTACTTTTTCTTCATAGGCCCTTCATGGCCACATCTTCTATAATTATTCTCACCCATTTTTATATGTTTTATTTCATTTATCTATGTTCCTTTTGCTTGGACGCCATGGAGATTTTGTGAAGCTCTGTTGAAAGACATATGGTGTATTATGTAGTTGCAAATGCATAAAATCTTGATCAAGCTTGCTGAATCTCAAGGTAAATACTTTTGGAACACTTTTGGTTTTCATTTTATGAGGATAAAAGGCTCGAACATGAGCCATTTTTGCATAATATAAATACACTTTCATGCTTATGCCTCCCTCTATCATTTCAATCTTTTTTCTATGGCTGTAACCATATATGTAATGGCGACCTGTAATCTCATTATAAGATTGTGCAAGATCATAATACAAATGAGATTTTATGATATGGGTAGCTAGCTAAAACAAGGGTTATCTTAGTCAAAGACTTCACAGACCTTTTCCATTCCTTCACAAATACTACCCTTTTCATTGACCCATAGTTCACGGGCTTTCATTTATGCAAGCATTCTAGAAACATCTTTGTTTTTTTGTGTCCTCTTTCTGGCTTCCTATGGCTTGGGTGATTTTTTATGGATACCAAGGGTTTGTTCTCTCATAGACCATGACTTCCATTTAACACATGGGAATATTCATTTTTCCTAATTTTTTTACAAATTACCCATTATATTTGGGTAAACTTGAATGTTTGTGCTACTGTCAAGGTGCATACTTTCTTTAAATGATTGTGTTTGTACTCACTGTCACTGCACATGATCTTACTTACTGTAGTTTCTTTAAAAGGATTGTGATGATTAATAGCAACACCATCCATGCACTCCATTATTCCACTTTGCACTCTCTTTCAGTGTCATTGCATCTCCGTGACTATAGTTTGTATGATTGCTGCTATGAAGAAGCTTTAATCAACTTCAATCTTTGCTTGTTGTACTTATTATCAAATCCATGCTTACTACTATGAATGTCATTGGTAAAAGGAAATATTTGTAATGACAAGATGATTATCTTTTAACACTGTTAAGGTGATTGTCTTCAACATTGAAATCACTTCCCTTAAAGCTTGCATACAACTATTCTGGTCCATAACTATATAACCAATTCTTGCAACATGATTTATGCCTATTTAATAAGGACACATTAAGAATATTTCCATGATGCATTGAGACAACATGCTTGGAATATACTTGGTAGACTTAAATTAATCTCTGCATAAAATCCTATATTTTCTCTGTAAAGGATGAATCTTTTGCAGGGAGGCTTGCTCACCATAAGGAATAGTATCATGTAATGGATTTCATGTTTCTCATTGTTTATGGTCGGGCATCAAATCAAAAATTATTTGATATTATCTTCAAGAGTGTACATAAAATGATTGTCATGTATGCATAGAATTTTCATCTTTGTGATGTTTCTACCTTGAAAAGGTTATTGAATTTGTAGGATAAGTAGTTTTAATGCATTATTTCAAATGCCTAGTGCACATTCCAATATGAAATATGATATATTTCACAAAAAAAATTCCAAATACAAGTTGTTCATAGCCTTTAGGCTGCTCTCCATAGCTGATCTATCTATCCTTTGTCATTGTTGCTCATTGTTTCAATGAGAAAATACCTAAAATGTTATGCATAAATTATGAGTTGGGCTCAAACCTCGTGGGAGCGGCATTTCCACCACTCATTTGAATTAAGACATGATTACACCTGTAGCTGCACATAAAGCAAACTAGTTTGTAAATATGTATATTTTGGTGTGTTATTTTGATGGCTTCAATGCTTTCTCTAGGACATCTAGGATATGAATGTTTAATGCAGATTGAGATCGATTTATATGTGCATAGGTAAGTGATCATGTATGGTATGTAACCTTTCATTGCTTAGAGCACTGCTCTAACACATTGCTTTGACCTAATGCAGGAAATAGGATTACAAGAGCTAGGAAGGACAAGTCAACTCAGGCATCAGTTGGACAAGAAGACACAATAGAACCAGTCATTCTCAGGAAATCACTGGTTACCATCCCTACATGGACTTTTTTTCTTCATTTACTTATTCATGTATATAACTATCTTAATTTGCATTGAATAAGCAAAAGTTAAACTCACGGCTTGTGTGAGTCAAATGAATATTTCTACATTCACATTCAATAAAGATTACTTTTTGAAAAGAGATTTTCAAAATATTTCTTATGTTTCATGCATCTATATAAATGCAATGATTTAATTTTTTTGTAATCTTTTAAGTTATTTCATTTGTACATATGAATGCAATATAAGGGAGATATAAAATTTACCATTTTCTTTTAAATATCAATGGCTCTAACTGATTGAGCCATAGGTGAAAATATGGTAACATTTTTGGTGACATTTGTTGGATGTAACATGTAAACCAGTAGCCTAGATTTTTCCATTGGGTATGGAGTCACTTAGTAAACTCAGAGGAAGACCTAAAACAACTTGCACATAGTTGTAACTCACTTGAGACTAGTCAGAATATTAGGAAACTTATTAAAAATAGGGAAAAATGTTGAAATGAAACTACTTATTGTGCTAGAACATCACTTAGGGAGTGAAACTTGCAGCTAAACTATAGTGCAGCAACACTTTATTGAAAGCATAAACCTAACTTAATATGCACAATGGTAAGTCATACCTCAAAACAATGTTTGAGGTGAATCCCATTAACTGGGATTGGCAATATTTCTCCATCCATCTTTGATAACTGGAATGCATTATGCTCCTTGCATTCAGTGATTAGAAACGGTCCAATCCAAAAGTTGTCAAATTTTGAATGTTTACCTAGCCTACTCTTCAGTACATCCCACTTGAGAACAACATCACCCTCTTTAAAAATTTTGGGTGTAGCTTTCTTATCAAAGACCCTCTTTTTTTGGAGTTGATGATACTCCAAAGTCTTCATTGCTTTGTTTCTTGTTTCTTCAAGCTTTATAAGCTCAACATATCTAACGGAAATTGGGTCCTATTCTTCAAACATCTCCAACTAATGTACAATGTCTAGAGTTGGCAGCTCTACAGATAGAGGCAATCTTGCCTCCTTTCCATAAATCAGAACATACAGCGAGTTTCCAATTGATCTCTTAGGATTTATTCTATCTACCCATACAACATATTTCAATTTAGTGTGCCAAACTCTCTGATTCTCCTCCATGGTTCTTTTAATAATCTTGATCATATTTTTATTTGTACTTTCAGCCAAACCATTACCTTGTGGGTAATAATTTGAAGAGGTATTCAAATGGATTCCATGTTTAACAACCCAATCTATAACTATTAATCCCACAAATGCAAGAGCGTTATCAGAAATAATGGAATTAGGAACTTCAAACCTGGTTACTATGTCCTCATAGAAATTTAAAACTAAAGATTCATTAGCTTCTTTCAAAGCTACTGCTTCTATCTACCGTGTAAAATAGTCAGTGGTTGTAAGTACCCACTTGTGACCAACACTTGAGGGTGGATTTATTGGTCCAATAAATTCAATTCCCCATCTCATGAAGGGTTGCTCAACCTGAATTGGTTGGAGAGGCATAGCTGGTAGTTTCTCCTTAATTGCAAATAAAGCACATTTTACACATTTCCTTGACCAAGAATAGGCATCCTTAAATAAGCTAGGCCAGTAATAGTTGGATCTCATAATTTTCTAGGCTATTGTTCTTGGAGCAAAGTGACCTCCTAAAGTTCCATTATGAAACTTGTGAAGCACCTTTTCTGTTTGATTGGCACAAATACACCTTAATAAAACACCATTCAGGTATTTTGTGAAAATAATATTATCAATGAGCATGTATGGAATAGATTGTAACCTGAAGTATCTTCTTTTAGGTCTATCCAGACCTGGTGGACACTCACCAACTTGTAGAAAATGGGTCATATCTTGAACCTAGCTTGCAACTAATGCAAGTGTAGCATTTTGGAGCTCATTATCATTGACTAAAACATTTTTTGTTTCTAATTTTTGTGCATCTTCATGGGTTGAGGCAAGATGCTCACAAAGTCCTCTACCTCTAACAAGTTTTTTTATTTTGATGTCAACATCGAACTCAATAACTCTTGTGATCCACCCTGCTCTTTTTTCACTTAGGTCTTTACTCAGCAAAAATTTGTTCACACTAGGGTGTGCAACCATAACATGTATCTTATTGTTAGAGATCAAAGGCTTACATTTTTTTAGACTCCTAATCATAGCAAGAACATGTTTCTCAAAAAATGTATATTTTTGTTCATAATCAGCTAGACCTTGACTGAAAAAGGCTATTGGCTACTCTAAATTATCATTTTTCTGAACCAGCACAGCAAAAAATTTCTAATGCTACCAAAAGTATATAGAATGAAGTCTTTCATGAAATCTAGATTTATTAGTGTTGGAGTTGATGCTAAAGCTTCTTTGATTGCTTCAAAGTTGTTTTTGGCTTCTCTATTCCAACTGAAAATTGCATTCTTCTTAAGCACGGTATTCAAAGGTTGCAACAAATTTGCAACATCAGGTATGAATCTTCTCAAAAAGTTGGTTCTACCTAAAAAGCTCTATAATCCTTTCTTGTGATTGGGTAATGGTAGTTCAAGTATGGCTTTAACTCTCTTAGGGTCAATATTAATTCCTTCCTTTGACACTATGTGTCCTAACAGTTTACCTTCATGAACAAAAAATATACTCTTTTTCAAATTGAGAGAAATACCATACTCTCTGCATTTTTCAAAAAAATTCTTGGCATGTGACAAGTGTTCATCTGCATTTTTGGAATATACTGTAATGTCATCTAGATAAACAAGCATAAATTTCTGAATTAAACTCTGAAATGTCATATCCATGGCCCTTTGCAAAGTGGCACCAGCATTAGATAAGCCAAAAGGCATTCTCTTGTATGCCATAGTGCCCCACTTTGTTGTAAACAATTTTTTATGTTGGTCCTCTTCCTTGACTAAAATCTAGTTATAACCAAAATAACCATCCAGAAGAGAAAATCTCTCTGAACCAACAATAGCTTGAAGAATTTGTTCCATGGAGGGTAATGGGTAATGAGCTTTTAAAGATGCTCTATTAAGATCTCTAAAATCTACACATAATCTTATCTCCCCATTCTTCTTTTTAACCAGAACAAGGTTAGAAACCCAGGATGTGTGTTTAATTAGAAATAGAATACCCCCTCAACTAACTTAGTCAACTCCTTTATCATTAAAGGTTCAAGCTTTGGGTTTAGAGGTCTTTTCTTTTGCCTAACATGCTTGGAATTAGGTTCTAACTCAATTTTGTGTTGTGCAATATGAGGGTCAAAACCTTTTAAATTATAATATTTCCAAGAAAAAACATCATGAAACTCTTGGCATAAAGCAATAAAAGCTTTTCTATCTTCAACTAAATAGATTTTTCCTAACTTAAGAAGATTATCTTTAAAGATTTTAATTTCTTCGTAATGGTCTTCTTTCACTTGAATGTTGACTTTAATATTCTTAAGCTGGTCATCAGTGTTGAAAATAGACTCGAAGGTAACCAAACCCTTGGGTAATTTGTTTGTCTTTAGCTATATGACTTGATCATCATATTTTTGTTAAGCTTCTCTTGATTCACTACAAAAAAACTGATCTTCTTGGAGAAAGAACAATAAAATTTTCTCACCACTATCAAATACCTACCAGTTGATGTTGTTATCAGGAATTGATGGCCTGACTACAACTTTGACATATTGTTGTATTCTCTCCTTTTTTATCTCATCTAGGATATCAAACTGTGCTCCAATTGTTGCAAGTTTTTCAACATGTTTATTTTGATTTCTTGGGATAGAAATCAGGTTGAAGGCATCAAATTCCTCTATTATATCCCACACTTTATTTTTGTAGGACTTCAATGCATTGTTCTTAGCAACATTCAAGCCTCTAACTTGATTGATGATCATTTCACTATCTCCATAGACCTTTAAGCAATGTATTCCTCCTTTTCTTTCCCACTCAAGACCTTGAATAAGACTCTCATACTCAACAGTGTTATTAGAGCATGCAAAAGAAAAATGGAAGGCTGAAAAGTACTTGTCACCTTGTGGAGAAACAAGCATTGCATGTCCACCAGCTCCATTTTTACTCTTGGAGCAATCAAAAAACATCTCCCAAAGTTCATTTTGTTGTTCCAGCAAATGTTATGCACTTTTCTCAAGATTTGGCATTTCTGTATCAGATTCATGAAGCACATAATTTCCCATACCAACATCTTGAATATGGTCATCAAGACTATCTACCACATTTTTTTTTTCCCATTCATGTAACATCACATCAGGAACACTTTCTACTAGTAGCTCTTGAGCAGCAACAAACTCACTGTCAATAAAAATGACACAATTTGTGTCTGCAATAGTAGGAACAACATTGATAACACTTGGTTTGTATGGCTCAATGTGATCCTTGGCCAACTTTTCAAATTTAATGGTAACCTTGGTTCCATATCTTGTTCTAAACAACATATGTGACCAATCATCCGACACATAACCTCCTATTTTAGTAGTAAAGTTTCTTGAGAGACACAAGGCAAAGAAAGGAGGTAAATCAATAACACATATGTCTTAGGGAACTAAAAAGTTTGGAAAAGTGTGAAGTGTAAGGTTCAAGCCTTTGATAACACCTAAATTATTAACTAAAGTTCCATCTAACTGAACCACTCCTTTCTCTAAAGGATGATATTTCAATCCAAGTTTATCTGCTACTTGCTTAGACATTACAAAATTGCTAGCCCCACTATCCACCATACAATTGTGCACTAATTTGTCACCAATAATTACAAATACATAAAATGGAGATGGTTTAACATCCTTACCCATTTCCTTACTTGGTTGTTGGTTGTCTTGAGGGATATTAATAAACACATCCCTATCTTGACCTACTGATGGTTCTTAAGATAACTTCAAATTAAACAAAATAGACTACAATATATCCTTTTGACCTGGGATAGCCAAAGAATCCCACATAGAGATAAACACGCTCATTTTTTCATGTTCTCAATAATATTAAAAGGTGCAACTGAAGTTACCTTCTGATGGATTTTTACACTAGCATAATCTGCTTGCAAGTGTGACTACTCCCTGGAAGATCCTTGTGGACTCCTCTGCAAAATACAAGGCACTTGTGATGTAGATGGTTTTGTAGCTGTTGTTTTTCCTTTATCAACTACTTGTTGAAGTTCAAAGGCTCTTTTCTTTGCTCTAATATTTTTTGCAACTGGAGAATCATATGAATCAACACCACAAAATTCTTCTCCTTGCCAGTTCAATAGACTAGTGTCACTTGTAAGTTATTCTTGTTGTTGTGAAGTTTTGAGGGTCAAAATAGCACAACAAAATTAAACAAAATATTACTATTCTATTTCTCCTGAAATAGAAATACAACACATGGTAATCTAACTCCCAAGGTCTTGGTAATTGGTTCTCAATTATGTTGATGTCGCTCAATGGTCAATATAACTATAATGTGCAAGGGGCCTTTGCTAGTAATAAGGAAGAGAACTGCATGAAACTAACTAATTTATGTTTTGGGGGGGTTTAAATAAAGATAAAAAGATAGATCAGAGTCTTAAAATAGAAGAAAATGAATGAAAGTTCTTAATGTCCAGACATGCATATTAATAATGAGTGTTTATTCACCTAACCACAACCGCAACAAGATGCAATCCACATAATAAACTATGCTACTGCATACATCCATAATTCTAATTCAATACCATAACCATTCACTAAACTTTACTTCAAAAAAATAGATCATTCACTCATCATTAAACATAGATCAAATAGAAATAACAATAAATTCATTCATATATAACCCAATGAGATAATCTTGAATGCGGTTTCCTCTATTGATTCTCATCAAATAGAAAACATTTAGGAACAAAAAATCACTAGCATACAGATTGATCATGCATCATTAACCTTATCAAAATAGGTCCAAGCTTAACACCATACAAATGTATAAAATTGTAACATGTAACCAAGTTCAACCAAACTTTAAAGTATCTCTGCTAACAACAAAAATTACAATCCTAGAACTAATCTCTATTGCTATTATAAGGTGGCTTATCTTCCTTCAATTAGTCGACCTTTACAAAATAAGACCAAATAGTACATATAGATGCCACATGCACAAGTTCCTCTCAATCATCAATTTAGATCCATCAATTAAGGAGATAGAACTAAACAAAAGAATTTAATGCTAATCTTGAGTTAGAAGGCAGGAGTACAATGTTGCACAAATTCTGACATCCAAAGAAGAAGGTAGAACTAAGAAAATGAACCAGAGTTGAGTCCACATCAAGGCCCTACAAAAGAGGAGAGGAGATGTTGTGTTCAGTGAAGAGAGCCATCTCACTTCTGTGTTGCATGCTCAAGGATTTACTCATCATAATTGGATAAAACTTGTTGAAGAACATTAGAATCAAACCCATCCAACCAATCATCTTCAAATTTAATTCATATTAATTCTACTAAAACCAATCCATGTACTTCCTTTATTTTGATTATTTCCCTTTTAACAGCCTTCACTTCTTCTTTGATCTCCATGAACCTGTCCAATAACAAGTCATCTTCATCATCTCCTTTCCGCATCACCTCTCCAAATATTCCACTCCATTTCTCACTCATCTTATCTAAAGTAAGACCATCCTTATCTGAGGTATCTAGATTGACTAAAATAGCCACAATTGCCTCTAGTTCTTCCATATGTTGATTCAAATATTTAGTAACCTCTTGAATCTCACTTTTATGCTCTTTAATAGATTTGGATATGTACCCTATTATCCTTATAGCCTTCTCATTGAAATTCACATTATCCTCTTCAAGGATGGATTGCTCAAGTAGAGTCGACTGAGGAACCTAGCTAGTATCCTTAAGCCTTTTAGCATATTCCTTATATTCCTCACCTTGCTTATCTAGATCTTTCATGTGTTGGTCTAAATCCCCTGCCAACTGAAGTGTTACCTTATGAATCTTAAAACTACCAACAAGAACATCATCAACCTCTTGATTGATCTTGTCAAACCATCTTTCCATCATTCCCACTTTGCTCCTCATATGCACCAAATCATCTGCTTCCTTCTTTGCTAATAAAATTGGAGATTCAGGAGCAGTAGCTTGTTGATAAATTGGAGTTGAGACATCCTTCAAAAACTTATGTAATTGATCTAGTTGAACCTTCAACTCATCTTTCCTTTGTTTATCTTTGATCATCCTGGACTTAGTAGAGGAAGCCACAATATCAATCAAATTCATTTACTGATTTCTAGTAGGCCTTCCAAAATTTACTGTGCCAATTCATAATCAATCATCTGCATATCATCCTGGTTCTTATCCACCATTGGTATTGCACACTCAACAATGATTTCTTCTATGTCTATAAGCTTGGTGGAGTGAAGAACCCTAGACTTATTTTTAGGCCACTCCTCAATTTCCTTCATCATTTCATCCCAATTTAAATGTTGTGGTCGAACTATTTGCTTTCTCTCCAAGTCAAGATTTAACCAAGTAGGAATTATGGGATTAGTAGCTACTTGTGCTGAAGAAGAAGCAACAATAGTAGAGGATAGAGGTTGCAGTATGGTATTTTCAGGCTGAGAGTCAAAATCTTGCACATTTTGTTTCTCTTTATGTGCCTCTTCTTGTACAAGTTTCTTGGCCTCTTCCTTATCCTTTTGTTCTTGCAATCTTCTAGCCTCCAACTCTTTCTTTAGATGTTCCTCTTCTAATATTTTCTCCTCTAACACCCAGTCTCTTTTCTCTTCAAATTTCTTGACATAATCCCAGGCTTCTTTATACTTCCTCTCATACAGAGCAAGCTCTACAACCTCCTTTTCTCTTTCCAGGTGCTCTAGTTCTTCTTTCTTCCTATGAGCTTCTTCTGCAACCTTGAATTTGGCCTCAAGAGCTTCTTTTTCTCTTCTTTCCTTAGCCTTTTCCTCCTCCAAATCATGGATCTTCTGTTGTAAAGCCAATTTCTCCCTTTCCTCTTTCATTCTAAGCTCCTCCTTTTTTTGTTGTTGTTGAGCCAATTCATTAGCATTAACTTTATCCTTTAGTTCATTTTGTTTCAATGCATCAGATTGTGCCTTAGCATCAATCTCCTATTTCCTAGCTAGTACCTCAGCTTGAGCCTTGACATTTGCTTCTTTTTGCTTAGCCAATGCCTCACCTTGTGCCTTGGCATCAACTTCCCTTTTAGAATCATCAAAAAGTTTCCATTGATCCTCTTCTGTTAACACATGCTTTGTCCCCGCATCATCTGTTATATCAAGAGAAGCTACTACATGAGTCTCTTTGTTAGATGGGGTAGCCTCAAAATCTATTGCAATATCATGTATCTCTACTTCAAGCTCCTTCTCTTTAAACAACTAAGCTTCTTTGTGGAGGATTCTTGTGGGAATTCCCTCACTTGGTTGCTCTGTAATCAGGGGCTGAATTGATGCTTCTTCTACAACAAATGTTGAAACATCAGCTTCTGCAATGGTCTCCCCTTCTTGTACCTTTGAAAGGTCTTGGGCAACAACCTCCTCTTCTGCATTAGAAGGCATAAACTCTAAGGGCTCCTTAGGATCCATCCTTCTCTTTGTCCTCTTGTACGCTTGAGTGGTACCTATAGCTTTCCTCTTTTTGGATGGCTGATCTTCAAGCTAGTTAAATATTAAGCTAAACCAATGCACACTTCTATCCAAGACTGGTCTTGCAACTTGTTTTATATCAATAGACTCTTCAACATTCCAATCCACTGGATCAAGATCATTGGTTCTTGTCTTATTTGTATTATAATGGGGATCCAAAGTTACCCCATCATCAAACAATATCTCTAGAATTTCCTCCTTAATTCCATACTCAACCATGATTGGGATAGGAAATATTTCATAATTTCTCCTCCTACGATCATATTTGTCCTGCAGATCCATCCAGAAGCCCTCTAATAGATTGAAATATTTATCAAAAACACTAGGAAGCAAGGCCTTCATCTTGTGTCTAGGATCATAATGTTTCCTAGAAGTATACAATCCCAACTTCAAATAAATTAATTCATCACAGAAAACCTTGGCGGACACAATGTGTGGATAGCTAAACTCACCCAACTTCATGGGAAACTTGTGACAACCTGTCTTGTGTTTATTGCCAAATTTGAAGTTGATAGCCAGAGCTTGATATATGAACTCCATTAAAACAATTATATTGTTGCAGTACCTAGGGAGCAAGTGTGGGTGACCATCCTAACCTCCCAATGTAAAGTAGGTAAAAGTGGGGTACTGAATAAACCAGTGCCCCCATTCGTTGATAAAAGCCATTGCCTCCCTACTCAATCTATACCTAGTATCTCTTATAAGCCTATTAATGAAAACATAAAGAAATGCATCATTAATCCTTCTATAATGTGACTAAGAGGCTTTCAAGGAAAGCTAATCATAATGTTCCCATACCTTTTTATGTCCTTGGGCTTCTCCCAATATGCCTACTACATTTAGTCCAGGAAAGATGCCCATTCTAGTAGCTACATAGACCACATAAGAGGTCATAAAGAAACTCTTGGTTTCTCTCACTCTGAGCATTCAATTATGTAAGCTCTCTGATACCACCTTAGGCTAGTCAAACTATTTTTTATTATCCAGGATAGCTTGGATGAATGGTAACATCTATTCTTTGAATTGAGAAGCATATCTCTTCCTAAATACCCTAGAGAGCATCATGATTATGTCCCCAATCTCTTTGTTTAAGTTTTCCCTTTTAGGTTGATCAGGAAGCTTAGTGAGAGACTTCTTCTCCACCCTCATCCAATGCTTATTCAGATGATTTATGTTGGATTCCTTCTTATCACTATATAGCTTCAATGCTTCTGCTTCATTTAATTGTCTTGGATCTTGTGGAGGAGGTACATCAAACATGAATCTAATCATTTGTGGTGATAGATTAATGATAACATTTCCCTTCACATCCACACACTGCCTGGTAGCAGAATTGTAGGCCCCAACTGTTGCTAGTATCAAATCCAGGCATTGAACAAACAAAGGAAAAAGTACATGTGCCAACTCAGACTAAGCAATCCTCTATGCCCTTGGTGTAACATCTTCATTGAAGGTTTCATTCACCAGCTCCTCATAGTTGAAAGGGCCTAGATTGGTATCAGTAATATCTACCTAGTCAGAATCAATCTTGCTTACTGTAAGGGTAGCTTCTTTATGTTTACACCTCAGAGTGTAGGGGAGCTTCTCTACCTTATTCTTCTTTGGCTTGGCTCCCTTCCTTGAAGTTTCTGCTGGTTGGCTCCTTTGGGAAGCCTCTCTTGATGGTCTAGACGTCTTTCACTTTTTGCAATAAACTCCTATCTTAGATGAAAAAACACATAGAATTCAATACGTTAGTCAATACCCACCTCCATCTCCTTGAAACAACATTTAAACTTAACCAAACTTTAACCTTTCTCAGAAGCAGAACCATAGAAGCATTAGAGACATGAAACAATTTTGAACACTAGCAAGGTTGAAACTAGAATTAGGACAAAACCAAAACTGGGACCGGAACAAAACCGAAACCAAAAACTAAATGCTAGTTCCAAGTTCAATTTCTGCCCCGACTCCAGTTCTGCTCAAGGACAAGTGCGAAGATAAAAAATTATCAACAAATAGAAGTGGAACCATTTTAGGAATGATTCCCGATACTAAACATCCTCGAGAAAAGTTCGGTCCCAAGTCCGCTTCCACCAGTTTTACCATAAAATAGAACACTTCATTAAAAAGGCATGGTCATATGAATCTAAAGACCTAGGTCACATGATTGACAATAAAATTAGAAATAGAAGGGCTTAACCCCCCCCAAAGCTCAATTGTATGAAGGCTAATTTAAACAATAGGAAAAGACTATTTTGTAAAGGTCATCGAGCAAACCCTAGTTTGCTTGATACGTCAACTTACAAATTTAGGGCATCACAAACCCATACCAGAAAACACAATATCGACATGAAAACAAGATCAAAAGGGGTTCCAAACAGATTTTAGACATTTATAGTATGAAAAACCTTGGTAAAAGGAATCCCTAATTAGAAACTGGGGCATGAAAAAACCCACCTACCATGAAAGCAACAACAAACAAAAAGCGACAAACAAAAAAACAAGAAAACAAAACAAAAAGAAAACACGAAAGAAAAGTGAAGAATTCACAAAAGAAGACTCTACGAACACAAAGACAAAACACCAACATAGAAACAAGAAAAGAAAGGAGAAGAGACCCTACCTTAAAATGCTCACAAGGAAAGCCTGAAAATTTGATAGAAATTTGCTTTGTGACACCTCCGCAATCAAATCACTTCTTTTGTAGTTCACTCGGCTCTGGTTTACTAAAATAGTTTAGATAATAAGGATAATGAGCCAGTTAAACTTAATTATGGATTTAAAAATAATTTGGCGCATGTGAAGGACCCACAATTAATCCATTAAAGATGGTAGGTCGGGCGAAGTGAACAACACAAACAAATAGTGAACTCTTATGGACACCAAAGATAGAGATGTGAACCCAGATCTAGAATCAAACAGGAAAGTTTAACAATTTCCTTATTGAACTGGAAACCCAGTCTTGGTCCCGTGACACAGAATCGACAACAAAAATCAAAGGGGACGGGTTCGGATCCAAAACCAAAACTGGAACTTTTCCAAAAATACAAGTTTGGTTCCAACTCCGTTTCCTCTCCAGACACAAGGAACAAAAACCAAAGCAAAAAAAAAAAAATGGAAGCAGGGTGGGAACAAAATCCAGACCCGACCCAAACACAAATGAAAACAAACACTACAAAGTAAACAAGCAGAGTCAAAATCAGGATGGAAGCAGGAACCAAAACTTTTATAAAGCTCCAAATTCACTTCCAACTCTAGTTTTGCTTCTGCTCAAGCTTAAACAAAACACAAGAAAAGGGACAAACAACTCAAGGGAAGAAAAAACCCAAGAGCACAAAGCATGCTGACAAACAACAAAAAGGAACCAGGAAGGAACGCAGACTCAGAGTCAAAACAGAACCCGAACTAAAAACTTTGGAAAAGTTCAGAGTACAGATTCAGTTCCAGCTCTACTTCTGATAGAGCAAAGAAAGAAAAGACTTAGGAGCAACACAAACAAATCCTAGGACCCAAACAACAACCAAATACAAAAAAACAAGGGGGACCCATTTTTTTCCAAAATAAAATGGGGTGGTTATGCAAGGAAAAACAAATGGCGACTCGGCTGGGGAAAATGGTTTACCCATTTTTTAGATACTAAAGAATTTAGTCACCCAAAAACCTCTAATTTATGAAACATGTTAACTTAAGTATGATCAGAATATTTAAGTAAAGTTGAGTTAGAATCTCAAATGTAAATCAACATAAACTACTTTTGAACCTAAGGGTGTGCATATATGGTGCATATTTCTTCATAAGAACTTTCTCCACACCTAAACAACTATTTCTAAGATCCAAGTTACGTAGGTTGAGTCCTTCAACTGTCATGCAATGAAATCCTAGGCATTTCTCCACTTCTAGTCAGATGTCCATAGCCCCAACGGAGATACCTCTAGTTCTCTCAAAGCATTTCTCTACTACCAGTTAGGCCTCCATAGCCCCGATAGAGATACTTGAATTACCCATCTAGTATTGAGTTTTCCTTTATTTCAGTAGTTTTCTTTTCTCTTTCTTTTACAAGCTTCACTTGTGGAAATTATTTTTTAAAAACTTTTTCAATACTCATACATTACTAGTCTGAGATATGGGTTGAGAACTATAGTGGACCATATGACAGTTTTGAGGAATCATATTTTTCACTTGAATCAGAGATATAATCACCCTGAGATGAATAGGAACTTTATAGTTAGATGTTTTATCTATTTAGTGACAAATTTCAATCATAGTTCATGAGGTTATCTACAGTATACCTTAATCTTAATAGCTTTCAAACCCATGCTAAAATGACCATAAGACACAAGTTTTAGAACAAAATCTCTCAACAGATATGCCTGAAAATTCCTAAATCATTTTCTCTCCTAGTGCCTACAACATACTCTAAATAACAACCCCTACATTTCAACATGGAAAGAAAAGAGGGTCCCCAAAGAAGAAGACAAAAATAAACAAAAAACAACACAAAGAAACAAAAAGAAATAAAGAACAAACAGACAAACAACCAACAAAAACAAAGAACAAATAATTACACATGATACATATATACCAATAATTCAGAAATTAGACCCTTACAAGCCAAAGTAATGCTTGAGAATATGTCCATTGATGGGAAATGGAATAGGTTCTCCCATTAAAGTGGTTAGGCAAAAAGCGTTCTCACCCAAGATCTCAACTATTTCATACGGACCCAAGCAGAGTCTATCAAACTTCTGGTGGTCACCCTTTTTCTCTTTAGCCTTATCCCACAACAACACCAGATATGATATCCTGAATACCTTAATCTTAGCTCTTTTTTCAAACCAACATTTGACAATAGCTTGATGTCTGAAAAACTATTGTAAAGCAGTGTCTCTGTGTTCTTCAATGTTTAAAAGATTATTTAGCCTTACCTCAATCCGATCATCCTTTGTATAAAACTCCTGCATAAACCTGAGGATAGGTATCTGTAGGTGTATGGGGAAGAACGGCTCTTGGCCATAGAATAACTTAAAAGGGGAATTTCCTAGAGCAACCTTAATATGGGTTCGATCTTCCCATAAGGAAAATCTCAACTGGGTATGCCAGTCTCTAGGATTGTTCATTAGTAATTTCTTGATTACCTCCAACAAGTTCTTATTGGTAGAATCTGCTACACCATTTCCCTATGGGTAATAATTGGATGAATATTTCAAAATGATTTTATGCTCATAAGCCCATTGTATAAATTCAGCAGATGAAAAGCGGGGCCATTATCACATACTATGGAAAAGGGTACTCCAAACCTGGTAATAATGTTGTCATTAGGAAATCTGATAACCACCTCTGTGGTGTTGATTTTGCATGGCTGAGCCTCAATCCAGTGCATGTAGTAGTTCGTAGTTTTTAGAATGAACTTATGTTCTACAGAAGAGTTAGGATTAATTACCCCTACAAAATCGAGTGCCCATTGGGCGAATGGTCTTACCTCATAGACTGGTTGCAAGGGATTTACATGATTATGCTCCTTGGGTGAAAAGGTCTGGCAAGTGTGACATGTTCTAACATGTTGATGTGCATCTCTAAGCATGTAGGGCCAATAATAACCTAACCTAAGAATTTGATGAGCCAATGAATCTGTTGATCCATGCCATGTGCCATGTCTACTGTGAAATTCAGCAATAGCATGCTTGGCTTCTTGTTGATCTAAACATCACAAGTAAACTCCCTCATAATTTCTTTTGTATAGAGATCCTCCTTTGAGCATATAATGTGAACTCTTCATCCTTTGTGCCCTCCTTTGGGTAGCATTCATCCCCTTTGGGCATTTGTTGTTGAGAAGGAAGAAGATCAAATCTGTATACCACAGATCCTTAGTGAATGACTGCATTGTATACTATTCGCAAGTGATATTCTTGTCAACATCTACCATAGCCTTTGAAAAATCCTGTCCTCTTCTCTCCCCTAACTCATTCTGCATAAGTAAAGATTTGACAACTGGGTTAGGAACTATGGTAACAACCTAGCTTGTGAGAATGTAATGTCTGAATTTCTTTACTGCTTGGACCAATGCAAAGGCCTGCTTCTCAAGAGGTGGGTACTTGACCTCTGCATTTTTGAATGGGGAGCTCATGAAAGCAATTAGCCTCTCATCTCCCTCTCCTCTTCTTTGAGTTAAAACAACTACACATGAATGGTCAAATGCAAAGGAATAGATATAGAAAGGCTTTAGATAATCTGGGCTAGTTAAGACTAGTGCCTCAGATATTGATTGTTTAATCTGTGAGAAAGTAGATTTAGCCTCATTGCTCCATTCTATTTTTGCATCTTTCTTCATCATCTCATTAAGTGGCTTGAAAAATTTCTACAAACCTTGTTATAAACTTTCTCACAAAATTAATCCTTCCAAAGAAGGATCTCATCTCCTTTTTACTACCTGGCATTGTCAATTTCAAGATGGCTTCAACTCTATCAGGATATATGGATATTCCCCTTTCTAATATCACATGCCCTAAATTTTTCCCTTCATAAACTCCAAAGACACATTTCTTGGGATTTAGGGATAATCCATAGCTTATACATCTCTTAAGGACTTTTGCTAAATCAGCAGCATGGTCCTTTTTATTCTTAGAGAAAATAGCTAAGTCATCTACATAAATAATGATACACTTACCTATCAGATCCTTGAATGCTACATTTATTGTGCGCTAGAATGTAGCTCCAACATTGATAAGTCCAAACGACATTCTGCGATAGGAAAATCTCCCCCACTTAGTTGTGAAGGTAGTCTTCATCCTATCCTCATAGCTGACAAGCACTTGGTTATACCCAGAATAGCCATCTAAGAATGACATCATCTGAGATCTGTTGACAATTTGTAATACCTCATCAAGAGAAGGAAGTGGATAGTTATCCTTCTCTAAGGCTTTATTTAGGTTCCTGAAGTCAACACATAATCTGATCTCTTCGCTTTTCTTGTGTACTAGAACCAAATTGGCAACCCAAGTGGAGTGTCATACTAGGAAGATGATTCTTGTTGATTAAATCTTTTGCACTTCCTTCTGAATTAGTGGCTTGATCAAAGCATTCATCAGGCATTGCTTTTGATGGAAGGACTTTGCTTCTGGATTCAGAGGTATTGTATGGGTGATCACAGAGTGTCAAAAGTCTTTAAATCTTTATAAATCTAGGCAATTGCTGCAATGTCCTCTTTTAACACCTTAATTATTTCATTTTTTATCTCCTCAGGGAAGGTCTTACCTATAAGAAAATTTCTTTCGGGATTTGGATTAACCAAATTAATATATTTGTACTTCTCTCCATCACTTTTTGTTGGCACTCTCTCATGAACCCGAGGATCAGAGTCAAATATTCTTTCTAAATCCACCATCCCCTTAGGGATGTTGTTGCTTTTCAAATTCATTATCCCTTCACTTTCACAACTCTTAGGATCCTAATCCCTCTGATCTCTTTCTGATTCATCTATTATCTATCCTTCAAAGACATCAGAACTTTCCAAGAAGGTGAGTGTGTGTTGGTCATCATCAAAGACCTGAAAATTTTGGACATTATCTAAGAATGCTGGGATTGAGACTAGTTCAGCTGAAAATATTTTCAACTTAGAGTTTTGAATAGGCTCTAGAGTACTGGTAGTGACTTCTAGGGCATCTGCAATATGATTTTTTTCCCTAGGAATCAAAGTTATTCCAAAAGAGTCAAAGTCCTCAATCAGATTCCAAACTCTATTTCTATAAGCAGCCAATATTTTGTTATGGCAAGTATATTAGTTGTGAACTTGTTTGATAATTAATTCAGAATCCCCCATCACCATGAGAAATGTGGCCTTCTTCTGATGGGCGAACATCAGGCCTTGAACAAGTGCTTCATACTCTGCTACATTATTAGTGCATCCAAATTGTAACTTGTAAGAAGCAAAGTAAGTCTTCCCCTTTGGATTGGTTAATTCAATTCCCACTCCACTTCCTGACTTGGACTTAGAGCCATCAAATTTCAAACTCCATAATTGATCTTGAGTTGGGATCTCTTTCTTCTTTGGTTTTATAGTTTTTAGCTTTTCAAAAGTAAGTGGTGGCTCGGACTGGTGTTGGTCATCAAGATTTAAAGGTAATTGGGGGCACGATTCACCAGAAGATTCTCCTAGATTCAAAATTTGTTTAGGAACTAATTCCTGAACCTCTTCTTGGGTGAGATCATGACTTAGTACATTTTTCACCAATGCCTTGGGCATTGGAAGAGTATTTGGGATTGGTGTAACAAGAAAAGGCTAAGACTCTTCAGTCTCTCCTTGTAGTTCAGAGCATAGAATGCAAATTTTCTTGAGTTGGGAAGATGATTCCTTTTGAGCAAGACTGGCTCTCGTAAGGATGGTTGCATTTCTTGTTTCAAATGGAAATTTATTGTTGGAGGTTTGAAATTGACATTCACAAGTTTCTTCAACCTGGGAAACATGGTTCAAGATGTCTACACAGGGTTGAAAAGTTAACTCAGAATGATTTTGGTAGTGGACCCTACACCAATTGGGAAGCAACAAACTCCACATATCAACCTCTTTTCCCAACACCATCCTATCCTATTGCAGCTTTTTTATTAAGAATTGTTGGTTAACTGTAATCATTGGGTTAGTTGGTTCTAGAGGCAATAGATCATCAGAATGAAGCATAGATAAATTCATGATTTCCTCTTGCTTGTAAACTACTATCTTGGTCTCGAAATAGGCTACCTCATTAGGGGAATCATACTCGATGATCATGTGTTTGAGCCTAGGCTCCCTTTCAATTCTGATATGGCTTGCTATCCCTTTCCAGGGCAGCCACATGTGTGAGAAATCCAAGGACAAATATCTCCCAAGACTTTTCATTAGGTCTCTGCTCAAGAGCATACCATAGGTTTCTGGGATATCTGCAACATGGATATCCATATAAGTTTGGATCCTTGGATCAAATCCAATCTGTACATGGATATTTTTAAGCTCTCCTACCACATTAACTTTCATTTTATCTAATTGAATAAATTTTTTGTTAGTCTGGATTGGACTTAGACCTAACTTCTTACAAATTGAAAATGGCATGACGTTTCTTGATGCCCCAGAATCTAATAGACAGTTATGTAGATTCTTTCCAAAAATTCTTAAACTCAAAAGGAAAGGTGGAGTACCAATCTTACCCTTATAGAGTGTTGCATTCATCTCATTAGTGGGAGTCACCTTTTGTTTTCCTTTTGACTTGTCTGCTTCCTCCAAGGCTTTCAACAAGATTTCCTTTTGAGTAGGGCACCATTCATAACATCAAAGAATGACACTGAATTTTTTTGCCTATGCATTTTTGCAATGAAATCAAATTTTGAATTATTCTTTACCTGATACTTAGGAAAGAAAGGTGGACTACCTTTGTTCTGAAAATATGATGGCCCCTTTGGTGGTAGTGGGTTATTATCCGATTCTAATTTGGCAGGACCACGTTATTTTGAGGAGAAGATGTGGTGAATGGCCCCTTATTTTGATTTTTGAGGAAATGGCCTCCCTTGGTTTGGAAAGCCTAGGCATCATACACATCTTCCACCAGTTCTTTCTCTTCCTAACTAGGAAATGAAGACTCCTCCTCAAACAACTCATAAGTCATCTCAGCATTAGTAGATCTGCCAGATTTACTAGAAGCACCTTGTAATGGAGCATCAACTTGGGCTATCTTAACCATCTTCTCCATCTTTGGGCAATTCACCTCAGAATGAGTTCCAGTATCATGTAGCCTACACCAATTAGTCATGAAGTTGAGGTCTACTATGCTAGTAGTGTGTTGCTTCTCATCACCTTCTTGGTAATTATGGGAGACTCCCCCATTATTAGGCCTGGTGTTCCACTATCTATTGTTATTAGACCTTTGATTGTATCCTCTCTTCTGATTTTGATAGTTTTGGTTAGAGGAATGTTGGTTCTAGAAATTCCTATTGGTTTTCTAGTTGGTGTTATAAGTCTGGTTGGAATTTTGGTTGGAGTAACCACCCTTATTAGAATACCTTCACTAATTCTGAAAAACCTTGATTCTGGCTTTGAGGAGGGTTTTGTCTAAGTTGGGCCATATCGTTAGACATCTGAGATAGGGTCCTTTTTAGAGTCTCCATCTCATTAGTCAATTGTAGAGTCTTTTCACTTTCTCCAGTCTTCACTGTAGAGGGTTGATTAATAGGATTTGATCCTCCAGCTTGATTTTGGTAATTATGAGTTTGTTGGGAGGAGTCTTGGGAACCATTGGTGAAGAATGGTAATGGAGGTGAAGATTGGAATTCATACATAGGTCTATATTGGGAGTAGGAAATCCCTAGGACTGTATTGAATAAATGGGGTAGATTGGGCATTTGGTATCCTATCGGAGGAAGAAATCCTCCTAGACTCTCGGATTCAAAACTTATCTTTTGTTGCAACTGGATGGCTAGGTGATATACTTTAGCCAAAGAATCAATTTCGGGTAGCTGATATGTCCTCTTCAAGAACATGCCAATCAAAGGATCCATAGCCCTTAAGTACGCCAAAATGGAAATGTTCTCAGCAACCAGGTAAGGATCCTATCACCTTCGGTACATTCTTTGGAACCTTGTATTGAATAAAGGCAGTGGCTCATGATGCTCTTTTCTTATTATGGAAAATTGGTGGTAGAGAATAGTAGGGTCTACATAGACCTAGAACTAATTACTAAAGGGGTTCTCCAAGACTGTCCAACTTAGAATTGACCCTTGGGGTAGGTTTAGATACCAATTGTATGCCATGTATCCCAACAAGTAGGGGAACAATCTGCACACAACATCATGATGGGCCACCTAAGCATGAGTACATGAATCTTTAAATTCATGTATGTGCTCCTTGGAACTCTTGGATTCTCCATGCATATACTTGGGACAAAACCTCTCAGGGTTCTTGGAGAGATCATATATTCCCCAAGAGATAGTCCCTAGTGGTGAGGGATTATTGACAAAGAATTCCATGGGTCTTGGAGGCGGTACTAGTTGAGCAAGTTGTGGAATAGGTGAGTTTGGCCAGTGAGGTGGTGTAGGTGGGTTTGCTGGAAACCTGGGTGGGGTGAGCGATGGTGATAATGGTGGAATCAAGACTCTACAAGCCTGGCGCCTATACCTGATAGGGATTTGGAGTTCGACCAATGGTTTTGGATTCTAAGCAGATCTACGAAATCTCTCATACCTATCTGGTGAGAATAACCCAATTTGAGCCAGCTTGTTCCTCAAGCCCTCCTTCTAGCAGCAGATTTGTTGAGGGTCAAAACAACACAAAAACATTAAATAGACAAAACATGGTAATCTTACTCCCAAGGTTCTAGTAATTGGTTCTCAATTATGTTGATGTCGCTCAATGGTCAATATAATTGTAATGTGCAAGGGGCCTTTGCTAGTAATAAGAAACAAAACTACATGAAACCCACTAATTTACATTTTGGGGGGTTTAAATAAAGATAAAAAGATATATTAGAGTCTTAAAATAGAAGAACATGAATGAAAGTTCTTAATGTCTAGACATGTATATTAATAATGAGTGTTTATTCGCCTAACCACAACCACAACAAGATGCAATCCATAGAATAAACTATGCTACTACATACATCCATAGTGCTAATTCAATACCATAACCATTCAATAAACTTTACTTCAAAAAAACAGATCATTCACTCATCATTAAACATAGATCAAATAGACATCACACTAACTTCATTCACAAATAACCCAATGAGATAATCTTGAATATGGTTTCCTCTATTGATTCTCATCAAATAGAAAACATTTAGGCACAACAAATCACTGGCATATGGATTGATCATGCATCATTAACCTTATCAAAAGAGGTCCAAGCTTAACAACATACAAATGTATAAAATTGTAACATGTAACCAAGTTCAACCAAACTTTAAAGTATCTCTACTAACCAAAAAATTACAATCCTAGAACTAATCTCTATTGCTATCATTAGGTGGCTTATCTTCCTTCAACTAGCCGAACTTTACAAAATAAGACCAAATAGTACATATAGATGCCACATGCACAAGTTCCTCTCAATCATCAATTTAGATCCATCAATTAAGGAACTAGAACTAAACAAAAGACTGGAATGCTAATCTTGAGTTAGAAGGCTGAAGTATAATGTTGCACAAATTTTGACATCCAAAAAAGAAGGCAGAACTAAGGAAAGGAACTGGAGTTGAGTCCACATCAAGGCCCTATAAAAGAGGAGAAGAGATGTTGTGTTCAGTGAAGAGAGCTAGCTCACTTCTATGTTCCATGCTCAAGGATGTACTCATCGTAATTGGAAAACACTTGTTGAAGATCATTAGAATCAGGCCCATCCAACCAATCATCTTCAAATTTAATTCTTTTTAATTCTACTAAAAACAATCCATGTACTTCCTTTAATTTGATTATTTCCCTTTTAGCAGCCTTCACTTCTTCTCTGATGTCAATGAACCTATCCAATAACAAGTCATCTTCATCATCTCCTTTCTGCATCACCTCTCCAAATCTTCTACTCCATTTCTCCCTCATCTTATCTTAAGGAAGACCATCCTTAACTGAGGTATCTAGAATGACTAAAATAGCCACAATTGCCTCTAGTTCTTCCATATGTTGATTCAAATCTTTAGTAACCTCTTGAATCTCACTATTATGCTCTTTAATAGATTTGGATTTGTACCCTATTATCCTTACAGTCTTCTCAATGAAATTCACATTATCCTCTTCAAGGATGGATTGCTCAAGTAGAGTCGACTAAGGAACCTAGCTAATATCATTAAGCCTTTTATCATATTCCTTATATTCCTCACTTTGCTTATCTAGATCTTTGGTGTGCTAGTCTAGATCCCCTGCCAACTCAAGTGTTTCCTTATGAATCTTAAAACTATCAACAAGCACATCATGAACCTCCTGAGTGAGCTTGTCGAACCATCTTTCCATCATTTCCACTTTGCTCCTCATATGCACCAAATCATCTACTTCCTTTTTTGTTAATAAAATTGGAGATTCAGGAGTAGCATCTTGTTGAGAAATTGGAGTTGAAACATCCTTCAAAAACTTATGCAATTGATCGAACTAACCCTTCAACTCATCTTTCCTTTGTTTATCTTTAATCATCCTAGACTTAGTAGAGGAAGCCACAATATCAATAAAATTCATTTCTTGATTTCTTGTAGGCCTTCCCAAATTTACCGTGCCTAATTGATAATCAATCATCTGCATGTCATCCCAGTTCTTATCCACCATTGGTATTGCACACTCAACAATGATTTCTCCTATGTCTGTAAGCTTGTTGGAGTGAAGAACCTTGGACATCTTTTAGGCCTCTCCTTCTCAATTTCCTTCATCATTTCATCCTAGTTTAAAGGTTGTTGAACTATTTTCTTTCTCTCTAGGTCAAGCTTTAACCAAGTCAGAGTTGTGGGAGTAGTAGCTACTTGTGCTGAAGAAGAAGAAGCAGTAGTAGAGGATAAAGGTTGCAGTATGGTATTTTTAGGCTAAGAGTCAACCTCTTGCACATTTTGTTGCTCTTTTTGTGCCTCTTCTTGTGCAAGCTTCTCGGCCTCTTCCTTATCCTTTTGTTCTTGCAATCTTTTAGCCTCCAACGCTTCCTACAGGAATTCCTCTTCTAATATTTTCTTCTCTAACACCCAGTCTCTTTGCTCTTCTAATTTCTTGACATAATCCCAAGCTTCTTTAGAATTCTTCTCATATAGAGCAAGCTCTGCAGCCTCCTTTTCTATTTCTAGGTTCTCTTGTTCTTCTTTCTTCCTATGAGCTTCTTCTGCAACCTTGAATTTTGCCTCAAGAGATTCTTTTTCTCTTCTCTGCTTGGCCTTTTCATCCTCCAAATCATGGATCTTTTGTTATAAAGAAAATTTCTCCCTTTCCTCTTTCATTCTAAGCTCCTACTCCTTTTGTTGTTGTTGTTGATCCAATTCATAAACCTTAACTTTATCCTCCAGTTCCTTTTGTTTCAATGCATCAAATTGTGCCTTAGCATCAATCTCTTGTTGCCTAGCTAGTGCCTCAACTTGAGCCTTGGCATTTGCTTCTTTCTGCTTAGCCAATGCCTTAGCTTGTTCCTTGGCATCAGCTTCCCTTGTAGCATCCTCAAAAAATTTCCATCGATCCTCTTCTGTTAACAAATGATTTGTCCCTACATCATCTGTTATATCAAGAGAATCTTCTACATGAATATCTTTGTCAGATGGGGTAGCCTTAGAATTTGTTGCAATATGATGTATCTCTACTTGAGGCTCCTTCTCTTTCAACAACTCAACTTCTTTGTGGAGGGTTCTCATGAGAATTCCCTCACTTGGTTTCTCTATAATTAGGGGTTGAGTTAATGCTTCTTCTACAACAAATGTTGAAACATCAGTTTCTACAATGGTCACCCCTTCTTGTACATTTGGCAGGTCTTTGGAAACAACATCCTCTTTTGCATTAGAAGGCATAAACTCTAAGGGCTACTTAGGAGCCATCCTTCTCTTTGTCCTCTTGTACCCTTGAGTGGTAACTGTAGCTTTCCTCTTTTTGGATGGCTGAACTTCAAGCTGGTTAAATCTTAAGCTAAACCAATGCACACTTCTATCCAAGACCGATCTTGCAACTT
The DNA here is from genome assembly GCA_007258455.2 of Sequoia sempervirens. Lineage (NCBI taxonomy): Eukaryota > Viridiplantae > Streptophyta > Pinopsida > Cupressales > Cupressaceae > Sequoia > Sequoia sempervirens. The sequence goes on from VDFB02252616.1 coordinate 137,909,125, forward strand.
GTTTTATATCAATAGAATCTTCAACATTCCAATCCACTGGATCAAGATCCTTGGTGCCTATCTTATCTGTATTATAATGGGAATCCAAAGTTACCCCATCATTAGACAATCTATCTAGAATGTCCTCCTTAATCCCATACTCAACCATGATTGGGATAGGAAATATTTCATAATTTCTCCTCATGCGATCATATTCATCCTACAGATCCATCCAGAATCCCTCTAATAGATTGAAATGTTTATCAAAAACACTAGGAAGCAAGGCCTGCATCTTGTGTTCGAGATCATAATGCTTCCTAGAAGTATACAGTCCCTACTTCAAATAAATTAATTCATCACAAACAGCCTTGGCGGACACAATGTGTGGACAGCTAAACTCACCCAACTTCATGGGAAACTTGTGACAACCTGCCTTGTGTTTATTGCCAAATTTGAAGTTAACAGCCAGAGCTTGATATATGAACTCCATTGAAAACAATTCTATTGTTGCAGTACCTAGGGAGAAATTGGGGATGACCATCAAAACCTCCCAATCTAAAGTAGGTAAAAGTGGGGTACTAAATAAATGAGTGCCCCCATTCATTGATAAAATCCATTTCCTCCCTACTCAATCTATACCTAGTATCTCTTGTATGCCTATTAATGACAAAATAAAGAAATGCATCATTAATCCTTCTATAATGTGACTTAGAGGCTTTCAAGGAAAGGTGATCATAATGTTCCTAGACATTTTTCTATTCCTGGGCTTCTCCCAATATGCCTATTGCATTTAGTCAAGGAAAGATACCTATTCTAGAAGTTGCATAGACCACATCAGAGGTCATAAAGAAAATATTGGTTTCTCTCACTCTAAGCATTTTATTATGTAAGCTCTCTGATACCACCATAGGCTATTCAAACTTTTGTTTTTCATCCAAGATAGCTTGGATGAATGGGAACATCCATTCTTTGAATTGAGAATCATCTCTTCCCAAAAACCCTAGAGAGAATCATGATTATGTCCCCAATCTCTTTGCCAATGTCTACCCTGTTAGGCTGATTAGGAAGCTTAGTGTGAGACTTCTTCTCCACCCTCATCCAATGCTTATTCATATGATTTATGTTGGCTTCCTTTTTATCACTGTATAGCTTCAATGCTTCTGCTTCATTTAACTATCTTGGATCTTGTGGAGGAGGTACATCAAACATGAATATGATCATTTGCGGTGTTAGATCAATGATAACATTTCCCTTCACATCCACACACTGCCTAGTAGCAGGATTGGAGGCCCTATCTTTTGCTAGTATCAACTCCAGGCATTGAACAGACAAAGGAAAAAGTGCAACGTGTGCCAACCCAGACTGAGCAATCCTCTATGCCCTTTGTGTAACATCTTCATTAAAGGTTTCATCCACTAGCTCCTCATAGTTGAAAGGGCCTAAATTGGTATCAGTAATATCCGCTCGGTCAGAATCAATCTTGCTTGTTGTAAGGGTAGCTTTTTTATGTTTACACCTCAAATTGTAGGGGATTTTCTCTACCTTAATCTTTTTTGGCCGAGCTCCCTGCATTGAAGTTTTTGTTGGTTGGCTCCTTTGGGAAGCCTCTCCTAATGCTCCAAACATCTTTCACTTTTTGCAATAAACTCTTGTATTAGATGAACAAACATATATAATTCAATATATCAATCAATAACAACCTCCATCTCCTTTAAACAACATTTAAACTTAACCAAACTTCAACCTTTATCAGAAAAGGAACCACTAAACATCCTCTGGACAAGTTCGTTGCTGAGTCCGCTTCCGCCAGTTTTACCAAAAAATAGAACACTTCATTAAAAAGGCATCGTCATATGAATCTAAAGACCTAGGTCACATGATTGACAAGAAAATTAGAAATATTAGTGCTTAACCCCCCATAGCCCAACTGTATGAAGGCCATTTTAAACCCTAGGAAAAGAATATTTTGTAAAGGTCATCGAGCAAACCCTAGTTTGCTTGATACGTAAAATTATAAATTTAGGGCATCACAAACCCATCCTAGAAAACACATCGACATGGAAACAAGATCAAAAGGGGTTCCAAATAGATTTTAGACATTTAGAGTACAAAAAACCCCGGTAAAAGGAACCCCTAATTAGAAACTAGGGCACAATAAAACCCACCTATTGAAAAAGAGACAAACAAAAAAAAGGAAAACAGAACAAAAAACAAAGAAAAACAAAAACAACACAAAAAAAAGGAAATAAAATCGAAGAATTCATAGAAGAAGACTTTGCGAACATGTGAGAAAACAAAAATGCAGAACATGAAGATGAAACACCAACATAGAAATAGGAAAAGAAAGGAGAAGATACCCTACCTTAAAACACTCACAAGGAAAACCTGAAAATCTTAGAGAAATTTACTCTGTGACACCTCCACAATCAAATCACTTCTCTCGTAGCTCACCCGACTCTAGTTCACTAAAATAGTTTAGATAATAAGGATAATGAGCCAATTAAACTTAATTTTGGCTTTAAAAATAATTTGGCGCATGTGAAGGACCTGCGATTAATGCATTAAAGATGGTAGGTTGAGCGGAGTGAACAACGCAAATAGACAATTAACTCTCATGGACACCAAAGATAGAGAGGACGTGGACCCGTATCCAGAACCAAACAAAAAAATTTAACAAGTTCCTCATCAAACTCCAAACTCGATCTCGGTCTTGCGACACAAAACCAACAACAAAAGGAAACAGGGGTGGGTTCGGATCCAAAACCAAAACTGGAACTTTTCCAAAGTTCCAAGTTCGGTTCCAACTCCATTTCTGCTCTTGACACAAGGAACAAAAACTAAAGAAAAAAAACAAACAAGGGGAAGTGGGGATGGATAAAAAGTCAGGTTTGGCCCAAATAGAAATGGAAATGAACACCACAAAGAAAACTAGCGGAGTCAGAATCGGGATGGAAATAGGAACCAAAACTTTTATAAATTTCCAAATTCACTTCCAACTTCAGTTCCTCTTTCGCTCAGGCTTAAAAAAAAAACAAGAAAAAGGACAAAAAACTCAAGGGAAGAACAGACCCAAGAGCACAAAGCACACCGACAAACATCAAAAAGGAACTAGGAAGGAACGTGGACCCAGAGTCGGAACAAGACCCGGACTAAAAACATTGGAAAAGTTCAAAGTCCAAATTTGGTTCCGGCTCCACTTCTGACAAAGTAAAGAAAGAAAAGACTTAGGAGAAAAACAAACAACTCGTAAGACCCAAACAACAACCAAAGACAAAACAAAAACAAGGGGGACCCATTTTGTTCCAAAATAAAATGGGGTGGTTATGCAAGGCATAACATGAAGCTCCATCATTAGGTATATTTTGTTGCAAGCTTGAAGCACTTTGTACCATTAGCACCTGGTTTATAACTCCATTAGAGCATGTGGCCTAACTATGTGGTTGATTGCACAGGTAACACCACTTGTAATCTACAGCTAAATTGTTTTGAACAGGGACAATGTCCCTAGTTGTACAAATAGGAGCAGGGTTATATGCTTGAAAAGCCCTTGTAGAAATATTTTGTCTTTGACCCTGGAAATTACCTTAGTAGTGCTACATATTGCCTTGATACTATTGTTGTTGACCTTGAAAAGGTTGATTTGCAGGTTTGTTATATGATTGTTGCCTCTCTAAGTTTACCAATTTGTTCCCAAAAGTTTGTAAAATGTTCTCAATCTTTTGTTGACTCTCTTTAATTTCTTGCAATTTTTGAGATTGAACTGGGACTGTAGATTCTTGTTTACAAACAGCTGGTAATGTTGGAACAACAGGAAATGGTGCAAAAGATATTATCTAAAGTGGCATACTAGGCTTTATTTCTAGAAAAAATAGGCATTGGTGGCTTGGGAGCAATCTTTCCTACTTGAATCAAATAATTTTATGCTCTAATTGTTGTCTCATATGCATCTAGTAGATATACTCGTCCCATTGACTGTGTCATAACAACTACATCATTGTTAAGAACCTTCAAGTAATACAAAAACGCATATTCTGGAGGAGACCTCACTATTGTAGGAATTTTTTCCCAAGTCCTCTATAACCGAAAGTTGAAGTCATTCATTTTCTCTTGAGGAGCTCTCTTTATAGTAGTCAGCTACTCCAATAGGAACAAGTTAGTAGATCTATCCTGAAATTTTTTTTGTAATTTATCTCCTAACTCATCCCAAGTTACAATGGTTCCAACTCCTAGAGTTCTAAACCACTGCAAATCCCTTCCTTTGAATGATGCAACAAGTAGCCTTACAAATACATCTTCTTGAGTAATATGGTGTATACCACATAGTGAAGCGACATCCCTTATGTGCTCAATGGGAGTTGTCTGATCCTCCCTAGTAAAAATTGGCAAGCTTTTTAAAGTTGCAACTGGTATGTCATTGTGTTGTGTCAAATTTAATGGACTGCCTCCATTAAATGGCACAAAGGGTTGATTTATAGCAGTCATTAAAGTGGCTGAGATAGATTAACTTGAGTATGAAAAGCAAAAAATAAAGTAGTAAAACTTGCACCTAAAGAAGCAACAAATGAAATAATCTTTGGGCTTCTTAAGGATAACCTTGTTGTTCTGAAACTTGGTGAGGTAGAACGAGTATTACTCTCTCTTTTTGATGGTCTACCTCTTCTCCTTGGTGGTGAAAAGAAAAATTCTTGCTTAACACCAGGTGGTGTTAACTAAACTCTCTTTGATGGAGGAGTTCTCTTTGTTGTCCTGCCTTGTCTTCTGGGAGGTGACAACTGTAAATACTCAAATTCTTTGGAACTCCTAGTTTGTATTCTTCTCATGTGCTACTACAACACTAATTTTACTGCATTAAGGGATGTGTCCCATCGGACGTGCCAAAATTGTTAACACTTAAATTTGCACCCTGTTGAATTTAAAATTCAACAATTTAGTGGAACATGGGAATGATCTTACTTTGAATGAGACCAAACCTCCAGAGAAGGATAGCTTCCTATGGTACTCACCTAATTATTGTTTCTTTACAGAGAAAAGGGAAGAAGGATGATATAAACTAAAATAATTTATCTCTATGGTGATGCACCTAACTGTTAACCTGACTTGTGAACAACTTACATACACAAACTAATCAAACGATAAAGCTCAATTCACACAACTCAACTTCATATGCTTCTTACATAAGTATTTCATAAGAGGATTTTTTTAAATGTCAAGCTTTTAGAGGGAAAGATTACTCTCACAACTAGAAGCACTCACAAATTTTGATACAATGTATGACCTGCAATATGCATATATTTATGTAAAAGGCGCTAAATTTGAGATAGAAATCACAAGGAATTAGAAAAACATTCACAAGTGACTTCATTAATCAAAAATATGCACACAATGGAACATAAGAACTGAGAAGGTAAATTACTTAACTTTATTGTTTAATCATGGTATCCACTATCATATAAGCCAAAAGAATGAGTTACAAAAGTTTGAAAAATTTGTAAAAGGACTGCAAGAGTCACTATCTCCAAAATTGCATAATCAAGAACTCAGTTACAAAATGAGTCCAAAACTGACTAAGTAAACAAGCTCCACCAAAACAGGCTCTAGAAGCTTCTTGGGTTAGATGGCCTCCAAAAGCCAAAAATATAGCAATTATATCTTCTCAAAAAGAGTTCATAATAGATGTAAAATTCATGCAAGACTTAATCAAACCATAACAACTTCTAAAAATGCTCAGAAAAACCTATATTCCTTCAACAAAGTGATGAATCACCCCTAAATTTCCTCCTCATGTTGGCAAAAAAAACTCAACTCCCCTAAATGCCCTCCATAATCATAAATACGAATATATCTTATCTTCCCACATGGCTTGATCATAATAACACATGCTCCTATTTGTATTCAAGTCAAAGATAAAGCACATCACTTTATCATATGTTGGAAACCTCCTATGATTTATTCATATTGAGCATGTTTTCTACTTCCTTGCATTTAAAAGTTGATGACTTAAATTAAATGATTTATAATTGATCATTTAATTTAAGTATTCACATTATAAATAAAATGCAAGGATAAAAGACCTTTCATCTTACATTTGAAATGCCTAAGTCAAAGGCATGAAAGAATAATAACGCACGGGGCATTAGTTATTATTTGATTCTTAATAAAAGAAATGGAAAAAATGCCAATCTTCTATTGTGCCTTTGATATAGGGTTTCAACCCTAAAATAAAAGAAAAAAAGAAAGAAACTTTATTCGCATTTTTGTAAGAAGCTTATTGAAGAAGCTAGGGCTGCCGCTAGTGATGAGGGTTTTTTGAAGTTTATGGAAGATGTCCCGCAACTTTTACACCAAAATCCATAGTTTTAGGGCACCTTGATTGCACTTCTATCAATTTTCCTCATGAAACAGACTGGTAAATGTCTTTAGAAGAAATTTCTGACAAAAATCTTTACTTTTTCTTCACAGGCCCTTCATGGCCGCATCTTCTATAATTATTCTCACCCATTTTTATATGTTTTGTTTCATTTATGTGCGTTCCTTTTGCTTGGATTCCATGGAGATTTTTGTGAAGCTCTATTGAAAGACATATGGTGTATTATGTAGTTGCAAATGCATAAAAGCTTGATCAAGCTTGCCAAATCTCAAGGTAAATACTTCTGGAACACTTTTGGTTTTCATTTTCTAAGGATAAAAGGCTCGAACATGAGCCATTTTTGCATAATATAAATACACTTTCATGCTTCTTCCTCCCTCTATCATTTCAATCTTGTTTCTATGGCTGCAACCATATATGTAATGGCGACCTGTAATCTCATTATAATATCGTGCAAGATCATAATACGAATGATATTTTATGATATGGGTAGCTGGATGAAACAAGGGTTATCTCAGTCAAATATTTCATAGACCTTTTCCATTCCTTCATTTATACTACCATTTTTATTGACCCATAGGTCGTAAGCTTTCATTTATGCAAGCATTCTGGAAACATCTTTGTTTTTTTGTGTCCTCTTTTTGGCTTTCTGTGGCTTGGGCATTTTTTTATGAATATCAAGGGTTTTTTCTCTCGCACACTGTGACTTCCATTTAACACATGGGCATCTTCATTTTTCCTAACTTTTTTACAAATTACCCATTATATCTGAGTAAACCTGAATGTCTGTGTTACTGTCAAGGTGCATACTTTCTTTAAATGATTGTGTTTGTACTCACTATCACTGCACATGCTCTTACTTACTATAGTTTCTATAAATAGACTGTGGTGATTAATAGCAACACCATCCCTGCACTACATTATTCCACTTTGCACTCTCTTTCAGTGTCATTGCATCTTCGTGACTATAGTTTGAATGATTTTTGCTATGAGGAAGCTTCAATTAGCTTCAATCTTTGCTTGTTGTAGTTATTATCAAATCCATGCCTACTGCTATGAATGTCATTGGTAAAAGGAAATATCTATAATGACAAGATGATTGTCTTTTAACACTATTAAGGTGATTTCTTCAACATTGAAACCACTTCCCTTTAAGCTTGCATACAACTATTCTGGTCCATAACTGTATAACCAATGCTTGCAACATGATTTATGCCTATTTAATAAGGACACATTAAGAATATTTCCATGATGCATTGAGACCACATGCTTGGATTATACTTGGAAGAATGAAATTAATCTCTACATAAAATCATGTCTTTTCTCTGTAAAGGATGAATCTTCTTGTAGGGAGGCTTTCTCACCATAAGGAATAGTATTATGTAATGGATTTCATTGTTCTCACTGTTTATTTTCAGGCATTAGATCATAAATTATTTGGCATTATCTTCAAGACTATACATGAAATGATTGTCATGTATGCATAGCATTTTCATCTCTGTGATGTTTCTACCTTGAAAAGGTTATTGAATTTGTAGGATAAGTAGTTTTAATGCATTATTTCAAATTCCTAGTGCACATTCCAATATGAAATATGATATATTTCATAAAAAAAATTTCTAGATACAAGTTGTTCATAGCCTTTAGGCTGCTCTCCATAGCTAATCTATCTATCCTCTATCATTGTTGCTCACTATTTCAATGAGAAAATACCTAAAAGGTTATGCATAAATTATGAGTTGGGATCAACCCTTGTGGGAGCAACATTTCTACCACTCATTTGAATTAAGACATGATTACACCTATACTGCACATGAAGTAGACAAGTTAGTAAATATGTATATTTTGGTGTGCTATTTCGATGGCTTCAATTTTTTCTCAAGGACATCCAGGATATGAATGTTTGTTTAATGCAGATTGAGATTGATTTATATATGCATAGGTAAGTGATCATGTATGGTATGTAACCTTTAATTTCTTAGAGTATTGCTCTAACACATTGCTTTGACCTAATGCAAGAAATAGGAGGATAGGAGCTAGGAAGAACAAGTCAAATCAGGCATCAATTGGACAAGAAGACACAACAGAACCAGTTATTCTCAGGCAATGACTGGTTACCATCCCTACATGCACATTATTTTCTTCATTTACTTATTCATGTATATATCTATCTTAATTTTCATTGAATAAGAAAAATTTAAACTCACAGCTTGTGTGAGTCAAATGAATATTTCTACATTTACATTCAATAAAGATTACTTTTTCAGAAGATATTTTTAAAATATTTCTTATGTTTCATGCATCTATAAAAAAATGATTTAAGTTTTTTGTAATCTTTTAAGTTATTTCATTTGTACATATGAATGAAATGTAAGGGAGATAGAAAATGTACCATTTTCTTTTAAATATCAATGGATCTACCCAATTGAGCCATAGGTGAAAATATGGTAACAATTATAAACAATCTAGCTACTCAAATAGATACACTTCAGGCCAAGAAGAAACAAGAGGAGATAGAGGAAATGTTGGTAGAATATTGCCCTCACTGTAGACAAAAGAAGATGGACTGCAAATGCAAGATGGTAGCTAATATTGATAGTAAGAAGGTTCCACCTAAGTTCAATCCAATCCAAGTTGAAGAGCATCAATTATACTATGTTGCACAATAGAGGCCATGGGCTTGAAGACAAGGTATGCCACCAGATCCACTCTCTTTTGTTGGGCCATCTTTCAATTCTTATTCATCTGGTAACCAATGGTAGCCCCCATATCCATCCAACTATGAAGGATACCCACCACATCCTTGGAGTAACCCTCCAAAAACCTGGCCTAATCACCAAAACTCTCCATCCCAGTGGCAGCAACCTTAGGGGAATTGGTAGCAGTTTCAAGAAAATTGGCAGCCACCTCCAAGAAATTGGCAGCAAACATCTCAATGGAGGGGAGGACAAAAATGGCCAAACCAGAAAACCAATTACATGCAGCCACCTTCTCAGCCCCAACAACCTGCTATAATGCCCCCTCCTATTAGCTCAAGTTCAAATACACTTAAACCTACTCAGCTACCAGCTTTTCCCACACCTAACCCAAATAATAAACCATAACAGTAGCCAGTATACTTTGTTGATCCAAATCAATTCCCTGCATATGATGTGAGTGTAAGTGAAATCCACTTGCGTTCGAGAACTACTTTATCAGCTCCTTCTACACCCATTATCACTAAGCTTCTTGTAGAAGAAGAGGAGCCTCTGAATACCCCCATTCATCCAAGCGTACCTAAAAATCCTGAACCATCCCTAGTCAAGCAAACTGAACAAGAACCACCATTTCCTTAAAGGTTGGAAATAACTAAACAAAAGGAAGAGGAGGAACCAACCTTTGACATTTTAGAAAAATTGAAGCATATGTGTCCAGATACCTTTATTTCAGGCCATAAAAGATGTTCCTATATATGGAAAAGCAATTAAGGAAGCATGCTTTAAGAAGCTAGGAAGGAAGAAGAAAGAACCCACTACAGTTCATGTGGTGGGACAAATAACTGACATCATGCTTGGGAAAGTGATTGTTCCCAAATATAATGACCCAGGGAGCCCTATGGTGGGAGTTTCCATAAATGGGATCTAAATAAGGAATTTTCTTATTGATTTGGGAGCAACAATAAATGTAATGACCAAGGATATCCTGCAGCAACTAAATGTTGCAAGTTGAGACCTATTCCTACTATCCTATAGCTTGCTGATAGTTCTACTATTAAACCTGATGGGATAGTAGAGGACCTTGTGGTAATTCTAGACTCTTGGGAGTACCCAACAAACTTCATGGTTCTTTCTCCTAAAGCTACACTAGGTGGGTACCCCATTATCCTAGGAAGGCCATGGTTAGCAACAACAAATGCCTATATTGGATGCAGGACAAGAGACATGACCATTTTTTATGGAAAGAGCACTAAAAATCTTGTTCTCTACCCTCCTACTCAGCCATCCCATGACATGGATAATCCTATATGGCCACATGTTGGTGAATAGGTCGAGGAAGTTAATTTTTTAGCACAACTTATGATGTTAGGTAGGAGCTCTTTCATGCAGCTTCAAGAGGAAGATGAAGTATTGTCTAACATAATTTAGAATCATTGTGTAGTAGAGGAAGTATCATCCTCTCATTCTGTTGATCCAGTAAAGACACTTCTTCCCACTCTTCCTATAACAGAACTTCCTACAGCAACAAGTATGTCTCATACATTGTTGCCAAATGAACTCAAAGTACCAAGCATTAGTGAAGCAACTATGGTAGAGATAACTACAGAAGTGTAGGTGTTAGAAGGAAAATATCTAAATATTAACAGCAAACTGAGTGAAGAACAATAGTTATCATTGACAAACTTACTGAGAACCCACCAAAATGCATTTGTGTGGGACTATCATGATATAAATCACTTGGAACCTAATCTTTGCACTCATAGGATTTACATTAGAGATGATTGTACCCCAGTGAGACAGCCACAAAGAAGAATTAACCCTACACTAAGAGAAATTGTAAAAGGGGAACTACAGAAATTGCTAGATGCGGGATTTATTTACCCCATTTTAGATAGCCAGTGGGTGTCTCCATTGGTGATTGTGCTCAAAAAGGGAGGGAAGTGGAGAGTTTTTGATGATTACAGGGAACTCAATGTTTCCAAAAAGAAGGACCATTTTCCTCTACCTTTCATAGACCAAGTTTTAGATTCACTTGTCGGAAAGTAGTACTTCTCTTACCTAGATGGATTCAGTGGGTATAACCAGATCCAAATTGCACCTGAGGACCAAGAGAAGGCCATCTTTACCTATCCATGGGGGACTTATGCCTAGTTAGTCCTTCCATTTTGTTTATGCAATGCACTTACAACTTTACAGAGGTAAGTCATTAGCATATTTTCATATATCTCTCATGATTGCATGGAAATTTATATGGATGATTTTACCACCTATGGTGTTGATTTCAATGAAGCATTGGAGAATCTTAGGAGAGTCTCAAAGAGATGTGAAGAACACAATCTATCTCTAAACAATGAAAAGTGCTTCATGATGATGTAGGAAGGTGTAGTCCTTGGCCACTACATCCCTCACAAAGGAATTCAAGTAGATCCTGCAAAGATTGAGGTGATCACAAATCTGCCTACACCTGCAAAACAAAAAGATGTTAGGAGTTTCTTGGGACATGAAGGATACTATAGGTGTTTCATCAAGGATTTCAAAAAATAGCAACACCATTGTATACTCTTCTCACTAAAGATACTGAGTTTCAGTGGATTGTAAACTATAACAAGACATTTTCTGATTTGAAGGCAACTTTGACTCATGCTCCTGTACTCAAAGTCCCCAATTGGGAGCTTCCTATCCACATCCATACAAATGCATCAAACTATACCATAGGAGCATTCTTGGGGAAAAAAGAAGGAGCTATTGAAAATGTTATTTATTTTGTCAGCAAAAACTTGCAAGGAGTTGAATTCAACTATACAGTGAAAGAAAAAGAAATGTTGGCAATAATCTATGCCCTCAACAAATTTAGGCACTACATAATAGGCTATCCAATCTTTGAGCACACAGATCATGCAACCATTAGGTATCTCATGAATAAACCCCTAATATTAGGTAGGTTAGCCAGATGGTTATTGCTGATGTAGGTGTTTGACATAACCATTATGGATAAGCCAGGGAAGGCCAATGTTGTTGCAGACTTTCTTTCAAGACTGACTACATCAAAGGACAAAAAATTCAGTGATGACTCTTTCCCTAATGAAAATTATCTTTCCATCAGTGTGAAAACAACCTAGTATGCTAAAATAGCTATCTAATCACAAGGAGAGTTCCTCCTCACTTCTCTCCAAAAGAGAGTAGGGTGCTCATTGAAAACTCATTTCTTTTTTCATGGATTGCAGGATGTTTGTTCTGCACTAGACCAAACCATGTCATGAGGAGATGTGTGAGGGAAGATGAGACATGATATTTTGCATGCATGCCACAATGAACCATGTGGAGGAAATTTTATAGCCAGGAGGACAACAATGAGGATTTTGAACACGGGATATTACTAGCCCACACTCCACAAGGATGGAGGGAGATATACAAGAAAGTGAGATAGATTCTAGAGGATGGGAAGGCCAACCAAATCTGATGAGATGCCCCTTTACCCTCAGGTAGTGATCACTCCATTTAACAAGTGGGGATTAGATTTTGTAGGACCCATTGATCCTCCATCCAATGGTAAATCCTATATCTTAGTATGCACTGATTATGTAACCAAATGGGTAGAAGTTAATTTCATGAAGCATGCAAGAGATAATAAGATTGTTGAATTTCTTTATGAGTAAATTTTCACATGGTATGGGGTTCCAAGAGAGATAGTGACTGATCAAGTGGATCAATTCACCTCAACCCTTGTTGCAGCACTAGTCAATGAGTGCAACATAAGGCACATGAAGTCTACTCCTTATCACCCTCAGGCCAATGGACAAGTTGAGGTGACTAACAAGGAAATTGAAACCAATATGACCAAAATAGTGGCTATTCATAGGAAGGATTGGGAAAAAAGGCTACCAGAAGTTGTTTGGGCCTATACGACGACCTGGAAAACAACAACAAGCTTCACTCCTTTTGAGTTTTTGTATGGAAAGACAACCATGATGCTCATTGAATTTGAGGATAAGACTCTTAGGAGTGTAATAGACTTGGGGATGGATATCTTTGAGGCCGAAAGGGATAGAATCATGCAGCTCAATGCTTTAGATGAAATGAGGAAGGTAGCCTTGAATCACACAGAGGTAGTACAAAATTAGAGAATAAAGTGGCATGAAAAATTCATCAGGGACAAGAAATTCCAGCCAGGAGACTGGGCACTTCTCTATGACTCAAGCTATCAGGATAATGCAAGAAGATTTCAAACACAATGGCTAGGACCATATGAGGTTGCTGAAGTTCTCCCCAATGGTGTTGTTCAGCTCACCACCATTGACCCAGTCAGATTTAAGCTATTTTTCAATGGTCATCGCCTTAGGTTGTATCACAAGCCAAATTCGAAGGAGGAATTCCTACAATAATTCACTTAGAATGCAACTCCCAAACTTCCTATAGCCAAAGGAAGCGAACCTAGTGTTCCTCCTTTTGGCTAACTAAGGTACGTAACTTGTCATAATAAAGACTTCCACTTTTTTGGGGGTCCACTTCTTCATTCATTCACCCATTTTACCAATCATCTCCACCTTTCTCTCTCTTCCATTGTGCCACCATAACTTCATTCCACCATCACTTCACTTCATCCTACTCCACTTTCATTAATTTCTCAACTAAATTTTTAAAAGGTGGTTGGTACTTTCTCCATAATCTTTGCAACAGATCTTCCAAGAATTCAGGTACGTGCACATCAATTTGTTATCTCTTAATTATCTTTTAGTACATTCATTTAATTATTGTACATTAATATAGACGTTTTCTATAGCATGTGATTATTCCCTGCCCCTGTCAAGTCATCATTATTCCTGCGCATGTGAGGACACATGCTAAAATTTAGGTTGGGGGGAAGTGTGAATACCATGCCCACATGTCAATCCATGTTGGTTCACGTCGGCAAAGTTTAAATTGAGCCAATTTGAATTTTGAGCGAGATGACGACTTGCATGTGTAAGGTGATATCAACCGCTGCAATTTTTCTTGATCGTAACCTTCATTTATTACTCCTTTACTACCCTTATTGCTCTTGTCATAATCCTAAGTCACCAAAAAAAGGAAAATTCAAATGACATTGGTGTTGCAAATTTAGCAGCATTGTAGGAAGGAGAAGCTTAGCTTTTAGACGAATATTGTAGGAAGAGAAACCTTGCAGAGTGATTATTTATTTGCAAAAAACTGAACAATGGGAGGTGGGTTAATTCGAAATGAACCCACGGTTCATGACGCATTACTACAGGATGCATCTAGTCTAGCCAAGTTCAAAAATTGTGGGTGGTTAGATTATTTCCTGCAGTTGAATGGTTTTAATGAAGATGTTGTGTTGGAATTTTCCCAGACATTGTCTGAAGGAAAAGAAATAGTATAATGGTTAGAAGTAATGGCTACTGAAGAAAGGATTGTAAAAGTTACAAGGTTTCCAGTCGATGGTGAAAATTACCCTGCTTCTAGAGATGTCAGGTCAACTAGGGTTGAATTTATAGAACTTGGTGACCCTCCATTGAGTCTGGACAAGAAAGGAGCCAAGAGAAACTCTCTACCTAAGCCATGGAAGCAAGTATCTATTCATGTTTTGAAGTACATTACTTGTGAAGGACATCAATTGAATCTACATTATGTGCACTTCAAACTGTTGAATCATATGAGGCATAGGAGAAGAATGAATGTGCCAAACATGCTATACCATCTTCTCTCAATCATGGCAATCAAGACCTTAAAAGGTAGGGATAATTTCATTTCCCACCATTGTATAATCAAAATGTTAGTTGAGAATTCTCTGCATGATGTGTCTGATATGACTTGGGAAGAATTCTTAAATGTTGATCAAATTAGACCCAAGCATTTGTGACCTAGGGTTTTGCCTCAACCTCGTAGGGCTAAGAGAAGAGTGATTTTTGTTGAAGCCACTCCTGGAACCTTAACTTCTAGTGCAGGCCCTAGTGAAAACCCTCTTGCAGCAAGAACAAGAGGCCCTATAGCCAAAACAAGGAGAATAGTTAGCACCTATGCAGCTAGAATTGGATGAACAAACAAAATCCTTGTAGCTAGAGCCATATGAAGAGAAAGCATTAGTGCCAAGAAATTTTTTGGTAGGAATACATAGGCCCTCTGATTTTTCAATGCACATGGTAGCTATGAATTTATGGAATGAGATACAAAGGAGGGAAGAAGAATGGAAAGAGGAAAAACACAGGCTGAAGAAGGAAATTCAAAAGAAAGATGAAGAGATTGAAGATGAGAATGCAGAAATTATTGCTTTAAAGGAGAAAGTGGATAATATAGCAGCCCTAGTACCTCAGATATTAGACTACAAGACTCCTCCAAGATTCTATGCTCTATATTTGAAGGAGACACATCTTTCATTTAAACTAGTAAGGATTGTTTCAGGTTTGAATCCTTCCATTGAGACTCCTCTTGAATTTTTCAATGCTTATTGGATTGCTCCTCCTGAAATGAAGAATTTGTTGTGTGAATTCTATTTACATAATTATGTTGTGGCCCAATATCATGATTGGAATCATTTGTTGTATGTTGGGGATGTCCAATTAAGGGCATTTATGTCTTGAATACAAAATGAGATTAGTTGGGGACAACAGTTTAGGGCATATACAAAAATAGAATCCAACACTCCCTTGTCCATCAGGGCTGAATCTAGAAATCCAGGGGACATTTTCAATTATTGGCACAAAATTCTTTATAGACCAAACTATAGCAATAGGATCTAAACTGAGAGAGAAGCAATTTATAGAGAATATGAGGAGGTAGCAAAAACCATAGGAGAATCTGTAAAGGGATATTTGGCACAGAGGTGGAACACTCTAATTGATGAATTAAAACAAGTTGAGCCTCATTCTCTACAGAACTATGTTGCAGCATGTAAGAGAGTTGATTGGTATATACAGATTGGAAGGACATAAGGACAATTTTGGCTCCCACTAAATTTTCTGCCACCTATCCTATTGTGGCTTGTACCAAATTTTAGGTATTACCAGTATGATATAGTTGTAGAAAGATAAAGATGGAGTGATTGGATAGACAACAAGGGTTCTATTGGGATCTTAATTCACAAACTGCAAGAACTGATGTAGGAAAGCTAGTAGTTGCAAATTTCAGAGCATTAACCAAGCAAAAGAACAACCCTTCCTCTACTGGAGGACCAGAAAAGCCTTAGGTTGGAGGGAGTGATGAGTCTAGTTTATGACTCAATTTTGATAGAATTTATTATCCATTTGTTGTAGTTTTCATAGAATTTGATACTTAGATGTTGAACTTATTATGATATTTCCTCAAAACCATAGACATTAGGCATAAGCTATTTTTATAACCTTTAAATGACATTGACATGCTATATGAATTATCTATGTTAATTTTACATGTGGATTAATGAATGTTACTTTAAGATAGTTACATATATGCAATTTTTGTGCATAATAATATTGTTATGTAAATATAATTAGTAGCCTACAAAATCGAGGAATATTTTTCTAGCTAGTCACTCACCATCAAATTCAACAAGGTGATCATTCAAAGGTCAAATGGAGGGAAGAATCTTAGCACCAGGGAAATTCCTAGTTCAAATTGAAGGATTGTAACCACATTGTAACTGGTCTTAATTGTTTATTGAGTGAATATAGGAGTTATTGTTGTGCTAGATCTCTATTAAGGCAAACATTCTTGACCAAATTCTACGCATGCATAACCTCTCCACTTTTCATGCTTTCCTTAAAGTGGCATCCTCCTAATCTGTTCAAGTTGACTTCCTTGCTAGGTAGTTAGTTAGTGGCTTTTCTTCCTATAAATAAGACTCGAATGATCCTTCTCGAGAGGTTGATTAATCTAATGATGTAATAACATTATTATTTTTTCAATAATATAGTTATGTTGCTCGTTTGTACTCGTGTTTTCCAATGAATAAAATGAATTTATAATTTTGTGCATTTGAGTTTACATTTGTTTTAAGGGATACTCATCCAAGGAGGCCCACTTGGTGAGCATTCCATCCTTTAGTTTGGATATTATTTTCTATTCAATAATTAGTTAAAATCTGGCACTATTTGTTTTTGCAGCCACTAGAATTCCATTTTGTGATCGTTCCTGTAGCCAAAGCAGACATAGTAGTTTCCTATTTTTTTGCCAAGATTTTCATTTTTTCCATGCACTTCAGCTTAGTATAGTTGTTGGTTGATGTTAAGCAATTATGTTATTTCTTTCCAAGCAATTTACTTTTAGCATTATGTCCTTCTTAGCTATAGAATGAATGTGGCTACTTTGGGATTCCTAGTGCACATACTGTGCTAACCCATTTCAATTCTACATCCTTGGGTTAACAAGTTAAATGTACCTCCATGGTGATTAAGATAGTTATTCAGATTAGATGACCAATCTTTGAATTACAACTTTATGGGATTAGTTGTTAGATCATTGTAGGAGGCCAACAGGAAGATCAAACATTAGTCCAGGGAGATTAGAGGTCGCAGCCATATTAAGGAAAAGATACGCTAGAAATGAAGAGGCACATGTTAGCAAAAAGGAAAATTTGTTTTAAAAATGCCAAGAAGAGCTTAGTGAGCATGGTGTGCAATGGTTGAAATGAGATTGGTGGTGGCGGTTGGATGCGGTAGGGGAAGGCAATGCAAAGAAAAATTAGTGTAAAGAGACTCCCCTCATACCCACACCAAGGGAGACAAAAGAAGGTTGAAAGATAAAATAATTATGGATGCTAATTGGTTGAGAAAATGAAGATGTGAAGATGGAGGACAGAGTGAGTAGAGGAAACTATATGCAAGTCACAACCTTTTAAAGGTGTAGAAAACGAGTACATGGAGAATATTGTTAATGACCAAAAGAGAAGTGCTTCAGTGAAGGCCTATACAAGGTTTGTATGAGAGCAACATTTGAAAAGTAGAAGTTTTAAGAGTTTATCATTTGTAATAGATAGCAGAGAATGAAGGGGCCCGATAAAAGCTAATTCAAACCAAATTTGAATGAAGATGAGTATAGGTGGTGTTGATGGGAGTTTTAGCAGTCCCTCAACACAGGCAGTGCATAGGCACGCTACCTCTCATGAAAGGTAGAAATTCGCAAGAAAGTTACCAATCACTACCCCAAGGTCTCTCAGGTGTCAGGTCATGACATGCATGGAATTTCTTAGTTGATGTTTGATGTTATTTTGTTCATAATCATAGGGAAGACTTATGGAGTTAAGCTGGAGGAAAGTTGAATCTTGAAAATGAAGTCCCTGAGATGAGAAGTTAATGTGCAATTTGCTATAGGTTAGAACAACAATTTGAAACTCCAATTTTATCTTAAGATTTCACTTTACAATGTGCAATGAACCTTAGAATAGGTTACTTACTAAAAAAAAGGAAAATGGTAGGGAAGAGAAGAGGTTCCTAGATCTGAAACTAGCTATGAACAGTGATCATGGAGGGTTCTACTATGGACAACTTCATTAAAACACAATTTCACTTAACCAGAATAACTCACAGTATCATGAAACTTCTGCAAGCTTCTAAGGACTGAAAATATTCAACCATTCATTCACCATAAACATGCATGAATAAAAGATAGAATTTTGGAGTAGCTTTCAGTTTATGCCTAGACTAACTTTACATAGTTGTCTACCATCAGTAAACATCAAAAAGTATGGACAAGAAAGACATCAACACAACCATTGAACAACATTAACTAATCTATCAAAGTAATCTAGAACATTAAGGACAACAAAGTAAATCTATCTAAATCAGCTAACTATGAGAGATGAACCATGTAGCATGCAAAGAAACTCAAGAGTCCACCAAAAGCCAATAGACTTCTATTAAAATTTCTATAGCATGCCTTTACAACAACACAACTCTCTCTTGAAAATGAGAGGAGACCCCCTATTTATAGTGTTAAAAATCAAAATGAATGGTCAAGATTGGTTTACATTGTGTGGCCAAGATTCACTACAAACTAAGGTTTCACCTACCCCCAAATATATTACAATTTAAAATTAATCTTTTGTCCTTTTCCCTATTTTGTCTTTTTATGGCAGCACTGTAGCACTTTTGTCTTTTGCAAATTTCCTTTGCTACAACTATTCCATGAGGAGCTTTTCATCAATAGCCAGGTTCCCTTCCTACTTCTTTAAAGTGTCATATTCTGTGAGCTTATTGATTAGTGCTTGGAGCTTATCAATCTCCATTATATTAGACTAAAGCACTTGGTAGTTCCACTGCTTGGAACAGCTTGTGAGTGTATCCCAGTCTCTATCATACTTAGGAGTGTGTTGCCTGACCTGTTTAGATTGGGAGAAAGCCTAAGAAACAAAACTCATGAAATACGTGGTGATTTCACCTGACATTCCATCCTCCATCTTCTTATGAAAATAAGGCTTTATCTTTTCTGGATAAATCTCGACGGCGGGCATATAATATCTTGTCATTAACTTCAAGTACTGAATACAATAAGTCCTAATTTCCTTGGCCCAGTCAATGTCTGGCTCCACTTTATGGAGCACTTGCTCCAGTATTTCTTTCCTATGATCAAATTCAAGCTTCCACATATCCACCAACCAATGATCATCCTCTGTCAATCCAAGGTTCTTTTCCCACGTTTTGTGAGGCAGCTTGAGGATGGTCTCAATTTTAGGATAGGTGGACTCATATATCCCTGGGAAGTCAATGCAAAACTTCCTCGCACCCTCAAGGTATTTTTTTACATCCAAGAACTTATTAGCTATCCTAACAACATGACTGATTCCCATGTTTCCAGCATACAGGACCTATCAGAACCAATCCTTTGTAGTCTTAGTCCATTTCTTTCTTTTCTTGATCTTTTTGATATGGTCCTTGGGCAATAATTATGGCAACACCAAGGATGTGATGGGAAGCTCTTCCAATGAGGACCATTTTTTAATATATTCAATCAAATTGGCTACTTGCTCCTTCAGTTATTCTTCTGAGATCTTATCCTGGTTCATTTAATGCACCACCATGGCAACTAACTCCTGGAGGTGATCAATTTTTTTCTCTCTTGAAGCAATTCCTAGGTCAAGGGTGGAAATTTTATATCTCACCCCTCTATGTTCACCACTGGGGTAGCGATTTGCATGGTTCTAGATCCAGAAGCATCCATTGTCGGCTTGGATCTAACTTTAGGCTTCTTTTCTTTCTTTGTGCCTATCTGAGCTCGGGCCAAGATGGCCTCCAGCCTTTCCCTTGGATCCTTTGGGGTAGGGGTCTTCTCTTCCAATTATTTCTCGAGCCACTCAGGCATCTGAGATTCCCCTTTTAGTGATTCATGACCATCTTCTTTTGCTTTGATCTCAATCTCTTTATTGCTTGGAGCCTCTTGTTCTGTCCTTGTATCTTCTTCTTCATCAGAGTCCCGGATGAACACCGTGTGTTTGATGGGAGATTTCATGGGTGTGAGTTTCTTTGGGATGTCCTCTTCTTCAACCTCATGCTTATGTTCCTCAAGATTTTCTTCCTCTCTATGAGACTCTATCTTAGGCTTACCCGCCTCAAACTCTTCTTCAGGTTTATCCTCTTCATCATTCTCCTCTTCCTCATGTTGAGGTGGCACATCTTGCTCTTTCTTTTCTTGTTCTTCTTGTTCTGTCGAGAGAGGCATTTCTTCATCAAGAGGGGATAATAGATAAGGCTTGCTTGATCAAGGATTTTGAGGTACCTTACACATGATGGGAGATGTTTCAACACTGGTTCATAAATAGGAACCTTGGGGCCCCTTTTAGTAACCCATGGAAGTTGGATATGGGGAAATTGATTATTCCAAATGTGTAAATGGATGTGGATCTCCTAAAAAATATCACATCGAAATATGATCTGGTTTCTAGGGCAGTCAAAGGATTTGATGGGGTGGTTATGGTAGAGATAACCATGGAAGATATTGAAAAAGTCTTTGACTTGCATCAATGGAGTCAATACATGCTCAGTTTGAACATGGACACTATTAGAACAAAGTACAACAATACCAAGGTGTTTATTAGAACAAAGATGTTACCTCTACATACTGCAGTGACTGGTACTAGGAAACAAAGGAGGAAGGTTAGGATTGATGATAGAGAGCTCAAACCTTTCCCAATGAGATATTTTGCTAGTTATTTTAGAAAGACTATATATTCTCTATACCAAATTGTTGGTGCCAATCCACCTGACACATTGCAGAAGGAGTATAGCTACTTGGCCACACATCTGCAACACCCACCGTATAGTATTGTTTATGACAATGGAACTTATCTGGATGAACATATCCATAAAGACTTAGTTGAATTGTGAGAATGAAAAAAATGGGCGAAGTTCTGGTGGTACTCATTACTAATGCATATGTTCTTGTATAAAGGAAAAAGAGCCTTTGAGAAGGAGATCACCTTGGAAAGGAAGAAGGATGATGTTGACTTTCTTGTTCAATGTTGGACCTGAATCTTGGATAAAGATGACAAGAGGTATAACTTTGTAATGTTTATAAATTATTTTGCATCAAAGATGAAGAGGGCCTTGGTATATCAACCACCTAGAATCCCCAAAGAAGTCCATGAATTCTTGAGACCTAGGGAGTTGAGGCTAGATTTGAATTTGAGCCATAATTGGGGAGATTTGATTTTTTTATCCTGATAAGAAAATTTTCAAGATATATGGTAGTGGTTTGGGCCTATATGTTTTTCCTACAGATGTTCCTTTGAGAATAGGATTCCTTGAGATCATGAGGAAGTTAGGAGCTTCACAAGAAACACATTTACATGAATTAGCAAGGAAGTGGTCATTCTTCCCAGAGTGGATAGTATTTGCAGATTACATTGTGACAAAAGGGACAGTGAATGAATTAGAACACTTGCTAGCTCCTTACAAACTAATGTCTATGAGCCCAAGGAATCATGATCCTGGAGGCTTCATTGGTAAACTCAAAGCAGATAATAAAATGGGTACCTTTGTACATGCTTTTGACTACCTTGAGGACATTATTAGAAGTGTCATTAACTTTGAGGAACAAGATGAAAGAAAATCCAAATGCCTGACTTATAGAAAGATGGTAGAAGCTAAGAAGAAGAATAATCCCCAATATGATCCTCTGCCACACAGGTTGATTTCAATAAATGTATGCATGTTATGGACAACTTTGAGAAT
Source organism: Sequoia sempervirens (assembly GCA_007258455.2). Lineage (NCBI taxonomy): Eukaryota > Viridiplantae > Streptophyta > Pinopsida > Cupressales > Cupressaceae > Sequoia > Sequoia sempervirens. The sequence continues at coordinate 137,931,303 of VDFB02252616.1, forward strand.
ATTGTTGGTGTTTTGAGAGAACAGCGGGAGGTTCCAGATAAAGGTAAGGGAATGGTGGTGGAAGAGAGTGTTGAAATGACATTAGAAGAAAGACCTCCATATCAACCATCCAAACAGTTGAGAATTTATTCTAGGGGGAAGAAAGTAGCAAGTGAGGAAAGGAGCTCAATAGCCCCTGTCACCTTTAAAGAGCCAAAAGTAGACTTTCCCAAGAGTGCAGTGCCAACTCCTCCTACACAGGCCTCTTTTCCTATAATTGATCTTGATTCACCCCCTAAAATTTTTTCCCCTCCTGAGCAACCACCTCAAAAGAAGCAAAGAACTTAATCAAGAGGAGTGGTTGATTATTCTAACACAGATGAAGATGATATCTATGTCACCCTGGAGGAAGTGCATATTGGAATGCCTCCTAATGAAGGAGCAATTGCTTCAAGTTCAGGATAGAGAATCCTTAGATTAGGGAAGCTCGACATTTGTGGATTGAATACTGCAAATGAATTGAGGGTAGAGGCTAGCAAATAATTTATGGAAGATGATTCCTTCATTGAAACCTCAACATTCCAAGATTTCTGGTGGAAATCCAAGACTATAGACTATGTAGAGAAGGTTGTCATTGAAAGAAGCTTGCAACCTAAATTTTCTTAAAATGTTATTTAGGAAAATGTAAGAAGCATTATGAGAGATGAGTTTAAAAATAGTAATGCCCAAGAAGGCAGAGAGCTTGTAAAGAAGATCGGTGTGTTGTTGTTGTCAGAATGGACTATTTCTGATGATATTGTTTTGGATGCCATAAGAAGGGTTGAAAGACCTCTTGTACATACAAAAGAAGAACTTGAAATGGCACTTCAAGGTTCAACCTTCAGTAAGGAATGGGATGCATTAGCCATATGGTCACTATCTTCAACATCTAGGAAACCAGCCCTGGCAAAGCCGTTAGAACTTAGTGGACAATTTCTTGTAAAAAGAGTTGTTGACACTCCAGCTTTGGAAGCTGCAAACATGGCTGTTAATGTTTCCAGGTTTACCTGGTCAACTATGGAGGGTCTTACCTTGGAAAAAGATAACGTTAGATTTAAATATAGAGAACTCCTAGATGACTATGAAAACAACCAACAGAAAGTGGCTACACTAGAAATTGAACTAGCATTCTATAAACAAAGAGAGGAAGTACAGAGAGAACGGGGTCAATCTGACTCAAGCCACCCACCTTCAGCTTCTCCAATGACATCTATGAAACATTCATTTCATAGCCAGGCTTTAGTGATAGTACCTTATAGTTGGGGAGAATAATCAATTGCAGAGGAAGAGATAAGTAGACCAAGCTCGAGCTCATCTGACAGAGATCGATTGCTTCTGCAAATTGAGACATATAAGAAATTTCTAGAGAAAGCTCAGGACACAATGTATGAGAACATATCAAAAGTTGTCCGCACAACCTTAAATCATCTAAATGAGAAGATTCAGGATAGACTAAATAGCATACATGACAACTATGCTTTGATGGTGTGTGCAATGAGGTTGTCCAAAAGATATAAGGTGTTGGACATACCAACCTTGAATAAATGGGTCCCAAGAGTTGAGAGATTGAAGTTGATATTAGTGGGAGTTGGCCAGCATGAAGATAAGTACCCTCTAGTGCTTCCAGTTTATGAGTTTTTGTGTGAGTTAAGCGAGCAGAAGTTTTATGGATATGCAGCCCCATTGCAGCAAAAGATAATAGAGTTGCTAGCTCAATATAACCAAACTGATTTTTCACCACTACCAAGTATTCAGGTGGCCAATTATGAAGTGAAACCATTGCAGGTGTGGAAGAGGGAACTGGGTGAAGTTATTGATTCTTGAGTAGATAACATTTGCAAAGAGGTTAATATTGATGTCTTTAATAACACTTTGGGGAGGTTAACATTTCTTATCAGCTTTCTGGAGGATTTTGACAGGGAATCCAATGTGGTGGTAACCAAGTACTCCCCTTACAGGAAAGCCATGGATAAAATTATGGATTTTGATTGGTTGTCTGAGGAAGAGTATGAAGAATGGGGAAGGTTGTATGTTGGAAGGTTTGGTTTGTGAAACATATACTAGGTCATGTATTATACAGGTTTGGCCTCAAAGGTTAAAAAGTTAAAACATATGTTTCACAGAGAAGTATCGGTTGTTGATGATTTGGAATGCTAATTGAGATGCTAACTCACTTATGGTCTACATCATTTTGTCATTTTGCTTGATAAATTGGATGCATTCTTTTGACATGTGCTTTTGAAAAGGAAAAGTTTCTCTTTACTATGAATGTAAATATGCTTTGTCTTATGTGTATTCCCTCCATTTTTTATTACAAATATAACTAAATTTAGTAATATACCTTCAAGCGGTCCAATTGAAGTGTGACATGTGTACATTTGGCATGTGGCTTATTTTTCTCCTTTGTTCTATAAAAGGAAATAAAGGGTCATTTGTGCGGATCTTTTGGTTGAAATTTTGGAGCTACATTGAGAGAAATATAGAACACAGAGTAAATATGTTGAGTCTTTATCAATCTAATGCTTTGAGTCTACATAGTAAATTTAGTCAAATGTATGGTTTCTAAGTATATTCGAATGATAATGGATATTTTCTAAGTCTATAGTCTCTCCATTATGGTTTTGTATTAGAATCATTAATGAAAATATTGATCAACGATCATTTGATTAATTGCCATCCTATTATGCTTTGATATGTTATCTAGTTTTGGCTCTTGTTTATGGAATGAGTTAAAATGCTTAGATTAGATCACGGGTTCTTATATGGAGTCAATTGTATTTGATAAGTAGTATTTAGTGCTCATTCATTGATTTGTGAATTACAAGGTGATATCACTAGATCATAATTACTCAGAATTAAACGCACCTTATGTTTGAATTTACGTAGACTCCTAGCCCATAGATAATGGCACTAATCTTTAACCCATTCAACCTTTCTTGTGGTTTCAGTCACCCAACTTGAGAGCAGTCTTTTAAAACATTCATTGACCCACCTGTTGTTTGTTATTGTTTCATATTCTCGGCTTAAGATGCATAATTATCTCTAAGAATTGCCATCTTTGTGAGTGATTTCATCTTATTTACAATTAATGAGAATTTGTTTGCCTTGATTTACAATGTATGTGTAAATTTTTTAAATGAGTTATATATTTGGCATTGTGGGAATACCCTCCTAGTTCTGGTAGAACCCGAAGTGTAGGAGATAAAATAATATACATTTTATCTCGTTTGTTGGCAACTTGTCTGGTAAGTATTTGAGAATTGAGTTGGGAAAACTTATAGGTACTTGCTAAGGCCTACTTGGTTCATTAAAATTAACCAACACACACCACGTCCTCATGATCAATCTGTATATCTTTGATTTTGGTTTCAAATATTTTAATATGTTCTTCTACAGTCCCCTATGGATCGCAAGGATTGAACTTCGTGTAGAAGCTCTCCACATTCTTGGGCATGTCATGGTAAGAATTGAAGTGCAATGGAGAAGGGTTTTGTACCAACCAAGCCATGAGGGGAGGTGGAGGAAGTATTTGTTTTTAGGGAACAGTAACTTGGGGTTGCACTGAAGCGGTGGCAATTAGGACTACGCCTTGGACTTGGAAGGTCGAGGTGGAAGTTGCTCCCCAGCTATGGGAAGGATGAGGCTCGAAGGCAGCTTGGAGTGGCTGAGTGGAGGATGGATGAAAGGTGGAGGAAGGTGAAGGTGGAAGAGAAGTGGAAGAGATGGAGGAAGAGGAAGAGACTACGTCCCCTCCCTTGGTTCAATTATCCCTTGTGGGTGGCTGCAACTCTTAAAATTACCCTATGTTTGGAGTTGACCTTAAAACTCTTTGGAATATTTGGGGGGAAAATGATCCAATTTGATCCATCCTAACTCAACGGGCCTCCTTCTATCACCAATCTTGTGTATGGGTGTTTTAGCACTCCCTCAACACAAGCAGTGCATAGGTGCACTACCTCTCTTGAAAGGTAGAAATTCGCAAGCAAGTTATCAATCACTACCCCAAGGTCTCTTGGGTGTCAGGTCATGATGTGTATGGAATTTCTTAGTTGATGTTTGATGTGATTTTTTTGGTAATCACAAGGTAGAATTATAGAGTTAAGTTGGAGCAAAGGTGAATCTTGAAAATGAAGTCCCTGAGATGACGAGTTAATGTGCAATTTGTTATAGGTTCGAACAACAATATGAAACTCCAATTTTATCTTAAGATTTCACTTTACAATGTGCAATGAACCTTAGCACAGGTTACTAAAAAAAGGCAAAGGGCAGGGAAGAGAAGAGGTTCCTAGATCTGAAACTAGCTATGAATAGTGATTATGGAGGGTTCTACTATGGATAGCTTCCTTAAAACAAAATTTCAATTAACCAGAATAACTCATAGTATCATGAAACCTATGCAAGCTTCTAAGGACTGCAAATATTCAACCATTCATTCCCCATAAACATGCATGAATAAAATATAGAAGTTTGGAGCAGCTTTCAATTTATGCCCAGACTAACTTTACACAGTTGTCTACCATCAGTAAACAACAAAAAGTATGGACAAGAAAGGCATCAACACAGCAGAAATCTACACAACCATTGAATAGCATTAACTAATCTATCAAAGTAATCTAGAACATTAAGAACAATAAAGTAAATCTATCTAAATTAGCTAACTATGGGAGATGAACCATTGAGCATGCAAAGAAACTCAAGATTCCACCAAAAGGCAATAGAATTCTATTAAAATTTTTGCAACATGCCTTTACAACAACTCAAATCTCTCTTGAAAATGAGAGGAGACCCCCTATTTATACTGTTCAAAAATAAAAATTAATGGCCAAGATTGATTTGCATTGTGTGGCCAAGATTCACTACAAACTGGGGTTTCACCTACCCCCAAATATATTACAATTTAAAATTAATATTTTGTCCTTTTTACTATTTTGTCTTCTTATGGCAGTACTGTAGCACTTTTGTCTTTTGTTGATTTCCTTTGTTGCAGCTATTCCATGAGGAGATTTTCATCAATAACTAGGTTCCCTTCCTGCTTCTTTAAAGCGGCATATTCTATGAACTTGTTGATTAGTGCCTGGAGCTTATCAATCTCCATTATATTAGACTAAAGCACTTGGTAGTTCCACTACTTGGACTGGCATGTGAGTGTATCCCAGTCTCTATCATACTTAGCAGTGTTGTCCCCAACCTGTTTAGATTGGGCAAAAGCCTGAGTAGAAAAAATCATGGAGTCTATGGTGAGTTCACCTGACATTCCATCCTCCATCTTCTTATGGAAATAAGGGTTTATCTTTTCTAGATCAATCTCGATAGTGGGCATATCATATCAATCATGATAGCAGGCATATCATATCTTAGGTTTACCCGTCTCAAGCTCTTCTTCAAGTTTTTCCTCTTCTTCATTCTCCTCTTCCTCATGTTGAGGTGGCACATCTTGCTCTTTCTTTTCTTGTTCTCCTTATTCTACCAAGAGAGGCATATCTTCATCAGGCTTAGAGCTTTCTTCATGTTCCCCAGTTGAAAGTTTAGAATCTTCCTCCATTTTTTCACTTGAATCCTTTTCTTCCTCGAAATGTGGCTTTTCTAATTCCTCTTCAACATCCTTCAATTATCAAGTCAAATCCTCCTCAAGGTCTGCATCAAAGGTATCTGCAATTTATTTGATGTCATCCTCTTCTTCATCACCTTCGGAGAATTATGTTTCTTCTCCCTCATGGACCACCCTATCAATCTACAAATGTTGGTGCTTTGGGTGTTCATGGTAGTCATTTTCTTCCTCCTCCAATTCCCTTATTGTTTCCTTTTCTTTCCTCTCTAACTCCTCGGATATCTTCATCATGGCTTTCATCTCTGGTGGTTCAGTCAGAGGAGTTGAGGCAGAAATGTTCGCTAGAACCTATGCCAGGGCAGCTTGGATGGTCGGATTCATCAATACTTTAGAAAGCTCAGTAGGGACATTATGCATATGCTGGGAGAAGGCTTCTGGAAGTGAGATTGTTATCATGGCTAGGGGTAATGATGTAGTTGGAGACATGGAAGCAAAAGAAAGTGGAGAAGTGGTAGTGGAAGAAGAGTCAACAGTCACAACCTATATGGTGGGTGGAGAAGAGGCAAAGTGGACCGAGATGTCCACTGCAAGTGGGGAAGTAGATACCATTTCCTGAGAAGTAGGTGGAGGGGCAGAAGTAGTGGAGGCAGCAGGTGGAGATTTTGGTTGCTTAACCTCCATTTCCTCTCCCTCATGGAGCAGATCTTCTTGAATAGTAGGCATTTCAATGAAACTACGTGATTTCTTATGTTTCTTGGAAGGTTCTCCCTCTGAAGCCTTTCTTGTGTACACCTTAGGATTGGGTTGTTGCATAGCAACCTCCTTTCTCTTCCTTGATTTGGTGGACTAAGGAGATTTTGAAGTCTCTCCTGATGGGGCAGCAGTTGTCCCACTGTCTGCTTTGCTTGTTGGCTCATTCTCAAGCCCCTCATAGGTCAAAGTGATCCCTTGATGTTTCAATTGGGAAACTCGCTCATCAATCCATTCTTTTGTTCAGGCCTCGATGGGCTTGGTTAGAATGTACAAGTCATCAACCTCCTATTCATCCCAGTCAATCAATGGTAGTGGGAGATTGACAACTATGTTATACTGAGGAACTGTGCTTTCATCCTCTTCCACCTGGTCTGATACGGGGAATAGATTGACCCTCTTTACAAAATATGTGGTCATTCACATATAGTGCCTCATTTTCACTTCATTATCATCTTTGCAATTAGCCCAGAAATCCTTGACGCTATGTAGATGAGTGTATTCAGGTCCAAGTGCTTTCTTGAGATAGCCATAGGGGTCCATCTGTGGCCGGGTGGTATGGAGTCTTAAATGGTATTCTGCCAGTTCCTTCTCTGAATTATTGGCACACTGAGAGGGATGAAGCTCGTATAGCCCTTGGTTGAGAGAGAGGGGATAAGGAATCCCTACCCTATGTTTTATGTTCAAAAGGGCGTGTACATGTAGTTTTTGAGATATCTCTAATAGTATTGTCTGGTCATTAGGATACCAGGGCATCTTGTTTGGTCTTTTTGAGAAGCATTCAGTGTGAATGTAGGTGAACTTGGGATACTGGATGAATAAGAAGGCGAACTACTTCAGAAATGAAAGGGAACTGTGGGAGACTCTCCTCTCAAAGTCACCCCCAAGCAGTCTGATGATATGACCTATGAAAGCATCATTGACCCTGCAATAATTCCTCTTGAAGTTTCTGAATTGCAATTGAGGGTATTTATCATAAAATTTCAGTTCCCTACCTAGTTCCTCATCTAGAGCTTTGAAAAAGCCTTTGTATTGCTTCCTCTTATCCAATGAATAAACCAAGTAAGAGGTCATGTAAAATCTAGAGGTTTTCTTGACAGCCATAAATTTCTTGTGGAAGCAATCACTGATTATTCCTGCCCAATAGAACATGGCCTTGCCCCGAAGGATCTCCTCAATGAAGTAAAGCATCCACTCTTGGAAATAGGCCACAGTAGGAAGGTCCATTACTCTGCTCAGCAATGTTACCAGGTCATGATAGTCCTCATAATAGTCACTGTGAAAGAGCTCTTGGGGAACCTTTGTAGCACTGCCCCTCTTCTCTTTCAACCAATGTTGATTTAGAAGCTTTTTTCATTTTAGGGGGTTTTCCTCCCACGTTGCCTTGCAATCATTTATGGTCGGTACTTCCATCTCCCTGAAGGTAGGGATATGGAAAGTCTTTGCTATTGCCTTGGTGGACATGTCAGCAAAAATATTTCGTTCCCTGTCCACTATTGCTCTAGTCTCTAGTTGATATGCCTCCCTTTAGGCCATTACTAGTTCAGAGGCAACAAGAGCAAGAGGGAAGCCTGCTACTTTGGCCAACCCACTACTTTTTATCAATCTTGCATTCTCCATGGTAGGGTTAATTCTAACTCTCTGCTTGAACTTGTCGATGTCTATATGTCCGATGTTTGTGTCTGTGACCTCCTTCTAGGTTGAGGTGACTTTGGATTTTAGGGGTTCCCCTTGGAACTGATACTTCATCTGGTCCTTATCTTCTTTTCCATGGGGTGCCTTAGTTTTCTTTCCTTTGTCCTTCTCTACGGTTTCTCTTGAAGGTCCTACACTTGATTCCATATATCCTACAATCAAAGGTTCAACAAACACATTCAAGCATAAAAATGCATGGAATGTTAGCCAAAACCCTGTATAATAGCATTAGATCAAGTAAATAATCATTCAAAGATCCTAATGTTCCTTTTAGATCATCATTAGTAGCCTATTTGGGGGAGTTATGGCCATGTAGGCCTAGGGGTGCAGACTTCCCTAGGATGACAGCCATTCTAAAGGGAAAACATGGTAGGGAAACCCACAAGGTTCCACTCGGCCTGAGATTTGATCGAATTGCGGGGTACACTAAGGAGGACAAGTCATTTTAGCTCGGGGCTCAAAGTCAATTTTTGGATTGGAGGTTCTTAAGTTCACCTTTTAGTCATGTGGGTCTGAGGTAGGCAGAGGTAGGGAGACACTTGGCCATTAGGAAGTCTATAGTTAAAACGACACCATCAAGACGAAAACCCGTAGGTGACATTCTGCCCTGTGGGCCCCGCAAGTCTAGAGGACGTTGATCAAATTGGTTTAAGTTCAGAGTGGGGTAGCAAGTTAGAGTGGTTGGCATGTGATATTCATTCATGACAACAAAAGTTGGACGATGGTCCGGCAAGGGCAACCCGAAAGACCGAGTCCACAAAAGATAGGTGACGCTCATTACTTGTTGTAAGTCAGGCTTCTTAGGATGGATCAGGCCCCACTTAGCAGGCCGACGGAGATATTTTTCGTTTGCAATGGTGAGATCGATACAGAATCCTGGTAACAGAGACCTATGAGGAATGGTCTGCGGAAGGGTTTAAAACTTAGTTACTTTCATTGAGCTCAGGCGGTCCTAGAGGATTCGAGACCCACAGCATGGGAGGATGGTGCACGAAGGTCATTAAGAGTAGTGGACCACCCACGATGGCCCACTAACAGGAATCTGTGGATTGGATTTTGCAAGGAAGATAGGTATTTCAAAAGCTCCAGAAGTGGGAAGCAATAAGGGACTCAGAATCTGATATGCAGATTGACGGGGCATGAACATTGTTTAAAAGGGTAGAGCTAAGACAGAATCCCACAAATAGAAGTCCACGGGGAGAGACCCGTGATGAGAAAATGTCATGGAAATTTTGACGATGAGTCCAACGGGAAATCGTTAGAGCGGGGTCTGCATGCTAGAGGGATGAAACTGAATAGTCGTTTGGGATAGCTCATACCAATGAGCATTCCATAGGATGAAATTAGTGAATACGGACCCAGCGGAATCAATGGATCCAGGTTGGGCATTTGTGAATTATGATTTTAAGTTATGGCCAAGCCAAAGGGGAGCTTCACGACGGTGGACCTAATGATGGTAAATGTCGTTTGGAGTTTGATGGTTTCAAAGGCACATTGATGGCCAATGTGTGGTTGTGGGCCCTCGATGAGAGAATTACCTGGCCCAAGAAAAACCATGGGAAGTGGGAGTTTTGAAGACCTCCCATTACCAATTTTAAAGGTTTATCGAATTTCTGCTTGATGGGTTATGCTCGCTATGCTTCATTCTAGGTATACTTGTAGTTTCCCTCTAGAGATTTAACAGGTTTTGGAGGAAATGAAGGAAAACTTAAAATGAGTGGTACAACAACCAACTAACCTATGGAATTTGATGAAGCAAGATGAACCAACAACAATCAAAAGCTTGGGATCTTCAAATTGGCTTAGCGGGCGCAGTGACGGTAATTTTGGGGCTCCTTGACTAGCTCTGATTAATTATGACAGGTGAAAATGACCCCTCATTCCAGGCTATTTATAAACTTAAGTACATTTAATGCCCCCATTTAATGTGGGTATGGCAGGCTAGGAGGTTGATGAATAGTCATTTTTCAAAAATGGTCGTGGAAGGGGCGGAGTCTGTGGGGCGGGTGATCGCTTAGACCTGGTCGTTGAAACATGATGGGATGACAATCAGAGTGGCGGGTCTTGGGCTGCAGAAGGATGCGGTCTATCATCCATTTAAAATGGTGAAAACATTAAGGAGATTTGCAAGGGGAAGCCCGCAAGGGTGGACCCACAGGGTCTTAGGGATGCCAGTTTAAAAGGCGAAGGAAAATTGCCAAGGGACCTCCACAAAGGACCCGGGACTTAGAAAATTTGATGGGGTGGAACATGGTCGATTCAAGATGACTCTTTCGGACCCTCAAAATGAAAAGGAACCAAAAGTGACCCACAAGGCGAAGGAAAGAGAGGGTCCCCATTCCAAACGGGGCATGTGTGTTGAAGGCACAACAGGTGGTTGTACGTAGAAGTGGAAAAGAGGTGTTGCATCAAAACAAAAGAAAATTAGTAAATATAAATTTCCAGTGGAAGGTGAAATGAGTCGAGCTGAAGAAAGAGGTCAAATGGTGGAATAATTGATGTGTGGTAATTGGGAGTAGGTGAGTAGTGTGTGGAGTGGAGAAGTTGCAAATTTGAAAGGGAGTTGGCAGAAGAGGGGCAATGAAATTGCTAGAGATTTGAAATTGTAATGAGATTTTGAATTTAGTAAATGTATTGATTTGGTTTAAAATTTTGAATAAAGATATTGATTTATTCTTGATTTTGAATAAAGTGGGTGCAATTGTAAAATGACTAAAATCAACACAATTAATTGTTGTTTTTGGAATTAATTGATCATGGTGTCTTTTGTAATATGATAGTTATGAAATTGGTTTGAGTTTTGATTTTTTCTCTACATCAGATTGGTATCGAAGTGGGAGGTTTTGAGCGTGTGGATAGAGCACCAAGAGAGAGGTGATTCTCACCAGAACCTACGAGTTAAGAGACAAGTATGTTTGTTGCAGGCGTGAAACAAATTCTGTAACTACTATCCTCCAACAGAGATAAAGTTGGGTAGAAGGTGTAGAGTTCCTCCATCAAGAGAAGAGAGAAGGTGGGTAGAGGAAGCATCTTCCAAAATATTTGTTGGGTAGAGGGTAGTTGTGTGGTTGAAGAAAGTGTTGTGTGAAGGTAGATTACAGTAGATGAAAAGGAAACTTTGTGACAATCAAGGTTTGATTGCAGTTGTTCCAAAGAAGATAATGTGCAAAGACTTGAAGACATTTGGCAAAAGATTTCAAACATGGCTCACATGTTGCTACCTTCCATTCAAGTGGAGCTTGAATCTTTTCTTCTCTGGGAGTATGATGTGGGAGCATCATCCAAAAAATAGTTTGGTTTGATTTTCCTTCCATTTTGATTTAATTTCAGTCTAATATTGCATTTTTGAATTAAAATCAACTTTTAGGATTCAATACAACTGCAATTTCTCTTTATTCAATCTTTATAGCAGATATGATTATATATATTTGATAGTCTACATGGATAACATTTGGAAAATAAATGTAAACTTTATTCTTGAAATTATTCCACTAGCATACTTCTTCTATTCAAAGTCCACACTTATAAAAGGGTTGATCAAACGTTAGTCTGAGGAGATTAGAGGTTATAGCCATATTAAGGAAAATATATGCCAGAAATGAAGAGGAACAAGTTAGCAAAAAGGAAAATTTGTTTTAAAAATGCCAAGAAGAGCTTAGTGAGTAGGGTGCACAACGGTTGAAAGAAGATTGGTGGCAGCGATTGGATGAGGTAGGGGAAGGCGATACAAATAAAAATTAATGCAGAGAGACTCCCCTCATACCCATGCCAAGGGAAACAAAAGAAGGTTGAAAGATAAAATAAGTATGGATGCTAATTGGTTGAGAAAATGAAGATGTGAAGATGGAGGAAAGAGTGAGCAGAGGAAACTATATGCAAGTTGCAGCCTTTTAAAGGTGTAGGAAATGAGTGCATGGAGAATATTTTTAATGACCTAAGTAGAAGTGCTTCAGTGAAGGACCACGAAAGGTTTGTATGAGAGAAGCATTTGAAAAGTAGAAGTTTTAAGAGTTTATCATTTGTAATAGATAGCAGAGAATGAAGGCACCAGATAAAAGATAATTTGAACCAAATTTGAATGAATTTGAGTATAGGTGGTTGTACATAGAAGTGGCAAAGAGGTGTTGCATCAAAACAAAATAAAATTGGTAAATAGAAATCGCCAATGGAAGGTGAAATGAGTCGAGCTGAAGAAAGAGGTCAAATGGTGGAATAATTGATGCGTGGTAATTAGGAGTGGGTGAGCAGTGTGTGGAACAAAGGAGTTGCAAATCTGAAAGGGAGTTGGCATAAGAGGGGCAATGAAATTGCTAGAGATTTTAAATTGTAATGAGATTTTGAATTGAGTAAATGTATTGATTTGGTTTTTAAAATTTTGAATAAAGATATGATTTATTCTCGATTTTGAATAAAGTGGATGCAATTGTAAAATGATTAAAATCAACACAAGTAATTATTGATTTTGGAATTAATCGATCATGGTGTCTTTTGTAATCTGATAATTGTGAAATTGGTTTGAGTTTTGAGTTTTTCTCTACATCAAGGATGAACTCGGAGTAGAGTTTCCTCAAGAAATATTGGGGGACCTCATTATTGTTGCATGGTGGATGGTCAAAAACCATCCACCACCTATCCCAAAAATTGTTCCTAATCCCTTGGTGGTTGCACCAATGGATAGGAAACCTCTCGCTATTAAGGTCAAGAGTTTGATTTGTGCATGGATTAGTGAATAGTGAGCACAAACCACATTTTGTAGTTTTTCCATCTTTTACTTTTTTATATGATAATTTATCTGCATAAAAATTCCTACACTCCTGCCTCTTATCCACCCAACCATTTAAGTGCTTGCTAATTGCATCTACATGTGTTAACATGGCCTGAAGTGAATTTTCAAGTGTGATTATTTCCAAGGTTCAACTTACAAGATCGTTCAACCTTTGCGATTAACTACTCAATTTTATTTTTGTTGTTTTCTATTTCCCTCTTTAAATTTTGTTGAGTACCAAGAGGATGTTGAGGAATTGTTGGAGTTTGTTGTTGTAGTTGTTGAGGATTTGTTCATGTGCTTGTTCATGAGGAGGAGAAGGATTTTGAGGAGGATTTTCATTTTGATTATCAACTCCTACAAAGTAAAGAAATGAACATAAAAAAAACCCAAATTTACCTATTTAACTACAAATTCACAAAAAAATAAAAAATGCTTACTTATTCAACCTCCTCGTTGATGTGGTAGCATCTTGGCAAAGAAATTGCAAATATTTGATGAAGAAATTGCAATATCTGATACTTCCAAAATCCAAGTGCACAATGAGAGGGTTTGTTGGCCATGGGCAAGAAAAAATGACAGTGAAAATGAAATGATTTTGTTGTGTTTTTTTGTTATAATAGGATATAATGTGCTCATGTTATAACGTGAGTGTGTTATAGGCTCGATATGACTGAGCCCTTAGGCTTGGTTACACCAAGCCATAACACGAGTGCATTATAACACACTCGCATTATAGCCTTTCAAAAAAAATTAAAATTTTGGCCACTTTTTGGACCCCCAACTTTTTGTACCCACTCACAACTTAAACTTATAATTAATAAGTTATGTCACAAAATTGTAAATGCATCTAGAATTTTCCATGATGCATTCAATATAGGAAATAATTTATATCTTATATATACTTTATATTATTTAGAAAATATAGGAATCAATATTTTTTTATATTGACAATTGAAGTAATATAGAAAATCCTTTTTACTATAAAATCCTATAGATATTTTCCAATGAGTTTTGTTGCATTTTATTGGAAATTATGTAGATGATCTAGCCCTCTATTTAGCTAGCCACTCAATAGAGGAATTGAAGCGTAGAAGTAAAGATAAATAGTCTATTTTATATTAGATTATTGTGTTCATAATCATGTCACATTAAATTTTATCCTACATGATTAATGTGATGTATGTTTTTTACATTATCAAATGTTGTCCTTTCTATTGATATTTTCATCTTCTTAATATTATAGGATTAATGTGTTGTATGTTGTTTACATTATCACTGCCATTTCTATTGATCTATTTATTAGTCATGTTCATTTGTAAGTTTTCTTGTTTAATGTGAATTTTGTAAGTATAAAAGCTTACTATCTATTTCATTTTTTCATCTATCTCAACTTTGAAATTCAATTACAATGAAAAGAATCAAAACATGTGCATTTAATTTCAATTATTTGGATAACACAATTTGTTGTCTCAAAATATTAATCTTTAATTTATAATTTGTATGTTTCATCATTTTTGCATGCTTTCAAAGAATATATGATTCATAACTTGTGTATTTAAATAATTTCCCATTCTTTCATAGAATAGATGATTCATGTAACTTGTGTATTTCAATAATTTCCCATTCTTTCATAGAATAGATTATTCATAACTTGTGTGTTTCAATAATTTAAATGCTTTTATATAATAGGATTAAATTAACATTATTGTTAGGGTTAGGGTTTTAATAAGGTTAGGGTTAAATTAGGGCCAGGGTACAAATATGATTAGGGTTAGGGTTAAATTTCAATTAGTGTTAAGTTTAGGGTCCAATTTATAATAAGATGTAGGGTTCAATTAAGGTTATTATTAGGGTTAGGGTTAGGATTAAATAACTAAAAATATTCTTTAAATAAAATAAAATAATTTAAAAGATTAAAATTTATGTATTATATATAATAAATAAAATGCTTAAAATATTTGTACATTCTATATTAATTTTTCTTTATTTTTTATATACAAAATGAAATTTAAACATTATTAAAAAATAATTATTTAAATAAAACAACTATTATAAAAAAAATTAACATTAATTAAATCTTCAATTATTAATGAATCAAATTTAATATAAAAACAATAATGTTAAAAATGAAATTTAAGGAGGATTAAAAAAAAAACGTAAGGCAGGAAACAAGAGAGTAAAGGGAATAAAAATGGGCGCAGTTACCATTAAATACGGATGGCAGGCAGAATGTGCAGAATTTACGAAGGACAGAGGAGGTTGCACGTAAAATACGGTGGGCGAAAGAAACGAGGAAGGACAGAGGTTGCACGTAAAATACGGTGGGCGAAAGAAACGAGGCCGCCGCATCCATGCCCATGCATCTATGCCCGGTGCAAATTATCCCCTGCATAGACAGTGCCCACACACATAGTGTAGTTGGTTTGAGTTTTTGGGTTTGTTCCTTAAGATCTTGGATTTGACTTTGAGGTTTGGGATTACCCGATGCATTGGCTTGCGTGCAGTTGTGTGCATCCCCAGGGAACTAGTCTCGCCCTAGCTCACCCTTTCCCGACCCCAATTTGGCAATAAAGTAAGACCAAGACAAGGCACGTTGGGTATTGGGTTGGGTCACGAGGATACCCCTGAGTAAGAAAAAATATATATATAGTTTTTATATTGAGTTAAAATTATTTAAGAGATTATATTTTTATATTTAATATTAGTGATCGAGATGTGTGAGTTTTTTGTTCCAATTTTTTGAATTATACTCTGTGATCTATTGTCAAGATAAGCCTTATCATGTCATGTTGTGTTGATCCACACAAATTATTTCATGTATTCACTCTTTTTAATTATCTCATGTAAATTTTTTATATGATAGAGCATGTTATAAATATTGTCCAACATATAATATAGATTTAGCTGGCCATAACACAATAATATTAAAGACTAAGCATGCCATTATCTTCTCTACATTAAGCTATTGGGATTTGAGGATTAGATGTCTTGTACATCTTGCAAGTACTAGGTGTAGACTAATTATTTAATATTTATAATATTATATGATAATTGTTCCACTTGAGTGGAGTTATCAAGATTCTATAGTTGGCACTCTTCATTGCATGCCATTCATGTTATGATGTTTGCAAGAACCATAGGTTTACAAGTTACTTAGTGGATTATGAGGAGCATCATTTATTGGCTAATATTAAGCATGTGTAAGAGATGTACAAGTAGACGATTATTGTCTCCTGGTGGAGTACCTAGGAGTAACATTCTCTCTTGGGAGGATTTACTTTTTGATGGGGGACACGTGGGTTGAATTTTGACCACTTGTACTTGGTTTCAAAAAACAATTTATATTTCTTGGGTCTTCTTGGCCTATATATTGAGGTCTTGGGATAGAGGTTGTGTCTTTAGTTTTTCGCATTGTTCCTCTTGTGTTAAGGGTGTTGACCTTTTGTGGAGCTCTAAGCTCAAGAGTGTATTCTAACTATTCTTATTGCTCATAATATATTAGTTCAATTCTTTAGAATCTAAGTTTTTTTTCAAGGATTTTTCAAGAGTATATTATTGTTGTCTCTCTTATGTTTGTCTCATTCTTGTTCTTCCTTATCCACTATTTATATATTAGAATACTATTTCAATTTGTCTAGATTGTATAACTTGCAATTGTCTCCTCATATGATTAAGTAGGAAAGTTTTACATATTTTATTCTATATGGTATCAAAGTGTGACCAACTTATTATATCCATGTAAGGAGTATGACCTACTTTGTATTAAGCTTTATTTGAGTGGGAGTTTGTTGCATTTGATCTTTCTTTTAGGAAATAGACATAATAAACACATTTGGAACAAAGGTGGAGAATTTCAATGGACCCAAATTTGAGCTTTAGAAACTTGAGATAAAGGATTTACTAGTGGTTAAAAGGATAAAAAAACATCCATCATGAAAGATGGAGATTGATTTTATTTTAAGATATAAAGGCAATGAGCCCCATCCATCCTTTCCTTGTAGTTTTGGGAGAGACCACACCTGAGAAGCTTTGGGATAAGTTCAAGAGTTTACAATAGAAAATTCCATTGTGAAAAAAGATTTTTTTTATAAAAAATATATATATCCTCTAAAAATGGGTGATGGTGATTCAATGACAAAATAATTGAATGTGCTTAAGATAGTGGTAAGACATTTGGTGTTAACAGATACATGAAAATGGATGAGGAATATTAGTGCATAACCCCTCTTGTGTTCTATAATTGATAGTTGGGAAAATATCATGATGGTAATAACTAGCAATATCTAAAAATTAAATCTTGATTAGATGAAGGGTGCATTGCTTTCTAAGGAGATGAGGTGGAAAACATTAAATTATATCAAAGATGCCTTAATAATGAGATGTTTTTCTAAGGAAAAAAAAGGAAGAACAAGAAAAATAACAAGCATGCAAAACCTAAGGTGAGATATAGTCTCCTAGTGTATCCAAAAGATAAAATGAGATAACTATGGAAAAATTAGGTACGTCAAAGTGGGTTGCAAAGACAACAAGGAAAGGGATTCAAATGGTGATGATGTGGTGATGCTTTTGTTGCAAATATTTCCACACATGCACATGAGGGTACATGGGCCTATTCATTTTGGATCCTCTTTTCATATGACTCTAAACAAGGAGTTGCTATCATATTATTAGAGCTTTGACGGTGGACATGCATTCTTAGAAGGTAAATCATCTCTCAAAATCATCAAATGATATATAATCATGCATGCATTTAGAGATAGAAGGTCCAAAACCCTCTTTAATGTTCTACACATTTTAGGTTTGGTGAGGAAACCTTCTTTATTTAAGTTAAATGTTTCTGGTGTGAAACTAATCTTCAAAAAAATGGGGGTAAACCCACAAAACTAGTTTACAATTCCAGTGAGGAAGGAAAATTGCAAAAATGCTCCTATGATTATTATTTTTTGCTTTTTAGGGGTTTGCACGAACTAGGGTGTTCAAATGGACCTAAAAGGGGTTTGAATGGGCCTTGGTTTGAGCAACTATATTAAATGATGGGACTCACTTTTTTACATTTTTTAATGATGAAGACAATGGAAAATTGACTACAAGAGGGGGTTCGCTTGAATCTGGATTCATTCGAACCCCCCCTTCTCCCCCTCTTCTCCCCTTCTGGCACCAAATTTCTATAGATTTTTTCCCTTTGAAGCTTGAGTTGAGGATGAAAATGGAGGAGACTTCACAGACACAACTGGATGATGGTATTCCTTGAAACGAGCTATCCATCAAATATAATTTTAATATGTTTTGGTTTTATT
This sequence comes from Sequoia sempervirens, assembly GCA_007258455.2. Lineage (NCBI taxonomy): Eukaryota > Viridiplantae > Streptophyta > Pinopsida > Cupressales > Cupressaceae > Sequoia > Sequoia sempervirens. Next base: position 137,949,379 of record VDFB02252616.1, read on the forward strand.
ATGTATCTGGTTTTTTAGTTTGATTAAACATAGGTTTTTCACTGAAAACCAAGCTCTTTATTCTGCACATGTGGAAAAATAGTAGATTATCAAAATAAAATTCTAAACATATGTTCAGGCTCTCCTCCAGACACAACTGGATGATGGTATTCCTTGAAACGAGCTATCCATCAAATATAATTTTAATATGTTTTGGTTTTATTATGTATCTGGTTTTTTAGTTTGATTAAACATAGGTTTTTCACCGAAAACCAAGCTCTTTATTCTGCACATGTGGAAAAATAGTAGATTATCAAAATAAAATTCTAAACATATGTTCAGGCTAGGTATTGATGTCCTTGATCCAGTAAAAAAAATTGAATTTTGATACATACAAAAAAAGTTATGTTGTATGTGGTCCACCTATGTCTGAATTGTAATTGGTTTGACTTCGAAACTTGATTAAGGAAAAAATATCCAATAAAACACTATGAAACCAAATGAATTGGTTAGATATCGTAGTTACAAATCTAAATTCAAAAAAAAAAAAAATTATCCTTCATATAAAAAAATTTTTGTCATATGTACAGTAAGCATCACTCCTTAAAAATGGTGTTTACTGATAAAAACTAGTTTTTGAAGGAGATGGAAAAAGAAGTGCAATCTGATTCCAAAATTTTTAAAAAATATATATTTAGAATCTATAGACAAAATTTCACAAATAATTAGTTTGCATCATCTTCAAATTCCTCACGATTTAGCCGCTATAGGTGCCCAAAAGTGAAGATATAGTTAGAAAAAATTAGTTCAATGTCTACTTTGGACAAAAATTGTAAACCAGTATTGTAGGATCACCCATGGATGTAATCTATGGTGTGTGAGCTACGGTCTTAGCCAAGAGAATTCAGCCTAGAATTATATTCCATTTGGATATTTGAATAAAAATGTGAAGGTTCCTAATTTAAGGAACTACAAGCTTACTTCAAGGAAGATCATGTGCTATGGCACAAGTCTATGGGCCATGCTAGTGAGAAATGCTTAAGGTCCTTGAAACAAATTTTTTATGAGTGGATAAAGGGTTGTTCTTGGATTTTAATTTTTATGAGTATTATATATATGGAAAATCAAACCATGTTTATATTTACTTGAGCTCTATTAGATCTAAGTGTTTTATATTTGATTTATAGTGACATTGTTGGTCTTATAGATGTACAATGTGTTATAAAATTCCTATATTATGTTTCTTTCATTAATGATTTATCAAATAAAATATAGATGTTCTCTCTTATGCACAAATTTAATAACTTCTCAAAGTTCAACATGTTTAAGGCTCATGTGAAGAGCCAAAGATAAAAGAAGATTATAATTTTTAGGATAGATAATGGTGGAAAATATTATTCTCTATAATTTGATAAGTTTTTTGGGAAGCATCTTATTACAAGACATTAGAGAAATCCATACACCCCTTAGAAAAGAAGTAGTTACAAAAAGGGAAAGCATGGTCCATTGATTGAGATAGCTAGAAGCATGCTAAGTGCTGCTAGTTTGGAGTAGAAATTATGTGTAGAATTTGTGAACACAACTTATCACCTAATTATTATAACTCCCCTATCTCTATGGATACAAATTAAAGTGTTTTACTTTCTTCCAATAATAAGAAAGAGATATTAATAATAGAAGGGATATTTTTTCACCCTATTTTTGGTGTAAATAGTTGGATGAGAAAATGATAGGCTAAAATTTCTCTTTATACAACAAAGGAAGAGTACATGGTAGCTACTCATGCATGTATAGGCAATTTGGCTTCAAGGATTATGCCTAAAATTTTTACGTTGAGGCCCAACATATATTTGTGATTTATTATGATATTTAAAGTTACATAATCTTGACAAAGAACCCTACCTTTCATATACAAATAAAAAAAAATTGTGTACAAATTTATTTGTGACATGATGGTAGAAGATAAGTGGCTTATGGTCAAGAAGGTGGATACATTGATAAATGTTACAATTGCTATAATGAATCGCAAAAGAGAAAAGGATTTTATCTGCTGCAACATTTCCATGAGTATTATCCCCTATAGTTTTAGTTCACTTTGTTAGATCCCCTTATGATTCATGCACTACATACAATAAGTGGGAGATTATTGGAACTAGGGGACTATGTGTGTTTTACGCCTTGCAAATCATATGCCTAGAATATTATTTAATGTGTAATATTATAAATAACTATCCATTTGGGTAGAACCATGAATATCCCATACTTTGAACTTTATGCCATATATCATTAGTGTCATGACAATAGTAAGATACATTAATTTTTTGTGTCAGTCACTAGATTATGAGGATCATATTTGAATAACTCGTAATAATCATGTATAAGAGGTGTGTAAGTGTGATTAGTGCCTCATGGTGGGGCACTTGGGAGTTACATTCTATCTTGGGAGGAGTTAATTTTGTAATTAGGGCACATGGGTTGAATATTGTAGATATTAATAATAAAATATAGGCCTAAAGTCTAAATTATTTATGTTAGAGAAATTCACCCTAAGGTGATTCAATAAGAAGGAATTAAGAATATTGTGGTATATAACACATGCATAATAGAGAAAATAAATTTATTCATTCATATACACCATAGAACCAATTTTCTTGGATATTCATATTATATATAATTTATATAATACACATTATGTAATGCATACATCTAGATATAAATATCACATACATGTGAGTTGTAGTTTTCTTTCTATTGTATTCACTATGTATTCTCTTTTTAGCTCTATCTTATGTTCTACTTTCTTGGCCCCTATCTTAATCTCCCCTCTTTTTCTTGCAGTGGAGCCAAATGTTCATATAGTCTTCTATTTGTGTGGTAGAATGTCCTCATCTTTATCTTTGTACCTTTATCACCCTTCAAGAGATAACACAACACCTCCAATGTTGTTGTAATAGCATTATAGTGACAATAATTAGGTTTTTCCCATTTCTAGTTCCTTGTTTACCAACATCCCTCAAGACCTAATTCATGTCTTGTCCTCAAGCTACTCGCTTTTGGTAAAAAATAGACTCAAAATATCCCTCAACATCTCTCATCAAGGCAGCAAGTGTTATATGATATCTCAAGCTAATCATAGGCATTCTCCCAAACTAATGTCATCTATTGAATTAATTGAGTCTAGACTGAGAGATCATTATAGGCTCTTTTAGTGGAAGAATACTAGTTGGTTCTTTTAATGTGGTATCAATTCATTGACATCATGGAGAAGTTTAAATAATAGTGATATATATGAATTCTGTGAACTAGCTCAAATTCCTTCATTTTTCTATGGACTTCATCGTTTAATTGTTTAGTTGACTATGTTGGGATCAAATACTTCTCATTTGTTGATATTATAACCCATTTATATCATCAATAATATTATAAAAAGTTTTGATATTTTCTTAATGTAGGACACCTACCAGTATATCTGGGTCTTTTGTTTTTCTTGAGTTCTTGATAGTTGTTCCAAAATTAATATAATATATGAACATTAAAGCAATTTTATTCTAGCTTTTTAATTTCCTTATCCAAATATTTGTGAGTGTTTCTCCATTTTTTTTTGTATGATAATTTATTTTTTACATGCAAAGATGATCTCCCCTTGATATTTTTCTTCCCATGATCCCAACCACTTGTGTGATCTAGCAAGCTTTGTATCACTCATTCTAGTTGAGTTGTTGTGGCTTCTAATGAATCTATATATATTTGTAATTTGTGTTGTATCATTTTTAGCATATTTTCTATGTCTTCTTTTAGTGTGAGGTTTTATGTACTAGGTCCTACGTTGCATCACTACTAAATACTTTTCCTCACTCCATTTTTTTGATAGGTGAACTATATTCAAGCTTATTGTCACTGTTAGAGCTCCTTGTTTCTTTTTTGTCATATATTCCTTAATTTTTCTCATGGGGCCAACATACAAATAGCCTAAATGTAGGTGACATGAATTTGATGCTTGATCCTTAAGAAATCAAAGAATGTTCTAATATTTTTTCTTTCTAATTCTCTTGATCCTAGATGTGAATAAATTATAATTAAATGTCTTAAAATACAATGAGATAGCAACAAGATACAAAAATTTATGCCAAGAGATCTCATAATAGTGGATAGTAGGTGGTGGAAAACCGATAATTTAAATTTTAACTTTAACTTTTAGGTTTATTCTTGTGCAACATAAGATTGAATGTGGTTAATCCTAAGCTACTTGGAAACAAAACTCGAGGCTACAATGCTAATTTTGAGGTAGGGAACAAAATGGAAATAACTACAAATCATCATGCAATAATGAATGAACAATAACAAAGTTGTTTGGGAATAAGTGTAAACAAGGTTAAATAAAGGTGCATATGAATCTAGCCATAAGCCAAACCAAGCACAATAGTATATATTACTTGTTAGTATGTTATTTTATTTTAGACATTCCACCAATATGGACACAAAAGAAAATAAAAATAATGATACAAAAGGTGTATAAGCCTTGCTCTTAATGTTAAGTATATAAAGAATATAATTTTCAAGTTCTATAATTTACATAAAACCTTCACTTATGGTTGAGAAAAATAAAAAAATTGAGTTGTTTGGATTCACTTCCAAAGATGCTTGTTACATAGTTCGTTTTAAGCTCTACAATTTAGAAAGAGGTGGGGAATCTAATAGCCTCCTAGATCAAAAGTTATGGCCTCTAAAAATTGGGCCTCTTGCACTAGAAATATCAAATATTTAAGACACATAAAAGAGTTGCGAGAGGAAGTTACAATTGTTGACCAACTTACAGTGCATGTTATATATCAATTATGGGGTATATTTGAATAGAAATAATCAGGTCAAAATGGAACACCTGAGTTGGTGAGAGCATTATGACACACTTATGTCAAATAAAAGAAATATGTTATTTTTACATATGTAAATTTTACCATTACAATATTAAAAATAACTACCTAATAATTGTGATGACGTGACTAATCCCTTTTATAAAATTTATTGTAAAATTAATTAATTTAATTAAATTATATATTAATAATTTAATCAAACTATATACTTCTATATTTGCTAATAACTATTTTTCAATAACATTAATGTTAATAAAATAATAACTAACTTATGATCATCATAATTACCCAATTATAAGAAAGAAGTAATATTTTCTTTTGCACTTTGCCAAGCTATATGAAGAAGCGTCTAATTAACAACCATGGTATTGTAAGTGTTGCTAAAAATAGAAGAAATGTTATCCTTTGAACAACTAAGAACCCCATAGGCAATGGGACGTCATGAATCAAGAAAATTGAGACAATTGGTAGTTCAACCATATCATATTAATGAACCAAGAACAATGTTACTATTGAAAATGCAACATAGAAGACTAGAATATTGTTATAACTAGAAACATTTCTGAGAAAAAAAATGAAAGTTTTAGTTTTTTTTTTAAATTGCAAGAGAAAATTTTTAGCTTTTAGTTGGACAATCTAATATAACTAGCTAAAACAAAATTGTTTTATTCTTTTTTTAAATATGATAGTTGTCATTCTTTGTAATCTTACTTTGTTCAATATAAATAATATATATTTCAAAAAATTAAAAAGTGTTATACATTCCCATGCAATTATCTTTGTTGGCATTTTCCTCTCAAAAGCTTTTGGGAAAAATGAAAAGAAAAAATAATATTAAAACCAACACAAATTTACACAAGAGAAGTTGAATAAATATTATAACTATTCATTCACGTAGAACAATAATTTGTTATAGGCAATTTGTGGACAGTTTATTGTTATTTTTCGGTCAATTACATTGTTTTTACAGTCTAACTGTTAAATGAACAACATGCTATATTGTAGTAGCATATTCAATGTATTTTTCTCTGTGCAAATTTCTAAGAGCAAAATATAGTATACTATATTAATATAACAATTCATATTATATACATGCAATTGATATGCAACACATCTTATATTATTTTATGTCACAAATTTAGAAGATAAATATGGGTGAATAACATTATGGAAATATGCTATTCTTAAATCACATTCAATTTAATAGTCAAAATAGGATAAGTATTTATCATTATTTGATTAAAATGAACTGTCAAATTTTGACTATTGGAGAAATATAACATTTAAGTAAAATTATAAAAATGTGAAATGTGTGGAAGATATGCATAAGATTTAGATGAATTTTTTCATTAAATGTAGATGAAGATTATGACGTATTGAAAAGTTGTTATTTTAAGGATGGAATATGAGATTCCTTTGCAGTCATTCGTCTATAGTTGGTGGATAGTGAGCTAGAGGCCCAAATTTTCAAAGATTTGTGATATCTCAATTTTGATGTCATGATAATGATTTGGAAGAAGTTCAATAGTGGGTGTCAAGAGAAAAAACTTAGTCAATAATTTCTAACTACCTAGATACTCCAAAACCCTAATTAATGGATTGGATTCTAGAAACAACCTTAATATTACACTATTTTAAACTTACATCACCAAACATGGTGGAGTCAATGGATTCATCAAATTCTATAATAGTAATGCTTTGACAAACTTTTTGAAATTATTGATTTTTTTTATTATTTTAAAATTTTTGATAGATAATCTATTTATATAACCTATCATCTTTATCAATTTAACTACTATTCTTTGATTGAAATTTTTAATTTGAAGATGATGTCTAAACCACTACACAACTTTTTAATGGTTTGACCAAAACTTTTATTCTTTTAATAAAAAGAATAATTTATTTGAGATAAATAATTTTGAAAGAAAGTCCATATTGACCACAAACAAATTCAAGACCCTGATTACGCGGGCACACGCTGTGTGGAATTATTACTCAAAATTTCTAGAGAGAGGTATTGTATCAGTACAGAAAACTGCGTGTTGACTTTTTCTGGAGAGAAGTCTGTGTTGACTTTTTAATTCCAATAGCTAGTTAACCTGGTCCCACCGCAACGTCTGATTTAAAGCATAATAATCGCGCCGTTATAGTTGCGTCATGCAGACGTCGGCATAAAGAATAGTAGTTTTATTTTTGAATGGACGTACACATTTACAGTGTACACTGAAAAAACTCCTGCTGATATCGCAAGCCATGACGACAACATATTTTTACGCCGAAGGCGTTCCCTCTATGAACGAGGCGACTTGTAAAAGCGTATCGACGGCTGTCTTGCAAGACGATTAAACAAATCTCAGCCTTTCATCATTTTTCGCCATATTTTCGGCTGTTTTTCGTCGTTTCTTTCTGCTTTCCCCGCCGCTATTGGTTTCTGCTCCTCCAAACTCTTCTGGTATTGACCTTTCACTTCTCCAATTTGGCGGGTTGTAGCCTGGAAATAAGGTTTCGACGAGGGTTTTAGAGTATGTCTATTAAAATGAAAATTACCGCCAAGATTATAATAATGAGCACATTTAGGTTTTAACAAAGACAAAGATAGAGATAGAGAGAAACAAAGACGGAGATAGAGATAGAGAGAGGAACAAAGACAGAGATAAATAGAAATGGAGAGATAAAGAGGGAGACAAAGAGATATAGAGGAATAAAGAGGGACAAAGAAAGAGGTAGAGATAGTAAGGTAGATAGAGAGAAATAGATAAAGAAAAAAAGAAAGAGAGAAGAGAGACATAGATAGAGATAAAGTCACATAAAGAGATAGGGAGATAAAGATAAATAGAGGGAAGAAATATATATATAGAGAGAGGTAGATAATGAGAAACATACAGATAGAGAGGGAGACAAAGAGATAGAGAGAGGTAGAGAGATAAAGAGATAAAGATGAATAGATGGAGATACTTGATATATCTCTCCCTATCGCTTTATATCTCTCTATATCTCCCACTATCTATGTCACTCCCTCTTCCCCTCTATCTATTGAGCTATCTCTCCCTCTCCCCCCTCTCTCACTCATTCACTCCATCTCTCCTACTCTATATCTCTATCTCTATTTCTCTCTTTATCTTCCCTCTCACTCCTCTCTATCTCTCTCTATCTCTCTATCCATATCTTTTTCTACCTCTATCACTATCTCTCTATCTCTTTCACTATCCCCCTCTATCTCTCTATTTCACCCCCTTTCTATGTCTCTCCCTCTCCCTCTATATATATTGAGCTATCTATCCCTCTCTCCCCCATCTTCTCTCTCTCTCCTCTCTTGCCCTCTTCTTTCTCCCTTTTCTACCTATCTCTCTCCCTATCCTCTCTCTCCCTCTTCAACCTACCTCTCTCCCTCTCTCACCATATTCTCTATCTCTCATCCTCTACCTATCTCTATCCCTTTCTCTCCCTCCCTCTCTCTCTATCTCCCTTCTCTATCTCTCCCCATCTTCCCCCCTCACTCCCTCCCTATCCCCCTATCTATCTCTCTATCTTCCCATACATCTCTATCTCTCCTCTCTTCCTATCTCCCCCTATTTATTTCTCCCTTTCTTAATCTCTCCTTATTTCTCTCTCCCTCTCTCCATCTCTAGTTACCTATCTCTAATTTTCTTTCTCTCTCCCTCTTCTCCCCTCTCTATATCACCTTATATCTATATCTCTATCACTTTATCTCACCATCTATATCTCTCTATCTCTCCCTCTCCCTCTTCCTCTATATCTCTCTATCTTGTCCTCTCTATCTCTCCCTCTCTATCTCCCTATCTCTCTTTGTATTTATCTCTCCCTCTACCTATATTTGTCTATATATTTGTCTCCCTCTTCCTCTCTCAATCTATCTTCATATCTACCTCTATTCCTCTCTCCCTCTCTCTCTCTCTCTCTCTCTCTCTCTCTCTCTCTCTCTCTCTCTCCATCTATCTCCCTCTCTATTGCTCTCTATATATTTATCTCTTCCATCTATATCTATTGCTCTCTCTTCTCTCTCTTTATCCATCCCTTTCCTTATCTCCTCTCCATATCCCTCTCCTTCTCTATCTCCATCTCTATCTACCTCTCTATCTTTATCTCCTTACCCCTCTATCTCTCACTCTTCCCCCCTCTATCTCTCCCTCTTTCTAAGCCTACCTCTCCCTCTCCCTTTCTCTCCCTCTCTCCTCATTGCAAACATAACATGAGCCTATTGGTAATGGAGCCTGATTATCTTCCTAATTTAGAGGTTTTATTTCAATCATGTTTGGATCCCTATAAGTGGATGCATAGTTTATTTGAAGCTATCACTTTTCTATTGAGACTTTTGTTGCACAAACATCATTTGCTAAATGGCCTACCAATTGACCTCATGTATTGCATAAATATATGCAAAAAAAAGACCAAAATTTATTCTAATTGATCTTCCACACTTCTTCGGTGTACCCATTGTATACTAAGGCATAATTGCTAGTAAATTATTAGCTAATAGGATACATATAGTGTGAGATTTGAGCCTAAAACAAATCTCACGTCTCTAAACCACTATTGAGTCAAAACAAGTTCCAGTAATGGTAAACCAACTACCATTTAATGACCAAAGCTTTCAAAATATCAGATTTAAAAGCCTCTAAAATCTCACTTATCACATAAAAGCTAGAGATAAATATTGATTTGACAACTGGAATCAAAGCTTCCAAAATATGAGATAAAAGCCTCCAAAATCTCACTTATCACATAAAAGCTAGATAAATATTGATTTGACAACTGAAATCAAAGTTTCCAAAATATCAAATAAAAGCCTCCAAAATCCCACTTATCACATAAAAGCTAGATAAATATTGATTTGACAACTGAATGGAAACATTCTATTTCCATTTGTAGTGCTTTTTGTCAATTTGATGGCAACTTTCTTTTTTCATTTTCATTGCTTTATGTTTTAAATCTATATGCAAATATTTAATAATCAGATAATACTTAATTTTTTTAGGAAAAAATCTAGATTTGTCTAAGTTTATTTCATTCCATTATTTAACATTTATTATTAATTGTCTAATCCAACCAAATGCAATTAGAATTTGCATGCACAAAACACATACTCTCTAACATATTAACATACATATATTTTTCTATTGGCGTAATCCTTGAACCTCCTTTAGATGCAAGTACTAGTAAATATCTATATCACTATAAATTTCTATTGAGTTTTGTAGTAGGGGAAAAACTACTATAGTATCATTATTAATGAAAATATTTTTTGAAACAAGAAAACTACCAAACTAAAATTTAAAAATATTATTTAAAAATATAATTAATTATTTGTAATATTTATTAATTTTAATTTTCATTTAATAGTTCAACTATTTTTAATAAATATAAGTAATGGAATAGTATTATTTTTTGTTCAATCCCTAATTCATAGTCTCATGACATTATATGCATGAAAAAGTCAAAAATGTTTCAAATTTAAAAAGTGGTGACCATCATTAAAAGTATCAAGCTACTCTCAGTGCTATTTGAGCAAATAAGAGGCATGAACATCTCACTACCTACCTCTACAATCTTCTTATTGTTGAGAGAGATTGTAGTAATACTTTAGACAATCAAGATTATCATAGAGACATGCAAGAAGTGAAGTTTTATTTGGAATCTCAAGGGAAAAAATTGCCTTTACAATTGTATGAAATGATAATGGAAATGTGAAAGCCTTAGATTTTTTGCCACTTCAACTTTTGGATTTCTTGATTGATATTACAAAACAAGAGTTGTTGGTACACAACCAAGCCAAGAAAGGAAAACCCCATGTTGACAAAGGATTAGAGGCTTATAAATGAATTAGTTTATTTGATGAAGAGATTTCAATAGAAAATAATCCTTGATATGTATAGGCTCTCCTACATGTTCAAACATTTGGGTTTCAAAACCTTGGTAGATTATTAGGTCGAGCTAGGAAAGCTATAACAAGAGGTGACAATGCAAGCAAGGACTAATGAGGTGGTTTTGGTTTCAAGTCTTAATTACATAATAGAGAAGATAATGTATGCAAAATGCATAATTTTTGGCATGGTGCAAGAAGAAGACCTAGTACCATATTATTATTAATAAAACATGTGTTGTCCACCTTGCATAATGTGTATAATGTAATATTAATGTTAAATTGTGGTGCACCTAGGAATCTAGGAATGTGTGCATCAAATTTGTTAGACATTCTTGGGGCCACATGTATCTTGTATGTAACATGGGGATAAATATTGCATGCGTATCACACATTAGCAAATTGAGAAAACTTAGTACCACAAAAAAGTAAATGAGGAGGTATAGTTTTGTAAGTTCATGGTTTAAAGGCACATGGTTTATGTAACACCATCTGATGGTCTTGTGCAAGCTTAATTCTATAAAAGACAGCATAATTAGTTTTTGAGGTTGGTTGTCGTAATCTTTGGCTTCTTGGCTAAAGTTAGATTGAGCATCTCTTGCAAGTTGCATATGTGATAAGAGAAAGCATGGATTGGGATGTGTGGTTACATAATTCTCATTTTTTTACTCACATGGAGTACAATTAAGGGCCTTGATGTTTTAGAATCCTTGCATGGATACTTTGCAAGTTTGTTGTAATCTTAATTCATGAGATAATACATTGAGTGTGAGAGTGCTTTTGGAGGTTGATTTTTTCCCTTTGAGGATTTTTTAGGGTACAAGTTGTGTCATCTTTGATGTTATGTTTCCATAGTTCTTGTACATTATAATTCTAAATACTTGTCTAATTTTTTTTCTCTTGGGGTTATGTGAAAATAGTTTATTATTGCTAAAAAAATTCTTTCATTTGGTATTAGAGCTTGGTTGGTAGGTTGTAAGAGGAAACATCTCCCTAGTTTTTAACCCTTGGTATGAGTAAAATGTTATGCATAGTTGAATTTATAGCTTCGCACGAAAACAATAAATATATTCTCAAGGTTACAAGTGTGTTTGTAGACTTTGGTTGTTGTAAATCTAGGTTTTCATGAAAATTCAAAAAGCGATTTTTCTATTCGGGCTCTTTCTATGAGGGTTTTGGAGGTAAAATTTTGTTGGATACATACTAGAAAAAAATGGACCTCACCATTAAGTCTACAAGCCCTAAATACCAATGGATATATATAAAACACTAGGATTTGTTGGGAAAAAATGGTCATTTTTAAGGCATGGAGGAATCTAAGCTAGCCAATGTTCATAAAATTACATGGAATTCATATGGTTGTACAATATGTATGTGTAAATTGATGGTATGGTCAAAAAATATAACAAGTCAAAAGTATAAGGAATATTATAGGAGCATTCTATAGTCTGCACACACATGGTGTCACTTCATATGATGTTGTCAACAAATTTAATCTAAAACTATGTTTGGTTGATAGTACACCCCACTAATATCAACAAGTGGTTAGAGTAGGAGGTACATAGGTTTTAAATATTTAAAAAAATATTTTTGGCCACTATCCAAATGGGGGATACAAATCTTGGGGCTATAAGGTGGTCACATCACTAGCCACTAGTGAATTGCCAAGGGAAAGCCCAACCACCATCTTGCAAGGAAGCTAAGGTAATGGAGTAACTTCCTACACTAACCTTGAGAGGAGGGTTATGCAAAAAATTACAAATATTTACATAAATTAAATATAAATATCATTCATACCACAACACAATGATTTATGTGAGGAAAACCCTTTTAGGAGAAAACCCCCACACTCCAAAAGTTTCCCAATATATTATTAAAAAATTGACATGATTACAATATAATTGAAGAAAAAGCTTCCCACAAAAGTATCACCAACCAAAGATATAGAGGCAACTTAACACCTTTCAAATACTCCCATGCACAATATAAAATTCCAATACATAGTTGTAATATAATGCCCTCGTAAAATAGGGTTACCTTCTAGGATAAGAAAATCCAACATAATATCTATCATCATATTTGTGATCTAATGATGAATAGTCCAAATTTACAATGGTAAAATGTATATAAAATGTGGCTTTCGGAGGTGTTGCCCCCAAACCTTTGTGGAGGTGCATGGCTTGAGAGGGCATTCCCCTTAGACCCCAAACCTCCCGCACTCAAATATATTAACCTATTATAATTGTAAGGTTGATACATAATTTTTCCTAACACACCTAGGTGGTGCCACTATCCCCAGTCACTCAATTTTAGCTCAAACACAACTCCTCTATTATCATTGTTGGCAATATTGCCCAAATACTACTTGTAAATCACCAATATTTTGGCTTTCAAAACCTAATGGAATAGATTTCTTTTAGAGGCATAAATTTCACTTTGTGAGTTAGGTTTTTTGCATTCTTATAGTTGATAGAAAGCTATTTCCAAGTATTACAATTTTATTATGGACTATAGGATGTGGGAATGAGTATAATGAGTGGAATGTGTATGAAATCCTAATAGATGGTAGAATAAATATTACTACACATCACACATGTAAACAAGTTTTCACCATGATACATACACCATCAAAGTGATTTTCACCATTAGACAAATCATTTTCTCTTGACTATTTTTTTAATTTTTATTTTTTTTTAGTTTTTTGTACGACTAAAAAATATAAATCAATAATTACTCCTTTGACAAGTGCCATGGTGAATTTTTTTTTATATATGGCATGCATAATAAGCTTTACTCTACCATCTTATAGGATGACATATGTATTCCACTCATTACACTCATTCCCACATCTTATAGTCCATAATAAAATAATCCTCTTCACATAACAAAAATATCATGGCTTGGTTGACCGCTAAGTAATACATCATACTCCTTCCTCATACAAAGGTATTAATTAGTTGATTTAGTTGGAGATTTATTGGGATAATGTCAAGACTTAATTAAATAAATATAAATTTATTTAGTTAATGTGGGGGATAAAGGTGAAGGGTTAAAATTAATTAAATAAATTTTAATTTATTTAATTAAGGGTGAGGGATAAAGGTAAGGGATGGATTAATTAAAAAAATGATGAATATTTATTTAATTAAAGGCTAGAACAAGGGAAAGTGAAGTGTGGTTAGGTATTAGAAAATTTAGGTGTATATTTTGCCCCTCTTTGGTATGATGTCACAACTATAAGGAGTGGCTTTATATCAAAGAATAAAACATAGTGGGTAGAAATGGATAAGGACTAGTGATATGATGCCCTAGTCACTGAAAGGATGAAGAAGGATGATGGGGAGGGATTTTGGTATGCCCCCTCAAGAGAACAAAATAAAGAAAAGAAAATGATTAAATGAAAATAACATAAAGATAATGAAAATCTACAATACCCTTTACCTTAGATCATTTTTCTCCTTAAATAGAAATAAAGTAGAGTGCATCCTAGCTCCACTTAATTTTCTCTCTCAAAATACTTTCTTACTTATAAATGTGGTTTTTTCAGTAGTAAAACTAGCATAATCTCGGTAAAAAAATGATAGCTTATACTTGATAATGCAAGAATTGATGATAATGAAGGGTGAAGGCTTATATTTATAGATTCATGGTGTGAGGAATGGTGGGCTCAAATGTTTCTAAAAGATCAAGGGTTTAGATTAGAAGAGGTATCTCAAGAAAGAGGAATTGGACAAGTGTCATGAGAGGGTTCAATGAGAAGAATGGTTTTTTTATGAATATATCCTATTTAACATTATATTAATTTAAAGAAAATAATTCAATGTTCACAAAAAAGGGGAGGGTGGTAGGAGAGCACACCCATGAGTCTAACAAAAGGGCCAAGCCTTGAAATAATAAAATAAAATATTATATAGTCATAGCTATGCCACATGGAGGAGGATTTTTATCCTCAAGATTCCCAAAAAATCATTGGAGTTAGAGTCATCAATTGGCTCCCAACTAGTGAGAGTGCACCATATTTAGCATTCTTCTCCAAGGGTGGTTGAGTGTGAACTAGAGATATGAAAAGTGATACACTAGAAAATTTGTTGGTGTCAAGCTAGCTAGTGTCCCACTGAGGAGATAGAAAATTCAAAGGTTAAGGTCATCCTTCACGGGAAACATTATCCCTAGGATTCGGTAGAGGACTGCGAGAATGAGACTCATGATCTCCTCAAATGTCCCACTTGGAAGAGTGGCTAATCAATGTTTACGCCCTCAAGGAGGGGTGGAGTTGGGAGGCACTTGGCCTATAATGCAAGGGGCATTCCCTCAATAGTCCAATAGCTCCTAGAGATGAGAAAATTTAAGTGTAACTATATTAACTTGCACCTAAATCTGCATAAGAGTATTGGATAAAATCATATTATCTTTAATGTACAAAGAAAATAATTTCTCAATAGTGTTGCGATTAAACAACACAACATTTCTATCCTTCCAAATAGTAAATAAAAATCCACCGTGAAAGTGTTTCATATTTGGGGGATACTTGTGACGGAGATTAGACCTATCTCTAATAAAAACCATGTGCCATGAGAAGGGAATGGGTTGAAATGGTTTAAATATTTCATGGATCCAATTCCAAGCTTCTTGAGCCTGAGGACATAACTAAAAGATGTGTTTTAGGGTCTCAATTTGGCCACAAAACAAGTAATTTAGAGAGGTAACACCCATGTGAGTGAGTTGGGTCCCCATGGAAGACCTTGGTATAGTAGATACCAAGTAAAATAAGAAAATTTAGACTCTAGAACAGTAGCCCACACACCCTATAGTCATTTTTACCAAATGCCATAAGAGGATTAAAGTTTACAATGAAGATTAAGTTGGTCAATCATATGCAAGGGAGGGGAGAGCCAAGAGTAGCCCTTAGAGGGCTTATAACTCTAATAGGGATTATTTGGAAATCATTTCCAATCCTTCCATCGTGGCTTGAAAAACTATACACCTAGCTTGTGAAGCAACATGGGAATTGAGGCAAGAATAGTTTAGTAAGTTTCTTGAGTTTAGGATTTTTGACATTTTTTCGGCTGTTTTTCACCCTTTTTTTTCTACTTTCCCCGCCATTATTGGTTTCCACTCCTCCAAACTCTTCTGGTATTGACCTTTCACTTCTCCAATTTGGTGAGCTGTAGCTTGAAAATAAGGTTTTGATGAGGGTTTTAGAGTATGTTTACTAAAATGAAAATTACTGCCAAGATCCTAATAATGAGCACATTTAGGTTTTAACATTACGACATCCTTTACCCTACGTAATTAAGTATATTTTAGTATAATTAATATATAATGTATATTTTATATAATAAAAAATAAAGTATAAATAATATAATTATACTAATTATTATTATATATTATATTCTTTAAAAAAACTATTAAGAAAGTTGTCATCAAATTGATAAAAAATATTGCAAATAGAAAAAGAATGTTCCCATCCAGTTGTCAAATCAATATTTATCTAGATTTTATCTGATAAGTGAGATTTTGGAGGCTTTTACCTAATATTTTAGAGGATTTTACCATTACATTGTAGTTGGTTTACCATTAAATGATAACTAAAACTTGTTTTCCAATGACTCAATAGTGGTTTGTAGGAGTGAGACTTGTTTTGGGCTTAAATATCACACTATATGTAGCCTATTGGCTAATAGAAAGAGAGAAACTCAAATGATAGAGAATGAGAGAAAGCGATGAATTTAGATATATATATATATCAAGAAATAGAGAGAGATGTAGATGAGATTAAAAGAGAGGAATAAACAAAGAGAGATAGAGCATGAAAGAGAGAAATATAAGAGATACAAAGGAAGAGAGAGAAAAGAGAAATTAAATTTTGATTGGTTGTTTCATGTCAACAATCCAAGGATGGCATGTGTCCTTGGGGAGTTATGTTCAAGGTAGCATGTCATTTGATTAAAGATATGATAATTCACCTTTAAGACCTCTTTAGTGTACCCATTTCACACTTAAGGAGACAAATATATAGAGAGAGAAAGAGAGAAACAAAAAGGAAGAGGAAATGGAGAGGGAGATAGAGATAAGAAATAGATAGGTGGAGAGACAAAAAAGAAAAAGAGAGCAAGAGAGAGGGAGAAAAATGAGACAAATGAGGAGAAAGAGATAAAGATAGATAAAGAGAGAGGAACAAAGATAGAAATCAAGGGATACAAAGAGGGATATAGAGAGAAAAAAAGAGGAGAGAGAAAATAAGACAAAGATAGAGATAGAGAGGAAGAGAGATAAATAGAAATGGAGAGATACAGAGGGAGACAAAGATATATAGAGATATATGTAGAGATATATCAGAATAAAGAGGGACAAAGAAATAGGTAGAGATGGTAAGGTAGATAGAGAAAAATAGATAAAGAAAAAGAGAAAGAGAGAAGAGGATAGAGACATAGATAGAGATAAAGTCACATAAAGAGATAGGGAGATATAGATAAATATAGGGAAGAAAAGATATATATATATATATTGAGAAACATATAGATAGAGAGGGAGACAAAGAGATAGAGAGAGGTAGAGAGATAAATAGATAAAAATGAATAGATGGAGATATAGGGAGAGTGATTGATATATCTCTCCCTATCACTTTATATCTCTCTATATCTCCCACTATCTATGCCACTTCCTCTTCCCATATTTATCTATCGAGCTCTCTCCCTCCCCCCTCTCCCTCTCAATCCTCTCTCTATCTCTCTCTATTCATATCTTTCTCTACCTCTATCACTATCTCTCTTATCTCTTTCACTATCCCCCTCTATCTCTCTATTTCACCCCCTTTCTATGTATCTCCCTCTCCCTCTATATATATTGAGCTATCTCTCCCTCTCTCCCCCATCTTCTTCTCTCTCTCCCTCTCTACATATCGCTCTCCCTCTCTTGCCCTCTTCTTTTGCTCCCTTTTCTACCTATCTCTCTCCCTCTCCTCTCTCTCTTCCTCTTCAACATACCTCTCTCCCTCTCTCACCATATTCTCTATCTCTCATCCTCTACCTATCTCTATCCCTTTCTCTCCCTCCCTCTCTCTCTATCTCCCCCCTCTCTATCTCTCCCCATCTTCCTCCCCTCACTCCCTCCCTATCCCCCTATCTATCTCTCTATCTTCCCATACATCTCTATCTCTCCCCCTCTTCCCATATATCTCTATCTCCCCCTATTTATTTCTCCCTTTCTTAATGTCTCCTTATTTCTCTCTCCCTCTCTCCATCTCTATTTACCTACTCTAATTTTCTTTCTCTCTCCCTCTTCTCCCCTCTCTATATCACCTTATATCTATATCTCTATCACTTTATCTCACCATCTATATCTCTCTATCTCTCCCTCTCCCTCTTCCTCTATATCTCTCTATCTTGTCCTCTCTATCTCTCCCTCTCTATCTCCCTATCTCTCTTTGTATTTATCTCTCCCTCTACCTATATTTGTCTATATATTTGTCTCCCTCTTCCTCTCTCAATCTATCTTCATATCTACCTCTATTTTCCTCTCTCCCTCTTTATCTCTAGACATCTCTCTCTCTATCTCTCCATCTATCTCCCTCTCTATTTCTCTTTGTATATATAGATAAAGAGAGAAAAGGATAGAGACATAGATAGAGATAAAGTCACATAAAGAGATAGGGAGATATATATAAATAGAGAGAAGAATATATATATATATATATATATATTGAGAAACATATAGATAGAGAGGGAGACAAAGAGATGGAGAGAGGTAGAGAGATAAATAGATAAAGATGAATAGATGGAGATATAGGGAGAGTGATTGATATATCTCTCCCTATCACTTTATATCTCTCTATATCTCCCACTATCTATGCCACTTCCTCTTCCCATCTCTATCTATCGAGCTATCTCTCCCTCCCCCCTCTCCCTCTCAATCCTCTCTATATCTCTCTCTATCCATATCTTTCTCTACCTTTATCACTATCTCTCTATCTCTTTCACTATCCCCCTCTATCTCTCTATTTCACCCCATTTCTATGTCTCTCCCTCTCCCTCTATATATATTGAGCTATCTCTCCCTCTCTCCCCCATCTTCTTCTCTCTCCCTCTCTAAATATCACTCTCCCTCTCTCCTACTCTTCTTTTTCTCCCTTTTCTACCTATCTCTCTCCCTCTCTTCCCCTCTTCTCTCTCTTCCTCTTTAACCTACCTCTCTCCACCTCTTCTCCATCTCTCATCCTCTACCTATCTCTCTCCCTCTCTCTACCTCTCTCTCCCTCTCCCCTCTCTCTATCTCTCCCCATATCTCCTTCCTTCACTCCCTCCCTATCCTCCCTATCTATCTCTCTATCTCTACCTCCCTCTGTCTTTCTCTTCCCATATATCTATATCTCTCTATCTTCCCATATATATCTATCTCTCTATCTCCCCATATATCTCTATCTCTCTTTCTCTTCTCATATATCTCTATCTCACCCTACTTCTTTCTCCCTTTCTCTATCTCTCCTTATTTCTCTATCCCTCTCTCAATCACTATTTACCTATCTCTAATTCTATCTATTTTTCTCTCTTTGTCTCTCTCCCTCTTCTCCCCTCTCTATATCACCTTATATCTCTACCTCTCTATCACTTTATCTCACCATCTATATCTCTCTATCTCTCCCTCTCCATATTCCTCTATATATCTTTATCTTGTCCTCTCTATCTCTCCCTCTCTATCTCCCTATCTCTCTTTGTATTTATCTCCTCCTCTACCTATATTTGTCTATCTATTTGTCTCCCTCTTCCTCTCTCAATCTATCTTCATATATACCTCTATTTTCCTCTCTCCCCTTTTATCTCTAAACATATCTCCCTCTCTCTATCCCTCCATCTATCTCCCTCTCTATCGCTCTCTATATATTTATCTCTTCTATCTCTACCTATCCCTCTCTCTTCTCTTGATTTATCTACCCCTCTCCTCTCCTCTCCATATCCCTCTCCTTATCCAACTCTATATTCCTCTCTATCTCTATCTCCTTACCCCTCTATCTCTCGCCATTCCACCCTCTATCTCTCCCTCTTTCTATCCCTACCTCTCCCTCTCCCTTTCTCTCCCTCTCTCCTCATTGCAAATATAACATGAGCCTATTGGTAATGGAGCCTGATTATCTTCCTAATTCAAAGGTTTAATTTCAATCATGTTTGGATCCTTGTAAGTGGATGCGTAGTTTATTTGAAGCTATCACTTCTCTATTGATACTTTTGTTGCACAAACAACATCATTTACTAAATGGCTTGCCAATTGACCTCATGTAATGCATAAATGTATGAAAAAGAATAGACCAAAATTTATCCTAATTGACCTTCCACACTTCTTCAACGTACCCATTTCACACTAAGGTACATGATTGCTAGTAAATTATTAGCCAATAGGCTACATATAGTGTGAGATTTGAGCCTAAAACAAGTCTCACATCTCTA